>CM017322.1:7686564-7851291 GCA_006937295.1 Carpinus fangiana
TTGACTCGAAGATTTACCTCAAAAATACCCTAAAATTAGATTTCGTTAGAGTCATTTATTATTTTTATTTTATTTTACTTGTTTTTTTCTGAGCCATTATATATCAAAGACAAAAAGCATATCCATGAAGAAGCCACCAACTATATCGAAGGCTCAGCCATAAAGGAGGGCCGCGCGATACAGTTGGGTCACACACATTTACCTTCCTCTACATTGTCACCCTGCATGCGTAGCGTAGCATGCTAGCATATGCGGGTGTAATTCTGAATGTTTTACTCTTTTGAGCCTACTGTCGCTGTGTATGTATGTATATATGCATGTATGTATGTATGTATGTATGTATGTATGTAGAGTAACGATATAGTTCAAGACAAACAGACTGGTGACCACATCTCATCTTGTTCTTTCTCTCTCTCTCGCTGGACGCCACCTTTTTGAGTTGCTTGTCACAGTGTGCAGAAAGCAGGCAAAATGGTTCGTCAGAGAAATGGATTCTTGTTTTGCTGCTGAGTGGTGGCCACATAACTGCCAATTCCTCAATTCCCACATCTCACATTTATTCATTTCTCAGTCTTTCTGTGTGTGTGTGTGGAGAGAAAATGGAAGCTAACTCAGCTTCCAAGTGGTTTTTCCTCTGTATGGTTTTGTTTCTCAGTCTGCAGCTGACAAAATGCGCTGTCACCTACGATAGGAAGGCAATTGTCATTAATGGGCAGAGGAGAATTCTCTTTTCTGGCTCAATACACTACCCCAGGAGCACCCACAATGTATTGTGTTTTTTTACCCACATTTATCTAGAAAATATGAAACTTCTGGCACTTTTCTTATTTTTAATGAACAATGTGGATGTATTGCAGATGTGGGAAAGCCTAGTGCAGAAAGCCAAAGATGGTGGTTTGGATGCTATAGACACGTATGTGTTTTGGAATGTTCATGAACCTTCTCCTGGCAATGTACTTTGAGTTTTACTCATTCTCTTCATATTTCTTCGTTTTCTGTAATTTTTATTACACTTCCTGTTATTATATATTAACTGATGAGTTATGATTTTTTCTTCTTCTTGTTGTTGTAATTTTTTTAGTATAATTTTAAGGGGAGGTATGACTTGGTTCGGTTTATCAAGACGGTCCAAAAAGCTGGTCTATACGTCCATCTTCGCATTGGGCCTTATGTTTGTGCAGAGTGGAATTTTGGGTAACAAAATCATCTTTTCTGGTGATATTGATGGGTTTATGTTCTTCGAATTCAGTTCTTTAATCACTTTTTGATTTCTTTTTTCTCTTTATCTCAGGGGGTTTCCTGTTTGGTTGAAATATGTTCCAGGCATTAGCTTTAGAACAGATAATGAGCCTTTCAAGGTCTATGTCTCTGTCTCTGTCTCTGTCTCTGTGTGTGTGTGTGGATGCAAGTAAAATGAAAGCAAAAGGATGATTGATGGAAACTGAATATGTGAAAGTCTTTTCAGAATATGTTTGCCTCTATAAACTCTCAACAATTATGTGATCTTGGTTATGAGTATCTTACATTTCTTGGTATTGCAGTTGGCAATGCAAAAATTTACCCATAAAATTGTTCAAATGATGAAGGATGAAAGCCTGTTTGCGTCTCAAGGTGGCCCCATTATCCTCTCTCAGGTATAGTATTTTGCACTATAGTATGTGGTATAAAACTCTTGCATATTATTAAATTTTACAATGAGTTACAAGGTAAAATGAAGAAAATTAAAGTATCAGTTATACTAGGAAGCAATGGAGTACAACATTTTGCAACTTCATTACGTTCATTTTATTCATTTATTTATATATATATATATATATCTTTGCATTAATTTTCCGTGTGCAGATTGAGAATGAATATGAGCCTGAAAGAAAAGCATTTGGACCTGCAGGTTATGCATACATGACTTGGGCTGCAAAGATGGCTGTTGGATTGGACACTGGGGTCCCATGGGTTATGTGCAAGGAAGACGATGCCCCGGACCCAGTGGTAATGAAACTTAATCTTCATCATGAACATGAAACACATCTTACTCCATGTATCTTTTTATAAATTAGAAATTATACCAAATCGCCTTTCTTGTCTCTTTTTCGTTTTGTTGCATTTTATTTTGGGACAAGCAATTCGTGTCACATTTGGGTTCAGGTCGTGTCAAGGTATTGGTCAGACCCCTCAATCTTAACCCACTAATTTCGTGTTGAGTTTGTGTCTGATTTGCGGATTGTGTCAAAAATTGTCGGCCCTAATTCTGTAAATGCAATTCTCAAATATGACCGCCATACATGACATGCTGTAAGATACTGATGAAAATCTATTTGTGAGAAAAAATGGGACAAAGGACTTTCTCTATTTTGCTTTTGTAGTGAAAATTTCACATCCATCTTTCTGTATATCTTGCTGGCAGATAAACACATGCAATGGATTTTATTGTGACTATTTCTCTCCTAACAAGCCTTACAAACCCACACTATGGACTGAGGCTTGGAGTGGCTGGTAACTTTCACATCCACCATCACTTTCAAAGCAATTCTCTAAGATACAGTAATTAATCTACTAGCCGTCTGTCTCTTTTTTAAGGTATACAGAATTTGGTGGCCCAATTCACCAGCGGCCAGTGGAAGATTTGGCATTTGCAGTCGCTCGTTTCATTCAGAAGGGAGGCTCCTTTGTAAATTATTACATGGTCAGTCACTAATCATATTTCCACTGCATTTAACATCTGTTGAAATTGGTTCAATGTTTGTCACTAGTTTCATGTTAAAAACATGGAAGATGGTTTTTATTTTGGGGTCCTGAATACTTTGAATATCAAAGCTAATGGGAAACAACTTCCTTGCTGCTCTCTGGATTCCCTAAAGAACATTTATATTAACTTTGCATTCTATGAAGTTTAAGGTTACAATCGCGATTGTCGAATTCTTAATGTTCTTACTTTACATGCGCGTAGAAGTCTACCAAAATTTATGCTTGCCATTATGCATTACACCTAAAAAATATGGCAATGTAAATGTGGAAATTAACCTGTTGTTCTTATGGTTTTCTGCAGTATCATGGAGGAACAAACTTTGAAAGAACTGCTGGTGGCCCTTTCATTACTACCAGCTATGACTATGATGCTCCCATTGATGAATATGGTGAGAAATTTGAGCCCATATCCTCAATTCCTAAAGAAACCCAATTTATATACTGTTAAGAGACATTTTTCTTCATTTTAATGTTTGATGTAATCAATCAATTAATTAATTAGTTAGTTTGTGAGACTTAAGCTTGGTTTTGTCATGCTAATATGATAGGCTTGATAAGGCAGCCCAAGTATGGTCATCTGAAGCAACTCCATAAGGCTATTAAGTTATGTGAACGAGCTTTGGTTAGCGCTGATCCTACTATCACATCCTTGGGAACTTATGAAAAGGTTTGCTGTGTTCTCTATGCTAAGGGTGTCAAGAATGACATCCTTTAAACTTTTCTGTAATATATTTTTAGTATAATCTTGGAGTAGTAACGTAAAATGCTGCTTCACAGATTCTGTTAAAAGTCACCTTAACATATTCTTTTGCTGATTCTGGTTCTATTATGGTTGCCAGAATTAAATTTTTTCTTTCCTTCTCCCTAAATCTGATTGACTCAGTATTAACATTATCCAGGCATACGTTTTCTCTTCCAAGTCAGGAGGCTGTGCAGCTTTTCTCTCAAATTACAATCCAAGGTCAACTGCAAGTGTGACTTTCAATAACCAGAACTACCACCTGCCACCTTGGTCCATAAGCATCCTTCCTGATTGCAAAACGGCTGTCTTCAACACTGCTAAAGTAAGTGAATTGGCCATTGGTTTGTGCATGAAACAATATGACTTGTCCAAAAATCTTGATACACTCTCCTTTTGCTAACATAAATTTTCTGGGAAACTTCACTTTAGATCCCTAAACTACCATGCGATTTGACATACCCGCTTCAAACTTTGAAACCTCTCAATTTGGACCCTTGAACTTTCAATTGCAGTTAATTTACCCCCATCCATCAATTTTTACAGTTAAAACCCCTAAAAAGACAAAATTACCCTTCAAATTTCTTTTTATTAAAAAAAAATGAAAAAATGGAAGAAAAAAAGGGTCACAAGGTGGCCCAACCGTGCAAGTCACCTTGTGATTTTTTTTTTATTTTTATTTTTTATAATATATATTTTTAAATTTTTAATTTGAAATTTATAAATAAATCAGGTTATAAATGCCATTGTTTCACTTTTAACGTTTATAATGCATGCTGAGATGCATAACTTTTTTGCCATGATAATTGCAGGTTGGAGTTCAGACATCCCAAGTGCAAATGTTGCCCACTAAGACTGAGTTTCATTCATGGGATACATTTAATGAAGACTTATTGGCAGCTGAAGATGATTCAACATTCACTGTCTCTGGTCTCTTGGAGCAGTTGAACATCACCAGAGATACTACCGATTATCTCTGGTATACTACCAGGTAAAATTGAATCCTTCTGATATTTCCTTTTCATTCTAATGATGTTGAATGCCTATATGTAGTGACAAAAAATTTACAGTAATAAATTATGTCTCCAGTGTTGATATTAGTTCATCAGAATCATTTCTGCATCAAGGCCAACATCCAACTCTCAGTGTGAAGTCAACTGGCCATGCCATGCATGTCTTCATCAATGGCCATCTTTCAGGTACAGCATTGAATATCTTGTTTCCTGAAAGTGAGCAAATACAACTGGACTGAACTTTGTTTTTCAGTGGGTTAAAAATACAGAGAGAAAGAAAGTTCAACTTTTATTATATGTTAAAGAGTTACTAAAGATTTGTGTGTGATTTACTGATAGGATCGGTCTTTGGGACTAAGGAGGTCGTGAGAGTTACTTTTACTGGGGATGTTGACCTGAAAGCTGGAAGAAACAGACTTTCACTACTCAGTATAGCTGTTGGATTGCCAGTTAATACTCCAATCCCCACTTCAATGATATTTACTCTGTATCTAATATTTTCTTAGTCAGTTAAACTGATCTTTTCTTTTTGGTGTGTTGTTTTTGAAGAACATTGGTTCACACTATGAGACGAGAAGCACCGGAATCCTTGGACCAGTTGTCATACATGGGCTAGACGAGGGGACAAGGGACTTGTCCTGGCAGAAATGGTCATACAAGGTCTAAAAATTATCACTTGTACATATTTTGATGACTTGTGAATTATTTTGAAGAGTTTCTGCCTCACAGCTGCATCTTTTATACAGGTTGGGCTTAAAGGAGAATCCATGAATTTAGATTCTCCAAACTCTATCTCATCAGTTGATTGGGTGCAAGGATCCCAAGTGGCAGAGAATCAACAGCCACTGACATGGCATAAGGTATGGGGGACAAGAAAGGAGTCTTTCACGCGATGGTTTTTCCTTGTTTCTTCTTTGTACTGTTTGATGGGGTTGGAATTCATTCAAAACCTCTCAGAAGTAGTTGTTAACATTTCATTTGAACTTGCAGACTCATTTTGAAGCACCAGAAGGAGAAGAGCCATTGGCTTTGGAAATGACAGGTTTGGGGAAGGGTCAAGTGTGGATCAATGGACAGAGTATTGGCAGATATTGGAATGTCTATGCTATAGGTAATTGCAGTGAATGCAGTTATTCTGATACATTCCGGCCTAAAAAGTGCCAATTTGGTTGTGGCCAGCCAACTCAAAAATGGTATGGATTTTTTCCCACGTCTCATCCATTGTTAGAATATAAATTAAATTATTAAATTCATCAATTTCTATCGGTTTAAAGCTTTTGAGACAATTCCATCTAATATTACATGTTTTCAGGTACCATGTTCCTCGGTCATGGTTGAAGCCAACCAACAATCTCTTGGTAGTTTTTGAGGAACTTGGTGGGGATCCATCTAAAATTAAACTTGTGAAGAGATCAGCTACAAGTATTTAGAAGCATTTGAAGTAGCAGAAATGGGATTAAATGGATAAGAGTAATGGAATTCTGAGTTCTTGTTAGGTTTGTGGAATAACACATTCATATATTGCAAATGTAAAGCAAGGTGTAGGCAAGGTTTCTGAAAGTGAAGAATAAACAGCACAAAATAATTGGAACTAAATAAAGAAGCTTCTCAATCACAATGCCTTCATGATGCTGTGAGAGTCTTCTTCCTTCATTATCAAAAAGGAATTTCATAACAGTAGCTCACTGCACTTTTCAAAACCCCACTGATGAGGTATCCTTACAAGTGTACCAAATTCTAATTTGGGTTGTCCTTTTCTTTGATGCTAATGGACATCAATGGGGTCCTCATTGCTTTTCAAGTAAGCATTAGATAGATAGAGGGTAAGGTCAGAATTCAAGGACCAAGGAAGCAATTACTTTTATGCATGCTTGCACAGAGAAGCAACAACCTAAATTAAGAATAATCCAAATCATCCAGATGGAGATTAACCATGTTTATATTATTAACTCTAAAATAAGCAAAATCCAGGTAGACATATTTTCATTAAAGAAGAAAGATAATATTTTAGGAATCAGATGCAGCCTGCAGCTCATCTTTCTTTTCACCAAGGCAATAAGCAATAATCATGTCTATTATGAAAATTGGTATTGCCTTTTACACTGGCCATCTGATTGCAACATAAACACTTATGCACAGTTTTAGTTACCTACCAAACCAATTATAAAAAAGAAAAGTTTCGGATGATCTTATCACTAATAATAATATAACATCCATAACGATAGATGCAAGCAATACCTTTGACAAAAAGATAAAATAAATCAAAAAAAAAAAAAAAAAAAAACTGTAGAATTACATTCTTAAACAAAAATGGACGAGCCCCTTACAAACTAGGAACAAGATCTTCTTCAGTTCAAATGAACTGAAAAATATCCAATTAGTTATAATGGAGGGGTAAGTTTGTCTTTTTACTTTTTGAGCGGACAAAAATACTCATCCACTATAACTAATTGGATATTCTCCGGTTCAAATGAAATAGAGAGGATTTTAATTCTACAAACTGATGTGACAGTTAATGTAATACTTATCATACCAGTCACTAAAATATGAACGACCACCTAGTAGTCCAGAGAAATGCTGAACATTTCAAATTTTTGTTCTGAAAATTGATTCCCAAATAATGTGTCACTATACCATGAGTTGATAACACACTTCTCAAAATAATAAATCTCATGAGATAGTGACACATAATTTGAGAACTAACTTTTGAAATGCGTAGCACTTCTCAGTAGTTCATATGGCACATTCTATGTTTACAATTTGACGTAATAGTTGACGTTACACTTATTGGACGGACCACTCAAATATAGCCTTGGATTATCACCTAACTTATATAAACGAATTGCAATTAAAGCTATACTATCCAAGCATTTACCAAAATGGATAGAGTCTACTTAGATTGGGGACTATCATTAACTTTTAAAATAGAACCACTAAATTTGTAGGCCCACCTGTTGAGTCAAGATTTTTAAAAGTCAACATATGAACCCCACTGGATACGCTAACATAAGCTCACGGGAAGCACGGCGTACATAAATTATTCTCTTCCCTGCCTTTCCTAGACGTTTAGCAGCGGGAAATTATTCTCTGCACACGCCTCTATTTAATATTTTTAATCATCATACTATTTATTATTTATTGTTAATATTTTTTATTTGCATAAATTATTCTCATAATTTATGCAAATAAAATTCCATTCTCAGGTCATAAATCCCAATCTTTTTTTTTTATTCACCTAGAAGGTTATCACAAAGGATGTAGTTTTTGTTCCCAATGGGTAGTTTAATTGTTTGTGAATTACGCCTTATAAAGCGAATGTCATTAATTTGAATATCTCGTCTCTTTTTTTTGATGTGGATATGTCAAAAACAAAAAAAAAGAAAAAAAAAGTAATTTTTCTTTAAATTGAATTAGAAGATTTCACATGTTTTAAAAATGAATGTAAGAATCACATATTTTTAGTATTAAAATATTAATTAAATCAATTATTTTTTGTCAACTTAAACTTTTTGATAAGTGACAATTTAATATAATTAATATGAGTTTGAATATCGTCTCTATTGACTATCATTTACCTATGATTTTAATTTAATATTCAACATGTTAGGCCCCACTTATTAAAAAGAATTAAAATATTAGTTAAATAATTAAATTAATAATTTTTTTATCAGAATAAATAGTTATTTAACATTAAAGATTTGTCAATTTAATACACCGAATTAGAAAAATTTGCTCCAATCCAATTTGAAAAATATCAAAAATTGCTCACAAGTGGGTTCTGGCAACTTATTTATGCAAAAATATTACCCAAAAGACAATCTATTTTTTATATAATAATCTGTTCTCTCATAGATTGGAATATTAATAAAAGTTTTTGAAAGATATTTGTTATTCAATATTTATCATATTTTCAGGACCCTTAATATAATCAAATAATCTGATTGAAACACAGCATCAAGGCCGTACAATAATTTACTAGAACATCATGTGAAGAGTCTACAGAACTCCAGAGGTCGGTCTCCCTTAGATAAAACCAAAATCCACATCGGCGCTGACGTGGATTCACACCTATCCTTTGTCAACAACCACCCCCAAACTCCCCCTTACTTTCCCCTTTATTCTCAATCCTACCCCTCCCCCCCCCCCCCCAGGGGAAGGAAAGCCTCTGCACAAATTATTATTATTATTATTTTTAAAAAAAAAAGATTTTAAACTGATTTATTAAATTAAAATTATGTTATTTTTATATACATTAAATTAATAGTTAACGGAAGAATTATGTGCTTCCAACTAAAAGTTCGAGGATATTTTTTGTCTCATTTGTAATTATTTTTATTAATGTTTTAAATTAAATAATTTAATTTTAGCAAATAAATATTTATTATTTTTAAAATACGACAAATATACTAAATTAATAATAATAAAAATATTGATATAGTAAAGCAGAGAGAGGAGAGGAATGTACAGAAACCTGCGAAGCAGCGAATCAGATCTTCCAGGAAGACATAAAAATTAAGGAAAAAAGAAAAGGTCCCGTAAATTAGCTGGTTTTTGCTGTGTGTGGCTCGCTCGGTCGCTCAGAATTCCCAATTCCCAATTCCCAATTCCCATGGCCAAACCAAAGGCTCCCAGACGAACCCTCGACTCCTACACCGTCAAACACATCAACAAAACCGTCCGAGGTAAGCCTCCTCTTTCCCTCACTTATTTTCCCGAGAAACTAACACCGCCTTCACTACTTCCCTTGCTTTCACACGTGTACACAACTCCGAAAAAAGATTAAAAAGAAAAAAGAAAAAGGGACGACTGATTCTGATTGTTTGAGTTCTCGGAATATTCTTCAGCCGGGGACTGCGTGCTCATGCGGCCGTCGGATCAGGCGAAGCCGTCCTACGTGGCGAAGATCGAGCGGATCGATGCGGACGGTCGCGGGGCCAACGTGAAGGTCTACGTGCGATGGTACTACCGGCCGGAGGAGTCGATCGGCGGCCGGCGGCAGTTCCACGGCTCCAAGGAGGTCTTCCTCTCCGACCACTTCGACCTGCAGAGCGCCGACACCATCGAGGGCAAGTGTACGGTCCACAGCTTCAAGAGCTACACTAAGCTCGACGCCGTCGGCAACGACGACTTCTTCTGCCGTTTCGAGTACAACTCCTCCACCGGCTCTTTCAATCCCGATCGTGTCGCCGTGTATGTAAGCCAATTGCTTAAATTTGTTTCTGATTCTTTTTATTTTGATTAATCATCGTTCTTTTTTTGTTTTTATTTTTCTCTGTTCACTACAAACACGTGTCTTCGTGTTTATGAATTTTTTGATGAAAATGTTTCGGATTATTATTAATATTGTGTTTTTGAATGCCAAATCTCTGTAGCTTTCTATATAAACTTGCTGAAGTTAAATTGACAAAGTGTTTTAGCATCAATTTAACTCGGGATAACATGGAAATGAAAAAATTGAGGAAATTTTATCATTCCTCTGGTTTGCCTCGTTTGTGAACTTACGATCACCATTCACCGCCATGTTGGAGGTGTTATTGGAACTTACAACTGCAATGTCTTAGGTGGTCTGTTTCATCTGGTGCATATAGTACTACTGGCGAATGATACTTGTTTCACGTGAATTTGGTGGTTGAGTGAAGTGGCAGTTTGGTTACTTTTAGTTGGATAGTGCATTCGATGTGAAAAAAATATAGGTTACTGTCCGATGGTGTAGCTAGAGATTACTTGTTATTCCTTTCTTTAAAAAATCTTTAATTGATTTGTAATTTAGTTGGTGCCAATTGGTAAAAAATTTGAACAAAAATTGGTATCTTGCTTCTTTTCATTAATGATTCCTTACGAAGTTTTTTTTTCCTCTCTCTTTCTAACCCATAGTAAAACCTGTATTTCAAGATTTCACTTGCTTTCACTATTTACTCTTTTAGTACTCTTCAATATATATGTCTGGTTGCTAGCTGAGTTTGATAAATTGTACCTACCTGGTCCTTCACTTCACCTTGTTGTTGACCTTTCGACATGACATGACATGGGTATGGTATGATAGCCAGAGTGAATATTTTTGGAAAACTCCCTACACTTGGACATGGATGTTCAGTCCCTACACTCTTATCCAAATACATTTGCATATGATGTTTAATCTCCAGCTTAAGCCACTGTGTATTGACTAATTGGTATTTTTTTCTGCTCTAAGGAGTGCTTTGAGTGAACTTTATGATTTTATCTTCACTGTGGCATATTGGCATTTTGGTTTGGTGTTTGTGGTTTGGAATAATAAGCTGAAGCTTTGCAACATGGGGTCTTTGGAGTTCAGAGTTGTTGATTTGGTATTTCTTATATTTTGTTAGTATGTTTGAGCTCTTCTGATTTATTACTTAATATATTGTGCAGGTATTGCAAGTGTGAGATGCCTTACAACCCTGATGACCTAATGGTTCAGTGTGAAGGCTGCAGTGATTGGTAAGTTGAATGCTGTTGACTTATGCAATTGAAAACTTTTTACATGTTCTTTCTAGGATATGGTGATTGAATTTTATGTGGTGGAATATTTGTTTTTTGACAAGTATAAGAAAATAAAAAAGTTATTAGATAAGGAGAAAAATCATGTACAGAGGAAATATACTCGAAACTTCTCCCAAAATTTACAGATTAAAGTTAAAAAAATCTAAAATCTCTCAAACTAAGTATAAGGTATCTTGTTAATATATTGGTGTTTCAACAATAGTTTTGTAATTGAATTCAATTTTGTTTTTACATTTTTCTAGGCTTTGAGCTATGCGTCTTTGTTTGCGTGTGTTCAGAAGCATGAAACTAATTCAAGTATTTGACAAATTGCTCAAAAATGGAAATGTGCTGAAAATCTAGCACTTGAAATAAGTGCTTATATATAATTACCTTGTGTGTCCAGCTGTTGCATTTTTCTTTTAGAGAATATGCTTAGTTCAAATGAACTACATGTGTGTCTGATGCAGCCTTGGGAAGGGGATCTATTTGCTTCTTTCATGTAATTCTCAGTGTTTCCTCTATAGTATTTTCTCTTTCGGTCACACGCAATCTAAGATGGAATCAATTATTCATTTCTTGGTTCAAAGTTAATTTTGAAAGATGTTCTAGGAAGATTATTTATTGTTAGTAGTCAATTACCGTGTTGCTATGCTTGAACAAGAGGTGCTTCAAAGGTGTGTCAATTAATTATCTGAAAGACAAAAAAGAAAAAGAAAAAGATGAGGTCTACTGATCCCCAGTAAATCGACCAAGAAGGGGAAGCATTAAATAATTTTTGGGTTACTCTTTCCTCTTTTTCCCCCCCAATTAAGAATACAACATTAAATTATGAGTGGCATGCCTTAAGCAATATTTTTCATTAGACATTTGCTTTTGACAGCTTCTGAGTTTGAGGCTTGCTGCTATTTGCCTGGTTACAAGTGAAAAAGGTGTCAATTCTCTTGCCTGTTATAACGGAAAATTATATTTTTGTCAATTTTCAATTCCTTTTGCGGTGCTGGAAGAAAGGGGTCTGGAGATTGCTTTCACCAAGTGGATTTATGTATCAAATGCACCCAATTAGTTCACATATTTGAATTTTATGTTTTAAACATATAGTTTTCAGCATACTACTTTTGGTCCAGGTTTCATCCTAATTGTATAAACATGACTGTGGAGGAAGCTAAAAGACTTGATCATTTCTTCTGCGAAAATTGTTCCTCTGAAAGTCAGAAGAAATTGCAGAATTCTCATAATGCTTCCAGACACTCAGATACGAAGGTATTCGCATTCATTGAAGTTTGCTAAGTTTGACAGCATTTATTTTCATTCTTGTGTTAAGTTATATTCAGACTCAAAATCTGCATGTCTAAAGTTTAGATATCAGCGGTTATTATTTGTCTTTCAATTTTGGGTTATTCTATGTGAAATTAGACTCTCAAAATTCTAGGGGAGATTCCTCAATGCATGTTAATGGCAGGTAACATGATGGTCTCAAAGTAACTGAAACCTTGTAGGAACTTCTTGTTGTATCATCAATGTTCATGTGCTATTATGATATGCTTCAGGTGGATACAAAACGACGTCGGAGGTGACGTATATGAACATATTGTAGATGTATAATGGAGGAACTGGAGGTTCTTTCTCTTCTAATCTTGGACCGGCTTCAAGCGGACACGGAGGCCCTTATCCGATGCTCTGAAGTATTTGTGAATTGATGGGGGGAGTGAAAATGTTCTGAAAACCTTTGTCATGTTTTCTTAGAAGGTTGAGGATGTGTTTTGGTTGTCTGTGATCATGTAACATAATCTCTCTCTCTGCTCCAGTTTCTTGTTCTTGAATTAGGAACGTGTATACTTACCCAAAAAAGTTAAAAAAAAAAAAAAAAAAAAAGGAAAAAAAGAAAAAAAAGAAAAAAAAAGGAACGTGTATAGTCGAAGAGTATTCTCAACTTAAAAGCAATAGATACAGGCTTTTTCATGTATCTACTGTGGTGTATATTGTCTTGGACCTTGCTAGTGGCACGTACATATGTATGAAATGGTAATTAATTTAGAACCTTTTTTGGTCTGTTTTAAGTTTTTGTGACAATTGGTGATCTACTATGATAACAGAGTAGAGATCATGATTTATTAAGAGGGAAGAGAGTATTAGAATACTAATTCAAACAATTTTAGTTTATTTATTTATTTATTAATTTAAATTTTTAAGATAATTGATAATTTAACATATATAGTGATTCAATTGTTCTTCTGCGTTTAAAAAAAAAAAAAAAAAAAAAAAAAAAAAAAAAAAATCTCACCAATCCCATTTTTAAACCTCTTATTTGGATTTCCATAAAACAAATGTAGAAAGAGCATGTTTACTAATTTGAAACTTGGACATTTAACAATTGTCATTTGATGCGAGCCTCTTTACTTGGTATCAACTTTTTAAGCAATTTATTTTTTAAGGATGATTTTTTATTTTGGTGTGTGTGTGTGTGTTTTAGGCTATTATGAAAATTAATAGATTTACTAAGGGTTTATAAAAATTTTGATAACCACCTCCTTGATATTTACAATTAATGGCTTGGGCCCAATTTCAATTGGAACGTGTGTTCCACACATAAGAAACACGTGTTAATCCTACGATCCCAGAGGGTAGACCCAAGCTAGATCCAGCTCAATGTAAAAGCATGGTGGGTGGGATTTTTAATTTTGATTTGGGGGAGGGGACCTTCCTAATTGCATTCCATACCGGCCTATGCTAGTCTTAGGTTGATAAAATCGAAGTATTATACAACAAGATTGAAGTATTTCACACGTAAGAATTAGAAAAAAAGAAAAAAAAAGAAAAGAAAAAGTATTTCACACGTAAGAAAGCTTCAACAATGTTCAAAAGATGACTTTTCCCACAAAAGGGTAGCTATCTATATTCTATAGGATAGTTTACCCCATTTAAAGTCGGCAAGGTTGAATGAAAGGCCAGTATTGCAATGGCTAGATGGAACATGAAGAGAACTAACTGTTCGATAGAGAGAGATCAACCATCGAGAAATCTTTTATGTGTTATCCCACACATATTCCAATACCAAAATATACAGAATGTAATGAGATAATCTATAGGTACTAGTAGAAAGCTTCATTTTGTCTTCTAATCCTTCTTTTAACCTCATAGATCCTTCTACTTTGGTCCGGACCCCTCGAATAAAGCAGCTTCACGTTCTTGACGACGTCGTTCTCTCTGTGACAAGTGACAAGATAATAAGATGGATAGCCAACCAGATACCTGAATCAATGAATCAAGCATAGACAAAGCTCTTCATTTGACAGGCCAATGTCGGAACAAATTTCCACCTACACAATTATATTGGCTTATAGTTTTTATCAGTTTCAGACAGTGCCAGCAAAACAAAGATGTAGGAAACTAAGCAAAAGTCACATTAATATCCATAGTCACATGTTAACATTGTGGTCATATTTAAATAATATTTCAAATACACAGGCAGACAGATTCCCGATGAGAGCAACTCTAAAACTTTTCAACCTCAAGCTGACCAAAACCCCACCTAAACCTGGCCATGCTACCTCTATGGCTTATGTATGAACTGGCATATATCAGCAGATATACATGTTGTAGCATATCAAAGACTCAAAGCATTGTCTAATGCTTAAAACAAGGAGTCCGCAACATGCTTTCAACTTCATGTGTTCAAAGCATTTCTAATCCAGGAAAATATAATGAGTCCAGCAAGTCGAAATTATCTGTTTATCAAACCACAACCTTACCAGAATTATCCAAACAATTAGACGATGGCA
The DNA here is from genome assembly GCA_006937295.1 of Carpinus fangiana. Classification (NCBI taxonomy): domain Eukaryota; kingdom Viridiplantae; phylum Streptophyta; class Magnoliopsida; order Fagales; family Betulaceae; genus Carpinus; species Carpinus fangiana. The sequence continues at coordinate 7,701,339 of CM017322.1, forward strand.
ATGACCTTGGGTTCTTACTCCCCCACAAGACTCTTCCCCCGCCCATTTTACCACTTAACTGCTTGCTGTTGGAGTTTATAGAAAATATACATGTTAACAACCTAGAACATCATTTGTGCAATTAAGAGTTTTGCCAACAGTTTCCAAATACTCTTTTATTTTCTTTTCCATCATGTACTTTTTTGTATTGATCTGAAGGAAAGGTCTGAGACTTTAACTTCTATGATCTCTCTAGTTCAGATAAATTTGTAAAGATGATTTGATTTTAGGAGGATGGGACAGGCCTAATTCTTAGAACTAAGCACATTCTTCGACATTTTCAAATGCCTCCAAAGCTTTCTTCTCGTATAAATAAAACAATTTTTTACCCCATCATCATGCCCATTGTGCCTTGTGGACCTATTTCTGCAACCAGTCAACAAAAATTACTAGGGCTTTCCCAAATCTTATAGTAACACCTCAAACCACATCCCCAACNCCCCCCCCCCCCCCCCCCCCCCAAAGAAAAAGGAGAGACTTGGTTTGTCAAATTGCACCAGACTGGTGCGTAAACCCAACATAAATCCATACAGCCATGTCATACAACAAGAATATATAGTTAGGTATAGAAACCAAAAAAACCCACTCAAACTTGAGTCCCGGAAAAGAAGTTATTCATTATGTAATGTAGTAATATTGCGGAGACATGGCATGATGCACGAATAACATTGGGCCAAGATGGATGTCGAAATATTATCACTCAACTAAAATCGTTTCATCTCTGTTCCGAGGAAAGAAAAGACAAGTTGTTTATAACACTAAAACAGTATTTTGTGCAGGTAGCAAATCTGTACCACAAGTAGAGAATGATTATAAAGAACATACCCTTCTTTCCCAATAAGGAAGGAAGCACACGAAATCATAGACAGGAGTAATGGTTGACACTAGAACGACATTAAGTCCAGTAAATACCAAAAGGGCTGCCATAGGTCGGGTTCTATGCGGCATCTTTGTTTCTTGTTAGGAACTTAGCCCTGCAATCACGAGTTCATGGTTGAGAAATCTTCGATGTACATAAGAAAAACGAAAACTAAAAGGGAACTATAGTAACAAACTAACAATAGCCCACAAAAACGAAATGACACCCAATAACTTCAAGACTTGTACTTATAAAAAAAAAATAACTTCAAGACTTGTCCGGACATACTACAAACATAAGAAAACATTTGAGCCTCAGACCAAGCAATGAGCTATATTCCAAGCAAACCCACTTCAGTAGATATAAGCATAATGACGGGAATCAGATTCGAGATTCTCACACCCATTTCATCAAACAAGTGCTATGCTTGCCAATTGCCATGACTCATGAGTTTCACATGACGAAGAGTTGCACCCGGTCAGCGCCATCAGGGCTCAAAATTGAACACAACCCTCTCAAAACACAAAATTTAGCCTTGAATGCCCGGAGACCAGCTTCTAAGCCCGTGAAACGACGGGAACGATAGAGAAAACAAAACCCAGAACCATACCTTGATTGATTTCCTGCAAAATGGAGGAAAAAAATATGGACGCGCCTTCCCGGGTTGCTGGCGTAATATAGCCTTGGTTGATTTTCTCTAATTCTTCAAGGAAGTGGGACTAGAGAATTGAAACTCTTTCTATTAAAGAGACATGGCAGGCCCAAGTCCACATTTAAGGCCGTTTGAGAGTGCGTTTTTTAAAAAATAATTTGCTTTTTTATATAAAATCATAATTTTAGAGTGCTTGAAATTGTGATTTTAAAAATACAAATTTTAAAATGATTAGAAGGTGTTTATTTGAAAAAGGTGAATTTAAATCAAAATTATGATTTCACTTAAAAAAATATTTGGGGTAATATTTATCTATTTGGTCATGAAACCGCAATTATATGCTAATATTATCCAAACACTCAATTAATTAGAAAGTATTTCTTAACATATTTTACCAAATGCCTATGCGATTTAAGAAATTAGAAATTTTAAAAATGCACTTATTGAAATCGCACTCCTAAACGAGTCCCGATACTGTCCCTTAAGCCCAATATTCAAGAGTGAATGAGATGAGATCTACTCATTACTCAATCAGATTGAAAGAATTTATTTTAATTAGATTGAAAGTAGTAAAGTACATCAAGAATTTGGTCTAGGTTCAACAGTTTTACTTATCAAAAAGAATTTCTTTTAATTTATTAGAAAATAAGAAGGTCAATTTTGGGCCGTTTACAAACAAAACAAAAAGTTCCGTTGCCGGGACTTGAACCCGGGTCTCTCGGGTGAGAGCCGAGTATCCTGACCAACTAGACTACAACGGAATGTCGATCATTATGCGAAACTAATAAATAATAATTTGTTTAACAATTACTCTCATTACGACAGAGCCTTTCTCCGATGGCCAAATTTTTTGTCAGACTACCGATTGTCTGCAGTTTCACTCGCACTAGCTTTCCCGGATTAATCCATAGGTTTCAGCAGTAGACGAGTCATTCTGTGAACAAAATTTTATTTTATTGTATATGATGATGTACATGCAATCAGGTTAACACAGCAACATATTTAGTATGTGAGAAAGGATTTATTTTATTCCACGATCATTCTCATTATTATACTTTTCAAAATAATCATTAAATCTGTAGGCTCATAGATTTCACATATCCAATGATCACTTTGAAAAGGAGAAGGTTGAGAAAAGGACCATATAAAGATGTATAGGATGCTTCTTACCAATGTGACATTGTGTACATCGTTGATACACAAAATAAAAAAAAAATAAAAAACCATAAAATGGTTTCTCTTTACTTTATTTGAAATGGAGAACAATGAGACCACGCTAGACCCCAGGGATGGTTCCAATGGATTAATATGCAAGCAGGATTTCAAGTTCTTGACCTACACTGTGCATGTTGTTTATCACATTATGCGTAGGTGAAATGTCAAAAGCATAATCCACATTTCTAATTTTGCACAGCCACATTTATAGCACCTTGAATGGATAGGATATGATCCATTTCATACATCTAATGATGCATACATTGTTATACGGTGATTATATTGTCAAGTCATTTAAAATTTTTAAATGACGCAACACTGAGTACACTTTTAGATCCAACAAATAACTATGAGGTCCTAGAAGGGTATTAATGCGTAACACCATAAAGAGTTATACTAAATAATTTAGCATATGGTATAGGAAGCATATGGTATTTGCTAAGGTTAACTTTAAAAAAATTTTACTATCAAATTATATTCAACAGGAAAATTGAAGACTACAACGTTGATTCAAATGGCACTCACTCTGTCACTCAGTTTCCTGATCTGAATTATACAATTTACAAAACAATTTTCACAAACGAGCAGCAAAATTAATAATAATAATAATAATAATAATAATAAAAAATGATGTCTAGCTCCAGCCTTTTGAGTATGTGGTGGAAATTTCTTGTATAATGTTGTATGTTTATTTTACCTTGTCTTTGATCTCTTCCATACAATTACTATTCCATAAAAATCAGATGATGCCAACAAGTTCTCACCGTGGTTCCAAGCGACACCGATAACTGGAAAACGATGACCCTGCAGTCACAATAGCTTAGGTCAGATTGAAAGCAGATTAATAACTACAGTTAACCATGAAAACCTGATTGGCAAATAGGATGGACCTGCAGCTTGTTTACACATGTATGCCGGGGCCGAGTTAAATCATAGAAGTAGACATTCGAATCCTCACTTCCAGCAACTACATGTTACAAGTAAATCAATATATCAAATCTCTATAATCAACAGAAGGATTTTTCTTTTGTTTTTGATTGAAGGGAAGTATCCAAATGTAGAGAAAATCTCAGTATTTTATATTATCTTTTCATAGCCTTGGAGTTTCAACATCATGAAAAATTACCTTTTCACATTTCTGGATTCCCCTCAATTTACTATGCCAATGTAATCAGGAGTACAAATTTAAAACAATTTCTTTTTTTTTAAAAAAAAAAAAAAAAAAAAAAAACAAAATTACAAGGAAAAAAGCAAAACTACCATTGGGTGTAGAGAAGTGAGAGTATGTATAGCATTACTCAAAATTATAATAAGATATCCAAACACCCCACTATCAGAGAGAGAGAGAGAGAGTTTATAACGCCTGGAGAGATGGCAGCAAAACATTGTTTCCTCTTTAGTCATGTCACATTTTTAGGCAAAATTGAGAAAGTCTGTACTTTGAAAAGGCACTCCAAAGTCCAAACAATATACAGTAAAAATTGTTATGGAGAATATAATACGTTGATCTTGACATACAAACCTATGTATTCTCCTTTTTCAAGGGAAAGCAGAGGACAGAAGGAAGCTCGAATGCTATGTATTCGTGGAGTTAACTTCAGCGAGCAACGAAGAGTCAAATAACCTTGTATTTCCAAAGCGACACTACAACAACAAGGCAACCTTATTATCAGTGCTCCAAGATAAAGACCTTGGCCCAGTTTGGTTGATGGAAATGCAATTTGGGAATGAGATACCTATTCCTCCCACTATTCAGAAGCAGTTCGTTTAAATAACTTCATTTGGGAGCACTTAGACTTGGTATTCTGATACCTTCATCTGGGTGTACTCGGTAGAAAAAGAAAAGATAAAAACTACTAAATTTTGTCTCAATGGTGTGGGAGTCAGAATACCATGTTCACCCTGTAGTATGATTTTACCCCAAAATCTGGTAAAAACATTTCAACTATAGGACTGAGATCTTGATACCCATGCCCCAGATGCGGGTCTTGGCAATAATGGGAATCTCATTCCATTCCTCCATGCCATACCTATCAACCAAACGTAGCCTTACAAGTTTTAAGGCATATTCAGCTGATCAGACCTGAAGAAAGACAAACCTCCATCTTGAGTACATGCCAGCAGCACAGGTCCACGAGCAAGCAGGGAGAAACTTCTGTACTGCACAGTTGTGACTGGAGATTTGCGTCTGCTGCTACTTCGATGGCGATGCGAACGAGATAATACTCCTGTATGAGAGTTCATACTAACTGAGTAAATACATCCCTGCACATATTGTTCCAGTAACAATGTCAAAAGAAGAACATGTAAGTTCGTCAGATCATAAGGATGTGAGATATATATAGATAACACCTGTGAATCCCCACAGAAGATGAGCTGACCGGTGTGATCATGGTCCATAGAGGTAACCTCACCGTCAAAGACTGCTTTATTAATAATTCTCCCAGTGCTGAAATTGAATACCTGGTATACAAGTGTAGAAGTGAAATTGATCAGACATGATCTATGAAGCATGATATGGACATGGGATATGAAAATGATATAAGAATATTCACACTAAAACTCTCATATCAGGAGGATGTGATCATGGCAGGGCTAGGATATGATATGGCAGGCTTATGAAAAAATAAATGTGCATTTTCTGTCAAGTTTATGTAAAATTGTTACACTTGATATATGTAACTTACAGTAATATCATCTCACAAGCACCCTGATTTTTAATTGGTCAAAGACTCAAAATTATGATCTCAATGAGACAACAAACCAGAAGCTATCATGCTAGACCAGGATGTAACCTTTTTCCTTTTTTCTTAAGATGTGAAAGAAAGGGTATCCAGTAATTACAGTGATTTCTTTGTTTGCATTGCCAACTGAAAGGAAGTTGTTGTTTACCTGCATCAAAGAAGATGAAAGAGAAACCAAAACCTTTAATGAAAAATAAGTAAATAAAAAAATACGATAGAGGACAGGATTTCTTTTTGTTACTATATGCACACCAGTCATCTACACAAAGATGAGAAAACCCGAAGCCTCTAAAGCTAAATAAGATCAAGAACAAAACAATTTCATAGGAGGATTGATCTATAATAACTTCAATGTGATATTTGATAGAATTGAAACCAAAAGTTCTCAAAGGTTTGCACAGGTGCTTGATCCAAAAAAAGTTACTGACAACTTGATTTAGACCACAGGCTCACATATGCAACAATTGACATTTTAAAAATGTTGATCTAACGAGGATTTTGAACATACAAAAACATTGCAATGGTTTGTAGTGATCAAACATTATTGACTTTAGTGTATACTTACAGGGTGAAAACGAATACATGATTGTGAAGAAACTCCATAGATTACGCGAATGCAAAGTCCTTTTGATATCTCCCATACTCTCACAGTTTTATCCATTGAAGATGATGCAATGTACTGATTGTTTGACGAGAAATCAAAGTCTGAGAAAAAACAAGTATTTTAGAAGCATGCAATGCCAACAATAAATGCAATACTTTGCCAATTCAATACATTGCATATATATCTTCATTAACAATATGTCAACAATAGATATGGTTTGTGCCCAACATATACTTGAACCGAATTCTGAACATTCTTAATGTCACAAAAGGATTAGAATCCCATGATTCATATCATTTTCTCCAACATGTTGTCCATATCATGCAATGACATTTTAAGATAGTCAATGGAATGCTGTTTGAAGTACGCCTTTAATGATTAATGCTTCTGGATCAAATTTTAACATTCCACCCTTTATCATGGAGATTTGATCATCCAGTGTGCCTCTGCAATTAAGAGTCCTAACATGGGGAACGTCATAAATTTTAATTTTACCAAAATGCCTCAAAAGGGCTGTAAAACATGGAAAAATATTTCCTCACGTCTGTATCAAGTGTAAAGGGCAGGAAAATATACAGAACATCTCTTCCTTCTGCATGATAAGACAAATTGAGCACCACCAACAACAGAAATATCTTTATGCTAATCTCCTAAGGTTTTGAGGGCTCGCATGGTGGGTGGTTGTAGAAGAGCACCTTATTAGCATATAGTGGAACAAATGAGTCATCGAGGATGGCTCTCTCTCTCTCTCTCTCCAAATCTACTTTTGGGCAAGCGGCTAGCACATCCAATAGGGACTTGAACCCCTGACTCATCCACCATCCCATTCAAATCAGGTGAATGTGCAATTTACCCCAAAATCCATTGAGAATACCCATAGTACCACAAAGTTTTAACTTCCATAATATTAAGAAGTCCATGAGAAGTTTTGGGGCTGCAGCATAATACCCTACTACCCCTCGTGTTGTTTGGTGAAGAAGGGAAAGTGCCTAAGCGTAGCACTCCTATCTTCAGCCCATTTTATTTATATCCTAGAGTTATAGCAACATGTAAGATATAAGAAAAGACCACAGAAACAATACCAGTCAGTCCAACCTGTGACATCTTTGGTGTGGCCTTTCAATTCCTTGATGATTGAAGGTGGCTCCGACACAGTGCATACTGTCAAAGTTCCATCTGACGCCCCGTATGCAAGCAGATCAGAACTCATGTGCCCAAACTTCAAAACAGTAACTGCACATTAAGCTAATGAGGGTTTCTTCTATGCAACTCAACTTTATGATGACAAGCAGAAACATAACATATGTTGGTACTTAAAGAAAAATTACCAGAGGCTTTGCACTGATCAAAGATGCAATGCATTCCAACAAAAGAATATGCAAGTTCACCACCTGGATGACGCAGGCGATCATTATCACTTGTGTTTGAGCTAAAACTTGTTCTGTGACTTGAATCTGGATTGCCATTTTGCAGGTCCTGTAAAAAGAAAAATTGCATGCAACCAATTAGAATGCATTAAAGAATAGTAACAAAAACTGTATTCAGCTCTTGCATTGTCTCAAGTGCTGCTCCAAGAACCTCCTCCCAATTGTTTAGTTCAAGATTCTGTTCGTTATAGAGCAGGTTTCTGTAAGTTTTAAGTGGTTGTTACCGGTTTCCTTTGTTAATACTTTGTGTTTGTGATTAAGTGACAAATGTAAGTCTCATACCCAATTAACTAAAAAACCATTCTTAAAATAAAAAATAAGTCTCCTAATAATAATTAGAATGTTGCATTGACATACTCTCAAGGTCTCATAAGCTACAAAGACACAGTCCAATTCAGTGAACTAAAGATGTGTAAAGAAAGATTCTCTCTTAAACTACACATACATGATATTTATTTTCTAAAGAAAAAGGGTACCTTCACTTACCCCCATGAAGTTACGCACCTTTTGCCAATACCTCCCAATATTCAAAGTCTTTCACTTTGATGTATCAAACTTTTGTTTCGTTTCAGTTACCCCCTTCCGTTAAATCCTAACGGAGGGGTATGAAATTACTATAATACCCTTATTTTTTATTAAAAAATATTTAATAAATTTTTTTAATTTATAAATGAGGGTAAATTTGGAATTTTCAAAATTTTTAGGGGTATAAAGGTCTTTTACTAATTTTATCGTTTAATTTAACTGTAATATTTAATGGTAGGGGGTATTTGAAACGAAACAAAAGTTCAATACACTAAAGCGAAAGACTTTGAATATTGGGGGGGGGTTTGTTTGCAAAGGGCGTGTAACTTCATGGGGGTAAGTGAAGTTACCCCAAAGAAAAATTTTTAACCTCATCTTGTCACTCACATGACACTTAATGAAGTATATATACAAGTTTCAATTAACATGTGAGAAACCCATGTTGGGTAAAAAATCATTGATGTGTCTCCGTGGGTTAAAACGGTACAATAGAATGTTAAAATGATCAATCAGAACTTAGTTTCAGTATCAACTATTTAAAGATGCACATAGACTGTGGAGGAGGCATTCCATCGTGGCCAGTTCCCTTGTAACATAAGTACATCTTACTTGAACATCCTGCACTCCATAACCCAATGTACTAGATTATATGATGCAGTTACTAATTTCTAACACCAGAATAATGCAATCAAATAATTTTTTTTTTTAAAAAAAAAAAGTAAAAGAAAGAATTAAGCAAGATAAGTTCAGTATAAAGAATGAAAATCCATAACAGAATGCAATCATACCCTGCTAGAACTCCAGCTATCCACCTCAAACAAAAGGGAACGCGGACTTTGAGGTGGAATCCATCGCCCACTGATGCATCAATGAGTAAATTATCCTGATGTCAGAATTATATGAAACATAAATTCAAAATAGCACTCACAACTTTGAAAGTTTCATAGACATAAAAGTTCTTTGTGGTTTCTGGCTATCAGACAGAAGAAGTGATTGATAGGTGTCTAGGAGACAGGAGTATAATATTAGAAAAACTAATGAACTTGATAAATAAAAAAGAAAAAAGAAAAGAAAAATAAGAAAAGACAAACAGAAGAAAGAGAAGATGCCCCAAGTTCTAGGGGTCTTATCTATTGGCGTCATACAATATATTTATATTTCAACTCATCCAAGAAGCTTGAACACTCTTCAGAGTAACAATATCAACCAGTAACTATTTTCTAGCACCCCCAAATCCCACCACCACACCATCTGTCCCCCATTCAAGAAAAAGCAAAGGAACAAAAAAGAACAGGAAAAAGGGAAAAGAGCTGCAATAACACCGTCAGAGCATAGAATCTCTCAATGCAAGATAAAAGAATAAATCTCAAACTGTCGGAGTTAATCACCAAACTACCATATCATCTTATTCCACCCGAGCCCCTGCCTCATACAACAAAGCAAAGGTAACATGCTTGATTGATCGTGCTTATTATAACAGATCGTGTTACAAAATTAAACCAGGCTACAGCTTCCACAAAATGTGGCCAACAAAGTTGCAATCAGATACAACTTACAAGACATCCCACCTTAGATTGTGACTAATTAAAAATCACAATTACATTTCAAATGTAGAGATTCTCATTCATTACAATATTAGGTTTACAGCATAACATAATCCTGCTGATTATAATTATCCAGTCAACCCAATCCTACAGAAATAACAATCCCCATTTGTGAGGCTAATAGAATGAAATTCTCACTTCACAAAAGTGAATTTGAGTATAGATTTCCAGTCACAATTACTTGAACTCGCAAAGAAAAAATTTAGTTACCTGTTTCCAGGAGTGCCTTGGAGGCTTGGTGACTGCAAACTTTCCCAATTCCTTGGCCTGCTAATGAAATTACGGTAGGCCACGTAACCTTTTCCATTGCATCTCCAGTCCTTCAATAAGATACAATGAGTGCCATTATTTAAACTTAAAAAAAAAGAAAAAAAAAAAAAAGGAGGGACTAACAGATAAGTCCAAAAAGTGAATCTACTGCTCGAATTGAAGTGAAACCAAATCATAAAGGAAAATTTTCAATGTCCTTGAAACCTAACTTTGCTATGAATCGGAATACAACAGCACAAACAAATTAAACGTCGAATCCTTTACCAATATATCAATCCATGCCCTACACATCCACAAATTTCCAAATTCCAAACATAGATACAATAAAGAAAACCTAATTACACATATATACAAATACAAACACGTATTCACGTATAGGATCAAGATCCGCTGGAATTCTTAGGAAACTTTAGTTAACTAAATCCTAACCATTACTTTCAAATCAAATTGTCCAGAATTCAGCGCCTCGGCGTTTATCACATGTGATATGCAATGAATCAATGAGTTCCTTAAACCCTAACCATTACTTTCAAATTAAATTGTTCAGATATTTTGGCGCCTCAGAATTTATCACATAGGACATGCAACGAATTAACGAGCTCCAAATCTTAACCATTACTTTCAAGTTAAACTGTTCAAATTTTGTTGTGTCGGCATTTATCACATGTGATACGCAATGGAAGGGGAGAGCATACTCTGCGGCGAAGAGCACCGGACTCGGACTTGCGGAAAAGGAGGAGGCGACGAATGCCGATGTATTGGGGATCGGAATCGGCTGTCACAGGCTGAAGCAAGCAGCTGAAGAGCTCTCGATCTAGATTATCCTCCTTCGTCTTCTCCTTCTCCTCGATCCTCTGCTCCGCCATTCTATGAAGCTTCCTGCGGATCCGTCATCCGTTACTGTTCGCTTCACGGAATTTTTTCCATTTTTGGTATTTCTGCAAGACTGCAAATCGTCGGAGGGGAGGGAGAGAGAGAGAAAGAGCAGAGTTGAAGTAGAAAATTTGCGAGGAGTTCGTCTGTTCGTGCTTGTGAAAATGGCACAATTGAGAGAGAGAGAGAGAGAGCAGAGTTGAAGTAGAAAATTTGCGAGGAGTTCGCCTGTTCGTGCTTGTGAAAATGGCACAATTGCTCGGATCTAAACGACATTTCGTATTTGTTATTTTTATTTGGCTCATCTAACCTGGCAAAAGGGAAAATTGGCCATGGTGTGTCCTATCGAGGTATTAGTCTATAATGGCCAATGATACAAGTTTCTCTTTCTCTTGTGTTTATTTTAACTTCAACGTGTTTATTAAAATTATTGTTGTGTTTATAATTAATTATTATTAAATTTTGATCAAATGATAATTTTAATAGTTATATCATTCTTAAATAAACTTAAGATAAACGTAAGATAAATTTCTAAAATTACTAATATACAATGATCCTACAACGTGGTAGGTCTTGGCCTGGCTGGCAGTTTTCTTCCCATCTTGTTGGTCTGGGTGGCCTTATAAGCTCTTAAAAAATAAGAGATTGTGCTACGTTTGGGCCCGAAGTGTAGATGGCCCTATGGCTTGGATAAGAAATTGTCAAGGTTGCTATACTTCACATCACATCACATTGAAGTAGTATAAATGGCCTTATATTCATAGGGTAGTACCTCACCAGCTTGTTCCAGACAACCATTATCTGGATATGATTATCTCTAAACTTGAGAATTTTGTTTCTCAGCTATTCCAATGCTGGAGTAATTTGTAATATGATTATCCCTCCTCCTTCTCTCTAGGTAGAGAAATACATCACCTCCTTGTGAGGTTCTTCACCACCGTCGGTGTGATTTTCCGGGGAGGAGGGATCATTTTTCTCCTCCCGGCCTCCTCCCTTTTCTTCTTCTCTGTCTTTAGTTTTTTTATTTCTTTCTTGTTGTCGTTTTTTTGTTACCTATTGTTTTTTTGCTCCATCCTCCTCCGCCAACCGTGTTGCTGCTCTGGGTTACTCACCTCCTTCTCCTTTTGGCCGTTCGCCGCTCATCGTCCTCCATGAAGCAGCCCGGATCTACCTTGGTTCATAGATGGGTTTTGATAAATCTTCGATCTACTTACCTCAGGTTGACCCGAGCCTACATGCACCACTCCACCGTCACCACCGGCCTCTCAGCTCTCCATTGACTCCTTGCGATCCACCGCCTGCACTACACGTGCCAAGACATGAGCTCGATGCGCCTGAGCGTGGATCTCACGCGTCGGCGCGTGTCCCCCACGCTTCGGGCAGCAACCTCCTCCCCTGGACTGTCTGCCCCTCCGGCCGTTCCTCCACCTTCATCACCGTCACAACTAGTTGTTTGGTCTTTTGTTGTATTTCCGCTTGTATTTATGTTTTTGTGTTTTCATGTATTTTTCTATTGTTTATTGTTGGTTTTATTTTCCTGTTGTTTTGTATGGGTTATAGTCTCCATCTGGTGTTAGGACTTATCTTTGTAGTGGAGACTTTAGCTATTCTTTGGTTCTTTGCAGTGCTTGCCTTGCAACTATCATTTTACAGTGGTAGTTGTTTTACCATCATCGGATTCTTCACAGAGTTTCTTTACAATTTACACCGCCTTGTGCGGCCTTGGAATAGGCCCGACTTGCTTATAGTTCTTTTTGAATTATTGGTGATTACCATTACCTGCTATTCGGTCCTTTTGGACCGGATCCAGAATTTGTTCTTATATTTACATTGCATTTTATCATTTGGGCTTTGTTGTTGGGGCGCCCTCCCCTCTTGTTTTGGGTTTATTGTTGGGGAGCTCACCTCATTTTCGTTTATAGGATGTCTCACTTCTTCTTCCATTTGAACCAGAAGTGGGAAAGATCATTCCCTGTAACCCTTTCCTTATTTGCTTAGAAAAAAAAATAAAATTGTAATATAATGGAGTAGCTACTAATAAGGGTGGCAATTCGGGTAGCGCGTGTCGGGTTCGGGTCCGACCCGATTATGATCCGACACGATTATGTTCGACACGACACGACACGATTAATTAATCGTGTCGAACCCTCCGACCCAAACACAACACGCTCCATAAACAAGTGACACGACACGAACCCGTTTGTATAAACGTGTCGTGTTACGACATGCGAATCCGAAACCGACACGACCTGAATATAAATTTATTTTTAGTTTTTTTTTTAAAAAAAAAAAAAAACTTTTTAATAGCAAAATTTTAGCAACCAAAGCAACAAAATGACAAATACAATGTTCTTTTATCTAATAGCACATTCTAATAGATGAAAGCAGTTACAAATATAATATAAAAAATATAAAAGATCTTGATCCATTTATTTGTGGTTTAGGAATAAGAAGAGCTTGGTGGATATTTATTTACCAAAAGGATTATATTCTTATCTCACTCTTAAAGATATTTGTGATGGACATGTGATAATTGTTTTCAATTCCGTCTATCAAATTGATATGTATTTAAAGTACATGTGATTCTCATTTATATTTTTAAAAAATATTTGGTACATGTTCTACTAAAAATACATATATAAATCATATCAATTTTAGACACTATCAATCACTTTAATATATTAAATCAGAAGAAAAATTTTAATTTAATTTGAAATAAAACTTTATACTTCAACAAAATAATTAATATTTACACAAACATTTGAGGAATTTACAAGTGGAGATTTCAAAGTGATATAATAAGTTAATAACTACTAGCATGGAGAAAAAAAACCAAAAAAAAAAAAAAATTTAAAAAATAAACGTGTCAACCCGTCAGGTCACGGGTTGACCCGACCGACCCGACTAAAACGTGTCAACCCGCGACCCGGCGGATTGACACGACCCAACACGATTATAAACATGTCATAAACGGGCCGACCCGTTTATGACCCGAACCCGATTATGTCAACCCTAACCTGATTTTCGCGTGTCGTATTCGTGTCAGGTTCGCATGTCACGGGTTAAATTACCAGCCCTAGCTACTAAGTCATGAATAATATTAATTATAGAAGAAATTAATTTGGATATAAACCCCAGTATCTAAATAATCCTTAACCTAAGTATTATTTGTGTACAAAAATTTAAATATTGACCAACAACATAAAGCGGATATCACGCCTCATGAAGCGGAGGTCACTAATTAATTTGAATTTTTCCTCCCATTCCCTTGTGTGGACATGGTAAAAAAAAAAAAAATGCTTCTAGAAAAATATTTTAATGTCATTATGAGTATTACTGAAAATTATGATTTACTAATGGCTATGTATGATTAATGACAACAAGATAATTTCTTATTGGTAGTGGGCTGCAACTATGAATCATTGATAGTTATGAAAAAAATAAAAATAAAGAGGAAATCTCTTCTTGAATTCTTAAAATATCTCAACCCTTTGGCAAATCGTCATCAATAATTGACAGTCAAAGAGGGGAGAGATCATAGATATAGGCAAGAGGAGACAAATAAAGGGTGAATAAGACAGAAGATTTCACCACTGTGGGTAGTGGTTCAATAGCTCAAGGAAATTTTCAAGTGGTCAACGGATAGGTAAGATAGCTATAATTGGTCTAAAAAAAAAAAAAAGACATAAGACTTCAAAATAAAGAAGTAAATTATTACTTACAAAAAAAAAAAGAGTAAATTATTGAGAATTAAGAATAGCACACTTGAATTTCAAGTCAAATGAAAATGAGTCATTTTATTTTATAGTTAGAATTTAATGTTCTTGTATCTAACGGTGTAGATGACGTCACGTGATAAATATATTGTCATGTCAAAAAATATAAATGACATGGCATCATTTATACCATTAGATAATTTTGACCATATAATAATTTCTCTTAATTAATTTCAAGTGAAATGGAGAGGATCCTTCTCCGTCACATAGATATTGACTAGATGTGCATTGATATAATGAATTAAAAATTAAAAATTAGAAGTAGTATCACATATGTCGAATAATTTTGTTTATGTAAAAGAAAAGAAAAGAAAAAACAGCTCTCGAAGTTTTTTGTTCACTTAATTAGATATTTATAAATAGAACAAATCAGTTTTGCTTCCAAAATGGGTTAGAATAAAATCGTCAAACCCAGTCAGTCTATTAAATTAATATCTATCCTTAGAGCATGTAATTCTCACATACATTTTTAAAAATTCATGTAAAAATCACATATATATGAGATTTTAATAGTTAAGCATGTGAGAATAACATGTTCTTTTTTCTTTTTTGAATGAAAATCTGAGGATTTAATTGGTTAAAGATCAGGAGCATAAAGCTCTTACAACACAAAGCATAAAGTTTTGCAAAATCATACATAGCCACATGTACATTCTAATGACATGTAACATGTTCTAATGACATGTAAGTTTACTAAATTTTTCAACCCAATTTAAAGAAAATCTGTCCCCTATTAATATAATTATAAAGAGCAATATATTTACTTATCGAAAAATATGGGAATATTCGGACATACAAAAGAATATACAAATTATTATATATATGTGCCAAATAAATGAATGTTAAGAGGAATTTTAAATGGTTTGAACAAATTAATTACTTTTTTGTAAGCAACCTGAGTCAGCTTCGTGACAACTCGATCGTTCTAAACAACAAAAATCCTCTTAAGTAGCATATATACAACTTATTGACATTTAATCTGAATATGCTTTTAAAGCTTCAAATATTCCATTTACTTTCGATAAATTAAAGATCAATTCATATTATATATATACATGTCATCCCACCACGAATTACGTGCATCAATAATCCGAAGAATTTGAAGCATGGACGGATCTAGAAAGTTCGATAGGGCGGGACCGAGATATAATTTTTTTTTGGGGCAGGGCCAATGGCCTATAATTTTTTTTTAACACCTAAAATTTTTTTGGAGGACTTGGGGAGTGGCCAGGGTCATCCCTAGTCCCCCTATAGATCCGTCTCTAATTTGAAGACACTCATTTGCTTAATTTAATACATATACTTTTAAGCTGCTTATTTATGCAGACAGTCTGGTATGCTGAATGATTATTCTTTATGGAATAAGAATATATAAGCACGTTTGGCATGCAAAATGATCATTATTTAAAGAATATGAATGGATATTATTGGAATACAAGAAGCTATAATGAAACGATCATTCCTATTATTTTGTTAGTGATAGTAGATGTTTTCATTAGAATTGAATCAAAATTTCTAAATTGCCCAAGCCCCAAAAATTATTTTCCAAAAAAAAAAAAAAAAAATCATAGTGGCCGGCCACCCCAATCACCCTAACAAAACACTGGGGTTGGCCGCAACATAATTAAGGTCTGATTAGCACTTTATCATGTTAACAAAATAAAATAATAAAAAAATAAAAAATGTAATTTTTAACGTTACTAAATTATCAAGAAAGCAAGAGTTGCATAACAATGCTCAAACTACTCGACTCCCTTTAGTCAACAAAGCCTGATCACTCCCAATATATTCTTTCTTTTTTTTTTGGGTTCATTGGATAATGTTCATTGATTTAAATAAGTCATGTATTAATTTATGAGATTTTATTGGAGAATGCGGGGAATATCCGGAGTTATACAAATATGATGCCAAATATATAGTTTAATATTTGTATAGTTTGATATTCAAACAATTAGACAAGTTCTAATGGGTTACCTCTATTTCTAACCAAACATTACCATTGGACAGAGAAAAAAAAATCAAGCTTGTTGCCTAAATTTCCTAGGTGTCAACTGTTTTCATTTCAATTCTCAAGAAGTCCGAAACTTGCTTGAACAGAACCATTTTTGGTTCTGACAAGAAATTCCAAGGAATCTAAATCCTATGACAACTGATTCTAAGCAACAATGTATGTTCATCATTGACATTTTAACCTGAACGTTATTCTTTTATAGCTTCAAATATTCCTCCCAATTTTTTTTATGGATGTAGGCCGGCCGAGCAGAACTTTAGCTCTAAGTCACTATGTTTTTTCAAAATATTCTTATATCAAATGCTAGTTTCGCCCCTATACGTAAGTCATTTTGATGGATGTGACTAATAATAGGTGTACAATTGAATGGTCAAAACTAAATGATTATTTAATTACGAAATTAAATTTTTGTAGTCTCTGGATGATCCATATTTTGAGTATTCACATTATTTTTTTTCCTTTCCCATGTTTCTTTTTAATTAATTGGGAGTGTTGTCCAACGAGAACGTTTGACTTTTGCATTGGTGTATATATTGAATACAGCTCGATCGCTAGCTAGACATCCTAGACTAGACACTAACCAGGGCAGTCACCATGCGCAAAGACAACCTCAGCTTATGCGTCATTGTCCCAATGAAAACCCCGACCTCATTTGTATATATTCGACATGAAAAGGGTCTTCAACTCATCAATGCATAGAAACAAGATCAATATGGGTCTGCTGGCTTCTTCTTCTTCTTCTTCTTCCTCCTCCTCCTTGGTTGCTGCAGTTACCGTTGTATTAGGTTTACTTTTCAATGCTGCAGTGCTGTGTCATGGAGGAATAAGCAGCACTTATAGGAGGTCCGCCACTGAATTGAACATAGATATGCCTGTTGACAGTGATACCTTCTACGTTCCTCCCGGAAAAAATGCACCTCAGCAGGTGTTTTTCTCACTCTCCTGCCTCTTATTTTGTCTTCTCCTCCATTTTTTTTTTATGCACAGAAGATGAAAGATTAAATCACCCTTCGTCTTAAAAGTTTAAATGGATAGAAAATAATATTTTATTAGCGGGTTTCCTCACAAGGTCATTTTTTTTTTTCTTGACAAGGTACATATAACACAAGGAGACCATGTGGGGACGGCGGTGATTGTGTCATGGATCACTCCCAAGGCTCCAGGTTTTCGCCTGGTGCGTTATTGGGGCGAGAATAGCACCAAAATACGGTGGGCTCGGGGCACGACTGAAACCTATAGATACTTCAATTATACTTCCGGTTACATTCACCACGCCAACGTTAGCAACTTGGAGGTGAAATTTATTTATTTATTTATTTCTAATTGTTCCATATAATTATTCTATTTACTAATTAAAATCCTATTTATTGGGGGCAGTTCAATAGCAAATACTACTATCGGGTTGGGGCTGGAAAATATGCGAGGACTTTTTGGTTTGTAACTCCTCCTGCACCTGGCCCTGATGTCCCCTATACGTTCGGTCTCATTGGTAAGTATTCTATCTACTTTGTCAAACTAATGTAGGTTTTCTATAGCAGCTTAGTTTGGTTCAGTTGGTATTGTTATTCAAATCACTATTAATTAATTTGACGTGTGTTTTTGAAGCACGTGATTTGATCACATGTTCTATTAATTCCCAGTCACTCTGAAGACAAATATTAATTTGATAGCCTAAAATTTCCTCCGATTCTATTAATTAGAAGAAAACTATGGTTCCCTTTCTTATACTATGATGAATCTGAAAAGTACAATGACGTTATGTAGTACCAATAGATATACTTAAGATGTAACATTAATCTTGGTACAATTATTTAAATTATTAGGGGACTCCTCTTTAATTAACTACCACTCTTTTTGCAATGTCAACCCTGCCAATATACCATTGAGGTTGAAATGTGTCCACTTGGTTACCCAAAATGACTAAAAAAACCCTTTATAAGATCAATGGTAGATTTGGATCAACATTACAAAAAAAATTGGTAGTTGGATCGAGTAAACGAACCTAGATTTCCTACACTTGAAGTGCCCAAATTGCTAGCAATTAGGCAATCTGATAAAGAGAGCGGGCAGCCGGAGTAGGTGGGTTTCGCAACCCCTACTTTATAAGACTACCCAAATTACTAACCATTCGAATGCGAGTAAATATAGTTTAGCCTAATTGGTAAGTATTTTTAGAGCTCAATGTTGAACACCATTTGCAGGGGATCTTGGGCAGACATATGATTCAAATAGCACAATCACTCATTACCAAAATGACCCTCTAAACGGGCAAGCAGTGTTGTTCCTTGGGGACCTCTCTTACGCAGATAACTACCCTTTTCATGATAATGTGAGGTGGGATACATGGGGAAGGCTCGTAGAGAGGAGTGCTGCTTATCAACCTTGGATATGGACGGTGGGGAATCATGAAATTGATTGGGCCCCGGAGTTGGTAAGCATCTCATAATATTAACTAAAGTTTCCCATAATTAATCACCATATTAATCTAATTTTTAGTCTCAAAAAGTGTGTGAATTAATTAATTAATTGAATTACTCAAAGATGGTTGACAAAAGTTTAAGGGGTCTCAAACTCTCCCGTGAGATCCATCAAATATTGATTGAAATGAGGTCAATTATGAAGTTAGGGTTTGAACTCATGATTTCTACTCTATAATATTATGTTAAATTACCAATTATCTTAAAAATTTAAGTTAGATAAGAAATGATGAACATACTCTTTTAATTTAATAGGAAAAATGCAAAATCAACCCCTATGATGACACGGATTTGCAATAAGCTCTATATATAGGGTTTAAAAATCGACTTAAAACTTTTGATGGTAAGTGTAAATGACAAATAACTCCACACACCCTAAATTTCTATTTAAAATTTTGACCGGAAACTATCAAAATGTCATATCAACAACAATAATAATACAACATGTGTCTTCTAAAAAAAAAAAAAACTTCAAGTAGGTGGCCGGACGACTCAGACCACCCTAAATTGGCTTAGTGGTGATATAGCCAAAACCATATTCAACTCCAAGGATTTGGGATAGTTCGATTACAATTTCAATCAAAATTTCAAGCGAAAGTTCGGAATGGAGAGTTATTTATTTATTATTTACGCTTAATTATTGCAAATTAATACAACTACAGAAACTGATTTGGTTTTTTTTCTTTTTTCAAATTAATATCTGTGTTTTAGGGGGAACTGGTACCTTTTGTACCATTTAGTCACCGGTATCATATTCCAGCTCCATATGAAGCAGGCAGTACTAAACCCTTTTGGTACTCAATCAAGAGAGGTCCAGCCCACATCATTATCATGGCTGCCTATTCAGCGTTTGGTAAATATTTACTTGATTTTCTTGTCTGGTTTGCATACATGGTTATAATATGATTGAAAGAGCATAAGATAGAGATTTTCAATAATTTTATTGTTTGAATTACTAATAATTTCCAAGCAAATCTCCAGTAACCCGACATCTGTTTCACAAGGCCTAGTAAAATTTCTCTTATATTCGTGTCCGAATTACTAGCAATATGTTAACAATTACAAACTCATTCTAATGTAATGGGTGCATTTTTCTTCTTAATAAGGTTATTCCTCTCCCCAGTACAGCTGGTTCAATCAAGAGATACAAAAGGTTAACAGGAGTGAGACACCATGGTTGATTGTTATAATGCATCTCCCGATGTATAACAGTTACCAAAGTCATTATATGGAAGGTGAACCCATGAGAGCAGTATACGAGAAAACGTTCGTCGAGTACAAAGTCGACATTGTATTTGCAGGTCATGTTCATGCCTATGAACGATCGGTAACTTCTCCCATTTTTCTTTTTCTTTCAGAGCGTTTCTGCTAGCTATGATTTCGCAGACCAAAAGTGTAATTCATGATGCAATGGGTGCATTTTAAAAAACGCACGTTTAAAACGGAACATTTTCAAAGCTAAAATATTAACAAGTGATTTTTTTTTTTTTTGGTGCATGCATGACAGATACGTGTATCTAACATCAAATATAACATCACCAACGGTCTTTGCACTCCTGTGAAAGATCTAAATGCGCCTGTATACTTAACTGTTGGCGATGGAGGGAATCTTGAAGGCTTATCAACGTAAGATCAAATTTCTGTCCGTTCAACACGTGAAATATTTAATAATTTAAATTTAAAACCCATGTTTCAAGTAAGTTACGCATGCTGTTTTCTTCTTGTGGTGCAGTGTGATGACGGAACCGCAGCCAAATTACTCTGCTTTTCGTGAGCCGAGTTTCGGCCATGGCATGCTGGAAATCAAGAACCGAACCCGTGCTTACTTTGCCTGGCACCGTAATGATGATGGATATTCAGTGGTTGCTGATTCTGTCAGGCTCACCAACAGAATCTGGTATCCAACTGATGATTCCAATTGATAATTGCAGCCGCTACCAATCATGAAGACAAGAAGCTACGAATTCTGTGTGCTCTTTGGATCCAAAAATCCAACATATATATATATATATGTGTGTGTGTGTGTGAATAATAATTTGTTGATTTGCGAGTGACATTATTGTCAGCGCAAGAGTTGTTGTGGTCTTTGTCCAAGGCATGTCTTATGGTTGATTCACCATAAGAAATAAGGAATGAGCAATTGAAGAGAGGTACCCACTATCAGTCAATAAGATTGATAATTCAATATGTTATGGGTTAAAATTTATGTTTGCATGTTGGTTTTAGGTCAATCATACCCTGACTTCTTTAATTAAACATGTTAAATTCATCAATCTTAACATGTTAATTTGGATTAGCGTCAAATTTATGAATTATATACGTTTTAGCCCCGCTAATTTGGTGTTGGATTCATATTAAGTTTACAAGAAATTGCTAGTCCTATGTTAAGTCACTTATTGTTCTAAAAGGTTTTTTCTTTTTTCGGGTTAGATTGTTCTAAAAGTTCAAGCTAGGAAGTGTTGGATATTCAATTAATATTCTAGCTTTTTTGTGTACTTAAACTCACTCAAAACCTTTGTTTTGATACTATACTAAATCAATGCTTGTCTCAAAAGGTTAAGATGATAAAAAATAAATAAATTTAATAATTTAACTAATATTCCAATATTTTTCAAATGGGTACTTTCCACAGTAATTGACAGCATAATAGCAAGGATAAATAGAAGAGAGATGGTGGAACAATAAAGGGTTGAAGAAAACCATAAATCATTTGCTGCTACTTCCTCAAAATTCCAGCCATCACCTTCAACCATTCTCTGATGCAGATTGGTCAGGTTGCTAAGATAACCGTTGCTCCACTAGCAGATATTGCTTCTTTTTTTTTTTTTTTGGTTGCAATAATCTTATTCATTGGAGCTCGCATAAACAAAAAACCGTTCCACGCTCCAGCACTGAAGCAGAGTATAGGAAACTTGCAAATGCCATTGCCGTTCCTCAATCACCTGGGCTTTGGTGTGATAACATTGGAGCGACTTATCAAATTCAAATGATGTAGATAATATCAGACAGTTATTGTTGCATTTCAAACACTTACATATGATTTGCCAATAAATATGAATACGGTACTCCTAGAATATTATTGTGGGATTCAAATAAAAAACAAATCTCTTTAATACTAATGTCCAACTATATGAGACTGAGATCATTTTTTCCTTACAACATACAGCAATTCATTTCATCAGGATTGGCCATTTGAGGAATCATCAACTGGATTCCAGTGTCTGTTGAAAAACCACAAAGCATCTGCTTCCACTGCATATCCATCTTGATTACGGTGCCAACTGTAGTAAGCATGCGTTCGGTTCTTGATATCAAAGATGGCGTGCCCAAAACTCGCCTCACGATAAGCCGAGTACGCCGGCTGCGGTTCTGTCATGCTGCACCAGATAAGAAGGCATTTACATAAACCATGTTAACAAACAGGAAACCTCTGTGTCAGTCATAATTTATTGATCTTACTTGGTTGCTAGGCCTTCAAGATTCCCTCCATCGCCAATGGTTATGTACACAGGTGCTGATTGATCCTTTACAGGAGTACATATACCATTTACAACATTGTATGCAATGTTGGATACTCGTTCCTGTGATTTATATTTAGTTGCCAATCAACAGCAGAAGAAATGGAAATCTTAGCCACAAGGAATGTACACATATTTACACTTTTTTTTTTTTTTTTTTTTTTAAGAGGAACTCCTTCAAGGTAGGGCCCTTTTGTGACATTATCTAGGGCAGGCTAGACCACTTGGCGAGTGAGGCGCTCGCCTAGGGCCCCCGGATTAATAAGGCCAAAAAAAAAAAATTTGCCCAAATTTTTTTTTTTTAATAATATATATATATTTTTAATTTATGGTCCATTTTTTTTAATAAAGCCCCAAATTTTTTTTTAATAACAACTTAAGGCCTCTAATCATGATAAGTAATTTAAAAAAGGCCTCAATTTAATTAATAAGCCCCAATATAATAAGCTTATGGTAAAATAAGACCAATTAACCCATAAAAGCAAATATCCTTATACTTAAAAAGGTGTATGGGTTTTTTGACAATTTTTTTTGTGGGTATTGTTTGAAATAAGTGTATCAATGAGGTAAGGATTCATAAAAAAATTTGATTTTTTTTTTTTTTTTGTAATGTTTATTTTTCTTGTGGGTTTTTTTTTTATGGGTTTTTGTCAATTTTTTTTGGTAGGTTTTGATTAAAAAAAAAGGGCCCCATTTAAGAGTTTCGCCTAAAGTCCCATAAAACATTGAGCCCGCCTAGACCTATCCTTATTGAATAAACCCTGAATACATGATTCTACACGCAAAAGCCACATGTCAGACAATTAAGGAGACTCGAACAGCCGACCTCCTAATATTACACAAAACATGGAACCATTCGAGCTAACACTCGCGGACCACATATATACACATTTTGAAATCAAATCATCTAGATTTGTGTCTGCTATGTGGACACACATCTCTGTCTGTTTGTAGTGCATCATTATGAAGAAAAAAAAAAGGATTGCAGATTGCAGCATTTATGCATATTTGTTTCTCCCCTCCAAGGAATTCTCAGAACAGAAACCAATTTTTTTGTACAATCCAGCTAAATTTTAAAATATTTGTCATGCACAGAGATTTCAGGAAACAAGGCTCATACTTCAATAACTAATAATACGGAAGGTAAGGAGTACTTACAGATCTCTCATAGGCGTGGACATGACCAGCAAAAACCACATCAACTTTGTACTTCACAAACCATGGCTCAAACATTACTCTCATGGTTTCCCCCTCCATATAATGATAGTTGTAGCTATTATACCAAGGGGAATGCATAAGAACGATCAACCAGGGTGTCTCAGTCCTGTCAACTTTTGGTAGTTCTGCTTCAAGCCATTTGTATTGAGGGGTATATTTACCTGAAAAAGAAAAGGTAATAACAAGCAAATTATATGTAAATATATGCCATCACCAAAGCATTGATACTAGCAAACAACACTATAGTCATGTAATTATCATCATGCCACATTTATGAAATAGACATCAAGAGGAATCAAGTAGCTAATTTGGACATATGTATGTGTCCATGACCATCATGCATACCAACATAACATCCAAAGACAAATGCATGCTTACCATATGCAGAGTAGGAAGCCAAGACTATGATGTAAGCTGAAGCTCTCTTGATTGAATACCAAAAGGGAGCAGTACTGTTTGAAGCTTTATAAGGCACATGATAACGATGGGTATAAGGCTTAAAAGGTTTGGTTTCCCCCTGCAACCCAAAGACCAATCCACTTTTAGAAACTTGGAAAATTATAGAGAATCAAAATCATATCAAAGAAGAGTAGAACTGTAAAAAGATGTAGCAATAACAGCAACATGGTTGAACTACATATTACTCTCTTGAATTTCGGATGAAGAGAATCATTCTTACATGAAAGACTTGTGATAAGGAAAGTATGATCTTTTCAAGTATTATGACATAGTAGCCAGTTAAGGCAATGAGAACCAGCCTTCAAATACGGATTGGGATCCACGACAATTACTATATTTAGCAATTTGTGCAGGTAATTGTTGTGGATCCCAATCCCTTAAGTTTTTTATTTAAACAAAAAAAGTAGTCCAACAAGTGTAACCAGAAGTTAATACTGAGAATTGCAGAACACTCTTTATGTTTGACAATAGACATCTTTCTACCAAACATTGAAATGTTCCATTAGAGTCTTACAATCTTTGGCTCAAAATCAAGCTCATGATTCCCTGCGGTCCATATCCATGGTTGATAAGCAACACTTCTCTCAACAAACCTTCCCCATGTATCCCATCTAACATTGTCATGATTTGTATAGTTATCTGCATAAGAGAGGTCCCCGACAAAAAGCACTGTTTTCCCTTTCTGTGGATTTAACTCATAATGAGTAAGCGTCATATTTGAATCAAAACTCTGACCAAGATCCCCTACAAACAGAACCGATTTCTTTAAAAATGTATAAACATGTTAAAAATATCTAAATACAGACCTAAAATGAACACATATGAAGAAGTGCTAATATAAGTACATTGCTCTATCCATAAGACCCATTCAATGAAGTAAGAAACAATAATCAGCCTAAAATGAAAAAGCAAATACAAACAAATAATAATCATCTGTTAAAAGACCACCTCATGTAGCTTCTAAATGAGATATTTTTTCTTCAATCATTTTTTTTCCTTGCGTGATACCAATGCTAGTTGCGGCTCACTGGATAGGCTAGTCTTCTGCCTGCCCAGTTGCCACTAGACCTTGAGGAATCCTGATGGAAATAGGGCTTGCAACCCCCCTTGTTAGGTTTTGTGTTGGCAAATTCAATGTCAAAACTAGTATGGTTGTAATAAATTCCTACGAGTCTAAGTTAGAATTATAAGTTGGTTATGGAGTTAGAGTTAAAACTGTGTTGAAAATCTTAAGTCCAGAGATTGCTGGTCGAAGTCCGCTCGATAGATGATCAAATGCGGTCGCAGTGAATTTCAAAGAACAGAGTTCCAGAGAGGCGCGATCAATAGCCGGTCAAACAAGTATTTCAAGAATATCAAAAGTTTGTTAAGAATTTTTCAAAGGGTTTCCACTTCGTCACCAAATTCTTGTGTTGATTGGTTTTTTGCTCTTATTAATTTGGTAATTGTTTTTGTGTGGTGATAAATTTTTCAAAATTGTGATAATTGTTGGAAAATACCTATTCACCCTCTCTATCTGTTGTTTGGGGTCTAAACTAGAAATTTCACCCGTAATAAACGAAAAATACTGACATGTTTGAACCACAATACCAAGAGGCTTTGCTGACCTCCTTTTTAAAGATTTGATACAGAATACTTACCTATGAGACCAAATGTATAAGGCACATCAGGGCCAACTTCAGGGGGAGTTGTAAACCAGAACTGCCGTGTAGTGTGGCCAATCCCAACCTCATAGTAATATTTGGTGTTGAACTGCCCAAATAGAAATCAAGCAAAATATATAAAAGCAGCTTACACGTTCATAGATACAGAAGACACATGATACATAATAACATATATATAAACATATATAACCATTTCCCACTGGTATCATATAGAAACAGAACAAGAACAGAACAAAAACAGGGGAATTATGTCAGAGCAATCTAGTGAAACAATTGCATGAAAAATTGAAGTCACCTTCAACTTTCTGATGGTCGTGTGATGAATAAAACCAGAAGTGTAATAGGAGAACTTATAGGTAACAATTTTGCCTTGGGCCTGTTTCTTTTCCTTGCTATTTTCACTCCAATAGTCCACTGTACTTGAACCTGGTTCATCCATAGTCACCCATGAAACTATCACTGCCTTCCCGACATGGTCTCCTTGTGTTATATGAACCTTATTTCGTAACACCCACGAATCAATCCTTGAAATATAAACATAAATTTTAAAACTTCGATGAGCAAGAACATAAAAGAAGGAACATTAAGGGGATAATAAGTACTTGTTGAGGTGCATTATAGCCAGGAGGGATTTGAAAGACATCACTATCAAGAGGCATATCAATGCCTTTCTCAACTTTCCTCACAAAAGTGCTCGTCTTCCCTCCATTACACACCACCACCACATTCAAAACCAAAACCACTGCCACCAAAGAAGAACAAGAAGAAGATGAACCAAGCAGACCCATCTTGAGCTTGTGCTGCACACACCCAAAAGAACCTCTAGCCTACAATGTTCTTAAAGATTATGAATTTAATTTCCTATTTTTCTTTGGTTATGTGATGTAACTTGGCATTAAGTCACAAGGGCCCTAACGAGGAAAAAACCCAAGTCATTTTCTATCGATGACTCGAAGTCTTTGAGGATGACGATTCCCTGTAATTCCTGTTACCTTTAAATTCCAACTCCAACTGTTTCGTTTATACAAAACCATTTTTTTTGGCCCGGGGGGGTGGGTGGGCTTGAGAAGGTTTCTATTTATTACATCAAAATATGAAGAAGAAAATCTAAAACGACAAAAAGAATGGCGTGGTTTAAGTGACCAAAAAAGATGATTTGGTTACCCAAGAGATTAAGTTAAAGTGGTCAAATCATTTTTAATGGCTTTGAAAGTGTAAGAGTGAAACAATTTTTTATAAATATAACCTCTTTGCATAATCTTTAGAAAGTTTATATTAATAAAAGAGGAGTCATTTTATAATAAAGATTTATTTTATAGTAAAGATATACATCATGTTACATTGTGAATGTTGATGGATCATTTAAAAATAGTGTTCCTTGTTTACACCATTAATTAAAATATAATAAAATCTTGACTTTTCAATTTTTTATTTTGGCATTGACTCTCCATTTCATGTCTTTGTCCTATCCTATCTTAAGCAGCTTCAAAAGTGCCAACCACAAAAGTCTTTTTCTATTTCCTAGTACTTTCAAAAAAAAAAAAAGAGGGAGAGAGAGATTCGAACCAGCAGCTTTAAAAGTGCCAACGATAAAAGTCATTTTCGGTTGCCTAGTATTTTTTTTTTACATGTCCGCACAAGAGTTCGAGAGAGATTCGAACTAGTGATCTCCACTTCATTAGACGTAATCCTAGCCGATTGAGTTATCTCTTGGGGACTCTGTTGCCTAGTATTCAACCTTCATGAAGTGCAAGAAAAAACCAGTTGCCACTCTTTTGAGCCGAAAGAATAAGAAGGAATTTTTTTTTTGCCTAGTATTCAACCTTCATGAAGTGCAAGAAAAAACCAGTTGCCACTCTTTTGAGCCGAAAGAATAAGGAGTTTTTTTTTTCTTAGCAATTATAAGAAGGGATTAGGTAGTAATAAAAAGTGATTAATGTGAAAAAAAAAAAAAAAAAATTGATTTTTATATGTTTTTGAGTCAGTTTTTCATTTGTTAAATGGTTTTGTAGTGATTTATTTTATTGAGTAATAATAAGAAGGGAAAAAATTTCAAATTAAAAAAACAAAAAACAAAAAAAAACTATTAATGAGTATTGCAGTAATCGATTGTATTTAAAGCAATGCTTATATACCTTTAAATTATGCAGTTTATTTGCCCTCCAAAAATTATGCAGTTTATTTGCCCTTCAAAAATAGTATATACTTGCCCCCAGTACCAACTTGCATGTTACTGCCCTTAATTTGCAACCAAGAGAAAAGTTCGACAGCAAAATAGCAAAGATAAATTTAAGAGAGGTGGTGGAACAATAAAGGGTTGAAGAAAAGATTGAAACCAATGTTCAACTATATCAGAATGAGATCATTTATTCCATAAAGCATACAGCAATTTATTTCATCAGGATTGGCTATTTGTGGAATCATCAACCGGATTCCAATATCTGTTGAAAAACCACAAAGCATCTGCTTCAACTGCATATCCATCTTGATTACGGTGCCAACTGTAGTAAGCATGCGTTCGGTTCTTGATATCAAAGACAGCGTGACCAAAACTCGCCTCACGATAAGCCGAGTACGCCGGCTGCGGTTCTGTCATGCTGCACCAGATAAGAAGGCATTTACATAAACCATGTTAACAAACAGGGAACCTCTATACCAGTCAAATTAACCCTATTACTCCATAATTTATTGATCTTACTTGGTTGCTAGGCCTTCAAGATTCCCTCCATCGCCAATGGTTATGTATACAGGTGCAGATTGATCCTTTACAGGAGTACAAATGCCATTTACAACATTGTATGCAATGTTGGATACTCGTTCCTGTGATATATATTTAGTTGTCAATCAACATCAGAAGAAATGGAAATCTTAGCCACAAGGAATGTCCACACATACACATTTTGAAATTAAATATTCTAGATTTGTGTCTGCTATGTGGACACACATCTCTGTCAGTTTGTAGCGCATCATTATGACCAAAAAAAAAGAAGGATTGCAGATTGCAGCATTTATGCATATTTGTTTCTCCCCTCTAAAGAATTTCCAGAGCAGCAACTAAATTCTTTGTACAATCCAGCTAAATTTTAAAAAATTTGTCATACACAGATTTCAGGAAACAAGGATATTAATTAGAGACAGCAACTAGTACTGCCAGAAAATACCACAGTCAAACCTCATACTTCAGTAACTAATAATATGGAAGGTAAGGAGTGCTTACAGATCGTTCATAGGCGTGAACATGACCAGCAAATACCACATCAACTTTGTACTTCACAAACCATTGTTCAAACATCACTCTCATGGTTTCCCCCTCCATATAATGATAGTTGTAGCTATTATACCAAGGGGAATGCATAAGAACGATCAACCATGGTGTCTCAGTCCTGTTAACTTTTGGTAGTTCTTCTTCAAGCCATCTGTATTGAGGGGTATATTTACCTGAAAAGGAAACGGTAATAACAGGTAAATTTTTTCTTTTGCCTGGCAAAATCCCTAATTTAATAGGGTCTGAGGATTGGTTCAGTTGAGCTTAGATGGGTTTGGCAAATTATATGTAAATATATGCCATCACCAAGGCACTGATACTAGCAAACAACACTATAGTCATGTAATTATCATCATCATGCCACATTTATGAAATAGACATAAAGACCACTAAAAATATAAAAGGACTCAAGTAGCCCATGACCATCATGCATACCAACATAACATCCAAAACAAATACATGCTTACCATATGCAGAGTAGGAAGCCAAAACTATGATGTGAGCTGAAGCTCTCTTGATTGAATACCAAAAGGGAGCAGTACTGTTTGAAGCTTTATAAGGCACATGATAACGATGCGCATACGGCTTAAAAGGTTTGGTTTCCCCCTGCAACCCAAAGACCAATCCACTTTTAGAAACTTGGAAAATTATAGAGGTCCAAAATCATATCAAAGAAGAGTAGAACTGTAAAAAGAAGTAGCAATAACAGCAACATGGTTGAACTACATATTACTTTTGGCTTTTCCATGATGTAGACCTCTTATGCTCTCTTAAATTTTGGATGAAGAGAATCATTCTTATATGTAAGACTTGTGATAAAATATAGTTACCGAAAGTATTATCTTGTCAAGTATTATGACATAGTAGCCTGTTAAGGCATTGAGAACCATCCTTCAAATATGGATTGAGATCCAAAACAACTACTATATTTAACAATTTGTGCAGGAAATTGTTGTGGATTCCGATCCCTTATAATTTTTTTTTAAATAAAAAAAGTAGTCCAACGAGTGTAACCAGAAGTTACTACTGAGAATTGCAGAACACTCTTATGTTTGACAATAGACATTTTTCTACCAAACAATGAAATCCATTAGACTCTTACAATCTCTGGCACAAAATCAATCTCATGATTCCCTGCAGTCCATATCCATGGTTGATAAGCGACGCTTCTCTCAACGAACCTTCCCCATGTATCCCATCTAACATTGTCATGATTTGGATAGTTATCTGCATAAGAGAGGTCCCCAACAAAAAGCACTGTTTTCCCTTTATGTGGACTTAACTCATAATGAGTAAGTGTCTTATTTGAATCAAAACTCTGACCAAGATCCCCTATAAAGAGTAACAGTTGGTTTTAAAATGTATAAACATGTTAAAAATATGTAAATACAGACCTAATATGAACACATATGCAGAAGTGCTAAAATGAAACATTAGTCAGCCTAAACTGAATAACTATCAGTTAAAAAACCAGCTCATGTAGCTTCTAAATGAGATTTTTTTTGTCTTCAATCATTTAATTCTTTGTTACCACATGACATCTATGCTAGTTGCAGCTCATTGTATAGGCTAGTCATATGCCTGCCCAATTTCCACTAGACCTTGACGAAGCATGATGGAAATTGGGCCTTGAACCCCCAAAAAAACAAAAAAACATGGACGTGCTTGAACCACAATGCCAAGAGGCTTTGCTGACCTCCATTTTAAAGATTTGATGCGGAACACTTACCTATGAGACCAAATGTATAAGGCACATCAGGGCCAACTTCAGGGGGAGTTGTAAACCAGAACTGCCGTGGAGTGTGGCCAATCCCAACCTCATAGTAATATTTGGTGTTGAACTGCCCAGATAGAAATCAAGCAAAATATATAAAAGCAGCTTACACATTCATAGATACAAAAGATACATTATACATAATAACGTATTGTAAGAATATCAATTAAATGATTAAATTCTTCATTTTTTATCAGTTCAAACTTTTGAGATAAATGATGATTTAACATAATTCGAGAGCAATGATCATGAGCTCGAACTTAGTCTTCGTCATTCACCTCCTATTTTAATTAAATATTTCACGCATTAGCCTCACTTATTAAGCAAGAATTTGGTATAAGTAAATACACACATATAACCATTTCAAATAGCACCTTGAATTCCCCACTATTTTCATATAGAAGCAGAACAAGAACAAAACAAAAACAGGGGAATTATGTTGTAGCAATCTAGTGAAACAATTGTATGGAAAATTCCACTCACCTTCAACTTTCTTATGGTTGTGTGATGAATGAAACCAGAAGTGTAGTTGTAGAACTTATAGGTAAGAACTTTGCCCTTGGCCTGTTTCTTTTCCTTGCTATTTTCACTCCAATAAATCACAGTACTCGAACCCGGTTCATCCACAGTCACCCATGAGACTATCACTGCCTTCCCCTCAAGGTCTCCTTGCGTTATATGAACCTTAATTCATAACACCCACGTATCAATCATCGCAATAGAAACGCAAAAACAAATAAAAATCAAACCTTTCCCAATTGCCCATCTTCAGACATAATAACACAATGAAAATATCAAAAAAGAAAACCACACGAATAAAAAATCTATAAATAAAAGAAAAAGAACAACAAGGGGGATATGAGCACCTGTTGAGGTGCATTATAGCCAGGCGGGGCTTGAAAGACATCACTATCAAGAGGCAAATCCATTGCCTTCTCCACTTTCCTCACAAAAGTGCTTGTCTTCCCTCCATTACACACCACCACCACACTCAAAACCAAAACCAATGCCACCAAAGAAGAACGAGAAGAAAATGAACCCAGCAGACCCATCTTGATCTTGCCCTGCACACCCCCTTTCAACTTTAGAGCCAAGACCCTCTACTCCTCCTTATATAAAGCGACTAAATAAATTTGTGGGTTATCAGAAAAATGCGGGGAATATTCATAGCTCCATACGAATATACAAAACTTAAATTTCAACGAATTGAACGCTCAAAGGATAAATTTTTCCCTCACCCAGTTGTCCAATAAAGAAAAGAAACTATATATGGTTGTTAGGATAAACAATGAAGGTATAAAGTTGACCTTGGACTTTGGAGTCACAAAAAGTTATGCGTTTAATCTGGACTCTCTGCAAGGTTTGACAATGACGACGGAAAGCTTAAGATCATATTTGTCTTTGTGAGCTTTTGTATGAGCATTGAGCAATGGCGATCGCGGTAACAAGTTAAAAATGGAGCCGGTCATGTCGGGTGAGCTATTTCATCGTCATCAGTAATTAAAATAATGTGATATTATTTCTCCCATAATCTTTAGTTGGTGCATTATCTACATATTATATAACATTAAATACGGATCATATGGGTTAATTCAATTCCCATGATTGTAGATGATGACTTACAATGAATCTTATCTTTATAATTTATTGTTATTTTAATTAAATATTACCCTTATTATNTTGAGCAATGGCGATCGCGGTAACAAGTTAAAAATGGAGCCGGTCATGTCGGGTGAGCTATTTCATCGTCATCAGTAATTAAAATAATGTGATATTATTTCTCCCATAATCTTTAGTTGGTGCATTATCTACATATTATATAACATTAAATACGGATCATATGGGTTAATTCAATTCCCATGATTGTAGATGATGACTTACAATGAATCTTATCTTTAAAATTTATTGTTATTTTAATTAAATATTATCCTTATTATAATTATTAATTTTTTTTGTTCGATTTAAACTTTTAAAATAAGTAATAATTTAAACTTTAATAGAAAAAAATTAATAATTATTATAATAAGGATAATATTTAATTAATAGAATATTACTCTCAAAGAGTTTCTGATACCAGTAAAATGTCTAAAAGAAGAAAAAAAAATGAAATTGAAAAAAGAGTTGGAAGAAAGAAGAATGTGCGTGTACCTTATTTTTCAAGATATATGCTATTTAAAATTGAGAGGCTCCTAAATAGGGTCATAGATGATGAAATTATAACCCTCTAATTATTTATCATGTAGCAAGGTTATTCAATGGGCGGTCGATATATGTATATCTATACCAACTATGTAGTTATAGATTATGACCATTTGATTTTGTGTTTTACTTTGGTTATCAATCATGCTGATGGTCATAATAAATTAATAATAATAATTTTGGACCGGCTTTGATTTTAATTCTAATGTTAAAGTCATGAGAGGGAATTAAAAAGGAAACGGAGAGGAGAGGGAATACGATTCTCTCTATATTCTATTTGAAAGAAAAAGGAAAGAGTTTATTTCATATTAAAATTTATTTATATATATATTGTCCTCTATAAATATTTTTTACTTTATTTATTTATTTATTATTGTCTGATATTATCCACAAGACGACATTATGAATTTACCCATTTTTTGTACACATCTTGTCAAGCAAATCCAATAATTGATGGAGGTACCACAAAATACAAATAGCAGAGAGTTTCGCCTTAAGAAAGTACACTTGATTGGTAACTTCCAGCTTTTACATAAAGATAAATTAATTGGAAATGCACATGAAATAAATTATCAACCAATCGTACATTTAATTAGATTTATGTACATTTAATATTTCTTTTGTACAACATCTATTCAACAAATAAAATCCGAGCTTCCTTGGCTAGGGAATACTTTTTTTTTTTTTTTTTGGGAAAAAGAAGCTGATTCTCATTCATCCATAGAAGTCAAGAGCTAAACTCTTACAAACACAGGGAAAAACCCTGAAGTAACCGTAGACAAACCTACAAGATTACTAGGTAAAGTTCCAGACAACAAGTGCCAACCACTCGGCTAGGGAATACTATTCTTTGAGAATTGACCATTCTCATTGATTTTTTTACCTAAAATTATATTGCCAATTTTTGACAATTAATACCTTTTGTGATGCCATAATTATTGCCTTTCTATAGACCCATGGCTCTACTTAGATGGAACAGGATCCTAGGATTCAGTTCACTTGAACTGGATAGTTATAGTGTATGGATATTTTTGTCTTTTCACTTTTGAATGAACTAAAATACCCCTTCATTATAACTCACTCGATATTATAATTCTACTTAAATAGGTCACCTTATATGACTGATTTATTTGTACAAGTTTAAATTGAGAGCAAGTTTGATTTGATTCATTCAACTTTATTGTTTGTTAATGCAAGCTTTTTTTGTTTGTGTTTTTTTTTTTTGGCAAATATATTTTGATGTAACATGTGTGTTTTAAATTTTTGAATTACTTGTTGATAATTTTATTTTGAATATTACCAAACAAAATCATTTATATCTTTACAAATTTAATTTTGATGAATTTCAGTTGAAACTAAATTGGTTAGAAGCAGGGAGAGGCCTAGGCCTCATTTTAAGCCTTTCATTTTTTTCTAGTTACAGCTATGCTGGTTGACTTGTTGTTAATGAAAAGTATCAAAAACAGGATGGACCATTTCTTTTTGTGAACTTTTCATTGTGGTGGGGAAAGTAGGAAATGCAAGCATGGCTATATACTTACCAATAATACAACACTCTTTCGCTTTCACTGTACTTTTACCACAAATGACTCTTCTTTGAGTTTTTTGATAAATTGTCTTGTGCGGCCCTAAAAAACGTCCGACTTGTTTACGGGTCTTCTGGGACCATAGATGACACCATTACCTGTTGTTTGATCATTTTGAACCGAATCCAAAATTTATTCTTGAATTTGTACTAAAAAACTTCAAGCTATAGCTTAGTGGAGTATTAAATTTTTGGGCTCGGTTTTCAAATTTGGTTTAAGAACTCTCTTGTCGAGGTTGAGCTTGGCTGAAATACAACAACGAATCCAAGTCGGGTCACTTATTGAATACTTGATCCGCCGGCTCAAATTCAATGGATTTCCTCGACCCAAATAATAAAAGAATCCATGAACATTGAAGCTATAGTTAAGGGTAATGTTCTTCATATTTTTAGTCCTCTCGTGTTAATTTGGCTCCAATATGGATGATAGACGCTGCTTCAGCTTGGTCCACCTATCAATTATTGCTGCCTTGTTTTTGGTAAGGACATGCTTTTTCCTCGCTGACTCGGGATTGATAGTTTGATGGATTGGAAATTTGGAATGGAGTGGAAAAAAGGCACTCAATCATGTAATGTAACTTCTATCGCAGGACTTCAATCAACTTTTCATTTGTAAAAACTTATCTCTTCCCCTCTTAAAGGGAGGTGTGGTATTTCCATTTTTGGTATTTATTATTTTTGAGAAATGGTATTTTCCTAATTTTCTAATATTTTCTTTGAAGACTATTTTAAGAACAAAGTTTTCTTTCCAGACTATTTTGTGTTATAGGTTTGTTTCACTTATGGGGTTTAGGGAATAAAGGTTGTCTAATTTGGGTATAGGTTGGTTAGTTGACATTCGTTCGATGAAGAGAGCTCCCGGTGATGGGGGCGGTGGCTTTCGTGTCTTGAATAGGGGAAATGGGAGGCTTTGTTTATGAAAATATTTGATGAGAAAAAGAAAAGAATGCGTGTTTTCATCATAGTCTCATTTCGTCTCTTTTTTTTTTTTTTCTTTTTTTAAGGACATAAAGGGCTCGGTTTATGCAAAGTCCTTATAAAAATTATTTTTATAAAAAAAAAAAAAACACAATTAAGTATGTAGTAAAATTACGACTTTAAAAATTTAATTTCACCTTTTAAATTGTGTATTTTAAAAAACTGCATTCACTTGCTTACTATTCAAGAATGCATTTTTTTTATATATATATTTTCAAATCACCACTTTAAAAAAAATAATAAAAAAAAATTGAGTGATAAATTTTCCTACCTATAAAGCTAGATTCCTTTCTAGATGCTAAAGCAAGACCTACTCGAGTCCATACACATGGAGGAGCTAGAAGCGTGGGAAAATCATTAATGTGAAAGAGGGAAAACACAACCAAAAAAGATTCCTCCATTGACTGCCTAAATTCCTAATAAAACGGCTGGACCAAGAGCCGCTGCCCCACTAGGGCTCTCCTCATTGTCCCATTGTGCAATGTGTTGATGTTTATGCAGAGAGTATAACTTCAGTTCGGTTGTAACAAAAAGGTGGGCTTTTTTGCCCATCATTAAAAAGCTAACACCTCATTTAAAAAATAAAAAATGCACAAAAAAATTTTTACACCCTACAGCAGCTGATTGGGTGGCTAAAGAAGAAAGAAAAGAGAAAAAGGAGGACGAAGGAAGAGTGGGGTGCAGATGGTGTCCGTTGGGTCTTGCTGGAAGGACGATCGGCCACCTCGCAGCAAGTCGACGACCGGCAACCGAGATCCACGGCTGGGTCTCGCCGACCGTGGGTTTGGTTTTTTTTTTTTCTTCCGGTGGTCTGATTTTTTTTTTTTTGGGTTTTTAGGATGATAAAATTTCAAAAAAGGGTTAACATTCCCCTTTAGGTTTTAGTTTTGAGGCATTAGAAACAAATTTTGTGGCATTAGAATCGATTTTTTAGGCATTAGAAACGATTTTTGAGGTTGGATTTGAGTTTTTTGGTGNAAAAAAAAAAAAAAGTTGCCCAGTTCATCTCAAATAACACCTAATACGATACAAGTCTAAGAGCATGTTTAAAATTGTATTTGAAAAATAAAGTTTTTAAGGGTTCGTTTAAAAGTGTAATTTCAATAAGTGCAATTTTAAAAATTGTATTTTTAAAAATTGAGTTTTTGAAATCACTACTTTTAAAAATCACATAGGTGTTTGATAAAATATGTTAAAAAGTATTTTTTTTTATCAATTGAGTATTTAGATAACATTGGCATATAATTGCGGTTTCATGGCCAAATAAGTAAATATTGCCCCAAATATTTTGTAAGCGAAATCGTGATTTTGGTTTAAATTCGCACCTTTTCAAATAAGTACCCTCTAGTCAGTTTATAAAAATCGCAGATTTTTTCATGATTTTAAAATTTGTGTTGTTTAAAAATCGCAATCTCAAACACTCCAAAATTACTATTTGGTTTAAAAACACAGATTATTTATTTAAAAATGCACTCCCAAATGGACATTAAGTCAAAAAGTATTTTTTTGATAAAAACTTCATTTTTAAGCTTTTTTCAAAAGTGCATTTTGGTCATTTTTTTTTTAACTTTTTGGACAATTAAAAGTATTTTTAAATTTTTTTTTACCAAACAGATACTTTTTTATTCAAATAGAATTTTTAAGTGTTAAAAGCTTTTAAACCTCTTAAACGCATATCCAAACATACGCTAAATCATGGTAAATGTCTACTTTTAATGGATTAGATGAAGGGTCATATTTTGAAGAAGTCTTGAAAAAAGATAAGTTAAAAACCAATTTGATCACAATTAATACTTAACACCTTAACCTTTATCAAATCTGCTAATTAAAAGTTTGTATTTTGGTCTCAACGAATAACTTAATTGACTGTGAATCACGCATAATGAAACGAATATCACTAATTTTTAATTACTTTTCAATTTTATTGCGTGGACAAGTTAAAAAAATTAAAAAAAAAAAAGAGCTTGTATTTTGTGTCATGAATACGACATAATCGCATCCTACACGTATCCTCTGCAATAATAAGATGTGACGTTTGGCCTTTGGGTAGAAAATTGCACGCTTGTTTTGTGCTCTTCGCGAGTTGATTCCAAGCCTAGATGTATATGGATGGAAATCAGGTCAAATTAACTAGTTGTATTACATTCAATACAAATAAATAATACAAGAAGTACGGAACCAAGTCTATACGATTTAAATATAGTTTGACAATTTTTTATACAACTCGTAAAACGTAATATGAATTTAACATAAAATTATAAGTTAAGGTTAAGGGGTCGAACATATTTAATTTAGTCGATTAGATTAGATTTGACCTAAATGTTCATGTCTCGACATAAAATTAACGAATTAAAATTAAAAAATTTAACTCATTTTAATTAAATTAATCAAATTAAGATCGACCTATATAATTTTATGTTCATGTTTAACACGGTTCAAACCCGAGCTAGAACAGCTCGAACATGAGTGGCCGCTCATATCCAAATCAGGTGTCTACTATTTCTGCTGGAACCTAAAAAAACGATTAGAACGGAGCATCATTACAAGGAAATAAGAATTTGTCAAACAAGTTGTTCCTAGAATTCAAAACGAACTACCATTCCACCGCAAAAATCCTCACAGGCCCATGTGTCATCATCTGCTTGGCCCTTTTCCCAGCCTTGAGAAACCCAACAAAGCCCATGACCTAATCCGTAACAACCGAATAGATAAATTAAAAAATAATAAAATAATAAGGCAACTACCATTCAAACCCCAGCACTCCATCTCTCAACGTGTCGTCTCCCCATTGGGTACCGTCTTTGCCTACTCGTTAAGCAAACCACGTCCACCGTCGAACGCCATCGTGATTGTATCCTCTACGACGCAATCAGTAATTAAAGAGATCGCATCCGTCGATGCAAGTTGGTCTCTGATTTTAACGGTTCCGATGTATTCACTTGCTTATAAAATAACACGCCAAGAGGCTGAAACTTCCCAATAGCTAACCCCCTCTATTCTATCTCTGAGCCAATGGATTGTCGAGTATCTCTCTTCTCTCTCCTCTTCCTATTCGTCGTCGTCTCGGCGGCGACGACTTCGTCGGAGTCGGAGTTGGAGTCCGACTCTTTGATTCGACAGGTCGTCGGCGGCGCCGATGACCTTTTGGGCGCGGAGCACCGGCACTTCGAGCTGTTCAAGCGGAGGTACGGCAAGTCGTACGGGTCGCAGGAGGAGCACGAGCACAGGTTTAAGGTGTTCAGGAGGAACCTGCGGCGAGCGCAGCGGCACCAAAAGATGGACCCGTCGGCGACCCACGGCGTGACTCAGTTCTCGGACCTGACCCCGTCGGAGTTCAGGAAGTCATTCCTGGGGCTCAGGAGCCGCCTCAGGTTGCCATCGGATGCCAACACGGCTCCGATCTTGCCGACCGAAGATCTTCCGGCCGATTTTGATTGGAGAGAACATGGAGCTGTTACCGCTGTCAAAAATCAGGTACCCATTTCTTAAAGAAAAATAAAAGATTATATTTTTTAAAACCATCTTTGGTGTGGAAATGTTTGGATTTGATTTTTTTTTTTAATTAAATTTATTTTGGAAATGGGTTTTGGTGTTTGATTTGTGGGGTATTATGTGTATTGACGTTGTGGTTATTTCATTTGCTTATGTATGTGTTTCTGTTATTGTTTTGAATAGGGTTCGTGCGGATCATGTTGGAGTTTTAGTACAACTGGTGCCCTGGAAGGTGCTAATTTCCTTGCCACTGGGAAGCTTGTTAGTCTTAGCGAGCAACAGCTTGTGGACTGTGATCATGAGGTTTGATTCTTTTGCTCTCTCTGTTTCTTCAATCTGCTTAATGTAGAAGTTAATGTTGATTGATTTGTTACTGCTATGTAATGGATAGGTGGTTTCATTTGCATTTTTTTTCTTCTTCATAGAATTGATTTATAAGGTGTGGTGTCTTTCATAATTTGAGCATGTGTTGATGAGGCTTTTGTAAAGATCTTGGTGTTACTCTCGTTACTGAAATTGTGATAAAAAATTGACATGGAAAGTAGTTCATTAGTATTACTGAATCTACCTTCATCTCAACTGGACTTATTGGATTACTGTTGCTGAAGTACAAGGTTGTATTCGGGAGTGATGAATTGGAAACTGTTTAATTTTTTATGTTCTGTTTCATGGTATTGATTTAGTAAATTGTAGTAAAGTGGATATTGATTTGGAAACTATAGGTCTCATCTTGATTTATTTTAACCCTCAATGTCCACAAAGGATGGGAGGTTGTTTCTATAATTGGACCTTATACTGCTGTTGATTTTGATATTTATGTAAAACTATTATGACGAACCTAATGCACCAAGATTTTATGTGAAACATATGTGAACTTCCGGTTCTTTTTTGGGTAAGTGAACTTTAGATTCCCATTTTTATCTAATCCTCTCATTGATGATAGTGGTTGTTACTTTTCTTGCGCATATGTTTCTTGTAAAACTTGTGTGCAATTTTTCATCGCCAGAAATAATTACATGGTTAATTGAACAAGTCAGACAAGAACTTGAGTTTGACGTACTACACTTATCATCCTACACAATCTCTGTGGATGTTTTTCCTTGTGTACATATTTCTGTGGATGTTCAATAGAGAACTAGGCACTGAGAATGAAATTTGATTGACAGCAAAATATTACCTTAACCTACTGATTTTTCTGCTTTGTCTTATGATGTCCTATGTGCAGCTAGCATGTTACATTTCATTTATTTCATTGATGTCTTATGATGTCCTATGTTCAAACTTGTGTTGTGAATGTTATATGTCAACTCCTCTGCTCTTTCCCTCTCATTTTCTGAATCAAGTTTGTATTTTTCTGCAGTGTGATCCCGAAGAGCCAGGCTCATGCGACTCTGGGTGCAGTGGTGGGTTGATGAATAGTGCCTTTGAATACACACTTAAAGCTGGTGGACTGATGAGAGAGGAAGACTATCCTTACACCGGTACTGATCGTGCTACCTGCAAATTTGATAAATCCAAGATTGCAGCATCGGTATCCAACTTCAGTGTCATCTCCCTTGACGAAGATCAAATCGCTGCAAATCTTGTGAAAAATGGTCCTCTTGCAGGCGAGTGACTTTTGTTATTATAATTCTTTTGGTGTTTATAGGTGCACGTTATTTTTATTATGAGAACACATCCTACTGATATCATTTACGACAATTGACTCTAATGATTGAATTCTTGATTTGGTTAAATGCAGTGGCTATCAATGCGGTGTTCATGCAGACATATGTTGGCGGAGTTTCATGCCCATACATATGCTCAAAGCGGCTGGATCATGGGGTGTTATT
This sequence comes from Carpinus fangiana, assembly GCA_006937295.1. Lineage (NCBI taxonomy): Eukaryota > Viridiplantae > Streptophyta > Magnoliopsida > Fagales > Betulaceae > Carpinus > Carpinus fangiana. The sequence goes on from CM017322.1 coordinate 7,742,399, forward strand.
GGTGGGCTATGGCTCATCTGGCTATGCTCCTGTCCGAATGAAGGAGAAGCCATATTGGATCATCAAGAACTCGTGGGGTGAAAACTGGGGAGAGAGTGGGTTCTACAAAATCTGCAGGGGTCGCAATATCTGCGGAGTGGACTCAATGGTCTCGACCGTTGCTGCTGTGCAGACCTCCACACAGTAGGGCATGAATTCTAGTTATATTCGTCGCCCTAAATGTCTGTATATACAAGGGATGACATTCATGTTGCAACTTGGAGTTCTCAAATTCCAAAAACAGTTGATTTGACAGATATGTCATTGGGATTATTAAGACGACTCGAATGTTATAATTTTATGTTTCTAGTGCAAGTTGTGTCTCTGTTCTCGGACATCTTCGCATTATGTTGGTATAAAATAATCCTGTTTTATTTCTCAGTAACACACTGAAAAGTGTCATATGCTTGTAAATATGTGAGTTATCTTAATACAATATTTTCAAAACAATGCTTGAACGATTATAATTTTTATTTCATTTACAAACTCTCATTTCAGTATCATAATAATGAAAAAATAAAAAATAAAAAAAAATGACAGTAAATGTTGCAAGAACTGGCAGAAGCCAGTTTACCGTGATTCGTGTGGTCTTGCATAAAATTAGACTCATTATTTGAGGACTCTTGAGCGGCTATCTCATATACTCCGACTCTGACACTAATTCGTTGCATTGATACTAGGACTTTTAGTTTTTAGTCACCATCCAATATAAAGTAATTTTTAGTTTGAATAATGCTACACTTACGTCCGTTTTACGTATGTCTTAACACTACACTGTTTTGTCGGCCAACAATTTTATTTTATTTTTTTTCCACCAAACCACCAAATTTGATTGCAAGCACCACCCCCAATCACCACCCAAGACATGGGGGTAGTGCTGACTATCAGATCTAACCAATCACCCAATCAAGGGTGATTCCTTGAGAGTTAGACGAGGGTGACCAACTACTCCCTGGGAGAGACAGACAGCCACCCCATAGTTAACTAGTTAATTTTTGTTTTAGTCGATTCAACAGTGTCACGTTAAGCTACACCTCCATAAAACGGGCATATGGCTACAATTTTTTCTTATAGTTTTTGAATCTTTAATCTCCATATTGAGCGTCCATTTCCACCGAGTACATGTGATTTTACATCTGATATCGGCAAAGAATTAGGCTAATAGACAGTCGAGACAACCCCATTTTTCATTTTTTCCTCGAGGACAGTTTCATTTATTTTCTCTCCGCACGGGAGGAGTCCATCCTCTTTTTTAAGTAAAGCAACAAGGAATAGAAAACTACCGTAGTGTTCTTTGACACCTCATACCTCCTCCGCTCGTCATTTTAATTGGGCTCGACTATTCAAGAGCTGCTTGGGAAACTCTAGCACAATTGGTAGATTGGCTCTTCTTTAAAATCTACATCTCTGCCTAAAAGTCCTATGCAACACAACAATTAGTAAACCCTGCTAAAGAAAGATCGGACGACGACTCCTGTTTTTAGGTTGCAGGGCTAACTTGCCCTGATCTAGGATGTAGGACCTACCCATCTGGAGTAGGTGAGCCCCACAAACCCCTTCTCTTATTCTAAGCAGCCTAATAACCGAGAATCCCAGTCCAGAGAAAACATGGCAGCTGATTTAGCATTAACTTCTATTTCAAATTCAAGCACTCAATTGCATATAAATCGCTGAACAACAACACCATATAGAAGTCTAGTGCTTTTTGGATAAATTATAAATAATATTAAATAGAAAGCTGTTCACTTATTTTTATTATTACACCTGCCCGCAACTGCTACTACATACCAATCCACCTCTTAATTTTTAAATAAAAGAATCAACAAAGATCCATACCTATGCACACACAACTCCATTCTTTTTAGCAGTGCCTCATCATTCATCTTCGCCATCAAGTAGTGCGAATGAGAATGGGTAGAACTTGTAGCCGTCTCCCTCGTAAAACTTGTTTTGGAACTCCACCCAGTGAAGACGCAAAGCATGTAGGAAAGCGCTGAGAGTTTCCATCACTAGCAACACCCCAACGGTAGCGCAAATAAAGACGACGATGCCAATTATAAGGATAATTATATTGTTGTACCTGTTACACACACAAAAGCATATAATTCCCATTCATTTCCTCTATTATTTACAGTCAGATTTGTTGAATGCAGGGAATAATCCACTGAGTGATCAGAAGAAAGAAATGAAATGAATTATGGGCATTCGTGTGATCACCAAAGCTCAGTGGTCTATTCTCTACATTATAAGAGTTGGAATAAAGAAAATATGAACTCTCAAGACCGATATTTGACTACTTAAGAGCAAGCAATCATTATGAGATGAATTGACATACCCCAAAGCCAGTAGGAGAAGTTTATCATAGAACACACTTGACAATTCCGAGTGCGCAAGACTGTACAAATTGATGAAACAAGACCAAATGCATAATTAGCCTCCGTTTACAAATTTGAAACATGCATCTGTCAATCACATCTTTGTGTGCATGTGTGAAATGCATAGCATGGAAAAAGGTTCAATTGGCTCTCGGAAACTCAATTACCACTTTGTTGTAATAGAAAATTTTGTTGAAAAGCTTTTTCCAATATAAACTTTGGTTCTTTCATATAGATATATGGAGGATGCTACTAAGAGGGAGGCCCATTTTTTTCTTTAATGATAGTTTGAGAAGGATAGAGGAGGGACCCTCATGGTAGCTGTAATGAGTAAGGAAATATGGCACACACTGATAGGTCTCATAGGACTCAACATCCACCTCATCATCATGTGTTAAGATATGGGTGATAGTTCTTAGCTTCAATTGTTACCATTATTAATTATTGTCAATATTTGTTAAAATGTGTAGTGGATAGTTTACTTAAGTTGTGGATAGTTATCTTTAGTTAAGTGGGTAGTTTACTTGGATTGTGGGTAGTTTCCTTTAGTAAAAGTGATAACCATTGCTGTATTAAGTTTATATATATTTGTGTCATTAGAATAGGAGAGGTAGAGAAGAAAATGTTTGTATTGTGGTACTCTTTCAGCCCAAAGTGGAGATTTGTATTGTGGTTACTCCCATCCTAAGTGGAGATTATCAATTTATCTATATTAGCTCATAACCTGCACTTTGCGTGGGATTCTTCATTATAATTTAATTTTAAAATTTAAATGCATATTCATCGTACCTTTTATTATGTGTTAAAAAATACATATAAAAATATATCTCACCTCTTAAAAAAAAAAACATTTAAAGTTGTACACCAACACATTACTAAACATAGTGACACAAAGTTACACAAAACATTGCATGAATGTATAAATCAAAATTTTATTTTATATATATATAAAAGACACTTAATTTTATTTTAATCCATCAAAATTTAAACATATTAAAATATTTGTTTCCATATGTGTAATTTATAATGAAAAGAATATATAGAAAAATAAATAGCAAGAGGAAAATCAGAATTCTGATTATTAAATCATTAATAGAAAATTAGAAGAAATTCATTGTAATAATATTTGTGTAATACCTATTATATTTTCAATAAATAAGAAAATAAGAGATTGAGTAGAAAAATTAAAATCTAAAATCCACTATAAAAAATAATAATATATTAGATATACGACTATCACATAAACAATTTTTACTTTTCTTTATTTTTTTAATAAAAAATGGTCTTATATATATATACACAAATTTTATAGGTTTTTCTTTTTTTTTTTAAATCGCATATATTGGATTTTAATTATGTTTTTTTAAGTATTATTAATACGTATATTTAAGGACCGGTTCACTATTAAATAAATATGAAAACGTGGAGAGAGGAAAAAAAATATGATTTGTATTATTTGTTTCTTTATTGGATTTGGGCATTAATAATACTTAATTTTTTGAATAATTTATATATGAAAAACTCTTAAAATATAATTAATTACGCAAATTTAATGACCCATTTTTTAAGTAAAATCCGGTTCACTCTTAATTCAAAAAGTATTCCTTAAAAAACAGGTTTTGTCTTTTTAAAAAAATGGTTCACGCCACATGTCACAATTCTAGACTACCTCTAAAGAGTTATTTGGCTTTTATATATATATATATATGATATATGATATGATTGACTTTGACTAGGACCTATCACACAACTAGACATTCAGTGAGTTGCCCACAATTCAATAGAAAACTTAATTAGGGCCCCTAGTTCAAAATTTCTAGAGTAAAATTTAAAATTGGTCACATGCACATGTCGAAGTATGATAGAAACTTAAAACCGAATTTGAACAAGATTCTCCATCAAATTTGACCTGTGCATATAAGCTCCTCTTAATCTATTAATTAAATGGGTTCAGAGGTGGCTAACATGAAAGAATAGTTATGCATAAATAGGTCTGTGTCACCTCCTTAGGTTGGCTTCTCCTCGGTATCAAAAGACCATCTGAATTCCTTTTATCCTCTATGGGCAACACACAAGGAAGAACACAGCGGTAAGGAAGCAGGCTAGCTAGATCGAATTAAATGATCAAAGCGCTATTTTCATGAAGAACTGGCATGACCAAGGCTAGGCTAGTTTAAGTATTTGGTAGAGGCTCCGTATATGTCATCCTACACAAGGAAGAAGCTCATCCTTGACTTAAATGGATGAAAGAAGTTTCATCGCTTTAGTGGGTCAAGAAGGACCTTTCAAAAGGATCACTTATTTTTGAACTAGCCAGGTGGATCACCGTGGTGTAGAAGATACAACGGTATAGTTGCATGTTGTAAATAGGAGCTTTAAATCGGACAAAAGAGGAGAAAGCTCCTGACAAGGATGATGAGGTCGCTATCATCATAGCTTAATTATATATGTACTAACCCACAGACAGATATGCATTTCTGTGGGAGTTGATATTGATGCAGAAATTCAAGTTTGTAGCAGCATACCTTAGGGCCCATAGACGAAGGTAAGAAGCTGTATTCGAGACTGATCCGAGCACAAATTCTATAGTATGTATGAGTTGGTGTACAAAAACTTCACTAAACTCGAACTCGTCATGACCATGGGATTCATGATTTGACTCCAGTTGAAAGGTGCCCTCTGTGCTCTCAAGCGGTGTGTAGGAGTGGCCTTGGTGCCGCTGAAGTCACACAACTATCAGAACCAGAGGAAATATAAAGAAAAATAATTGTACAATCAAAAATTGAGTAAGAGTATTGGTAACAGGACTATGGGCAATCTACAAGCATACATCTTGGTGTTGCTTCTTCAAAAGAAAAGGCTTCGGAACTAGCATCCAGGGTACAGCAACAAAGGCCAGTAATAATAGCACAAGCTGGTAATGGAACACAATAGAAAATTGTAAGGAACGACCACGTGTTATTTTCAAATAACATTATAAATTTAAAATTATTCAAAAATAAAAACTAGAAAGGGAGACAACCTGCACTGTCTTCTGGCCAACAAAAAGCTGGTTTTCGCCAAGATCATCAGTAGGACTGAGGAACATGTATATCATTACATGGTATAGATCAGCTTTTGAACCAGTGCACCACTTCACAAGGATGAGAATGGACAAGTAGCCAAACAAACTGTTTAAAAAAATTATCTGGGGAACAAATTGGAACCTGGAATGATGCAGCTAAATGTAAGTTGAAGTTGACATCAAGTTGACAGATGGGCAATAAAATTAATTCAGTAATGAGGTATGTGAAAGTAAATATATGAACTACACATGAGACTCCAAGGGGTAGTTCAATCAACTGTAGACCAAGCTTTATGAAACAAAGGTCACTAGTTCGAATCTCATTTTCCCCCTCCCCTTGGGGTCAATTAATAAAAAAGAAAAGAGAGATCTACATTCTACACACATTAACCACATATAAATTAATGACTATGACAGCTCTTGAAAATCATGAAAATGCTTAAAGTATGCAAAAATCCAGATAGCACAATGTTACCAGGTATTCAGGCTATTCCTGAAGAATTTGGCATTGCAATAGCTTAATAGGATCCCGAGGTTCATTTGGGCCACACCGAGAAGGATCGACATTTTCATCTTCAAAGAGTTGAGGAATGGCAGCTCACTGCGGGAACCATGCCATGCAGGATCTACGCCAAATGGATAAGTGGGACGCACCTTGATCAAGCCCATTGTAGTAGAATCTCTGCCAAAAAATAAAAAAATAAAAAAATAAAAATGATAAGCTTATAGAGCTTACAATGTATGGTTGAAGGACCCCAAAAGTTTAGCCATTTACCCGCAAGAAAGATCACGGCATGCATATGCAGAGGGAGCAAACAGCTCAAATGGGACCGAGAAGAATTCATTATAGATCAGACCTGTGTAGATTGAGAAGAGTGCCATCATCAAAATACAATAACGACCACCAAACATCATTTCCATAATGTCTCCAAGCTTCTGTAAAACAGCAGAAAAGTGATTTAATTAGATGGACCACAAAGAAATTCAAACTTTTCAAAAACAAAACTGTAGGCCGGATTTTAAATATAGAAGCTTGTATATCAAACAAATATTCATATGAAAAAGGTGTCAAGATAATGCTTTTTTAACAAAGCAAAAAAAATCTCTCACCATGAATGGACATCTTCATACATTGTACACTTGTATATATACTTGCCTTTGTAGGGTTTCATTAACAAGACACTTCAATTTTCATGTTTTTTTTTTTTGGGGGGGGGGGGGTAAGTAATACATTTTCAATTACATGTTACAGAGTTGCCACCTTGCTGAGGTATAGTACACGGTAATACTTGTCCAAATCCCACTAACCCATGCTAAAACTTTGACACACGACCTTAAAATCAGCAGGTTCAGAATCCCTATCAATCACTAAAAATCCGCAGCTTGCAAGTAGAAGGATATACTAGGTCTACCAGCTGTAAACGAACCTAATACAAGAAAATATGATAAAAAACAAAAAGCTAGAAAGCACAATATGAGTAGGATTTCTTCTCAACAAAACTGGTATTTTTACATACATGGATATAAGGAGGTTATGGGGTGAGGATGTGGTTGTTGATTACAGCAATATCAGCAAAATCCACCATGTAATTAAGGCATAAAAATTCAGCATATTGCCAAAAATTCATCAAATTTGATGATCCTCATGTATTCCCAGTGTAACTGTGATTATCAGATCCAGGGAAAAAAAATGATATACAGTGAATGTCACATTAAATTGTCGAAAAGATATATACCTGTTTCTGGGCGTAAGGAAATTATCTAAGTAATAACAGAAGGATAGGCATAATACAAATATGCAGAAATTAGAACAACGAGGAGAATATACATCTCTTAATAGATAGAAAAAAGGATACAGAGTAGTATAATAACAAAGGTAGAGATATAAAATACTGGAATGGTACATTCAGATAATACAGGTACGCATCTTATGTTTAAATATTGAAGTCGATCACAACAATATTCTAAAGATTACCTGACTAGAATATTTCTTCTCCCTGGCTATTAGAAATAATGTTGCAAGTAATAAGCATATTCCATGCCCCCAATCACCAAACATGACAGCAAAAAGAAATGGGAATGTAACAATAGTGTATACAGTAGGATTCGCTTCTTGATATTTAGCCACCCTGCATTTACATGGAATAACAGATTTTAGCATTATATATATGTCTCCAACAAAAGAATTTTCAGTGGCCATATGAAAAATCAAAGGGACCAGAGTGAAATACAAGCACATCTCCTATGTTAATTTTTCCATTCATTCATAAATGGGATTCATTAATTCTACAAATGACCTTCATAAATTGTTACTATGCCATAACACAGATTTCTCTTTACCTATTACTCCGTTCACCTACATTATGGCCATCTACTGATTTGGTGGACAAAAAATGAGATCAATACAAGTAAATTACATGAAGTGGATAAGATTTCCCAACATATGATCAAATGACAATCGCTTCTCCTAGGGGAATAGCAAAACGAGTTAAGTGTTGAGGAAGTCATTACCAGTTTCAAATACACTCTTCCCCTTGTAGTTTGACCGTAATTTCAAGTTGGTCCCTTTATTTCAATTTGAATTGTAAATTATATACTTTTCTCAATGTGGTGCAGCAATTGGTTTGAATTAGTCTAGTGGATGGAGTTTCAAGATGGAGCAACAACATGTTTGTGTTAGTTTTAAGTATAGGGAATTTGAACACATGATCACTATATGAACTTTGCTCAAGGCTATTGTCCAAATTTACAAATTCATGCTCTCAAAAGTACCAATTAGAGACTCAAGTTTCAATTGAAATAAAGGGAATACAAATATACAATAATGGAAGGTTTTTATTTTTATTTTATAAGTACAATAGTGGAAGTTCTAAACAGATGTAGCCAACCCTTAGTGGTTTAGACATGGGTTACTTCATAGTTCTAAGCTCCTAGAGGTATTAATGTGAGTGGGCACTTAGCACACACTCCATATGCCTTTCAATCATCAACAACAATGTTCAACTATTAATATAGCATAAAGTGAACACAACGTTAAAGAGAAACCCACCCGTATGCATCAACTATTTCTTGGAAAGGAGAAGTGAATTTGTTTGTGCGAAAATAGGTAGGCGGTAACTCCTTTGTTTGCAAAACCTGGAAAATTGCTCCAACTTGGGAGTTAGAGTCAAATGCTGCCCTCTGCAATGCATCCTGGATCTGCAAAAGTCAAGTCCAGAGTTGCTTTTTGAGTAAGTGGATAAAAGATTCACCTGTATATCATAGCCGAAATTTTTTATTCAGGGTGGTCCAAATGTATACAAAGGAGAAGAATACCTGTTTTGTTGCAAAAACAGGACTCCAACCCTCAGCAACAAGACACTTTTTTGTCACATCAAGGCTAAGCATGTTCAGGGTGTGATATACGGATTTCTCCTTTCTCACCTTCATAAGTTAAAAAATATTGCTAAATAACCAAAAAAATAGTTCAACATAGCAAAGACCTATTCATTAACTAAATCAATTAATTTCACTTAATATAATAAGATTGAAACAGACCCAAACGTCCCACTGCTCAAAGTGATCTCCAATAGTCTGTAACAAACTGCCCCGTTGCAGCAGTCCAATGTCTATAGTAGTCTTGAGCTCTGAGAGTCTTCCTGAAACCTGAACATAAAATGGTTAGAAATATAAGCTTGTACCAAGGAAGAATGACAGACAAAGTCTGAAAGACCCAATATGCTAATATGGATAGACACAAAGGTGTAATCCCATCACTCAAAAAAAGCATGTAGAGATGGGAAACAAGAAACAAGAAACCTCTTATGCTAGCTAAGATATGCTAATACGATGATCAAAAATAGTTTCCTCATTTATAAGCAAGCTTACTCGTACATGACGACTCTGAGGAAAACATGACTTTTTCTTAGAACCTCATTTTCAGGATATAAATCCCACCTCATCATCCCCAAGTAACAACCATATCCAAGATTATGGCAGGGAAGAAACCATATCCTATTTTACCATCAGGTATATTTGTAATCAGACTATGAGAATAATTTCATTTATGCCAAGTACTTCTAGGTAAAATCTAAGAACTTGTATCTATCTGCAACTCAGAAGGTCCTGAAACAACCACAAATTCAAGCATGGTACTTTGATCCATACTGTTACATAGTCGATCACCATTATGGTAAATTATAACCTCAACACCCATATAATTCTAACTAAATTTCCAAATACACTCAAACTGTAACATGTCAGCAAAGAATTTTGTTAATTAGATTCGTTTAGATGATTGGTGCAGCTTGGAGTTTAGAGTTCATCAGGCAGTGTCTGATTGACAAAAAAATTACATTGAAGACTGAAATTATTATTCACCAGAAATGAAGGACTATTATATTTCTGCCATTGATATCAATTTCAAATCCCAACTTGATTTACATTCCATGCATGAACATAAGACAAGCCAAAAAGAAACCAATCATATCAAAGATAATCAATAGAAAACAAGAACTAATTGGCTGGAGAAGCAAAAACAAAAAAAGGGACTTAGACACCCATGGTTGTCCCCCCCCACCAAAAAAAAAACAAAAAAGAAAATCCATATGTACTCAACCCAAGGTGGGAAAAAAATGGGATAGCAATCTTGCACATTATGATGTCAAATAATCCAAGCAAAAAAACACATACCTCATTGATCATTTGAGCTTGTTTGCCCAAATCCTCATGAAAAGGATAACGATTTGCACCAAAAGCCTCACATATTTTAAGAATTTTGTTCTTTGCTCTTTCTCCAGAGTAGAAAACCACAAACACATTCTTCTCCACCTGTACATCGACATTTCAAAGTTAGAGACAGAAATCAAAGAGTAACATTAAAAACTAAAGTGATGGACAAATACATTTTGAGTTAATAGTTCGCAAACCATTGATTGTCATGGAATAAATATAGGTATAATGTCCATATATTATATGATAAGTCATGCACAAGCAGAAACAGTAGCCGCCAAATTTGAAACTTGATTAATCATCTTCACCTTAACCACTATGATTAGTCATCTCCAACAATTACACAAGAGTGCTGCAAGTACTAAGAAAATATATAAGAACACCCTAGATAATTTTTGGATGCATCCAAGAAAACAAGCTTCAAGAGATTTTGTCACCCTAAATACCAATTTAATAATATTTACTTGCCTCCCATCTTTACTGGAATCAGAAAATTGAGAAAGGAATTCTGTTGCTCACCTTCTCTCCAGAAACAGGATCAGTCACAGGGTCCTCAACAACAGCCTGCCTTAGAAAGACATTACCCCTAGTAGCACGAAAAATAATCCTCTCAAATGCCATAGACTTTTCCCTAGGGACAAGGCCAGTGAGGAAACCCAACTTAACTTGTTTTGATGAATCAGTTGACTTTTCCTTCACGATAGGCAAACAAAAAATTAATTTCACTGAGTAAAATAATAGGTTGAGGCTAGTGCTAAGAAGATAAATCAGTGGTTCAAGCTTGTACTTGCTCCAATAATAAAGGTGTATCCAAGGATTCTTCACCAATGTGACGTGATTCATACTCTCTCTGTAGTTCTGAGGCGCTACTGTGAGCTGCATGGAAAAACTCACCAGCCTGAAAGAAAAAAACATTTCATTTATTTCATTGTCATGTGTTACACCTTTACATCACAATGATAAACATCCTATTAAAGAAACACAATAAAATGAGAAAAACAAAAAAAAAAGAAAGAAAAGAAAAGAAAGAGAATATTGAATTGTGCTTAATTGGCATTTGAATGAAAATTACTTATTGACAAATAACACTCTTAAATAGTGTTTAATGTTGAGGACATCTAAAAACATAAGACTCAAGAGCTTCAAGTACCTCAATCAGGGTATGCATGGCAACTGGATGGTCACTAGACCAGCATGATTACAATAACTTAAGAGTATAAGGTATATTTATATACTCCTTTGTTTATACTTTTTCTTAATTGCAGTCCATGAAGTGGTGGGATCTGTACATAATGGATGTCTCGTGCTGTGGGTCACTCGGTGATAATTACAAGAGTGAAGTATGCTGCTTGAATAGCTTTCTTCTTTTCTTTTTCTTTTTCTTTTTCATTTTTGTAGGCAAGGTTTGTATAACTCACAAACCTGCCATTTGGCCCAAAGGCCATTGGACCATGTTGCTTGAATAAGTTGCTCAACAAATTGTATCTTTCTTTTCTCCTTGCCTTGGTGAGGAATTCTCATCATACTATGTTCGTCCTCATTACTAAATTTATCTTTTTACTACAGATCAATAATACCTATATCGGAGCATAATGCTCCATAAGATACAGTATAAGGAAATAGAGTTGCCATCTTAACATACTGATTAATGCAGCTAAAGAAACTGTACCTTCTGCATAACAAGCTTATATTCTACTAGCTCATTATAAGTACGCTGCAGCTTCTCACCATTTGCATTTATTTCAATCAGCTCAGCCTCAAGTTCACCAAGTTTTACCTAGCACAAATACAAAAAAGGGGGTTAAGCACAATAGTAAAAGCATGTTTAGTCAGATATTGAAAATATTAGTATACCTCTAAATCATCCACATTGATATCAACTTGTGTTGCAGACTTTTTTGGAGAAAACCCTGCCTTGAGCATTTGTTCCTTGAAAAAACGTAATTTGCGTGCCATCTCTGCACATTTTTTTATCTTCACATGCAAAATGAATTAGTAAAATATAGTGACCACAAATCACATTTGAAAAGATAAGGTCAACATCCTTAAAAATTAAAAATTAAAACCATTAAATCTAAAAATCCTACAAATTCTGTATCTAGCTATAGGATGTAAATGCATCTTAAAAGATTCATGAATCTGGCAAAAGAGGAGACTAGTAGATGTATTTTATTACACTTCCATTATCATCTATCAAGCCACAGATTGCTACAAACAAAAAAAACTAATGATTATGATTAATCCCAATAGCAAAGATGAAGCTGAAGCTTTTCAATCTCTGTTAGTGTCAGTTAAAGGAATCACTGAAAATACCCGATATGTATGACTTTCACCAGGAAGCAGATCATCAGAGTCGAATCAAGTATTTATTTCATCAAATGCCGTAGCTTCCTACCCACAAAAATAACCAACACTGTGGCAAGCCAGCAAGACTAGAAAACATATTACCTAAGTTACCACAAATACTGAATGAAATAAACATGACATGAAGGGCTGACCAGTTGATCCCAGTCTCCCTGAAACTGATTTGACCAAATTAAAAACGTAGTAGCCTAGTAGGGTGTATGGAAAAGGATGGTAATGACAACTTCTTAGATACAGCACACAGTACCAGAAACAGCATTATGCTTGTGCAAGGCTGCAGGTGCAGTTTGTGTATTTTTCAGTTTATCTTTTTTTCACTGTTTTTTTAAGGAGGAGGGGGGGTGGTCATGAAATGCACAATATCACACTGTAAACAACAGTTCTGGGGAAATTACAGAGACATACTCCAGCACAACGTATATAAATAAGAACAAGAACCCACTGCAAAGCTCTAGTTTAATTCAATTTTTGCCATGCCTTATAACTTAAATTCCAGTATGGAGCGATATGTACAGAAGAAAACAACATGAGGATGATACTCATGGTGAAAGTAGATAATGTGGTAGCTTATGTAGAATATATATATATATATACCTGAGCAGCATAAGTCCGCTGAAAGGGGCTCTTGTCCGCGTTGAGCTGAAAGAATTGACACATCAGAAGCATCAAGTATGGGAACATAAAAAACTGGAAAATTCTCAAAGCAACTTGCCTATATGTCGTGATCATATATATATGTATGTATGTTTTGACACGAATAAACAAAGTAATTCGTCCATCTTTCTTAACTACTTTTAGATCATTTGCTAGGACTTCAAAACTCATCCTTGATAAGCTCAACAATATCGATTCTCTGTTTCACCTAATTGATACCTCAGCGTCGTATTTCTCAGAACTCAAAACCGTATAATTGGAAATGTATAACCCAGTGACATAATAAGCACTCCATTTTTGGCGCCGCAAAATTTATTATAACGCCTGGCAACGGCATCATTATCAATTTCAAGCATGAACCTTTACTTAGATCCGCACAAAATTGAATATAAAAAGTGAATTTCTCTCTAAATTACGCTAGTTAACTCATCAAATTCTTACACCATTCCGCAAACTAAGCCTCACTCCTTGATCAATCAACAACCATTCATGATCAAAACAATTCAAAATCGAATAAAAAATAAGCAAAACCCTAACATCAAAATGCCACTGCCGATCGGAACTCAATTACAGATAATACTCATATGCAGGCAGAACCAAGCTAGGGTTAGTCCGAGCCGAAAATCAGCACGCAAAATGAAAATCCATAACGAGAGCAAGAGAGAGAGAGAGAAAGCGCGTGTACGGACGTCTTTGAATTGGATAAGGCCAAGGTCGCCGATGTAGGAGACGGTGAGATGAGCGGACTCCATGGGGATGATGAGCTGCACCAGCTGCATCGCCTCCGACCTGAACAGGTCCATCGGCGGGATCCACCCTCCGCGAACCTCACCCATTTCTCTCTCTCTCTATCTCTCGCAGTGACAGAGAACGATCTGAGTGTGAAGGAGAGAAGTGAGGTGGAGTTGTTTGATGCTTTAGCGCCACAGGCTTCCACGTCCCTCTACCTTATATCGTATTTCAGGAACGTTCTCTCTATGGAATTACGTATTCGATTAAATTTACTGGTAATTGCTGGACGCGGGCGTAGAGGAGCCTTGTTTGGACAAATATGATTACTGGTCACGACTCACATGAGTGAGATGCTCTAACGACAACAAATTTTATGTTCATTTTATCTGAATGATATAGAATACCTTACATTTTTTTAAAAGGTTATGATTCATATAAATTGAGATCTGTGGCGTTTTTATCATATAATAACAATAATTTATTATTAAAAATAATCATCTCTCATATCTTTTTTTTTTAAAATTTTTTTATTGATATATCCAAGCAAGGGAAGAGAGAGTGGGGGATTTGAACCAATAACCTCCGCTTTATTAGGCATAGTCCACAGCCGATTGAGCTACCCCTTGGAGACAATCATCTCTCATATCCCTTATATATTATTAGACCCGTATATAACCGGAAAAGGATCTTCTCCATTTCAAAATCCTCAATTTTCTCTATTTAGTGTATTTTCCATTATTAAAATTTTTAGACAACATTACCCTTTAAAATGCACTAAATAGAAGAAATTGAGGGTTTTTTTTTTTTTTTTAATATGTCCACACAAAAGGGGAGGGGGGATTCGAATTAGAGACCTCCACTTCATTCGGTGTGGTCTTAACCGATTGAACTATTTCTTAAAAACTTGAGGGATTTTAAAATGGGAATGATCATGATTCTATATAACCATCATTGAATAATTATTATTTATAAAAAAAAAAAAAAAAATCAAGAGTCATGATCATTGCTACATTAGCCAAATGATATGAAAATGAGATTAGAGATACATACGTAGCACTACTCGTAATATAATATGTATACGATCAATATAAGTTGTCTGGAGGAATTGGACTTTGAAATGAAAAAAAAAAACTATTTTCTGATTTAGATTAAATTTTCACAGCATAGTGTATAAAGTTTTCATACAACACTTAATTTATGGTAAAAGCTATGGTAGTATTTTACATTCACCTAATGTCCGTGACTAATTTCGTCACTGCCTGTGTTTGGTTGCGGGGGTTGATTGCACGGGTTGATGCTCCTTTACGAGGCAAAACTTTAGAGATAATAAGCTGGCTGTCGTTTGTGGAGTGGGCATGTGACAGCATGAAATTTCGCAGAAGTTGAGGCCTATCGCAGAGTCTAAAAGATGCAGATAGATACGACGTAAGTTGATGGGACCTATGCCGTGTTTAACTTTAACGCTACCAAAATAAAAATCTTCTACTCCTATTAATATTAACCGTCCTTCGGATTTGGAGATGACTATATGGTTTTTGCCTTTTGGACTCATTTCAACGGTCCAAATCGATTTAATTCAACAATCACAAAACACAACCACCATAACCCACTTAAAAGGGACACCTTGAAAGGGACACCTTGAATGGCATTTGAATCCCATCAAACGGCTAGAAAACAGCTATATTTTCATTGATTCTTCATCTCAAACGGTTAACTCTGTCGATCTATAGTTTTGGAATATGGCTCGGTAGATAAGAACCCTGCTACAAAGTCCTTGAGTTGTAATGATAATTTACTAATACTAAACATTTGTACGTTCAACTAAAAAAATTTGAACTACAGAGAGCATTTACAAGCATCCACCCGACCTTGGAAATTTTAATCTCAGCGCACTCCATGGTTAGCCAAATAGGTGGGATTTGGATATTGAATAAAACTGGTAACTATTACCGGGGCAGCACTCTCAGTAAGCAATTCACAGCTTGGATATTGTAGCTATGGCATATCAAACCAGCTCCATTTCTTCTCTCATGGTTTACTTCCTGTCTCATCATATTCTTTTCACACTGTCACCATGGGCAGCTACAAATCCCTCGCTTGCAAGAGTCGAAACTGCATTCCTCACCTGAAGATTAAACAGAATTCACTCAAAACTGTCTCAAGTATGGGCGGATGTGTGCGTGTGAGTGTGTGTGGAGAGACAGATGGAGAGACAGAGAGAGAGAGAGGGAGAGAGCTGTAGACTTACATCATTAAGGTGTATTTCACCACCAGAGCTCTGCCTTTTCAGCTCATCAAGCAACTACAGAACAAATTAAGCGCATTTAGGTGGTGGTTGTGACCAAGTATATAAAAAAACAAATGATTTTATATCTTATAATTTGACAAACCTCCAACAAGCGCATTGAGGGTCCCCCAATTTGCATCTTCTCCATAACTAAGTTGCGGATTGCAGATAATAAACTCTCCCGTCTCATCCTTTCACTTGCCGAAACTCCAGTAGTGATAAGATCCATGTCAATAGTTCCTAAAAAGAAAAAGTTTCAGAAACACAACATTAGATCTCATTTGTCTGGGTGGTACTTGTAATCAGGTGGAACAGGATACAAGTGCTACTGAAGAGCTACCAGTAGCATGATCTGTTGCTGACTGTTGCATTGCAACTTCCAGAAGCCGAAATGCCTCCATTACATCATGCTTTTCAACCTGCATGCATCAAATCTATGAATTCTAATCACATCGTTCCAATTAATGCATAGCTAAGACACAAAGCAAGCATTACTAACCCATTCGGAGAAGCGAATTCGAGCAAGGGCCTCACTAAGGCGTATCAAGCTCTCAATCTGCCTAGGCGTGGCTGTTATCACCTGTTGAATTTGTCCAATCCAGGAACATGTGGGAAAAATAAAAACAATTTTTAAAATCAATAGTTATTTCTGGTATCAGAAGCAGGTGGAAAAGCATCGGTGTCAAGAACAAGAACTAAAATTTTGAAGGATTTTCTGAATAAATAAGTCGTATTCCCAAGCATAATCATATTTAGAGAAAAGGCACTGTACGATGGGAAAAAGAAGACAAATCATGCTTTTTCAGTGCTATATTTGATCATATGTCAATCATTCAGTACACACCAACTTCTGGTCATGTGCTGCTATATATAGAATCATGAGCAATTTCACTTGTCTGGGTATGCAGAAAATAGTTACAGAACATAATAAGGTTTAATTTAAAATTCAATAGAACAAGAAAACATGAAGAGAATCCCAGTAGGACAAGGTCAGAACTTCTTACCTTCTTACTACTTCCTGGGAAATTTCCTCTCCTCCTCATCTCAACATACCCTCTAGTCAACTCTTCAGCAGCTTCATCAGATAACTGTGGGTGAATATGCCTACGGGCATAGCTCAAATATGCGATTAATGTAGAAAGGTCCAAGACATCCTGCTCTGCACTCTGCAAATAAAGACATGGAATTTCGTAGATGAAGAAGAAAACCAGTGAAAATTGATCCCTAAAAAAGAGAAGTTTGTCAAACCTCAGGATTCTCAAAGTGTAATGAAACAATATGCTTGGCAAGGCGCCTGTCTGTCTGCTCATCGGCCTTATCAAGAATTAAGTAAATCAAATCGAACCTGAGAAAGGCATCAAAAACGAACTGTAGTTAATATTTAACAATGGCCACACCAATTGATGACACTAAATGTAACGGCACTATAATGGGCTACTGTTCCTTTCAAACGGGAAGTTCAGGGCTTAAACAGTCATGGGTATGGGATTTACGGGTTTAGAGTTTATTCTGCGTAACAAGACAACTAATAAACATTATTTATGACAGAAAGGACACATTCCCTCAAATTAGACATGCAGGCAATGCCATAATAATAAACTATTTTGGGTTCTCTAGTTTCCAGGTATTGGAAACCCCATACCTACGCCATTGTTCTAGTTGCGTAGCATAAGGACAGTATCTTGTTACCTGGACAATAAAGTAGGAGGAAGGTGTATGTTATCAATCACAGACAAGCGAGGATTATATCGTGAACCACTTGGATTTGCACAAGCCAATACTGAAGTCCTAGCATTAAGGGAAGCAATAATTCCTGCCTTAGCTATTGAAACAGTTTGTTGTTCCATAACCTGGGAGAATTAGAGTAAAGTTAAAGACCAAGTGAATACAAGAAGTACAGAAGATAGTGCATGGACGAAAAATTGAAGTGTGTTGGAATCCCATTCCGGGGAATTGCCAATTTCTGTCAAAAGTAAACGAAAAATCATATGTTCAAAGAAAAAGGGAATTACTCAAAAGTTGGGAACTAAATCCCAAGTGATAAGCTGCAATATTATTGTAAATGTTCTCGTCTCCAATAATATTCATGTAGGACAAACTTTTTTTTACATGATTATGAAGAAAATGTTCTTATAATTGAATGGAAAAGGCTAATACAACCAACCTCATGCAACATGCTCCTCGCATTTTCAGACATTTTATCAAATTCATCAATACAGCAGATGCCTCTGTCACTTAAAACTAAGGCTCCGCTCTCCAGAACCTAAGCAAAAAATAAAAAATTCTATGATTTCACGTATTTCTGGGAAATAGCTTAAAAATCACATAAAATAGGATCATACAGTTTCCCCTGTTTCAGGATCTTTGGTAACATAAGCAGTCAAGCCAACAGCAGAGCTCCCCCTTCCACTGGTGTAAATGCCACGGGGCGAAAGCTTGTGTATATACTGAAGAAGCTGTGACTTGCTGGTTCCTGGATCGCCAACAAGAAGGATATTGATATCCCCACGGAAGCTAGCACCGGATGGCAACTTCAAAGCATTTCCACCAAAAAGCTGCACAAAAATCGCTTGTTATTAAAAGATTACAAAGTTACTTTATCTATGAACTAGCAATTTGTCATCACCGAGTCAAACCATAGGATTACCTGGCAGAGGAGGCCTTTCTTCACATCATCTAGTTCCCAGATATTCGGTGCCAATGACCTTGTTAGTCTGTCATATATATCAGGAAGTTTCGACAGCTCTTTCAATTGCTCAACCTGCAATCCAAACAAGGATGTCAACAAAAAAAGACAATAAATATGAAACCTTTTTCAGATGAGAAAAATGATATACCTTCTCTTCATCAAAAGGGATATCTTCTGTTCTTCTACTTGGGGGATTCTCGATATCCATGTGATCATCTGCCACCATTCTTGACTTGTCAGATTTCTTCATATGAAGACAATCAATGTAAGTCTGCAATCAAAAGAAAAGGATCATTACATTAAACAAAATCACCATTGAAAAGCACTATAAATCAAATGGAGGTTGTGCTAGCACACATGCCTTAAATAATGATTTTACAGTCCTCTGTGTTGGTCCAATTCTAACGGTCATAGCCCTATAAATCCCAGTAACCTAATGCAAAGAGAGGAAATCATTCATTAGATATAAAAAAAATAAAAATAAAATAAAAAATTGTCAGGATCCTCTTTGGGATCAACATGTTACAGTATGGTCTTACCTCAATTCTGTCACCTGGCTTCCCAGCATCCACCAGCTTATCATGCATCAACAAGCTAACTGTGTGTGGTGTCCCTCCTTCAGGGATCTCATCAGGTGTCTCCTGGAGCCTCACAATCTGCTTATCAGTAAACCTGATATAGGAAGCAAGACCAGTTGATAATGATACTATAGTGATTGAAACAATCAAGTACTGAAGTACGAAGCCCATGAAACCCATTTGTAATCAAGTCAATCTATCTTAGTTAATAAGGTTTGTTTCTCTAGTTACTGATACTTATTTGCTTTCGCTTCATTGATCAACTAGAATGCAGTTTTAAGGTGTTTTCCCACCACTGACCTGACACGAGATTCCTAAAACTAGATTGAAGGGGTTTCAAATGTGGACTCTATTCAGCCACTGTTACAACTTATAACAAGGAGCTTCATCTTCACTTGGGCTAGAACCCTTACAATTAATCAATTCCCATCATTTAGATCACTGCCACTTAAAATTAATTATTCATATCAAGAGTAGTATAATTAAGCAGGACCATCTAAAAAATTTAAAAAGAAATAGAAAAACATAACACAAAGGTATATAGAACCCAATCTTGTAAATAAGAAATCATAACCATGCATTGCTCCAAAAATGTATTTCTAAAAAGAGGCTTGAAAAACTTAATTCTTGAGAACAAGGGGAAGACCTACACAGTTTGGACAAGTTGGATTACCAAGAGGGGCAGACTAATTAAAACTTCAAATAATATAAGATAGTCTACATTTTTTTTTTTTTTCTCATTTGTTTGTTGTCATGGATTCCATATATTCAAGCTATATTGCTAGCAAGCAACAATGCAAAAGGAACTTGTTGCCATGGATTTCAAATTTAAGGTGAAACATGTTAACATATTAATTAAATGATTAAATTCATCATTTTTTACCAGCTTAAGTTCTTAAGCTTTTGGAATTGGTAGTGATACAAAGAATGTTCTATCAAGTGCAGATATCAGCAGATGAAATCAGTGTGAATTTGTTAGAACATCATTCAAATTTTCTTACATTCTCTTAATATCCTAGCAAGTTCATCACATACGTCAGGCTAAAAACTCAATACGATCAAAATCAACCTATAAAATACCTGCATCTGTTGTGAACCAGTGTCATGGAGTTCCTAGCCTGACACTCCTCCTTTAAGCACACCCTAGGTTCAGTAATTTGTCCTGATAGCACTCAAATAGTCAACAAAAAACAAAGAAACTCGTACAACCAAACCTATATGACACAATTAGACCAGTAAACAGAACATAACCGATCCAATTACCTCTATTTATCACAACAGGATCAGAATAGTATCCACACACAAGACACCTAAATAGCGCTTCCCTGATCTCGGGTATAATCGAGCTACACCGAATAACCATCCCCTTCAATGATACCATCCTCTCGATATCTAACCAAAACACATGCCCAAATCAGTCAAAATCTCAAACCCAATAAGTCTAAATTGGGTTAAAACATAAGACCAAGAGAGAAACTAACCAGATGGGTTGAGATTTCTCATTGAAGTTGAGCTCTTGAGATTGAAAATCCGAGTTTGAATGTGCCTCTCGAACAAGGGGTTAATTCGGCCCACCATGTTCATCAAAAC
The DNA here is from genome assembly GCA_006937295.1 of Carpinus fangiana. Taxonomy (NCBI): domain Eukaryota; kingdom Viridiplantae; phylum Streptophyta; class Magnoliopsida; order Fagales; family Betulaceae; genus Carpinus; species Carpinus fangiana. The sequence goes on from CM017322.1 coordinate 7,763,481, forward strand.
AATGTCGAAAATCGCAAGGACCTCAAGAGGGTACCTTACCATCTTGGTGTACAAGTCAGGATCATAACCAAACACATCCTGTGCATCGACATCAAGCGAATCTCCCTCGACTTCGAGGACTCTCTTAATCGCCGTCTCGTATTTCCCTTCCATAAGCAACCCATCGTCCTCCGACACAGACGAACTCTCCCGGAAATGCTTTAAGAACCGATATATCGCCTCGTTGACGTCCTCGACGCTTATGTTCGTGCCCCAGACGAAGGTCGGTCGCGCGTCGTCATTGTCGTAGCCGTCTCCGCCCTCGGATGAGGCCGCCGCGTCGTCGGTGGACGAGGGTGTGGTCGCAATCGGCGTTGTCGAGGGCGCTCTCCGCCCGCGGCCACGGCGCGAAGACGGGGTCGGGGTTAGGGCAGGGTTTGCGTCTGAGGCTGCGAATCGGGATTGGTGCGGCGGCGGCGGGGGAGGGGTCGTGTACGCCGAGGGCGTAGTAGATCGGCGCCGACTCCGCCGTCTCGCCGCATCTCCGGGGGACGAAAACGTGTTGCCGATCGGGCTAGAGTTTGAGTCATCGGGAGAGGACGCTCCTGTGAACATTTTTCATCAAATAAGACATACATACAATGATACAAACACACACACACACATATCCATAGAGAGAGAGACTGACCGTTGGCGAAGTTTGCGGGAGAGGAATCGGAAGCCATTGATAGAGAGTGTGTGAGAGAGGGAGAGAGATGGCAGTGGGGATTCGCACAAAATTATTGATGGAGTTGGACATGGCGGGAAGGAGTTGTGAATTTCCCGCCAGATTACTATGGGCTAGTCGTTGAAGGGGGCTTTTTGTCAAGTTGGTAGGTTGGGCTTTTTTCTTCGGAGGTGAAAATGGATATTTGACATGTGCTTGCTTGGCCCTTAAAAGGGTTGGATTTTTAGAGGGATAAAGTTTTTTTTTTTTTTTTTTCTAAATTTGGTAGAATAATTTTTTTAAAAAAATTAATCTATTAAACTAATATTTATACTTAGAGTATGTGATTCTCGCATGTATTTTGAACTCTCTTGCTTTTTTAAAATATATAAGAATTACATGCTCTAATAACACGTATCATTTCTAATAAATTGAGTTAAAAGAAATTTTTAAAAAAATATTTATCCTTTTAGAATCATAGTAAAAATTTCATCTATTAGCTTCTCTTTGATTAGTCATTTGGGCTTAAAGCTTAAGTTTTAGTCGCATGATCATAGTCTTCATAGAGTTATGATTTGGAACAAACATGGTTGTTGATGGGTTATTATTTGCACTTGAGTAATGTTATACACTATATTTTTATCACATCTTGCTAATATGACATAATTAATTAGCTTTTGAATCTTTTTTAAAAACATACGAGCTAATTGACAATATTACAGCGACAAAGTGGGATAAAACGGGTTTTATAGCATTTTCCTTTACGCTTTCTATAAAGTTAAGAGTGGTCGGACTTGTAAAAAGAAGTGAAAATGAAGATATTGACAATGGACTAGGATGCTAGGCATGAATATTTGACGTGGGCTTGGCCCATCAAGGGATTGGAATTCTCATAAAATGGCATGATGGGAGTGGAAATTGCAATATATGATTTATCGAAATGTGTTGTATCCGTGTCGATCTCTTTGACCCATTTATCTAAACGAGTTATATTCAAGTTAAGTCTAATCGGGTTGTATGCAAGTTGACCCGCCAACCCATTTTACCACCCCCAATGCAAGGATCATATGGTTTTTTATTTATTTATTATTATAAGTTCCTTAATGATATACACAATATGCGAAATTTAGATAATAAGCCAAAGATGCTCTTAGATCTCCAACAAAGTTTTTTATTTTAACTCTTCAGCTAGCTGCCACCCCCCCTCCTAGAACGTCGTAACTGCAGCTGCAGAGGAGGAGGGATGGCCTGGATGGCCTTCGCCATCCCTCTTCCCCACGTCCCTTTCGCACCAGGTTCTAGTAGTTTACTTGATGTCCCTAGACTCGATGCTCCCGTCCCTTTTCCTCTTCCCCCACCTCCTCCGTCCTAGTTTTTGTTTTGGGGTTTTGCAGTATTACTTTTATGTCTGTTTCTGTGTTTTGTGGGTTTTTTTGCAGTTTCTACCGATCTTCTCTGTGCCGGTTTTGTTGCCCTCCGTCCATAGTTGGGCTTTTTTCGCCCCCCACCGCGACAAGCTTCCACCGTGCTCGTGCTCTTCTTTGCACGGGGTCAACGTACATGCGATCAGTTTCTTTCCTTGTATTTCTTTTTGCTTGTATTCAGTTATACTGCTTTTTTTCCCCTGTATTTTGTTTGTTATTTGCTTGTAATAATGCTCTGGCCTCGATGGTTCGATTGGATTCCATTTGATCTTGACCTGTGTGTCGTGGATGTGTATGTTACCCTGGCTTTCGAGTCGATGAGGAAAAATGGTCCACACTTCTGTGTCGTTGATAAATGTGTATCATGGCTTAACTGTCAAGGAGGATGAGTAGCAGCATAAGAGGATTTACCTCTTAGGGTTGTGAAATAAACGTTTCCTGTGCAGTTGATGGCATCTGCTTGGTTCAGTAGTATTTGAACATGTCAAGCATATTTGAATGTTTATCCTGCTTTTTTAGTCATGGAGTAGCGGATGTGTTTTCGAATTTCGTTGATTGGTTAGCCATTGTTGCTTGGTTTGTATGAGATAATGCATGTGACTTTGTAGCTTAGGCTACGGTTACTTCAGGGCTTGCGCTGCGATTATAAGAGTTTTCGCTATTGAGTTCTATAAAATGAGAATGAATTATTTTTAAAAAAAAACTCTTCAACTGTAGCTACTTGTTCTTCCATACACACTTTACAAAGATTTTATATTTTCCTTTATTTTATTTTATTTTTAAAAAAAAACAACATTTTGTACTTTACCAACTTACTTTTTTCAATATATTATTCAAAATGATTATCTATTTTCTTCTATATTTTTCTTTAAATATTATTTTTTTTCCTTCTTTTCTTTCCAATAAATTTTCAAACATGGTGCACAATACTTAATTATGATTTATTTAATAAGTACCACATAGAGTGTTATATCAATTTATATACGTGATAAGTGTTGTATAATTAAATTAGAGAAATGCTATATATAGTGCAATAAAAAGATTATTTTTGACCCATAAAAGTCCTAGGTGGCAAGATGCTACATACCCATCAATGGATGGGGCCACAACAACTACGGATGAGTCTGCAGTCTCTTGCCACCTATGACTTTTATGGGCAAAAAATAATCTTTTTATTGCACTTATATAAATTACTACCGACAATCAATTCACATTTTAATAGTTAAATGTAATAAATGCTGCAAAAACTGTCCACTCAATATATAAAATAGTTATACTAAAGTTATAGAAACCCTAATAGCATCCCAGAAAAGAGAACATGCACGTACAAGTACAGTTTTATTTGAATAAGTTAGTAATTTACAATGCAATTCACGTACGGCTACTTGTTGATGCTACACTGAGCAGAGGTCTGGCTCTAAATCATGCAACTTGCACCGACCCATATATATATCTATCACTTTAATTTCCACATCCTCATTCATTGTATCTATATAATTAATTAAGATGCCTAAGAAAATAAGATCAAAAGTTGGCTCAATAAAGTAACTCGGAATTATTCGGGCAACAAATATTGGAGATAGTCGGAATTAGTCGCCCATTATTCATGATTCATGATTAATTTGTATGAAAAAATAAAAAAAAATTGATTTCTGCTGAGTCCAACGTGTTAATCACAAATTGTTTCAAAAAGTCTAAATTGATAGAAAATAATTAATTTAATATTATATATAACACTGAAATAAAGTTAATTAAATATGTAAAATATTTAATTAAAATAAAATAAATCATGATGCAAGGGAATGCCTTTTGGTGCAACTTAACCAAATGAGAAACAGATGATGGCGACATGTTTTCAACGTATATATGGACTTCTATGATATTCTTATATTCCTAATTGCAAACCGATTCCCCCATAAAGCATTCCTTTGGCACAATTCTATCATATTCTCTCTATAGAATGAGAACCATATATATATATATATATATATGGTTCCTACGACTTTAACATGAAGGCCATTCAAACGTGGTTACCTGAAAAATCCTGCAATCTTTGAATGAGTTATATATAGAAGGAGAGAAAGAGAGAGAGAGTTAACAATAGATTTTCAATTGAAATTGAATCTGTTGGGATTGAAACACGTGTCTCTTCAACGACATTTACAATTTTATTTATTTATTTTTTTCCTTTTTCAGCAAGGGTTTGAAATTTACATAAGAGTGATAGCCATATTAGTCATGAAACCAATGGATCATAACATATCCTTCACTTAGAAATGCATGTAGGATTAAAACGCAGTGAAACATGCAATGGTCAAACTTTTGTGGATTTTGGCAAAAAGCTTTTATTAACGCATCCTATCTACTAATAAAATTAGCATTGAATGTTAATGTTATTTTTCATGGATCCGGCTTGTATGTTATAAATACCAATTTCCTCTTTCATCCATCACTTCATCTATTTATTGGTATTTATTATAATTGATCATCACCCTTAAATGTTTTTTTTTTTTTTTTGGACAAATCTGTGCCCTTCAATTACTTTAATTAAATCCTGCTGTAGGTTTTAACTACAGAACACAAGCCAAATCCATTCTTCATACTCATTTATCACACTCACTTCACACATGCGCTAATGAATTGGCGTCTTTTAAGTGACTTTTCATGTCAGCCTTAGAAAAAAAAAGGAGAGCCACTTAAAACATGCAACGTTAGTTAATATAAAAATGGATATGATAAATGAGTGTGGAATAAAAAAGAAACTAGTCATAACTTTATGTAAGCAATCACAACCTTCTATTTTATTATTTTCAATTTTCAATTTTACACTGAATTGGGATTAATTCTCTAGTTTTAGATCTTAGTAATAATTATATGGATGACTACTCTTAAGATCTTAATTACCATTATTCCTAGTTAAATAGTTCAATTTTGACATCTCATCATTTACCAACTTCACTTTTCATAAAAAAAAAAAAAAAAAAAACGAAAAAAAAATCCACTTTTCATTAATTCATTGTATCTCACTAAGCCATAAAATAAATCATTTAATTAAAAATACAGTTAAAAAAAATAGAGAATGTTGAACCTGCATTCATTATCTAACCCAAAAAATTACATACAAAAAAGGAAACCATTTTTCTGTTTATTTTTAAGGGAATTAAAAATCATATTTAACCCTTAATTAAGTTTTCATTTGATTAATTTGGAATTTATCCTTGGGACATTTCTAATTCAAAAAATAAAGCCCTCAAGTTTTAAGTACTATGCCCTTCATTAAGCTTTTAAAGGTCAAACCATTGCATGGGTTGAAATGCCAAGGCATCTTCTTTGGACCACATTAAGTTTTCAATATTGGTGCTCAGTGTCCACCAAAAAAATGAATATTATTACATGCAAAAAAAATTAAAAATTAAATCATTCTTTAATTTTATTTATTTTTTTGCTAATTTAAATCATTCTTTAATTTGTTTCTTCTTATATCTGGCCAAAATTATTTCTATGTTTATCTGAACGAAATAGCTGGGCAATAAGTTTAAAGCATAAACAAGCCGGGGCTTGGACACAAGTTAATGTACCTGACAGCTGAAAGACAACAACTATCAAACAATATATATGCATGGTTTGAACAATTGCAACCAAACATCCATAGAGAAGGCACTACAGTTTACATTTTCCTTTCTTTTCTTTTTCTTTTTCTTTTTCTTTTTCCAAAACAATGAAGATTGAAATTGAATCTTAAAAACCTACAAAAAGCATTGATCTTTCTTTTTCATTAAATCACCACTAATTTTAAAAGTTTAAACTGATAGAAAATATTTCTTAGACTTAAATCATTTAAATTAAAGAGTACTCCTCACATGGGATTCAAAGTTTCCTTCAATGAGTAAGACTTAACTACTTATCTCAAAACTTAAACGAATAAAAGAAGGCAGACTATATCATTTAAATTTAATACTCTTAACATTTTCTTCCTTGCCATTTACTGTTATTCATAATGAAGCACCATCTTCCACCTCCTTTGGGTCAGTACTGTACAATGTATGCAGCATTTCAATGCATGCTATAGATGCTTTCTGGGCAAGGTTTGTTAATACATTTTAACCTAAAAACATCACTACCCACATGTTCTAAAGAGATATGGATTGCCCCGCCGGCTTACATTTCCTTTTCTCCATCAATCTATTATGAGTAATACTACTTTTTACACTTACTATTTATCACACTCATTTCATATTGGCTAACGTGACATGTTTATAAGTAGCTTCTCATATCAGCCACTTAAAACACGTAACGTCAGTCAGTATGAAATGGGTGTGAAGAGTAGCATTACTCATATGTTTTTCCAACATAAATCTTTTCTCCAACTCTCAGAATAAAAGATTTTTTAAGACTATAGTAAGCCACTTGGAAGATAACTCTAGTGAGATTCCATTTTACTTGGATTAATTCTTAAGGGGGTCGATTCTAGATGCATTTATGCGGAACAAAACCACTATACAATGACTTTGTACCTAATTCATCTTTCAAGTACAAAGGATTTATTCCAGATCGAGATAGTGTCATTGTGGGTATCAATCTTTTCCTAGGCTTACTGTCAATGTCTCTTTAGCATAAAAGATTAAGTAAGCATAAGCAAGGGGTTCATATATATACTTTCTTATAAAAAGTCATATAAATCCATAGGATGCGCACCTAGTCCTGTTTTTGTATGCTTCTTAAAATATTCATCTTGAGGGCTTAGGCTCTCCTTTATATATAGTTATATATAGAGAGTTATTCCCCTCAACTTCTTAACCTGAATAAAATAAAAGTATTATTGTCAATCAATTGTACTTAAATCATTAGAAAATGTAACAGGAACGAGATTTTTTTTTTAAAAAAAAAAAAACCAAGTTGTTTTTATTCATCATCAAATTTTCTTCTATCAAATCTATAAAATTATCATACATCATGACATATGAGAAACAAGTGTTTTTTTTAATAGCATGCATTAACAAACTTGGAGAAAATTTTATAAAAAATAAAAAATAAATTAAAAAAAAAAGTATTTTTCTCCCCTGAGTTAAGCTAGGAACGCATGACGATTTTATAGGCGGGGAGAATAACTCTATCCCAATGAAAAACAAACTCATTTTCAGCATTCTATATATCTTGACAGCTGAAATAAACAAATTAAAGAAGCCGGTATTCAGGATTCAGCATCTACTCACCTCCATGCATTATGTTCATGTGTGTTCTAAGGAACATTTTAGTTTTTGGTGCCTATATATGCATGGGTGGAACAAGTATAAATAAAGAAATAATCTTCAAATCAATGTAGTTCATATGAATAGTGCTTCAAGCCCTCAAAGAAATTAACTGGTAAACGGAAAAGGGTTGCTTCTAAGTTTCATAAACAACAAGAAGCTAAGCAAAAAAAAAATATACCTAAACTAAGAAGAGAATTGTAAAAGTGAAGAAATAAACAAGAAGACAAATTGCATAACCCATCTGGCATCTGTAATCAAAAGAGAAGAAAATTCAGTTGAATAAAACAGGAAGATCAAGATTAAGCTCCCTTGCTTTCCTTTCTATTTATGTCTATAGAACAAGAGAGGAGGGAATTAATTAAGGGGGTGAATGAGTATATTTCATCCCCTTCCTCCACTTAATTTGTTTCTCAAAATCATGATAATTATTGGCTAGCTAGCTAGCTAGAAAAGGAAGAGCTATCTACAGTATTTCCTTACAGTTTTCTCTTTGATCTAAGATTTTGGGCGCGGAAGAAATTGCGTACCGGGCATGAAAGCGTTAAAGTGAAAGAGAGGAGATGGAGAAGGAAGAATCAATGGTTGTGCGTTAGCTGAAGTTGAAGCTGAAGGGGCTAGGGCAGCAGCATTGGCAAGATTTGGCTGCTCAAGTGCAAGAGAAGAGCCTTCGCCGGGATTGTCACGACTCTCAGGGCCTTGATCGTACAGGATTCCTCTAAATACATGCCCTCCAATCTTCACACTTGTCTGATATGCATATTCATCAACTGCTTCCCCCATTGAACTCACTCTAATGCAGCAGAAGGCCGCCATGGTGTGCACTTCAGCTGGAAGATTTCCCTCTTTTGACCCTGCATATATATATATTATATATATGATATATAAAACCCCAACAAAATGAATAGTACTACTGTAAAAGAAGAAAAACAAAAAACCGAAAAAACGAAAGTTTTGAAAAAAAAAAAAAAAAGAAAAGAAAAAAGAAGGTGGTCTCTAGATCCTAGCTAGCTAGCCTCTTCTATAGATCATGTGTTTGTTAGAATTAGATTCTAACAGTAGACTGGGTAGCAGATAAAGGAAAGTTTAGGGTTCCCATAAAATCACATTAAGCAGAAGCAAATTATTTGGTGTGTGTGGGAAACAGTAAACCTGAAGAGGGGATTTGCCTGAGCCTTTTTTTAGGGTTATGGTGTCCTTGAAGGTGCTGTGGAAGAACAGATGCAAGCTGTTGCTGTTGCTTATGCTGCTGCCTCTGGCGCCTCCTATACAAAGGAACCCATGTGCTTTTCACGTGGGTTTCACACTGAAACCCTTTGTTCTTGCAGCAAGTCCTGCACCTCATGTACACACAATCCTTCTTCGCTTGGTTCCCACAGTCTTGGCACCTCATCATCATCATCATCCCCGCCGTCTTAGTATTGAGTTTTGAAAGATTTGAGAGCCATTTCACATCTCCTCAAGAGAGCCAAAAACAGATTACACAGCTGCGACGCCGCCATACCAATTATGGGCTTATTAAAAATATATCCTACATATCCTCACAACAGTCTTGCTCTTCCCCCCAGCACAAAAAACCATAGAATATAAATAAATAAAAGGAGGAGAAGAAGGAGAAGAAAGAAGAAAGAGAAAGTAACAAGGAGATAAAAATAAAAAATAAAAATTGTTTCAAGGACATAATGATGATTATACAAGTCCAATGGATTGTGGGGTGTGTCATGTGTGTGTGTTAGTCGTACCCATATATGATATGTATCTCCCCAACTTCTGTTTGGAGCATAGTGGATCTCTTCAAGGAGTAAAAGTTACTGCAGCTAAAGCCACAGTGTATTTTCTACAAAACATGGTACGATTAATATATTTTCCTTTCTAGATCACCGAGCTATGTGAATGTGACTGGGAGTCTAAAACTGACAGCTTTAACATATATTCGTACTTCGCTTGCACCGGAGGAGCCGCGTCTGTGACGCTTCTTCCGACCTCGACCTGGTGGGTGTGGGTTTTTGGTTCACTTTTCATCGTCATGTCTTGCTTAACTGATCATTTTCTGTTAATTAATTTAACCGGTAATACTTTTTTTAAATAATAATAATAATAAAAAATTATCATTTCATTTTAATTAATGTATTAATTTTATATTGAGTTGGCGTTAAAAATTTTTAATCTTAAATGTTACGTGTTGAGTATATATATATAGAAAAACTATAACCCGATTTCTCATTTAATCAATTAAGGAGCCATATTCTTCTTCAATCTTGACTCTAATTTTGTGTCAGCCTTAATTACTACCAAGGATAGATACTAAATTTTTAGTCTATAAATTGAGGAGCCAGTTTTATAACTAGTAAAAAAGCAAAAAAAATTGACTTTTTAATTTAATTAATTAATGATTAACTTGTTAATTATAATAAAAGTTAAGTATTATGTCAGGCGTCTTCCTACAGAGTTAGAAAGTTAAGAGGATCCAAAAGTAATTAGAAAGTTGTTTGGGGATTTGATGCATAAAATGGTAGACACCCTAATATATATTATTAATGTCTGGTAATGTTAACGTGGCAAATTTGAAAGGACATAAAAACGAAGATTATATCTTGCCTTTCTAATTGTTAGAAGAAAAATATAATAGTTTTTCTTTAAATTGGGTTAAAGGAACTAATCAATAAAAGTGATATGTGTTTATTTTCTTAATAACATGTGAGATGTATATAAATTTTTAATAAAATTTATTTCAACTTTATCCCTATGAGAAGTGTTAAAAATCCAAACAAATGAATCCAAAAAAATTTTCAAACTGATGTGGCGACGTTCTTAAATTAAAAAAATGCAATTCTCTTTTCCTTGTCTGTCACTCACGATCTGTCATGTTAGTTTGAAAATTTTTCTGAGTTTATTTGTTTAGCTTTTTAACATTTCTTTATTCTTATTATTAAAAAAAATATGTGTTTTTTACATATTTAAAATACACATATCATCTTTATAGATTAAATTAAAAAAAAAATTCCTAAATTTAAAAGAAAACTTTTCAAAAGACACATCAATTGATTGACACCACCACAACTTTCCAAACAAAATTGCAATTGAAAGATGGTAAAATTTATAGGAAAACGTCCACCACTCCTAAACAAATCCAAAGAGAGGGCTCTAAAAAGCCAAATGACAGTGAACTCCACCATGTCGACATGAAGAGGCACGTGTCAGTGTCACCCACAACCACTCTTATCTCTCTGCCCTTGCCGTAGATCATATATATGTCTTTATTCGTAGAAATATTACTGTGCTACAAAGCACGAAATAAGGACCAAACCGACATTTATAGTCTGGCCCCAAAACATTATGGAAAGTGATCAGTTGATCGGACAGTACCGTACTCTTTGGAAACTTTGAATGAGAAAAAATATATATATATACAGTGTTTACTTTGTCGGATGTGCGATAATGAAATACTCCAATATTTAAGTCAATATTCGTTTAAAAAAACAGTAAAAAACTTAGAAAACTATTGTATGTTAATAAAGTAAATGAATGAATGGTTTCGTACTTATTGAGCTTGTTTTTTCTTGTTCTTATCCACAGGCTCTTTCTTCTTCATGATCATATCCATACTCTGACACTTAAATTAGTATTCGTTCAAAAAAAAGGTAAAAAACTTATATGACTGTTGTATGGTAATAAAGTGAATGAATGAATGGTTTCATACTTCTCGATAGCTTGTTTTTTCTTGTTCTTGTCCACAGGCTCTTAATTTCTTCTGCGTGAGCCTATTCAGGTATCTTCTTATTATTGGGTAGCACTCCAACCGGGCACGACGTTTGTTTACTAACCATAACGAATCATATCTTAGATCATGCCTTACCTTGCCTTACGGTGTAATACGGCTTTTGCAAAATGACGGTGTCGAATTAAATGTCCCTTGCTACTGGTGTCCGTGTGTACTAAGGTGTGGCATTGACTGTTATTTCTGTTGGAGATTTTGGAAAGTGACAGAGTGTGTCAACCTAGCAAAATGTCGTTCCTTGCCCATTTATGTATCAAGTCGTTAGACTTCTTCAAGGCCCGATTGGGCTTGACTTGCTTCTAGTGTTACCTTTCAGATATGCCTTATTAGCTCTATCTCGGACCTGGGAGAATTACTCTTGGGTACACCATATGTATATTAAAGAAAAAATTTCAAAACCAGGGTCATCACTCTAGACCCTTGATTCCGTCCCTAGCTAGGTATGGGAATTAATAGATTATTTCCATTCAATTTTCTTGTAAATTGATCGCATCAAGGGATTTAATTGATAATTTCATTTCGTTTTCATGTGAATTGGCAGGATCAGGAACCTTGACTAACTTCAACTCGACCAAATTTTAATGGTGATTGCTGGTACAGTATTGGAAGTTCGGGCTAGAACTAGAAAGTCCATCATGACCTGGAGGACGGAACAAGCTTTGGATTTGGAGGGACCCAGGGCAAAAAAAAAAATTTGAAAAGGGACCATTTTAACAAAAAATACCTTAAATAAATTATTATTTTTTGCCTTAAATTTTTTTTTTTCTTCTCATTTGGGGGACCATGGTCTCTGCCAGGGGGCTGGAGCCCCAAGCTCAATGAGAGCTATACAAATGACACAACAATACACAACTTCGATTAATAATATATGTTGGATCAAAGAAGGAAAGAAAGTTTGAGTACACGTGAGCAAAACCTCCACGACTAAGCATCTTAATTCTGTAATCATTTTCCTTGCAGTTTGGAGATCGAAATAGAGGCATAATATCCCCAAGTTTTCAGGAACGAAGCAAACCCCAAAAAGCATGTCATTAAAGAGTGTGCATGAAAGCAACAGAAGAATACTAAAAAAAGGAAGTCGATCGAATATGAATGATGATGGGGCCAAAAAGAGAGAAAATGCAAATCCGTCCGGCCACTCCTACACACCATAGAGTTGTACAAGGATCGGGATCTTCTGCACTAGAGAGTAGAGAGGGAGGCTGTGGGACACACCTATTCCAAGCAGCCCGAAGTGCAGGGGGCTCACCTGCTTGAGCCCTGCACCCTACTCTACGGAGGTGCCCGAATTGGTAGCAGCAAATTAAGATCCTAAATTATGCCTCTCTCTCTCTCTCTCTCTCTATTTTTAAAATCCAAAACTGAGTTCTTGATTCTTCAGTTGTAGAAGAATACATCTGATCTAATCAAATACTCAAGCTCAGCAATAGGAATACGCATCTAAATCAAATACAAATCGAATTTTTCATTGCTTCAAGCATCAACAATTGACGATAAAGCAAACAACACAGAAGCAAAGTGTGCCAAACACCAACAATCGAAATTACCAAACACGGCTTTCATTTCAGCCGTCCAAACCTTCCAATCTTTAATTTTTTCTCAAGATCTTTGCAAAAAGCATTCCAACGCCAACAGTAGCAACAACAATCACCAACATATGCATAAACAATGAAGTTGTTAAAGAAAAGTAAGAATCTTTATAGGTAAACAAAGGATAACAAGTCAATTACACGACAACCACATATACTAAGCCCAAGCACCATACCCTAAAAGCAACAAACTACTTATTAACCCAAGTACGCTAATTACACCTAAACCCGAATCTAATAGTTACCCAACACCATTACACCATTTCCGCAAATACCTCACTAGCATTTGTGCTTCATGCCCAGACCATGCTTGCCACGCACGCAACCAGGCCTCACAAACAGATACGGGGACCTCTTCGAGGTGTTCATCTTGGAGAACACCCTCTTCCCCAACTTCCTCATCCTCTGCCTCCTGACCTTGGCGCTCACAGCCCACGGCACGAGCTCATCGTCCAAGTCACACCCAGCATCCCCATTATCATCATCCTCATCATCCTCAGCATATTGTTCCTCTCCATGCCCACCATCACCATAACCATAACCGTAATACCCATAATCGTATTTCACCTCCCCATCGAAATCAAGAACATCTACATGATGGGTTTCGATTTGGGCATCGTTTAGATAACCAGGCGTGGAGATCTCGGAGCCCAATGAACCAATTTCATTTCCGATGCTATCTTCTATTTCCTCCTCTTCTGGTTCTTGTTCTTGTTCCTCTTCTTTTTCTGAGTCGGCGTCAGAGGCGTTAACCAATTCCCAGTGGGACAGGCCTTGTTCATCGACTCGGACGAAATCAATATCTTCGATCAAGAGGAAATCCTTGGACGATGACGCTGATGAAGCCCCAGAGTTATTCGCCATTTTCTTACTCTTCAATTCTTTTTTATCCCCCTTGTTCGTTTGCTTACATTTCTTCTTCATTTTATTTGGGTCACGACTTGGTCTGCACGTAACAGACGACGTGTCACCGCCTCATAAAGCGAAGGTACGTATACTTGGTCTGCACCACCAATGGGTCAACGCCACGTTTATTTTTAATCAGTGCCCGTACAAATGGCATCTTCTTTAACTAATATGCAGAGTTAAAGCTTTAATCACCTCTAACGACTTTTACAACTCGAAAATTATTTAAATTTATAATTAATTGTTTTTATAATAATTTATAATTTGTTGTCGCATGTCAGAATATAAATTGAAAGGTTAAACATTTTTTAGTGGTTGGTGTAGCTTTAATAATTTGTTGACGTATATTATCAAGTTATAAAAGGGCTGTATGTATGGTTTTACTCTTATAATTTTTATTATAGATTTCTTATAGACAGGTGTGCCGCTTCTTGTGACAATTATTAAGTTTGCCATTAAATTGTAGTCACTTGATAATTCACTTGGAACTCACTTTGTTTACAAATTAACGTAACATTTTACGTTATATTTATCACACCATATAGGCTACCACATGGCCATGAGACCGTTCATATGACACTCATTTTTTGAATTTACTCATTGGGTTGGAAATTGGGTTGAATTGGAAAAAATGAATCTACATCGGGTGCAATAAACTATCGAGCAGTTTATATAAAAAGAGACTTAAATCTCACCCAATTAAATAAAGAGCTCAACTATACGAACAAATAGAGTTTGAATGCTTTCTCAATTGAGCATCGACCCCCCATATATGGTAAAGATCCATCTCCATAATGTATCTCTTTTATTTCTTGCTTTCTTCTCAACCCCAAAAGAAAAACCGATTGCTTATGGGGGGGGGGGGGGAGGGGGAGAAGACAGAGAAAAAGAAAAGTAAGAAAAAGAAGTATAACAAAGAACATTAAGGGCTGGCTTCCAACTAAAGATTCCCACGATTTGAAAAAGTTGTAGTTGTACAATTCACGTAGCTTTACAAAATATATTGGTTTCTTTCACAAGAAGCAAGCCTTTTTATATTTATTTGCACTGAAGAAATTCTATGATCATCGGTGAGCAATATATTTTGATTAGTTTGGTAACATCATATTGGTAAAATCTATTTCTTCAACATTTTTTTTAATCTTATTTTCTGTTCATGGAAGGCAGGGCCAGCCCAATGGACTTTGGGACCTTAGGCAAAACTTTTAAATGGAGCTTTATTTTTCAAAAATATTTAAAAACTAATTAAAAATTAAATATTTTAATATTATTATATTTTTATTTAAAAATTATTATTCTCCCCAAAATACTCTATCTAAATCTTTTGAATAGACTAGCATATTTTCTAATATGCTTCTCTCCATTTGATAATTTTCATATATAATATGTAGGGAAAAATACTATTTAGCCCCATAAACTATCAAAAGTTGTTAAATGGCCCCCCCAACTACCAAACAGTTATGTTTTAGCCCCCTCCGTTAGTTGTTGCCATGAAAGTGGATGGAAATATCAAAACTACGTCGTTTTGATAAGTCCAAGTTACAAAAATACCCTCCCAGCGAGNATATATATATATATATAAGCAAAATGATTGTTGGAGGGGGAGGTCAACTGTAGCTATCCTATCAGGGCGTGACCATAGTAGCACTAACCTGCGGGCCTTGATATTATAAACAAATAATAATGCTGAGGGCCTTAAATTTTTATGCAAATTTTTGTTTGGCCTTAAAAAAAATAAATAAAATTGGGCCTTCAAAAATTTTTTTGGCCCTTATGAAAACGGGGCTCTAGGTGCCGGCCTAACTCGCCTAATGGTTGGGTCAGCCCTAATGGAAGGGAATGGATAAGTTAACAACTAGATCTAACACAACCTTTTGATGGGTAGCTTTGCTTTCCGAGCAATCTAGAGCAAAGTATAAAGCTATGCTTTATATCTATTATCATACTTATTTTATATTAGATCTCGCAATTCTAACCTGTAAATTTTATAGAGTTTGTGTAGGGTTTATGGGTCGTGGAAAAAATTGTAGGCCCTTATGTCCTGTCTCTTATACACATCTAGATGTGTATAAGAGACAGCCCCTTAGGCCACTGGGGTGGCTCGGCCACCACCAGACCGGCCGTTCTGGAGGTGGCCGAGCCACCCCCATGGCCTAAGGGGTGGCCAGCCACCCCCTGTGGGTGGATCGGCCACCCTCCATCTTTCACGTTTTTTTTTTTTTTTTAGATTTAAAAATTTAAAATCAAAACGGTGCCGTTTTGGTAAAGAGGGGAAACCCTAATCTTAGCCAAAACGGGGCCGTTATGGTAAGAGCTTAAATTTATTTATTTTTTCTCGCTTTGAGGGTATTTTCGTAACTTGGACTTGTCAAAACGACGTAGTTTTGATGTTTCCATCCACTTTCACGGCAACAACTAACGGAGGGGGCTAAAACATAACTGTTTGATAGTTGAGGGGGCCATTTAACAACTTTTGATAGTTTAGGGGGCTAAATAGTAAATCGCTGATAGTTGAGGGGGCTAAATAGTATTTTTCCCTACTATGTACTAAAAAAATGCTTAAAGTTCACATCTTTAGGAAAATCTATATTAATGTATCTTATTGGACCATTTTTCTACTAATAAATCTCTTAATTTTGCATCAATATTTTTTTACTGGCCTGAGTCATAAATATTTGTGACAATATATATATATTTTTTTATTCAAATGAGGAAGACGATAGAGTGAAGATACTGTTCAAATATTTGTACCAACAAACTTAGATACATCAATAGTATTTTCATTATCTTCTAATTCTTTTTTTATGAATTTCTTGTTCATTTACGAGTTTTTTACCTAAATTATCCTCTATATTTTATTTATTGCTAATAACAAATTTATTTAAAGCTTCTCTTTGAGATTCAATCAGTTTTTCTACTTCTTCTTCTTCTTTTATATCTAGATGCATATTTTTATATTTTTTTAGTATAAATGTTTGATTAAAAATATTAACAAATTAAACAAACATGATTTATATATATATAAAAAAATAGAACAATAAAACTGAGTTGTGGTTTTATTGTTTTATTTTTTGTACAGCCAAGGAAGCATGTTGTGGGCCTTATGAGTTGTGGTCGTTGTGCAGCAAAAGCATGCTAAGGGCCTTAATATATATATTAACTTTTTAAAGCATGTTGAGGGCCTCAAGAAAGCATGTTGAGGGCTTCATATTATAAACAAATAATATATATATATATATATTTTAAGGAAAATGCTAGGCTTACAAACATATTTTACAAAAAAAACTTTTACAAACTAATGTGGCACAGTATGATTGGGTTTCTTAAAATTTGAATTTATCTCATCTCCAATCATATTGTGCCACATCAATTTGTAATTTTTTTTTTTGTTTGTAAAATGTGTTTATAAGCCTAATATTTCACTTTTTTTAAAACATGTTGAGGGCCATGTGGCCGTTGTGGAGGAAGCATGCTTGGCCTCCATATTATAACCAAAAATAAATAAATAAATAAAAATTAAAGCACATTGAATGCCTCAAGAAAGCATGTTGAGTGCCTTGATATATATATATATATAAGCAAAATGATTGTTGGAGGGGGAGGTCAACTGTAGCTATCCTATCAGGGCGTGACCATAGTAGCACTAACCTGCGGGCCTTGATATTATAAACAAATAATAATGCTGAGGGCCTTAAATTTTTATGCAAATTTTTGTTTGGCCTTAAAAAAAATAAATAAAATTGGGCCTTCAAAAATTTTTTTGGCCCTTATGAAAACGGGGCTCTAGGTGCCGGCCTAACTCGCCTAATGGTTGGGTCAGCCCTAATGGAAGGGAATGGATAAGTTAACAACTAGATCTAACACAACCTTTTGATGGGTAGCTTTGCTTTCCGAGCAATCTAGAGCAAAGTATAAAGCTATGCTTTATATCTATTATCATACTTATTTTATATTAGATCTCGCAATTCTAACCTGTAAATTTTATAGAGTTTGTGTAGGGTTTATGGGTCGTGGAAAAAATTGTAGGCCCTTATGTCTCATATTGGGTTTGAGTTATATTGGGAGATTATTACAAAACTATAGAAATCAACCATAATCCTATCCATTTAACTAAATTGAGTAGACACCTCAACCATAATTCGCTACTTTTATGTTGGTTTCGTATAGGATTTATAGACAGTCAAAAATTGTTAATCCCACTCTCGGCCCTCCTCTTTGAACAAGGATTATAGAGGATTCAAATCCAAGTTGTAAGAGAAAGCTGCAAAGAGCATGAAGTTTTTAATATCTTTTTGTTGATTTCCTCCTAATCATGGTTTATTCACAATAAAGTACAGCTATATGTAATTAAAGATTAAGTGTGCGTTAATGATAGTTTTGTTTTACGAATATATATATATTTTTAAATGGAATCTAACTCGAGGGTCGAAGATAATAAGTTTGGTAACATCATTTACGTATTAATGGATTTTGTCCATACGCGAACCCGCTTTATGCCATGGCCCCAAAATTTTTTAAAACTTATACAATAAGTTCTAAACCCCAAAGCTAATTTTGTATGTAGTCCTTTAATAAAGCTAGTCTTTTCGCATGAAGTGGGCTCCTTTTGAGTTTTGCCCCCACCCCCATTAATCTACACATCATTTATCTTGTTACATACGTCACCACATTATTTAAAAAGTTTTAAACAATGTAACTGTAAAATTTAATTTGAATAATAAAAAAAGAAAAAGAAAAAAAGAGAGGATATTCCATCTTGTCGACCATGCTTTAATAATTTGATGTTTGCTGATGGTATTGCTACTGCAAGCTTTTAAGTTTCGGTATTGGTTAAGAATTCAGTGACAGGCTCATCAATGGCTTTTACGAAATTTTGCATTATTCTAGAAACCATCATTTTATTCTCTAAAGTTGATGTGACTTTTAAAATCACAGTTAAATTTGTGATGAATCGCTATTAAATTTTGATCGAATAGTAATTTTAAAAACCACATCAACTTTAGACGGATAAAAATGATAAATAAACAAATAGTCCCTATCATTACTCCTGAGTTAAGCATGTAGAGATTTAAAAAAAAATGACACCAACAAATTCCAGGACAACGGCAAAAGTAGCAATGGACTGAAGTATTAAGAGAATTAAGAGATCAGTCCTTCACTTAATTGTCTTCTTAAGGTTATGTACTAACAATAAGAGCCAGAATGTTGTGGCAAACAAAAAGAAGGGGCAAAAGGTGCAGCCATTGAGAGAAAAGACATGCTATTCTTATACAAAAATCATCAATACTCTTACAATCGTTCCACTAGATTTCTTCAAAATTAGAGAAAAACAAATCCAGAAATAGATTGCCTAGGATAACTCTCAAAGATAACACCGTAAGGATGAATTTATTTCATACTCCAAACTTTTCCTTTGGCCAGCAGAAGCACGATGCACGATCCCATGCCTTGGGGAAAATTAAATCAGCTACACATGAACTGCACCAAAGACCAACAAAATAAGGTCAGAGACTCAGAGGCTTAAAGGGGTAAAAGAAACAATACAAGGTCAAGCCTACTGAAAAAAAGCTAGGAGTTCTACAACTTTTACTATAATCCTCTTGCAAATTGATGTGACAATTCATAATTGGTGAAATGATTCTAAGTGTATGGTGTCATCACCCACTAACTAATTAAATCAACAAGTTAAATTTTTTACTTAATCATTTAACCATTTGTAAGAGAACTTGTAGTAAAAGCTATAGTACCCTTAGCAGCACTCCAAAACTATATCATATAGCTGCAATCAACAAGAATAAAAAGATATCCCCCACAGGTAATATTAAGAAATGTAGAGGCCCATACATTTGCCTAGAATCAGAACTAGCTGAAAACAATAATTTCCTGGGAGCCACAAAAAAAAAAAAAAAACAGAAAAAACAATAGTAGGTAAGGAAAAATTCAACTATCATTCCGGGTTATAACTTTGTTGCTTCATAATATATGTTCATAGACATCAAAAACAATAAGTGAATATCAGCAAACAGATGTGTTTGATCTAGTGCACTACTCAGCACAAATGATTTCAGGTACACCAGAGGGGAGAAGTAATGTCAAATCTCAAGCATTCACATGAACCATGCTAAAAAAATTTACTCTTTGATACAACTGCCACTTGCTATTTGTTTTGCCCTTTACAACAGGCATATATCAGACCAAAACACCTTTCTCTGCTCCAACATGGTATCATCTGATCAAAATTAAACACATCTTTGTGTCAGCACTTCAAGCATAAACAACAGTTCCTCGCAAGTTTTGGTGGCATTTGCATAACCTGCCTAGACCATCATCTAATTTAACAAGGGCCCTTAGATATTCTTGTCTATGAACAACTAACAAGAATAGCTCAAGCCAAAATTCTGACACCTTTTTTTTTTGAGTAGTAAAATTCTTTTTTATTACATTGAAAATCATAATTAACTAAATAAAGGGAGAAGAAAAAGAAAAAGAAAAAAAAAATGCTACAAGGAGAGAGCATAAACAATTCATTAAGAACTTAACTCTTTCTTTAGGATTTCTTACCTTTTACCTGCAGATATGAATCAACCAACATGGTCGCTTTTGCTGCCAAAAGGACGTAGCAAAAAAAAGATTGAAAAATGCTCCTGGTCTAATATCTTGATCATCGTATCTGGGAAGCAGAACAGAGCAACCCAGAAGCATCTGCCCCAACAACTGCAAGATCACAAACAGTACATAGCTGCCCTTCCTGGCTTGGCACAAACCGGGAACTACAGTACGGGCAAGAGACATCCTTCTGTCCTCGGTAAATTGGCACATATGTAGCCCCACAAATAACAAATGGGTTTCTGAAATCATAGTTCAACTGAGCAGCATCTGTCATATTCCTCTCTGCAGCCTGCAGCACTTTCCTGGCTGTCTTTGCTTGGTTCTCGATAGTGGGGTTGGTCTCTAGAAGCCGCCGGGCAAAGTTAGCAGCGGTGGCAAGGTTCTTTGCCTTGTAGCAAACAGTCATTGCATTAATCAAGGCAAGCCTTAAGTGAGGCATTTGAAGGTTGCAGTGAGTGAAATAGGCTGCAAGTTCTTGCTGGCGTACTAGATTGTCCTTAATTTCCCTCCTCTTAAGCTCCATTTGTAAACCCAAAACATACTCTTTCACTATAATGATCAACTCCTTGACTTCGTCAACTTCCCTCCTCGACTCAACTACAATAAGAGGAATAGTATGAAGGATGCTAATAAAAAGCCGAAGAGCCTCTGTGAATTTTCCAGCCGTTGTCGCCTTGTAACTTGCCTTAAGCTTCTCTTCCAACTGAGAGAAATTGAACACGAGTGCTGGTGGACCCCTCACATTTGGACTAGCAGACTCATTCCATCCTCGTTCAACAGCAAGTGATATCACTGGAGCAGATGAAAATGCACGTAAATAAGAATGACTGCCAGTGTGAAGATCAAGAAACATGGGTCTCAATGGAGCAAAGTTTTTTATTCCAAGTTGTCTGCTCAGTAACCGCATTGCAGTATCAAAATTGCCAGCAGCTGCATGTTCAGCAGCAAGTGACGACCTCTGGGTCCAAATCTGGTTTACAGGCATGCCAGGAGTCGGGGCAACAAAAACCGAAGAGCGAGAATTGACTGATGCCTTTGGAGTATCTGCTTCAGGGGGGAGCTCCAAATCTTCAAGGTCCCATCCTCCCTCTTCCTCGATCTCTTCAGCCACTTCCCCATCCTCTAAAATTGCATTAACATCCCCATTCTGCAAGCCATCAACATCAACCATTTCCAGTTCCTCACCCCAATCACCATCAACAGCCTCATCCTCTTCATCTGCAGCTCCCCTACCAATATTATCCAGCCCGCCTTCAAATATTCCTTTCATGACTCTGAGAAGTGGCCAATCACCACTGCACATAATAGGGGCTGGGGGCATCAGGAGGGAGGCTGCTTTCCCCTCCGGCAAAGAAGGAACATCATCTCCCAACTTAGTGGCTAGACGTTCAGCAACATCCTGTAGCCCATGGACCGAAGCTGTGATGTAAGCAAGCGGCAAGTGACCGACATTCTCCAAGATCTTAACACGTTCTCGGACATCACCAAGATATAGAGCATTATGAAACTGACCCATGACATCATTCTTAACTTCAGCAATTTTCAGCATCTTAGACAGCTTTTCATTATTACCAGTTATGAGATAAAGAAACGACAACCTCTCAAAATTTTTAGTCCTCTGGTAGGCATATTCCACAATACCTGCATTGCCCTGGCGAAGAGCCTCCACCCCCAATCTATACCAATAGTCTTTCTCATCAATTGCTGTCGCTGACGCAACAGCAATTTGGATGTTTCCACTATCTATAGCTAAGTTGAACCTAGTTCTCTCATCTTTTACAAAATGGAGAGCGACATCGGGGAAACCCTTCTGTTGAAGATAAGCAATCATAGCCTCACCACAAAGCTGTGAGTTCCTTATCATGCTCATAACATGGTCGTATCTCTTCTTCAAAAGGGAAAGCTTGAAAATATATTCTGTCGCATCAATAACTATAGACCTGTTTTTTCCATCACGATCCAAGCAAAAGATAGTATTCCCAGAAACCTTGGTAATGTATATTGGGACATCAAGAGTTCTGATTATCCCACTATCTCCATTTGGAAGGCAGTATTTTATGTGATTTAGAGTTGTGTAAATAAAAACACCATTATCATCCCAGGCACCACTCTTGACACGGATTGTCTCATGAAGAGTGCACTGGTGCACAAGCTTCTTGCTGGCAATGATAATGGCATGCTTGCTGAGTAAAGCAACGCTCTCCATGTCATTAGACCAAACAATGTACTTGATAAATGGGGTTTGAAGATCACCAAGAACAGTTCTCTGCTGGAGATCAAATATAACCACTCTATCCTCAGCCCTACACAACAAGTTACCTGTTCCAGCATAAAATACTGCATCTGCAGCTATGGGCAGGCCACATTTTTTTACAACCTCATTTTTCAGATTCTTGATTAAGACTTGATTGTTGATCTTGTCGACCACAGCAAACCTATTCCGAGCCACAAAAACAGCTGATCCTCCAGTACCTTTCTTTGCATCTTGCATACTATCACCCCTACCAATGCTATCTTTGGGTATGGTATACAACTCATAAGATCCACCCTCAACATCCGAGCATACAAGAACAGCATTTTCAGTTGGACTATAAGAAAGAGTTCTCGGACTCTGATTCAAGCTAGTGGAACCAGGGCGTCGAATGGGAATTACCTGTGTGTCTCTTTGAGTTGAAAACTCATAGAATCGCAAAAAGCGATCTTTGGTATAGAACAGAGAATCACCACTCACTGCAAAGGCGGGCCGTTCTCTCTCCAACTTGAAAACAATCATACCACTGTCATGACCAGCTGCCAACAGATTCATCTCAGGATGAGATGCAAGAATCCAGAATCGATCATGCTCCCGACGGAAAGTTTGCACTCCAGTTCTCTTTGTTACATCCCACACACGTATACTTTTGTCCTCCGAGTTGGATACAATTATGTCCTGCTTGGCATGGAACATAACACATGAAACATTATTGATGTGCCCTCTCAAAGTGTCCACTTCCCATGCCTTCGTATCTGAAAACAAATGAACATTAATATGATAAATGATCATTAGGAGTTTCCCTTTTTTTCTTAGTCACAAGAAGATTAACATTTCAAGCCACAAAAATGGATCAGAAACAAGATTGTCCCAATTACAATTCAAACTCAACAGAGAAAAAAAAAAAAGGTTCATAAATCTTTCTAAAACTCATATTATTCTATGCAGTGTTAACCAAACAACAATCCAACAATGTTAAGCAATATATATATATACACACACTAGAATGAAAAAGGATCACCGTTCATCCGCCATAATTTCACTTGGCGATCATCAGCTCCTGAGACAATCAGAGGCAGGGTGGGGTGAAATGCAGCCCAGTTGACCCCACGGTCATGCCCTTCCAAGACATACTTAACAACCGCATCAACACCACCAAAAAGATCTGTGTTCATCTGACTCAACCGCAAGATGTCATCTGCAGGGGAAACTGTCTTCTTTCTGAGGGCACCAATATCCCAAACACGAACAGTCTGATCTAGGGAGGCAGACACAACAAGGTCTTCTTTGGGGTGAAATGAGGCACACATAACATAGTGATTGTGGCCAGTCAACACAGATATACAAGTGCGTGACTGCCAATTCCAAATACGAATAGTCTGATCATCACTGGCACTCACAATCCATGGGTACTCATGGTGAAACTGCACTGTACGTATATAATCCAGGTGTCCAAGAAGAGTAAAAAGACACCGATGCAACTTGTAGTTCCAAACTTTAATCTTGTAATCATCCCCTGAAAAAAAGCCAACACACATTAGCGCATGTACTGCACCGAATCCCATCACTAAGTAACTTTACTAATAAATGTACGGCGCTGGAACTCCTTCTCCTAGAACTAACTACATCTATGCATGAGAAGCCCTCTCATCTGGAGTAACACAGGCAGAAATCACACTCTAACAAGATTAGCATTTTAACAAGATCCCTTTGTTAGTCATTCTGTTTTATGCTATCAAAAATTTTCAAAAAAAGTTAACGAAAACTGAAATCAACAATTAAATCAGAAATTTCATTAAGATCTGAAGGGACTTGAGCAACAGGCAATAATAATCTGAGTATTGAAGTAAATTCAAACTTTCAGGCAGTAAAGCATCGGACCAATATAATAAACAATGAAGTCAGCCTCGGACTAAATAAGCCTTCAGGAAATAGGATGCACCCTGTTTGGCTGCTCAGAACAGACAAGAAAAATTAGATTCTTCATCCTTTCGACTTCGAAATTGATTATTGTAATCAGTTGCCTATCCTATGGTCTCGAGGCCAGGAGCTTTACCCGGTCCAACTGGTCAAGAAAGCAACCGTCCATTTGCCCTCATTTCACAGGTTGAGCGAAGCTTGGTCGATCAAAGAGAAGAGTAAATAAAAACCTGTGTCTTGTTTCACAGAAAAAGGACTAAGGAAATTTTGTTTCCGTAGTGGTTCAATACCCCAATGGAACCATTTGGATAATTTTAAGTAAGTGTTTTCTAATATAGTTAAACTTTTGTTTTTTTGATAAGTTACTATAGTGAAATTTGAAAAGCATATGAAATAAGTTGCATTTAAATAAAAGAGCCAGGGGGAAGAGATCTGAATCGCAATGATGAACTCAACTAAGGTATGGAAGACATTAATATTTCAAGTTGCTAAAAAACTTGGAGTCCTGAGAGTATGTGAATTATTCCCTCAGTCCAAAGTAGATTACGTGCTTTCTTTTCAGGCTGCCCAAAATAAATGAAAGGCTCTGAAAATCAAAACATTAATCAATTGAACTTTCCATGTTGACCTTAAATTTGACCTATCTTTTTTCGAATTTCAACTCACTTTTTATTAAATTTTAACTCACATTTCTTAGCACATCTAATGGCATTTTAAGAAGAGTGTTTGTTTCAGTCAAATGTATCTCATTTGTAAACTTTCATCTATCGTGAGACGGAGGAAGTATTTATTATCTTATGACTAATAGAAAGGGGAATTCTTGAGTTGGGTATCATCTTTCTATTTCATGAATTCTCCCTGTAATTAAAGCAAGGACAAAAAATAGAATTAAAAAAAAAAAAAAAAAAAATAGTAAATAATGAGGATAAATACAAAGTCAAACTTCATCAAAACACTTATCCCTATAAGTTTCAACTTCCCTCCCAATTTAAAACTTCTATTACGATGGGGAACTAATCCAATAACAAATAACTACCTACCACAAACAATATGCATACTACTTTTTTACAGTTAAATTTTATTTCAAAATAGTGATAACTGCACATGAAACTATGAGAAGAACAGAAATAATTATCATTACTACTTTGCCGTCATCAAGCACTTCAGAAGGTTTATTAATTATAAATTTTACATATATGTCTTCTTTTCTTTTCTTGCTTTGCAATTTAAAGTTTTTGGAATATGGTGGTCACTAATATCCATTTAGATTTGCAAATCTTTCTTTCCCTTTCAATCTTGCCGACTGGTACACGCATATAATATAACACTTGAATCTTCTTTTGCCATTGATTTACATTTAGAACTTTTAAGGTACTGCACATGACCAACATGAAGAGTTGACTTTTCTCTCATCTACATGAACTTCAAACTGCATTGCCCTCAAAATTTTGATTTAGATTATGCCATGTCTATATGAGGTACATGTGTTTGGAATTTTGGAAAAGATTTGAAAGTTGAATTAGTCATATATATACACTCAATCAATCAATCAGGTTTTGCTTAAAAAGACATCATTGAATGTTGATTTGCAAATATTTACAAAAGTGTAATATTGATTCTTGAATAGGGAAAATCTTAGAAAAAATTTCATGTCACTACATAAAAGTTTACACATCTTTTACATTATAAGATTTTTATTCCACATGCTGCTAGACTGAGAAACAAATTTTGTACCTTTTCATTTAAAACTAACTCTATGATGTAGCGAAGCCATTGTGTTTATAAATAAAACTATTGTTTCGCGCTAAAATCTAGCGTTGCAATATTGAATGTTTAGAAAGTCAATTTAGGATATTAAGGAAAAAAAAAAAACGAAAGCCTATGAGCATGCACAAAACACATTCAAAGAGGCTAGTAAATGATTAAGCAGAATGCCTTATTTCAATTTCATTTTTTGATTTACTTTGTTGAAACAAAATAACTTATCTTTCATTCATCACTCTTTTTTCCCCACAACTTTAAACTTTTTATAATGCTAAAACTTAATACAATCAATTTAAATAAGAGATTACGATCCAAATCCCTCCTTTCCCTAATCCTCTAACCCAAACCCTCAAAATTCAAATTTCCATTTCTCTTCTCACTTAAGCATTTCCCTTGACCCCCTAAAAACAGTGAATACAAGCCTAGATCTATACAAATTCAACAGCAACCAACCAAAAGAAACACCCAACTTCATATTTTCAATCGGGGCATACCATTTACAACATATAATCACAAGCATAATCTACGAATCATCAACAATTATTAAAATGGCAACAAGATCTGCAATCCCATATCAAACCTAAACCAAAAGCAGCTACAGTTTCAATACCTCCAGACACGAATAATGGCTGAGATTTGTGGAAATGGACGCCACGAACAGGCCCATCGTGCTCGTCGAACCTATCGATCAGAGTCCCCATCCGGTAGTCCCATAGCTGGATCACGCCGCTGTGGAGACTCGCGAGGATCCACGGCCTCTTACTGTGGAAACTCAACCCCTTTACTCTATTACTCTTCGTCTCAAACTTTGTCAACATCTTCAATCACTGTCCACAAACCGAATCGTATCAAAACCCTCACACAATTGCCTATGAACCAGCCCACTCCCCAGAGCAGAACAAATACACCAGATCAAATAGAATAGGAATTTCCAATCAATAACTCCTTTACGCAATTATATCACACTCTGTTTAATTGCCAAAAGAAAAACCATAGGAAACGAACGAAATCTTAGGAATTGAAGTTTAAGCATTAAGATTCAAAATTTCACGGCATGTCCAACCATTTCTCGCCAACCAAACAGAAAGCTAAGTCATCATTTCGATTCAAAAATTTGAGATTCGAATGAGGATACGAAAATTCACCTCAGATCTGATCAGTATGGGAAAGGATCAAGCTCAGCGGCATCCACACAATCACCGAAACTACCAGATGCGTGTATATCTGTGTATATAAAAATATAGAGGGAGGTTTAGGGAGAGCTTTAGAGAGAGAAAGATAGGTAGATCGGGGGGAGAAAGAGAGGGAGAGAGAGACAAAAGGTTTATTAGAGTTCTCTCTTCGTTGAGACTTGAGAGTGTGCGAGTTAATTTTACAGAGAGAGAGAAAGACTGAGAGGAGAGAGAGGGAATTTAACTAGTTCTATGAGGGTAGGGAGGGTAATATGAAATTGCGTAATCTTCCACAATCCATCCCATATTGGCATATTCCCATTTATATCACGTAACATTCTGTGATTATGTCATACACTCTGAGATGGCATATTTTAAGTGGACTGTTTATGTCAATTATTTTAAAATAAAATAAAAATTGTTTAAAATATATTTTAAAAGAATAAAATAAAAGACACTTATATCAAGAAGAGCCTTAAAACCCTATTTTTACCGTCCCTAATTAATAACTGACACATAAAAAAAAAACATAAAAAAGTGAACAAAAATAACTTAGACCAAAGGTAAAATACACTAGATTTTAGTGTAATAAAATCTCTAAAGGTTTAACCTTTCACCTCTAGGTTTTAGTTTTAAATCTTTTAAGGTATTATAAACGAATTTTTGGGCATTAGAAATGAGTTTGGGGGCATTAGAAACGGGTTTTGAGGCGGGTCACGGCCGGCGGAGTCTAAGGCGTTCATGGCCAGCCAAACGCGTGGGTCCGGCGAGACCCACGACGTAGGTCTGGCCTAGGTCTCGTCGGCTACGGGTATTTCTTTCTCTGATTTGGTATGGTTGTTCTCATTTTCATTTTTTGCATTTTTCTCAAATTGATAATATGTCACATGATAATTAGATGCTGTAAAATGGCTGGTTTACACCAGAACCTGATAGTAGAAGCTCTAAATAAGAAATAATAGTTCCCAAGAGATAGCTCAATCGGTTGGGACTATGCCTAATGATGCAAAGATCACTAGTTCGAATCCTCCTCCCTCTCTTGTGTGGACATATAAAAAAAAAAAAAAAGGGAGAGAGAGAAAGAAATATTACCATGAGTAGTGATATTGCGATGGGTGTGTTGGTGTGCCTGTCATAAGGGTGCTAAATGGCAATATGGCCGTTGGATTGGGATTCAGATGATTGTGATGTTTTGGGAGGTGGCATCATTGTTAGTCCTAGACTTGAATCTTAAGCAAGATTAAGAAGTCAATTAACGGTCTAGATGTGATGATTTTGGGTGGTCAATGAGATTTACCATCACATAGGTCGTAGGACCTGTTGACAGGTAAGCTTAATAATCAATCTGGTGCGAAGGAAATTGACATATTTAAAGAGTGTTTTTTGTTAGGAAAATTATAATTTTATTACAAACTTTTTTATAAATTGATGTGGTTGTGTTCTCACTTAATAATTCACCACTAATGTCAAAAAAAAAATAATTCACCACTAAAAAATGTGAAGTACCATATGGCAATTAAAAATTTTAATTAAACAATTTAAATATTTTCATCTTAGTATTTAGTAACTCTAAAACACTTAAATTATTTCTTAATTCAATGTATTTTATTAATTTAAATATTTAAGTGATCAAATTATAATTAATTAATATTTACAATTTTAATAATTTCATAAAAATTACTAAATCTAGAGGATCATGGACTACAGATTGAATACAAGTAAAAAAGTCTAGATTTATTAAGGTAATTCCGTCATATAATTCTTAAAATTTTAGATATTTCTTTTAATTAATCGATGTAGGTTTTGTCACCTCAATATAGAAATTTCTAATATAGAGTGATTAATGGTCCTCTATGAAATATTAAACCTATCACATTCTCATATTTGTAATACAATAACAAATATAGATACAGACAGACCCCTTAAATGTGAACTTCTCATTGATTCACAAATTCTCAGTAATTTATTCAAAAATTCTCAATAATTGATTCAAAGTTGTAAAATAGCAAGCAAGGCAATGCAAGGAAGTAATGGTAGAAGGTATCTTGGTCTTTATCATATAAATTGTAAAAACTGTAAGTAACAAAGCTAAACAACATTATACAGAACAAAGATGAAGTCTCTAACATGAATCTAATGACATTAAAAATTGAAAACTAAAAATTGAAAATTTTTGCTGATCAAATTCAAATGGTGTAAAAGTGGACTGACTTCTTCCTCAAATGATTGTTTCTTGTACTCCGAGAACTAAAGCTTAGCAACAGTGAGGTAGATGAGGAGATGGTCCCTAGGCGAGAGCTAGAGATGGAGTGGGAGCCCGTGTAAGGCCTGGAGCAATAAGAAAACCCAACCCGAACCCCGAAAACGGTGACTAACGACCTCAGTGAAGTTTATGGGAGATCTATTAGAGTTGCTATGTGTGGCCCGCATGACGTGTGGGTGCCTATAAATAACTATCATAGTAGGTATTTCACCGAGTCAATTTCGTCTCCTTAAAATCTCTGATTGACTTTAAATTTTATGGATAGATAGAATATTCCGAGAAAAATGTTTTGGATTTTGGTTTGATTCATTTTGATTTCGTTTGACTCAAATTTCAATCGTCCGAAATTTATAGTCTATCAAACATTTCCAATCAAATTGAAGTCGTAAACGTGCTTTACTTCACTCCAATTGTTTACCTTGTGTTCTACACATGAAAGGTCATATGGTAATTTTTTCTTTTCTTAGAAAATCGCATTTAAATAATAAACAATACATAAGTCAAACTCCTATTACATCTAATGAGTAATAAAATAGATAATATTTTTGTTGGGTCATGAATTAACTCTACAAAACCAGCCCAACATCTTACTGGGCCCAATGAAAGCCCACGTCATCAGAGCCTAAGAGCGTCTCGAGCCTCGAGGGCCCAAGAGTGTCTCAGGCCTCGAGAACCCGAGAATCGCCTCGATCATCCGAGGATGCCTCAGGCCTCGATCATCCGAGAACGTCTCGGGCCTCGATCATCAGATACCTTCGACAGTTTGAGTCCAAGACTTCCGAAGCCCTGAAATCTAGGGATCAGGAGATTGGATTCATAAGACCCGATCTTATCCATCTAATTCAAATGTCAAGCACCTGAAATCACGGAATCAGATACATTATCTGCAGGAATTCGAAATTCAAACGCCATAACAACCAAATCCTATCTTGATCTCATCAGATCTTGAAATGGATAACTACTCAAATCCCTCGATAACAAATAGGGGTGGCAAAACGGGTACCCATATACGACCCGATTATGACCCGCGGGTACCCGTTACACGATTAGGCTATTCCCAGACACGACCCGTTTAGCTAAACGGGTAATCGGGTTTGACACGATTATGACACGAAAATAAACGGGTAACCCGACCCGACCCGTTTTACCAGTTCACAATAATCGGGTCTTATTGGGTAGACACGACCCGACACGACCCGAATGACCCGTTTAACCTAAATCTATTAAGGCTAAATTTTTTTAAAAGAAAAATTATAAAAAAAAAAATAATAATACATTTTCTAGTTCTCTATCTCTATGGAACCAAAGAAACCCAGAAATCAAACCCAAATTCAGCACAATTGTGATTTGAACAGCTTAACAATATCGAATTTTTCATTCATTTAATTGAACTAGAGCTAATCTTGAACACCCAGAAGTGTAATCTTCAAGTCATTTTTAATTTCTTCCTCATTATCTTCACAACCAAATAGGCCATAATAAACAAACAAAGCGAGAGAGTCAACTTAGCCAGAAACCTTCCATTTAGCGGAGATCGGAACCCACGACCAGCGGAAGAGGGTGTTCCCACGCGCCCTGAAGAACTGGAACATTGAGTCGTTGACCATCGGCATCGACAGTCCCCGTCGACGGTCTCGAAGCGACGAAGCCCATGTCGAGGCCCTCTGCCAAGGCCCTCCTTCAGTCCTTCTCACGGTGTCCTCCTCCTCCCTTCTCCACTTCGACCACTTAGACGTCGGCGGAGGCGTGGCTGACGGCGAGCCGTGAGACCGTTCTAGGAAGTGGGTCAGGGTGAGCCGGTGAGAGCCGTGAGACCGTGAGTGGCGTGCGGGACCGAGGGTGGGGACTGGGGACGATGGGGCCTGGGCATGGGTTCCGGTGAGAGCTGTGAGCGGCACCGCGTGAGGGATCGAGGGTGGGGAGTCTGGGGAATGGGTGGGACTGGGAGTGGGGACTGTAAGTGGGGGTCGGGGTGCTTAGTTTTAGACTTTTAGAGTTTTATTATTTTTTAAAAAAGTTATTATTATTATTTTTTTAAATAACAAAAAACCGGGTCTGGCGGGTCGACCCGCAGACACGGTTATTAACCGGGTATGACGGGTTGACCCGTCAGACCCGATTTTTAATCGTGTCTGTCAGACACGAAAATTCGCGGGTCTTAAACGGGTAGACCCGATTAAGACCCGAACCCGATTAGCCCAAACCCATTACCTGTTTATTCGTGTCGTGTTCGTGTCGTTTTCGCGGGTCGTGTAATAATTGCCGGCCCTAATAACAAACTGCCTCGCAGAAGATCAGGGAAGAGTCAGTCACTGGTTAGGGGACTACCACTCCATGCCTATATAATACAAGTCACTACCACACATTCTGGTAACGCAACTCTAGCACTCTTTACGCTTTTGCCGTTTTCTCATTACTCTCAGAAAAATACTGACTTAGGCATCGGAGTAGCCCCGTCGGCTCACCCCCGGTCTCTTCGATCCTATTGTCTTCTTCATTGTGCAGGTGAGTTCGTACCTGGAGCACTTGAACCAGGGATCCAACAAGCGTGCCACGTCACCAATCGGAAAACTGTGCATCAACAATTTTTGTTATCATGTTGTTAATAACTTAGTATTCTTTCTTCTTTCAAATGACACGCTTCATTTTCGTTATATTGTGGGTAAGCTCTTAAAAGAGGAGTCTGAAATGTTCAAGACCAACCAATTTAAACATTTATCAATCAATTTTGACTTATTTTTCTCCAAAATGTTTTTATGTGGGTTAAGTGAAGATGATTTAGACATTGTCCAAAGAGCATAGTCTTTATTTATTATATCATCCAACTACCTTGATGCGGTGGATAGAATCAAATTTAGCCACTTGGTTATCGAGTTTCGTAATAGGTCATGGACGTTGTTTGGATCGAAACTCGTGATCAATAAACCCGATTGTATTTTGTTTTAATTTAGTCTATGAATTTGGAATTGAATAACTTGTAAATATTAAAACATTTTTTGTTGTCTTTTTATTTAATAGCAGACTAACTCCCATGAGGAATTCGAGACCAAGCTCGAAATGTTGCATCCAGGCTATTGTTCAATCATTTTAGATGCTGTATTGAGATCTTTCCATCGCATAAAAAAGATTTAAATGCAAGCTATAACTAGACTAAAAAAAATTGTCAATTGAATTTAAACCAGATACATGCCTACATGTTGTTAATAATTTAGTATTCTTTCTACTCTCAAATGATACGTTTCATTTTCGTTATATTGTGGATAAGCTCTTAAAAGAGAAGTCTAAGATGTTAAAAAACAACCAATTTAAACCTTTATCAGTCAATTTTGACTTATTTTTCTCAAATATGTTTTTATGTGGGTTAAGTGAAGATGATTTGGACATTGTCCAAAGTGCATAGTCTTTATTTATTATATCGACCGGCTACCTTTGATGCGGTGAATAGAATCATATTTAGCCACTTGGTTATTGAGTTTCATAATAGGTCATTGAAAAAGTCACGGTGGAACAAGATTCTTACGTTTGCAAATAATTAATCTGATGAGAGCGAAAAATTTGGCAAACTCAGAACCAAAACAATAGCAAATCAACACAATATGATTCCTAGTTCCACCCTGATTCAACGTATTCGATCTTAATCAAAACAAACTGAGTTTTAAACAACACAAAAGAAAACATAAAACACAAATACAAAAGAAAACATAAACATGAATCCTAGGCGTACGTGTCAATCTTGGCATAACCCTCCTCGCCATAATCCAATCTCACAAAACTTGCACCCATAACACAAATACATTAGCATATCTAACCATCAGTTATTAGAAAAACCAAAAAGTTTCTTTAGATCTAATTAACTTACATAATAAATCAAGGCCAAACATAAGGAAATTAGCACATTATATAGGCCTAGGAAGTTTGGCCTCCAAAGATACTTCACCCCAAAATCCTGGCAAGGAGGAGAAGATTTCCACACCTAGGTATAGATAAATTTTTACGTTATAAAATTAAAATAAAAAAGAAATGAATAATAAATCTGTTAAAAAAAGAAAGGAATAATATACCATTGTCGTTGCTTCCAGAGAAATAGGAATACAACCAAAAACAACCTGTAACACCCGAGGTTTTTATTAGGATGACTTAAAATGCTTTAGTCTAAATTGTGCTCTTAAGTTAAATCAAATATATCAGGAAAATATATTTGATGTCTAGTTTAATATTCTCAGTCTAAACTGAGAAATAGATAGTTAGAACTATCTCTAATTTTTATTATAAATTATTTGGCATTTAAGATTTACCTAATTAAATGCCTAAGTATTAGTAGTAATGGGGATATTAGTGTATTAAAATAATTGTTTGATTATTTTGCTTAAGTTTCATATTAAAGATATATATATATATATGAATGCATAATGGAGTACAGCTAGGTAGTTAATATATATTATAATTAGCATGTAGTTAATATATATATTATAAAGATATATATATTGATGGGATAGGACGAGAACTTCTTGAGGAAGTTTTCCTTTATTAGATATATATGTATATATGAATATATATAATGCAAACGGTGGGAGAATAATCTATGCAGGAGCTTTTATGCTCACCCACGTGAATGGAAAAAATAGTTGTGCAGTCCGATGCCTAAATATAGCTGCAGTGATTTTATAGGATCATGGTTCGGCGCCTGCAGCAAAAAGGATAACAGCAGTTTAATGTTTTGTTTTCCCACCGATTAAACTTTATAGCATATACCAGCTGCGTCCCTAGCTCTCTCCTATAAATAGGACTTACCTTGCTTTGTTTTTAATCAAGCAATTCTCTCCTGGCTCGTCGCTTAGTGAAGAAAAAAAAGAAGAAAGAAAGTGAGAATATAGTAGGATATATATATTTTAGTAATAAGCTTGGGAAAGCTACTTCAAGTGGGTTGCTAGGTATAATTCTTTTATCCTTAGTTTATGTCAATTCTAGTTGTTAGAATTTAAATTATGTCAATTTTATTATAATTTAAATTACGTCGTTATAATGCCTAAATTGTGCGGAAAAGTGTGATTGAATATTTTGGGACAGATATTATATTCAATCATCCTTTTAAATATTACAAATGTGTCGTTGTGCTGCCTAAATTTTATTAGGTATTTTACAATAGTGCCGTTGTAATGCCCAAATAATGTTAGACATTTTAGATATTATATTATATTAATGCCGTAGTCATGCCCATATAAAAATATGTGGTAACGCTACATAGTTATTATGATGTCCAAGTGACATTATAATATTTTAGATAGATGTCGTTATACTGCCCGATTTTGGATATAGCATAAGGAGAAATTAAGAGGTCGTTATTTTAGCCTTTTAATTATAATTTTAGACTAATATATGATCGCACACGAGCGCACCAATGCAGTGAATATAGAATCAATGATTAAAAAGGGAATTCAACATAACGGTCTACGGTGACAAGTAAGTATAATTACTTACTGAGTATGATATTATTTTAGTGAGTACAACTACTTATTGAGATTGATACTATTTTTATAAAGCTTTTGAAATGTGATTATTATATGAACCTGAAAATTTTTTATTATGAACCTGAAAATTTTTTATGAATAACATGATTATATGCTTTTAATTATTTTTATATATTGAAATGAGTTGAGAAATGAAATGTGATGATTATGAGAACAAAAGAATTAAGTTAAGACACATGTTATTGCATACTGTTGAACATTGAGAATAAGAGATTAATTAAATATAAAGCAACAAGGTTTTCCTTTGATAACTGTAAGAGCTGAAGGAGCCTCTCAAGTTAAATAAGAAATCTTTTGTCTTCATAAAATTGAATGTAAAATGTTGAGGTGTTCTTATATTAATGGTGTAAGTCGAAGGAGCCTTACAGGTTAAAATAAGAAGCCTGGTGCTAACCGAGGAGCCAAAAGTGTCTCCTAATAACCTTAAACGAAAGGTTCAAATCCTTTAGAAAGCCGGATAGACTAGAGATTGCATTGCATACATTGAATAATGTGATTTATGACTTAATTATTTAACTTCTTTGTATTTATATGCATATTCATTTTATGAGATGCAAGTAAAATGCATATATGTATAAATATAAAGTTGTTTAGAAAAGATAAATGGATTTTATCCCAAACAACTCTATGATGCTTATTTTATCAGCTATGGATTATGTAAAAATGATTATGTTTGAAAAATCTAATATGACTGTTATTATAATCATCATGTTAGAGATACTTTTGAAAAAGATGGCTCATATTGAAAATGTCAGTAATTTTTATGCTTATTGAGACCGTGGACTCATTAATCCGCCTATGTAAATGTGGTAACACTACAATTATATCACATTTACATAGATATTGATGCAGGTGCAGAGGAGGTGAAGATGATCCATATGTCTGTCTAGGTTATTATGGTTAAGGTTTTCTAATATTCTAGTTTGTTAAAAATGTCTATCTTTTGGAATGTATTTATAGTTAGACATGTTCTAGGTACTTTTGATGTATATCTACCTATGTGCCGTCTGTGGCACTTGTGATTAGTGTGTTTTATTATTGTATAAAGTACAATGTACTGATCTGTTTAATATATAAGTTTTGTTCTCAACTCTGGTGTGTTCTATGAGGATTTTATATATATAAAAAAAAAAATAGTTATTCAGCTGCTAGATTTATAATCTCTGATGATGTCGAGGAAAAGATAGTAGTGCTTAGTGGAAATTAGAAATTTTCACTTTTACCTTCCTTTAAGTAAAGTCGGGGCGTTACACAACCGTAGTCAAATCATCTGAGATAGCTACACGCAGGCCAAGTCCGGTTTTGACAACACAGAGTAGAAACATTGAGAATATTTTCTCACAAATGCTAGTGTGATCATCCTCTTCGTTCAAAGTAAGCTTTACATAGTAAACAGTGGAAGAAGAGACAGAGCAAAGCAAGCTGAACCAAAATACATTATCAGACTTGGCGGCGTACTTACATATGACATGAAAAAAAAACCTCAAACACAACCGTAAACAACAATTTCATACATTGTCCAAAACAAGCCTGAACCACAAAACGAGCCTAAACTGCATAACAACGAGAGGATACGGCCTTCAGAACCGCGATGTTGTTAAAAACAAAAGCAAACACCACCAACAAAAAGAGATAAAGAAGAAAAAAAAAAAACATGGTTGGAAAATGGAAGAAGACAGCCAACGAACAGACGTTGCTAATCTGCCATGAATAAGCTATAAGAGCTTGGTAGTTCACGGACATTGTTTGAATCGAAACTCGTGATTAATATACCCGATTGTATTTTGTTTTAATTTAGTCTATGAATTTGGATTTGAATAACTTGTAAATATTAATACATTTTCTGTTTTTTTTTTTTTTTTAATTTAGTGGCAGAATAAATCCCACGAGGAATTCGATACCAAGCTAGAGATGTTATATCCAGGCTATTGTTCAATCATTTTAGATGATGTATTGAGATCTTTCCAACGCATGAAAGAGATTTTGGATGTTGACTATATCTAGCCTTAAAAAAATTGCCATTTGAATTTAAACAAGATAGACGCCTACATGTTGTTAATAATTTAGTTCTCTCAAATGATACGCTTCATTTTCGTTATATTGTGGGTAAGCTCTTAAAAGAGGAGTATGAGATTTATTAGCCAATTTTGACTTATTTTTCTCCAAAATGTTTTTATGTGGGTTAAGTGAAGACGATCTTCACGATTTGGACATTGTCCAAAGAGCATAGTCTTTATTTATTATATCATCCGGCTACCTTGATGCAATGGATATAATCAAATTTAGCCACTTGGT
This sequence comes from Carpinus fangiana, assembly GCA_006937295.1. Taxonomy (NCBI): domain Eukaryota; kingdom Viridiplantae; phylum Streptophyta; class Magnoliopsida; order Fagales; family Betulaceae; genus Carpinus; species Carpinus fangiana. Next base: position 7,800,914 of record CM017322.1, read on the forward strand.
TATCGAGTTTCGTAATAGGTCATGGACGTTGTTTGGATCGAAACTCGTGATCAATAAACCCGATTGTATTTTGTTTTAATTTAGTCTGTGAATTTGGATTTGAATAACTTGTAAATATGGATTTGAATAACTTGTAAATATTAAAACATTTTTGTTGTTGTCTTTTTATTTAATGGCAGACTAAATCCCATGAGGAATTTGAGACCAAGCTCGAAATGTTGCATCTAGGCTATTGTTCAATCATTTTAGATGCTGTATTGAGATCTTTCCATCGCATAAAAAAGATTTTAGATGCAAGCTATACCTAGACTAAAAAAAATTGTCAATTGAATTTAAACCAGATACATGCCTACATGTTGTTAATAATTTAGTATTTTTTCTTCTCTCAAATGATATGCTTCATTTTCATTATATTGTGGGTAAGCTCTTAAAAGAGCAATCCGAGATGTTCAAAAACAACCAATTTAAACTTTTATCAGTCAATTTTTCTTATTTTTCTCCAAAATGTTTTTTATGTGGGTTAAGTGAAGATGATTTGGACATTGTCCAAAGAGCATAGTCTTTATTTATTATATCATCCGGCTACCTTTGATGCGGTGGATAGAATCAAATTTAGCCACTTGGTTATCGAGTTTCGTAATAGGTCACGGATGTTGTTTGAATCGAAACTCGTGATCAATAAACCCGATTGTATTTTGTTTTATTTAGTCTATGAATTTGGATTTGAATAACCTGTAAATATTAATACTTTTTTTCTTTTTTTTTTTATTTAGTGGCAGAATAAATCCCATGAGGAATTCGATACCAAGCTCGAAATGTTATATCCAGGCTATTGTTCAATCATTTTAGATGATGTATTGAGATCTTTCCAATAAATGAAAGAGATTTTGGATGTTGGCTATATCTAGCCTTAAAAAAATTGTCATTTGAATTTAAACAAGATACATGCCTACATGTTGTTGATAATTTATTATTCTTTCTTCTCTCAAATGATACGCTTAATTTTTGTTATATTGTGGGTAAGCTCTTAAAAGAGGAGTCTGAGATGTTCAAAAACAACCAATTTAAACCTTTATCAATCAGTTTTGACTTATTTTTCTCCAAAATATTTTTATGTGGGTTAAGTGAAGATGATTTGGAAATTGTCCAAAGAGCATAGTCTTTATTTATTATATCATCCGGCTACCTTTGATGCGGTGGATAGAATCAGATTTACCCACTTGGTTATCGAGTTTCGAAATAGGTCACGAACGTTGTTTGAATCGAAACTCGTGATCAATAAACCCGATTGTATTTTGTTTTAATTTAGTTTGTGAACATTTTTTTTTTTTTTTTTTTATTTAGTGGCAGACTAAATTCCATGAGAAATTCGATACCAAGCTCGAAATGTTATATCAAGGCTATTGTTCAATCATTTTAGATGCTGTATTGAAATCTTTCCATCATATGAAAGAGATTTTGGATGTGGGCTATATCTAGCCTTAAAAAAATTGTCATTTGAGTTTAAACAAGATACATGCCTACAAGTTGTTAATAATTTAGTATTCTTTCTTCTCTCAAATGATACGCTTCATTTTCGTTATATTGTGGGTAGGCTCTTAAAAGAGGAGTCTGAGATGTTCAAGAACAACCAATTTAAACTTTTATCAGTTAATTTTGACTTATTTTTCTCCAAAAGGTTTTTATGTGGGATAAGTGAAGATGATTTGGACATTGTCCAAAGAGTATAGTCTTTATTTATTATATCATCCGGCTACCTTTGATGCGATGGATAGAATCAGATTTAGCCACTTGGTTATCGAGTTTCGTAATAGGTTATGGACGTTGTTTGAATCGAAACTTGTGATCAATAAACCCAATTGTATTTGTTTATCGAGTTTTGTAATAGGTCATGGACGTTGTTTGAGTCAAAACTCATGATCAATAAACCCGATTGTATTTTATTTTAATTTAGTCTGTGGATTTGGATTTGAATAACTTGTAAATTTTAATACATTTTTTTGTTGTTTTTTTATTTAATGGTAGACTAAATCCCATGAGGAATTCGATATCAAGCTCGAAATGTTATATCCAGGCTAATGTTCAATCATTTTAGATGTTGTATTGAGATCTTTCCATTGCATGAAAAAGATTTTGGATGTAAGCTATATCTAACCTTAAAAAAATTGTCATTTGAATTTAAATCATATACATGCCTACATATTGTTAATAATTTAGTATTCTTTCTTTTCTCAAATGATATGCTTCATTTTCGTTATATTGTGGGTAATCTCTTAAAAGAGGAGTCTAAGATGTTCAAGAACAACCAATTTGAACCTTTATCAGTCAATTTTGACTTATTTTTCTCCAAAATGCTTTTATGTGGGTTAAGTGAAGATGATTTGGACATTGTCCAAAAAGCATAGTCTTTATTTATTATACCATCCGGCTACCTATGATTCAGTGGATAGAATTAGATTTAGCCACTTGGTTATCGAGTTTCGTAATAGGTCACGGACGTTATCTGAATCGAAACTCGTGATCAATAAACCCAATTTTATTTTGTTTTAATTTAGTTTGTGAATTTGGATTTGAATAACTTGTAAATATTAATACATTTTTTGTTTTTTTTTTTTTAATGGCATACTAAATTCCATGAGGAATTCGATACCAAGCTTGAAATGTTATATCCAGGCTATTGTTCAATCATTTTAGATGCTGTATTGAGATATTTCCATCGCATGAAGAAAATTTTGGATATAGGCTATACCTAGCCTTGAAAAAAATTGTCATTTGAATAAACCAGATATATGCCTACATGTTGTTAATAATTTAGTATTCTTTTTTCTTTCAAATGATATGCTTCATTTTCGTTATATTGTGAGTAAGCTCTTAAAAGAGGAGTCTGAGATGTTCAAGAACAACCAATTTAAACATTTATTAGTCAATTTTGACTTATTTTTCTCCAAAATGTTTTTACGTAGGTTAAGTGAAGATGATTTAGACATTGTCCAAAGAGCATAGTCTTTATTTATTATATCATCCGGCTACCTTTGATACGGTGGATAGAATCAAATTTAGCCACTTGGTTATCAAGTTTCGTAATAGGTCACAGACATTATTTGAATCGAAACTTGTGACCAATAAACCCGATTGTGTTTTGTTTTAATTTAGTTTGTGAATTTGGATTTGAATAACTTGTAAATATTAATACATTTGTTGTTATTTTTTTATTTAATGGCATACTAAATTCCTTGTGGAATTTGATACCAAACTCGAAATGTTATATCCAGGCTATGAGTAATGATATATTGAGGACTCGAGTCCTCCTAGAGTCATCCCGAATGTGTTGTAGCATTTAAAATCACCAATAGTTTAAAATTCAATAATGATTATCTCAAATTGAATGGTAATTTTAAATGACACATCATATTTAGGATGATTTTAGGAATACTTTAGTCCTCCTTATATCATTACTCCAGGCTATTATTCAATCATTTTGGATGTTGTATTGAGATCTTTCCATCACATGAATAAGATTTTGGATGTAGGCTATATCTAGCCTTAAAAAAATTGTCATTTGAATTTAACCCGATACATACCTAGAGGTCCCGAAGCGGTAGCTCAATCGGTTAGAATCACGCCTACATGTTATTAATTTAGTATTCTTTCTTCTCTCAAATGATACGCTTCATTTTCATTATATTATGGGTAAGCTCTTAAAAGAGGAGTCTCAAATGTTCAAGAACTACCAAAATTTAACCTTTATTGGTCAATTTTGACTTATTTTTTTCCAAAATGTTTTTATGTGGTTTAAGTGAAGATGATCAAGACATTGTCCAAAGAGCATAGTTTTTATTTATTATATCATCTTACTACCTTTGATGTGGTGGATAGAATCAGATTTAACCACTTGGTTATCGAGTTTCGTAATAGGTTACGGACGTTATTTGGATCAAAACTCGTGATCAATAAACACGATTGTATTTTGTTTTAATTTAGTTTGTGAATTTGGATTTGAATAACTTGGAAATATTAATACATTTTTTTTTTGTTTTTTTTTTATTATTTAATGGCAAACTAAATTCCATGAGGAATTCGATACCAAGATCGAAATGTTATATCCAGGCTATTGTTCATTCATTTTAGATGCTGTATTGAGATATTTCCATCACATGAAAATGATTTTGGATATATGCTATATTTAGCCTTAAAAAAATTGTCATTTGAATTTAAACCAGATACATACTTAGAGGTCTACAAGAAGTAGCTCAATCAGCTAGGACCACGCCTAATGAAGCGGAAGTCACTAATTCGAATCCCCCTCCCCCTCCCCCTCTTGTGTGGACTTGTCAAAAAAAAAAAAAAAAACCTAATGTCATACTATTTGTGATCATGGGTGAAGATGACGATAAATGGATTTGTAATGCCAAAACCAAGTTTGTCTAATTTTATTTTGAGAAAATTCACTTTACCCCATGAAATTTAAGGTGTTTTTCAATTTGAACCCAATGTTTAAAAATTTGTAATTTATACCCCTAATGTTTCAAAAATTTGCAATTAACCCCCTCCATTACTTATTACTGTCTAAGTACATGGAAATTGCCGGCATAAGAGGTGAGAGAAATCTGCTCCTTTTCTTTTTCACTCCGTCACCCACACTGCATTTAAAGAGGGTTCAAAAAGGGTTAACAAGAAAAAAATAAAAACAGATGTTGGGTTTTAATGAGGGGTAATTATGTCATTTCACTATGTTGGGTTCAAAATTAGAAGACGTAGCTTAAAAATTCCACGTGAGACGCACATGATGTCATATCCGTCTACTTGGACAGCAATTACTAACGGAGGATGTTAATTGTAAATTTTTGAAACATTAAGGGGGTACATTGCAAATTTTTAAACATTAGAATTCAAATTGAAAAACACCTCAAATTTCAGGGTGTAAAGTGGATTTTCCCCTTTTTATTTTGTTTCAAATCATATTGTAATTTTTGGTTATGGACTTGATGCAAGAAGTTAATGGGCAATCTCTTAATATTTAGGTTCGCAATAGGTTTACAAATGCATGGTTTTGTTTTGGTGCAAAAAAAAAAATAAAAAAAAATAAAAGTATATATAACTTTTTTTTTTTTTGACATGTCCAAACAAGAGGAGGAGGAAAATTCAAACTAGTAACCTCCGCTTCATTAAGTGTGGTCCTAGCCAATTGAGCTACCTCTTGGGGACATTTAGTATGTACTTCTGAGCCTAAATTGAGATATTGTATACAAAGAGTGATCAGAATGAGAAGAATTATCAATGCTACATGAATAATGTTTCAACAAAAAGATCCCCAGGTGCCGTATAGGAGTGGCGGTTGTTGGCTGGCGCATCATGTCCTCGTCAAAACAAAATTTCTCAACTTCTGGAAGGTGTTCTTTTTCTTCATTTCCTGATTCACAAGAGGAGCAACAGGTCACATTAGCAGATTATTCATACCTTATAATAAACAAGCCATCTTCAATTCCAGATGGCTACTATTATGGTTTCCCCTGAAGGACTTGGACAATCTCCTCGGCTCTTGATTGAATGCCTTTTAAATACTCGGTAAGAACGCGCTGCTGGTAAGAACCTCCTTCCTAAAAGAGAGAGAGAAAGAGAATGAAATGGATACCATCAAAGAGAGAAAAGAAGGAATAAATCAGAAGTGACTCAAACTAAATTTATCCGATGACAGAAATACAAGGTCAAATGGGTGTCTCACAGTTCGGATCAAAGTACGCTCAATCCGTTTCTTAATGACAGCATAAAACTCCTCCGGTGAAATTTCCCCCTTGCCAACTGTCATTCCGTTGATCAAAAGTTTGTTCCATTCTTCCTCTGGAGCTGCCATCCATATAAATTCTATTAGTAAGGCAGATCAGCAAACTTCTCTCTTCTCCATGAAGAGTGAAGTAGTAGTTTACTAACACAAATAATTGTATTCTTTGAAGTGTAACACCTTTTATAATGACTTCAAGAAACTGCTCAGCCTTCAAAACTTCCTCTCCTGCACCAGAAACATCACTAGGTACTGGTCTCTAAAGCATCAACTTTTAAGTGAAAGCAAGTCACAGGAAAATCACTACAAAATTTACTCAAGACAGATAAAAAAAATAATAAGGACAAATACATTTTTTGATAAGTACAAATACATTTTTTTAATAAGGACAAATACATAGGTGTAGTAAACAAAATTTTACGTCCAAGATATTCAGAAGTTATACTGTCACATATTTTTATTTTGTTAATATAACTAGAACTTGCTGCCACATATTAGGGTAATGAATTTAACATATTAAGCAATAATCATACAAGCATAATGAATTTAAACTTCAAATTTATCTTACTCATATATATAACTTGCACAAAACAACATTAAATGAATTAATCTTAAACTAATAATACTGTGAAAGACCAACATGCATCATTCAACCTACATAATTTTGTGAATAACTAAGTTTTTTTAAAAAAAATAAAATAAAATAAAATAAAACATTTTACTTTCCCTTTATTAATCCGGATGAATATGCACATGCTATTTAATAAGTTGAGGTTGTTCTGGAAACATTTGGGCTTATCCAATCCCAGTAATTGTCCAAAATTTAGGTGCTTTAGCTTTTGGTATTTCCTTTCCTGCAATCATATTGTTTGCAAAGATAACTCCAAGTATTGACATTACACGTAAACTGAGAGAGGGTAATACCTTTCTTTCCATAACTACGTTTGGAGAGAACTATGGAAGCATAAAGTTGCAAAACCTTTTGCAACATAGCCTCCAGTCCCGGCTTATCCCCATCTTCTTTTGCCTGCAGATGACCAATATATTTTTAGTAACTAAATCATTTATTAAGATCTCAATAAGGGCTAGAATCTGAACAATGTTGGAAGAAAAATAAAAATACGAAAAAATCCAAGCATTACCACGTGTAACATGAAATTAATGAATACTTGATGACTTTGAACATATATAGAAAGAAGACTGTGTGGCTAGTTGATGCTCAAAGAAAATGAAAGATTAGAACACCCAAGACAGAGTGAACCTTTTCTTTTTATAAATATCTGGAAATGCCATTTGATGGAAAACATGCCCCAATTTAAGTTATGATTTCTTTACTGTTTAGATTGAGTAAAATGTAACTGCACCAGTAGTACTAGCACCACACGCTTTGGCTACCAACAAAAGCTGAGTCATGCAGGAAATAATAGAAAGCACAAGACAGACTCACTTGCCGCAGCTGCGCATTAACCTCTGAAAGAAAGCCTTCATCTAGTTGCCCTTCTTGTTCCCTTTGCTTTATCTCCTAAATATCAGAAGAGGGAATTATAAGTTGCATAAATACATCTCAGTTAGTATTATAACTCAAAATTTGCTTGAGCAAAAAGTCGACACATTAACAAATTGTTGTGTACTTCCAGCAACATGGCTGTACAAGCTGCTTCTATGTGTACCTTATATAAAACAACAAAGTAGAAGAAGCAACCATCTCCAAGTTCTTAGTTGCTTCTCGTCTTTACTAGTGGCATTATTTCCGTTCTTCAAAATAGTCATGACTAATGACCTTTTTTAAATAGACATAAGCCTAGAAAAAAAAAAGCTATAATTACCAAGATGCAATTGTGATGTGGGCAAAGCATCTATAAGTGAAGAGCAGTGATTTGCAAGCTTGGTCAATAAGAACTTTATCTTCAGTTCACAAGATAAGATAATATAAGGAGCACATGAAAAGGTATAGAAAAAACACCTTCCCATGAAGACACAGAAAGTATCCAACGGAAGAATGAAAATTAATTTTAAACCAACTTGAATAAAAGACTCACTTTCTCCATTAATTTGAGGGCCTCAGGGTCTCTAGGAGGCCAAATAACCTCTTCCACTTCATCAACCACAGGTTTTAATATATCCTTGAGAACATCAGTGGAAGACTCTATTTTTTCCTGCAGGAGAAAAATATATATATATATATATAAAGAAAAATAATATGAAAGAACTACAATGGGGTGGGGGGGCGGGGGGGGAGACAAAGTAATATAAATATATCACACTGGAAAATCAAATAACCGTTCATTGATGATAAGGAGGGAGAGAGGGGTACATTGGTCTTATGGACGAGGTGATCCACTATGCTCATTACAGATGTAGCCAATTCCTCGTAATCTTTCTGCAAAAAGACAAACATTATGCATCAGTATTTCTTGCGCAGAGCAGGAAACAGAAAGAAGTCAAACATTAGAACGTAATCAAATATTAGAATTAACTAAGTCAAAAAGCATGCTTTATCATCCTCTGATTTGCAGGTCTCAGTTCTTGCTGCAAGGCGTATCCAAAAACTCTCATTGAAAGCAAGAACATTCTCAACAACAAGCTTCTGAAGCTGTTCATAGACAAAAACACAACAATAATAAGGTCACAGAAATATATAATAATGCAGTTTCAAGTGAATGGAGCCACATTTACTCATACAAAGTGTAATATCACACCCTATACTCCGAAGAAATTTGAAAATATGCATGTGGAAACATAATGGAAAGAGTTTCTACCCTAATCTATAACATCAGAAACTCACATAAAGGAAATGTCCGAGATATGTTTTCATGAAAATCACTGAAAGCATTGCCTTTTATGGTCTAATCTCGTTATTCCTTCGATACATAAACAGAGCAGTGCTCTCAAAACAGTCCTCACAACATAAGAATAATTTGTAATCTTACTAAATTTATTGAAACTAATTTTAACAGAGACATTTTACCTAAAATGAAGTGAAATAGGAAAAAAAAAAACCCGCATTGCACCAGGAAAGTACCGTGTACTTACTTCTTTTGGATTTGCATCCCTCAGTGTATCTATCAGCCTGTCCACTTCAACAGTCTTTTTGAAAGCTTCCTCAGCAGCTTGACTGGCTGCATAGATCAAAGTTCTCCTGTATTATTAGATGCAAACACGCAACTTTACTACAGATAGCACCATCAATCAGATAAAAGTATACAACAACCATAGAACCACAAAACTTGAACAAAAATCATTTCAGCGTGAGCAAACACAGGTGAATGATTCATGCCATTCCACTTAATTCTCCAAAACTGCAATTCCCACCGAATATCCGAATATCGCAGCATGAGTCCAATGTCACTCTTTTCCCAGGTGAAATCAAAATACAAGTTGAACCAACAAGAAGAAAACTAAATCCACTCTACTTAAGCTGTTAATATTTCCAAGAAATTCATTTATCATCAATCACGCATTCACGCTTGTTACCAATCCAAATCAGGGTAATTCACACAGTGTATTTGTTCTATTATTTTCACTCAACAACGTAATTCAGCAAGTCAAAACGAAATATCAGAGAATAGGAAAAGGAATTACCCCCTCTTCCAATCCATTGAAGTGGTTGAAGAAAACAGCTTAAGCCACCGCAATTTGAAAACCCCAGCTCTCCAAGTTTGGAACAATGAGCTCTGTACCACAGGGCAAAAGAACATTTATTTAGAAAAAACAAAAAACAAAAAATCTACATTTTTCTCGGCAACCAAACGGGGTGATGAGGAAAACGATGCGATTAGGTTTTGAATTCAGTGAATCGTAGAGGAATTTTACCGGGTTATGGTGGGAATGAGAAGCGGAAGAGAAGCAAAGAAGGGCTCGTGGGGATGCTGACGTGGCAAAGAACGCCGCCATTTGGTGCGTAGCCAAGTAGTACGAACTTGCGGTGGCGGGAGAGAAGGCACCAAAGAGTAACGACCGTTCAAGTTTTGCAACCCAATCTTTTTAGCCTTCTGTACTTGCAGCGACCACATCAATTTGATAGAGAGGCTTTGGGCCTGAAAGCCCAAATATAATTCCCTTTTTGTTTTAGGGTTTAACAAACCCAAAATTGGTTGGATAATGCTAGACATCCCAAAGATTCTCTCCAAAATACTTTTCAAATGATGTGGCAAGCATTTTTTTATTTAAAAAATTATCGTTCTCTTTCCTTTGTCTCCCACTCCTTCCCAAAATAATGCTTTCCACATCATTTGGGAAGGATTTTGAAAAAAAAAAATTTGAGATACCTAGCAGCCCTCAAATTGGTTTGGGTTTTTTATACACCTCCTACAAAAATACAATCAGCTAGTCTAATCATGTTGTGCCACGTGTACTACCTTCATGTAAGCCTTGCCAGATCAGTACACGATGCCAAATCAACATTCCATCTAGCCACATCGTAAATGTGAGTGGTTGAGTGTTTAAGAAATGTCAGCTTAAAGACTAATTTTATCACTTTTGATCTTAAGGACTGATTTGATATACACCCAAAGCACAAAGTCTAATTTTAGATTGGAAAATGATAGTTGCTCTCCTGGTGTTTTTCTCGCGTCCTCCTCGTCCTAGATAAAAATTATTTTATAAAAACTAAGTGAGAGAAATAAGAGCAACTTTCTTTTTTGTTTTTTATAAAATAATTTTAACTTATGACGAGAAAGATACGAGAAGAACACCAAAATAACACCTACATTCCCCTTTTAGATTTAACACTTGATTTTAAACGCTGTGTCCAAGATTTCGTTCTGACTAATCCTTATACACTTATTGAATAATTATATCAAATTTAATGATAACCTCAAATAATTGAGTAATGCTAAAAATTACATTTTTATTACACCACTATCTCATTCTGCAAACATGGATTCCATGGGCCTGGCCTGATTGCACTCAAAATCACCCTAATTCACAAGGCCCAGGCGACTGAAACAGGCCGAACATTTTGTGTGGGATGAGGATTTTTTTGTTAGAAAAATGTTGTTACAATACAAACATTTCATAAATATCTCACAAAATTGACGATATAAAGTTTAGTAGTCATTAAATTTTTTTTTTTTAAAAAAAAAAAGAAAAGAAAAAGGTTAACCCATAGCTATTAGACTTTGCCACGTCAACCTTTTAAGATGTTTGTATTATATGCAACATCTCTTTTTGCTATGAGGTTTTTCTGAGTAGGCATGAAATCGGTATTTAATTAATAAGAAATGATGAATTTAAACGTGTAATTTATACTTTAATAATCTTTTAATAGATGATACTTAACACGTAAAATATATAATTGAATTGATAGAGTCATAATTCAAACTCAATTGCACCGCTTGCCAGCGCTAGAAAATTCAAATTGTGGCCAGTTACAGTAGCCAAAACGAAAGGAGCCAGGTCCGTAACGTGGAGGAATGGTCTTGGAAGAGAGAAGACGTGAAAACTGCAGGGATGAGTTTGGGGAAAGGCACTGTCAGGGATGGGGAAGTGAAGCACATGTTACACGTTAATACCACGTTACCAACAACTTTTCCAAGCTTTTTGTCAACCATCCTTATAATTTTAGTAAACAACTATGAAAAAGGTGGTTTTGAGTGTGTCACTAATTCACCGACATACTTGACTATAATTTTATTTACTTGTTTTCCTAATAAAAGTGACATATGCATCTAACAGATTTTCAATCTACGATTGTCACGACTTCTCTTTTTTTATTTTAGGGGTAATTATATTTTCTTCTCATCTATTACAACGTCTTGATATTTTTCTCTCATGAACTATCAACAATGACACCTAACCCCATAAACTACTATTTTATGCCCAAAACTCATATTCCGTTGTTCAAAAGTCCATTCTGCTAGTTAAAGGAGTTAACTCAGACGATCTACCCGTCACTTTGCCCTCATGTACTACAACGCATTATCACTTTGCCTCACGAACTATAACGCATTGTCACTTTAACCGTCTGAGTTAACACTTTTGATTAACGGAAATGACCTTTGACTGATGAAATGGGAGTTTTGAGTACAAAATGATAGTTCATAGGGTCAAGTATCACAATTAGTAGTTTATGGGAATAAAGTGAAAATGCGTTATAGTTTATGAGAGGAAAAGGTAATTACCTCTTTATCTTATTATCATGGGAAGAGAATATGTCGGTTGCGTCAAGTTTTATTATAGAGACATATTATTGGTTCTCTTCTGATAGAGAACCTGCCTCCACAAAAACTCAAGCCCGTGACTACAGCAATCAAACTCCAACTCCAGCTCATGACTGCAGCAATCAAACTCCAGTTCACAGCATTCATTCCAAAGATCATAGAACCAGACAGCTCAACGCACATCATGCCAAGATTATGCAATCCATTCCTTAGCAGATTATGTGCACAAACAAGATCACAAGAATCAAGACCTTCCTTTCCTAGAGATATTGCATTACTCTCTCTGTCCACATATGGAAACATCACTATCTTCTTTATCTGTAATTCCTTATACAGAATTTGGTTTTAATTCTTTCCTTGTATAAACCTTGTAACATTCTTGTATATAATGCTTTGTGCATTCCTTTGTAATTATTGAGAAAGATAATAAAACTTTCTTAGTCTTTTCATGGTATCAAAGCTATAAGGCAAACGCCACATACAAACACTCTTTTTTTTTTCTTTTTTTTTTTTTCTGTTATACTCTCAATGGCCGCATCATCTTCAATTGTTCCACTTGTCCTTCCTAACTACAATCAAATGGGAGGAGTGAAACTAGAAGGGCCTGGCAGCTACCTTCAATGGCTTTCCATATTCATGCCTATCCTACACAGCAATGAGCTAGTAGGCATGATCGATGGGACTGAAGAATGTCCCCCAAAGACTCTGACCAATGAGAAAGGTGAGTCCACTCCTAATCCAGAATATTCCATCTGGATCAAGAAGGACCAGCATTTACTAAGCTGGATCAATGCCTCTCTCTCTGAGAAAGTGTTGTCCACTGTGTATGGACTTAATACCTCCAAGAAGGTATGGGCTGCACTAGCCAAAAGATTTGCTAATCAGTCTCGATCCCACATCTCCACCATCAAGCAACAACTGCAGAACCTGCGTCAAGGCTCCAAATCCTGCTCAGATTACCTACAATCTGCCAAAAGTCTGGCTGATCAATTAGCTGTAATTGGTAAACCATTGGATTATGAAGATCTGATTTCTTCTATCATCAATGGCCTCAATCCGAGTTTCATTAATTTTGTGACTAACTTTGCTTTTGCAACTAGGGAAAAATCCCTCAGTTTTGACGAATTTGAGGATATGTTGCTGAATCATGAGATGCTACTTAACAAAGTAGCGACTCCTGATGTTTCAACCTTTGCCTTGTTTGCTCAAAAGGCAGGCCCTCGCAATTTCAATCAGAAACCTAGAGGATCACATCAACTCAACAGACAGCAGCCACATCATTACTCCAAGCCAAATGGATACCCTACATTCAAATCACAACAGCAAAGAAGTCACCCTTCTGGGTTTTCCAGATTCAGCAATTCATCCCCAGCATTCCCTAGTAACAGAAATATGCAGCAGCAACAGTAGCCTCAACATACCACATCCAATCTTTCCACCTCAACTCGTGCTCCCTGTCAAATTTGTGGAAAATCAAGCCATCAAGCACTTGATTGTTTCCACAGGATGAACTACTCTTATCAGGGAAGACACCCTCCACCTCAGCTAGCAGCAATGGCAGCCCAAACAAATGCTCTCTATGATGAAGATCAGGAATGGTTGGCTGATAGTGGTGCAAATGCACATATCACCAATGAATTGGAAAATCTCACTGTGCAGCAACCATTTGATGGTAATGAAATGGTTGCTGTGGGAAATGGAGCTGGACTCAAGATTAATAATGCTGGTGCAACCTTTCTCCATAACCCTAACTCATCCTCTAAATTCCATCTTAAGAATGTTCTTCATTGCCCAAATGCTTCTGCTAACCTATTATCCATTCAAAAATTTTTCACTGATAATGATTGCCACTTTATACTCACTTCATCTAATTTATTTGTGAAGGACAATCTCACCAAAGCAACTCTCCTGGAAGGCAAGAGTGAGAATGGACTATATCCTCTTCGGTTCAAAGGAAACTCACACAAATCCAGTCGTGCATTTGTAGCTTTGTTAGGAATAAGAACTTCAGCCTTGATTTGGCATTCCAAATTAGGACATCCTGCTAATGATATTGTATCCAAAGTTGTTAAAGCCTTTGGTCTCCCTGTTTCTTCTCAGAATTTGAATAAAATTGGTATGTGTGATTCTTGTCAATTGGGAAAGAGCAAAAAGCAGTCATTTACATCCTCCACTAGACAAACTTCTTGTCCATTACATTTAATTCACACAGATGTATGGACTTCTTCCATTACCTCCAATAGTGGATTTAAGTACTATGTCATCTTCATTGATGATCACTCAAGATATACATGGCTCTATCCTCTTCACACCAAATCTGAAGTGTATGAATGTTTTCATCAAATTCAAATTGTTGGTTGAGAAACAATTTTCCTCTTCCATAAAACAACTCCAATCCGATGGAGGAGGTGAATATACCTCACTCCATTTCCAAGCCTTTCTCACAAAACATGGTATCCTTCACCGAAAATCCTGCCCTTATACATCCCAACAGAATGGTCTAGCAGAAAGGAAACTTAGACACATTCTAGAAACAGGACTTACTCTACTTGCTCACTCTCACCTTTCCAATTCTTATTGGGTTGATGCCTTCCTCACAGCCACTCATCTTATTAATAGACTTCCCACACCAACCTTAAACAATGTTCTCCTTACTTCCAACTATACCACAAAGAACCAAAATATCACAAAATCAAGGTCTTTGGATGTAAATGTTATCCTCTCATGCGCCCTCTTGGTCTACACAAGCTTGAATATCGCTCAAAATCCTGCATTTTTCTTGGCTACAGCTTTGCTGGATACAAGTGCCTAGATCCTATTACTAACAAAGTTTATTTGTCACGACATGTGGTTTTTGATGAGCAGACTTTTCCAGCAAAGGATTCAACCTTCTCCCACTTGCCTTCCAAGATTAATGCTGCTGATGATTCCTCCTTCACACTGCCTGTAAGTCTTCTTCCTCCACCTTCTCCTTTTTCTACTAATTCTGGTTCCAATAACTCTCATTTTGTCCCAAACAGTACCTCTATTTCTCAGTCATCCATCTCTGCCTCATCTTCACCACCTACACCTTCCTCGCCATCCCCACAATTATCTCCCAACCTGCCCTCAACTGCAGCAACCTTCAGCCACTCCCCTGCCACTACTCCTCTCACCATAGAACCTATATCTTCACCTCCAAGTCCTATTCCACCATCTAACTCTATACATCCTATGCTCACCCGCTCCCAAACCAAAACCATCTCCACAACTACTAACCCCAATCCTCCTCCTCCACCACCAACAACCCTACCTCCTATGGTTATTAGATCCCAAACAGGTTCCATCAAACCTAAACAATTTTCTGATTTTCAAGCCCACCACACACCTAAATACCCTCTGCAAATGCTTCACATTACCCTTTCTCCCTCTGCACCATCATGTTATCGAAAGGCAGCTTCTGATCCTAAGTGGTTTGAAGCCATGACAGAAGAATTTGAGGCACTCTTGAACAACAAAACCTGGACCCTCTGTCCTCGTCCACCTCATCACAATATAATCAGCAACAAGTGGGTCTATCGCATCAAACACAAGTCTGATGGCACCATAGAGAGGTTTAAAGCCAGGTTGGTTGCAAAAGGTTTTGAGCAGCAGAATGGCATTGATTACACAGAGACTTTTAGTCCTGTCATCAAGCCTGCTACAATCCGTGTCATCCTCTCCCTAGCTGTTCAGTTTATTTGGTCAATCAGGCAGCTTGACATATCCAATGCTTTCCTCCATGGTCATCTTCTTGAGGATGTCTTTATGGAGCAGCCCAAAGGCTTCATTGACTCTGCTCATCCAGATTATGTGTGCAAGCTTCACAAAGCTCTCTACGGCCTCAAGCAGGCACCTCGAGCTTGGTTCAATCGACTCTTCTCCTTTCTATTGCATATTGGTTTTACTGCCTCCTTGCTGGATTCTTCCTTATTTACTCTCCATTCTGGTTCAACTCACATCTTCATGCTAGTTTATGTAGATGATATGATCCTCACAGGAATTGATGACAAGCTACTGCACTCCATCATTGCTCAACTCCAACAAGAATTCCCATTGAAGGACCTTGGCTCTTTGCACTTCTTTTTGGGAATTCATGTCACTCGAATTGATCAAGGCTTACATCTTTGTCAAGCAAAGTACATTGCTGACTTACTTCATCGTACACACATGCAGAATGCTAAACCCTCCAAATCCCCTTCATCCTCAGGTCTGAAACTCTCTAAATATGATGGAGATCCTCTGCCTCATCCTACAGAATACAGGCAGGTGGTTGGTGCTCTACAATACTGCACCTTAACTCGTCCTAAAATTGCCTTCTCAGTTAATCAACTCTGCCAGCATATGCATGCTCCCTCAACCACTCATTGGACAGCTGTGAAACGAGTTCTAAGATACCTCAAAGACTCAGTTAACCATGGTCTTCTCTATACCAAAGGTTCTCTTCATCTCTCTGCTTATTGTGATAGTGATTGGGCTGGCTGCCTTGATGATAGGCGCTCTACCACTGGTTTTGCAGTCTTTCTTGGCCCCAACTTGATCTCTTGGTGTGCCAAGAAGCAATCTGTAGTCTCTAGAAGCAGCACTGAAGCTGAATACATGGCTCTTGCAATTACCACTGCTGAAGTCTATTGGTTAAGGATGTTGTTTTGTGAAATTCAGTTTGCCCTCAATCATGCTCCTACTATCTGGTGTGACAATATTAGTGCCTTAGCATTAGCTTCCAACCCTGTGTACCATGCTCGCACTAAACATATCGAAATTGATTACTACTTTGTCAGGGAAAAAGTACTCAATCAAGATATTCATCTTCAATTCATATCCACCAATGACCAGATTGCTGATATCTTTACCAAAGGCTTGTCCTCTCCTCGGTTTCTTCTTCTAAGGTCCAAGCTAATGGTGGTTTCCTCCCCCATCAGCTTGAGGGGGGCTGATAGAGAACCTGCCTCCACAGAAACTCAAGCCCGTGACTACAGCAATCAAACTCCAACTCCAGCTCATGACTGCAGCAATCAAACTCCAGCTCACAGCATTCATTCCAAAGATCATAGAACCAGACAGCTCAATGCACATCATGCCAAGATTATGCAATCCATTCCTTAGCAGATTATGTGCACAAACAAGATCACAAGAATCAAGCTCAACCTTCCTTTCCTAGAGATACTGCATTACTCTCTCTCTGTCCACATATGGAAACATCACTATCTTCTTTATCTGTAATTCCTTATACAGAATTTGGTTTTAATTCTTTCCTTGTATAAACCTTGTAACATTCCTGTATATAATGCTTTGTGCATTTCTTTGTAATTATTGAGAAAGATAATAAAACTTTCTTAGTCTTTTCATCTTCCATCAAATTCTTACATATTTATCATTGGATTTATAGATCTAGAGAGAGAAAGAAAGGGTGACAAAAAAGCTGATAAATTTTGAAAAGAAACATAGCTTTTTAAAAAAAAAAAAAAAAAAAAGCGATTTTGAGGAGGTTTGCAATCTTGATGGTTTGTTTAAACTAGATATGTGGGTATCAGTCATTTCAAAGGAGCTCAAGCCCGGAATTTGATGCCACATGTTTTTTGGTTACATGGACTTTAAACAACACTATTTCAACCATCAAATTGTCTCCTACATATCTATTCACAACGTTGGTACAGCTCAAAAGTCTCATTATTTTCATCAACCAAACTAGAAATATAACAAAATGTGAATAAGCAACTCTCAGATTGATAACCATTGCTCAAGTGGGCTTAGGTTAATTAGTTGCATCTTCCACCGGCCTAAATCTAATGTAGTGTGGCATAGTGAGAAGCTGATTTTTTTTTCAAGAAATTACATTAAATTTTTTTTAAAAAAAAAAAAATCACTCTTCAAATGCTTTTTTATTGAAAAAAACTATAAAATATGAAGTCGGGGTCGGGCTAGGCAAACTATTCTTATTGTTGATGAATTATTCTACATTGCTTACGGACAAGATCTTAGACATGTTTATAAGGAATGAAAAACATCAATAGACTAAAAGCCCTGTCTCTCTTCGTAACCTCTCTTATTGAACCGATTTTTTTTTAAATGAGTTACGTCCACGAATTTTTTCACTTATTGAGTTTAAATAGAAGTAGGATGCAATCCTGAAAGGAACAATTACAAAATAACCATCATCACAAGATCAATCAATCGAACAACACATTGCATTTTTGATCGAAAATCAATCAAACTATCGATTAAACCTCTTGAAAATTACTTA
Source organism: Carpinus fangiana (assembly GCA_006937295.1). Classification (NCBI taxonomy): domain Eukaryota; kingdom Viridiplantae; phylum Streptophyta; class Magnoliopsida; order Fagales; family Betulaceae; genus Carpinus; species Carpinus fangiana. The sequence continues at coordinate 7,819,116 of CM017322.1, forward strand.
CAATTTAAGGAGCTCATTACTTCAATCGATCGAAGCATCGGTTGATGCTCTCCAAAATTTGTACTGAACAACGTCTCACAATCGATTGGACACTCTCTCCCACTCTCTCACTCTCAAACTTTTCCCCAAAATTATTAGCTAGTTGATGTACATCAAAACCTCTCACTCCTTGTACAAGTCCCACCAAGGTTTCTTCTCAAAGACACCCCATCCACCCACCCACTTGAGTAGGAAGAGTTGGTCAAGCTTTACACATGATTCTAAACGTCTTGTGAGGCTTCATCATTACTTTATACTCCAAAAAGTAGAGAAATCTCCTGCTGCAAAACCCCAGTCCATGTGAGAAGCATTGGAACTATACAAAATACACGATAATTAAAAGTCAAATGTTCCTTTCTTATCTGCTTACCATTCTGATATTGCTTGCAACTTGCGTATCTCTCTCTCTATAATATATATATATATATATATATATATATATATATATATATACACTTTCTTTCTTCTTTGGCTGTATAACTTGGATGATTCTCTAAAGATCAAACCCCTATCTAGGCTATGAAAAGGTGTTGTTTGTCCTCTTTTGCTGGCCAGTTGGCCGACCGACCACCTTCATCAGATCTCCGCAAATTTCTTGCTTTCCCATTCTCATTTGAACGTGCCTTAGTCAATGTATGATCTAAGGAACAACTACCACACTTATTCCATACAAAATGAAATTAATTTTTTTTAAAAAAAAAAACTTTTCCAATTGAGTTGGAACCCATATCACATAATTTGTATTAAGTAGGACGAAAATGAGTAATGCGGCGCGTTTTTATCATACTCATTTTATATTGGTTAACATGACGTATTTCAAATGTTTTTTTTTTTAAAAAAAATAATAATATTAATTGACATAAAAAAGCACTTAAAATATGTGATATCAGCTAGTGTGAAATGTGTATAATAAATGAGTATCAAGAATAACATTACTCGATGAAAATTGCATGTTCTATTTTTTTTTTTTTTTTTTGACATGTTCGCACAAGAGAGGGAAGAAGGATTCGAACTAGTGACATCCGCTTTATTAAGCATGATCACAGCCGATTAAATTACCTCTTAGGGATATGTTCTGTTTGTTAATACTTTTTAAATGATATTTTTTGTTTTCTTGTTTGACAAAAAAAAAAAATTCTCGATTCAAATTTGACTAATTATTTTAGAAGTTTAGTTAATAAAAAAATATAATTACTTAATTAATAGAACTCACGTGTGGGCTGTGAGCACATTGTTACAATGTTAGAGCCAAATTTGTCCTACTGCTGCAGGCTAAAGGCTAAAAGCACTCGTAGCCGTAGGGATGAACAAGTTTAAACAACATTTTGCCATCAACCAAAGAAACGTGGCAAATTCACCTCAAATTTCAATTGTGGGGACCATCCAATATATTTGACTAAATTAAGAATCTTTCACCACTTCCACTTGGTCCTTTTTATAACCTATGATTCTTTAAAATATATATATATATATATTTGGGCAATTGCTTCAAATAATTGACCATTTCCTCAAATAATTGACAATTGCAGTATCTTTGACTATCTCTCTCAACATCTCAAATTTTATTTTGGAAGGTGACTCTCTCATAGTTATTATGACGCTCTAACACCCGTCCCTGGTTCAAGATTGAAAAATTGAAAACATTATCACAGATTTCATTGCTATGATTCTTCCATCTTCTTATTGGAAGGCAAGAAAAGTTCATAGAAGTATAAATTTTTGCGCCCACCATGTGGTTTATTGGGTCACGATTAGAGCTCACTCTGACTGCATTCTCACTCACTTTCCTCATTTCTCTCTTTTCCCATTTGTAGTGGGAAGGATCCGACCCCCCTAATAGTTTTGTTTCTTGTTGTTGTTCTTTGTTTGTGTTTGCAGCTCTTAAAAAAAAAAACTATTAATAATTGGCATCAAAGTCTAACCAATTGTTACCATTGGCATCAGAGCCTAATCAATTGTGAAGCACCTAACAATTGATCCAAAAGCCTTAGACTTGCTTGACATTGATTTGGTTTCTTTTCTATTTTAACTATTAAAAAAATCACATTTTTTCTATTTTAACGTGGCAAATTCACCTCAAATTTCAATTGTGGGGACCACCCAATATATTTGACTAAATTAAGTAGATTTCACCACTTCCACTTGGTCCTTTTTACTACCTACGATTCTTTAATATATATATATATATATTTGGGCAATTGCTTCAAGTAATTGACCATTTCCTCAAATAATTGACCATTGGCAATTGCAGTCTCTTTGGCTATCTCTCTCAACATGTCAGATTTTATTTTGGAATGCGATTTTCTTATAGTCATCATGGCACTCCAATATCTGTTTCAGGTTCAAGATTGGAAAATTGAGAACATTATCATCGACTCCATTGCTAGGATTCCCTCATATTCTTCTTGGAAGGCAAGAAAAGTTCACAGAAGTCTAAACTTTTGCGCCCATTACTTGGCTTATTAGGCTGCGACTAGAGCTCACTCCGACTCCAACTACATTCCCATTCACTTTCCTCATTCTCCCGCTTTTCCCATTTGTACTGGGAATGATCCACTCACTGGTAGTATTTGTTTCTTATTGCTGTTCTCTATTTGTGTTTGTAGCTCTTACTAAAATAAAATTAAATAAAAATTTAGACTATTAATAATTGGCATCAAAGTCTAATCAATTGGTATTAGAGCGCGCCTAATCAGTTGTTAAGCACCTAACAATTGATCCAAAAGCCTTAAACTTGCTTAATATTGATTTGGTTTCTTTTCTATTTTAACTACTAAAAAAAAATCAAATTTTTTCTATTTTTTTTACCCATTTTTTTAGAGCACTTATATCTCACGCCATTCTACTTAAATATTCTTTCTTAGTAATTTATTTATTCGTTCTTTATTCTTTATTGAGAAGAGAGTGATAATTTTTTTTTAAATAATAATAATAATAATAACTTGGTAAGTTTACGTACAATGCTTAGTTACCAAATTTTTTTATCAAACTAGCCAGCCGAATGTATGTGATTTTTCACTCAAATTTGCATCCTGGTTAACTAAAATAACATTTGGTTAGCTAGCCGAGTATAAATGCCCTTCCCTTTGTTTGTTATTTGCTTATATATATATAATTCTTATATGTTTTTTTCCCAGCAAAAAGGGAGAAAAGAAAAGGGAATTAGATGAATTGTTTGTTGCAAGATAATGATATTTATTTATTGAAACATGATTGACTATTTGTCAACACCCAAAAATCCAATTATTTTGGTTGTTGTGAGCCTCCTTGCTGGCTTAATCAAATGCCTCATAGACCACAGGCACTGGCTTTTAATAGGCAAGGAATAATAAAATAATTAGCCAAGGACACCTTTCTCCATCATAATTTTAGCCAAAGAGATAGAGTGGTTTATCCTACTTCAAATTGATTCATCTAACCCACGACTCATGATAGTGACTCCTCAAGAAAATGTAACTTATTCAAACTTCCTGATTTCTATAAGGTCATTGAGTGAACATTTTGAGACTATTTTCCATTTCTTACTTTTGAAATCAACTTTTATTATAATTTCCTTATAAATTGACGTGTCAGTTCATAATTGATAAAATCATTAAGATTTACGGCTGATAAGTCAACTTCTAATAGCATCCATTGCAACCTACTAAACTAACATTTTAGTTATTTTGGTGAGGCAATTTAACTAAAACGGCTTTAAATGCCACTTTTCAACCTCACAATTTTAACCAAAAGAAATAACAAGATGACCAGTAATTATCAAATATAAAATTTACTATTCACTCATCTATTCATTAAACAAATATATTTTCTCTTTCTTCCTTTTTACTTTTCATTTTTCTCTCTCTTTTTCTTTTTCTTTCTATAGCTCTTCCCTCTCTCTTTTTTTATTTTTTTATTTTATTTTATTTTTTGTTCTCTCACCTTTTCTTTCCGCAGCTCTTCGTAACTTTTCATTTTACTCACCTTTCCTTTCTTTTTCTTTTTCTTAAGACACAAATTAAAAAATAAAAAATATGACACAAATTAAAAAATATGATAGAGAAATTACAAAGAAAAAAAAAAAGATAGAAATCACAAATTTTCTCTTTGAGTGCCAAATAAGACACAAATTATAAAAAAAATATGACCATTAGAAAAATTACAAATTTTAAAAATATTACCGTCAGAATAAGACAAATATTCTTAAAATAGACCATTAGAAAAATACAAACATTTAAAAATATAAAAGTTAGAGAAAGAATAAACAAATCTTTAAATAAAATAGTGAAAGTAAATTGTTAAAGTAGTGAGATTGAAATGAGTGCTCTAAAAAGATGAGTTGTCAAAATAATTAAAAGTGTACTTTTGATTATTTTGGTGAGCAAAATTTGGTGAGGCTACTGTGAATGCTTTAGCTAATTAAATTGACAGGTCAAATTTTTTGTTTAATTATTTCACTGCTTATAGATCGACACGTCAATTTGTAGTAAAAGCTGCAATATCCCTACCAAGCAACCAAATATAAATTAAATCGATTCTGGCTCCAATAAGTAAGAAAAAGCAAAGCTAGATAGGACCATTCTATTTTATTTTATTCTTTCCAATCATCATAGCCATTAAGCCAATTAATAAACAAACGAAAAGTATACATACCCTCTCAAATTACCATTCGATTGTCAATGTTCTCTCAAACCAAAAATTACGACAATGTTTTTCCAAATTGTCAATGGTTCTCCATTTGTCCCGCAAAAAGACAAAAATATCCTTAACAATTTTTCAAGAACACAAAAATACTCCTATAAATTTGATAAAAAAAAAAGGGGGGGTTAAGACCCATGGCAGTGCCATTGGTCACCGTTTTTTATTTTTATGAAGAGTATTTTTGTCATTAAGACGACATTAAAATTTTTAGTAAGTTGGAAGGAAATTGACGCAATCTATGGGTTTCGGAGAGACATTAATAATTGAGAGGCGTTGTTACCTATAAAAGAAGCTTAATTAGTTAGATTCCCTTGTTCCTTTTTCTCCTTTTTCCCCTAAACAATTAGAAGTGGCTCATGCTATTGCTAGCGAATAGTTGTACTTCTGCTAGGCATACTGTGGATGTGCATGCGTATTGATTTGTGGGTATCCTCAGCATGCATCCATGTTACCCTTAATTCGGCAGAAGACTATTATTTGGGCTCCATATGGGAAAGTAAATTTACTGTCAAATCTGCTATTACAATTAATTGTTGACTGATCCCATCATCGATCAGAATCCCTTCCACACAAAAGATTAAGCTTGGAAGGCAAAAAAATTCATCATGAGAGAGTACTAAAAGCTTTCAAATTTGGAAGATACCATGAAAAGCTAGCCCTTCCAGTTTGAGCAAAATTGGAGGAGGTTCTCCACCTCCAACAAGCAAGATGATCTTAACTATCATTTTCCTCTATTTCTTATGTTTTCCTTAAAATTCAATCTGCATGCACGTGGAAAGAAAATGCAAAAGATCAAATATTAAGACAATCACAATAAACTTGACTTTTGAACACCCAATTTAGATTCTCATATCAGTGAGAAACAAGGACGGATCTATAGGGGACTAGGGATGGCCCTGGCCGGCCACTCCCCAAGTCCTCCAAAAAAAAGTTTAGGTGTTAAAAAAAAAAAAAAAAAAAAAAATTGCAGGCCATTGGCCTTGCCCAAAAAAATTTATATCTTGGTCCCTCTCCATCGAACTTTATAGATCCGTCCCTGGTGAGAAATAATATAATAAGAGTCGGCCCACCCTACAAAGACAAAGGAAATAAATCAACCACCTTCACTTCGATAAAACTATTGATTTTTATATTGTTCAGCTTGGAGAGAGGCTGGGAATAAAATAGTCAGATAATTGCTTGCCATCCCTCCAACTTCAGACATGCTCATAAGGAGAGCGATGGCTTTATAGCCCAGAAACCCAAGTTGTTCCCTCTCTTAACTCAAAGAAAGAGAGAGATATGGCCCATGGCATGTACCCACCAGTCTCCAGATCGAGCTTCTTCCTTAATGCTTAATTGCCCATAACACTTTTCTCTCTCTCTCTCTCTCTCTCTCTCTACAGTAGTATATTTGTTTACCTTATCAGTGCCAGAGGCTTGTGCAGAGAAAGATAATGAAGATCCAGTGCGACGTCTGTGAGAAAGAACAGGCCAATGTATTCTGCCCTGCAGATGAAGCTGCTCTCTGTGAAGGCTGTGATAACAGCATCCACCACGCAAACAAGCTCGCCAGCCAACACGCGCGCTTCTCTCTGCTCCATCCATCCTTCAAAGAAGCCCCTGTCTGCGATATCTGCAAGGTACTGCATGCTGATCATTAATTCCTCTTCCTTTTTCCTAATCAATAACAAAAGAAAGAAACACAAGCAGATGAAATTGATGGGTTTGGTAATTGGTTGTCTTTTCAGGAGAGGCGAGCCTTTGTTTTCTGCAAAGAAGATAGAGCCATACTTTGTAGAGAATGTGACGTTCCAATCCACAAAGCCAATGAACATACCCAGAAACACAATAGGTTTCTTCTCACAGGTGTTAAGCTCCATACTTCTTCTTCTTCTTCTAATGGCTGTGATGCAAAGATCGATGCTGAGATTACAAGCCCCCGTTCATCAATAAAGAGACCAAAAACAATTCCCAATGAAGTGGCCAGTCATTCTTCAAGTGGGAAAATAATAACACCAACTTACAAGGATGAAGAAAATCAGATTAGCGATTCGGTTCCTCTTTCAACCAGCAGCATCTCAGAGTATTTGATGGAAACATTGCCGGGTTGGCGCGTTGAAGACTTTCTTGACCCTTCAATTGCTACCAATGGTTTCTGTAAGGTTTGCAGTGCACCCCTTGTTTTTATCTAGTTTTTTTTTTGTTAATATTCAAAAGCATCAAGTTTTTTATTTTATTTTTTATTTTACTGATATTAGTAATTACTTGATTGGTGTAGACCTATGATCAATCTCTCCCATTTGTGGATCAAGATCTTGAAAGACACGTGAGTTCTTTTTCAGCAGAAGATTTGGCAACCTGGGTTCCTCAAGTTTCACGCCAATCCCCACCATATCCTCTGTATCTTCCCCAGACTGATTTTCCGAATGGATTTAACGAATTGGCAGGGGCAACTAATGTGAAAATAAGAACCCGGAAATGGAGTGATGACGGTTTTACAGTGCCACAAATCAGCACCCCATCTCTCAAGAAATCAAGACATTTTGGGTAGAATTTTGCATTACAAGTTTCTTGTAATTTGTCAACTCTTGTTCAATCTGTTTGTGATCTGTATATCATCTCGTTTGTGTGTTTTTGTTAAGTGATTTTGCTGTTCTTCACTTGGATTGTTTTTTAATCATGTAAAACACTACAAAATAAGATGAAAAAAGATCATAATATCTTCATCATTTTCCTTTGCAAGTTAATTATATGCCCGTGGTCAATGAGTGGAGAAAAAGCTAGATGATCATTTCCTTCATGGGTAAGAACAATAAGACAAGTCACTTTCCGTGATGAGTACACCTTCGAAATCCTAAAAGCACAATTTGGTTTTTGAAAAACGTGTTATATATGTTATGTGAAAGGAAAAACATGCTACAACACTCTCGATTGATCGAGTTGCGCTTGCAAATAAAAAATGATTGGACACTATAATTTTCTTAATTATGTGCTCGCACGTTACTAGTCCACACATAAATGCTATGTAACACAATATGGTTAAAAGCACTAAAATTTAACAGATAAATTTAATTATTTTTGGTAGCTGACATGACAATTTGCATGAATATCATACGAACTATCACATCAGTTTGTAATAAATTTGCGACAAGGGCATCTACATCTCAATTATTTAGAGACAAGAAAAATTATAATAAGATAAAAGTATTTGAATCGTGATCCCCAATAATTTTATTGCCTGGACCACTAACAATTTAAGCAAAAAAAGTGAAGGAATCCTTATGAGAAGGCCTACCTATCCCGAAAGATACGCGGGCCGCCTAATGCCTATTTAGGTAGGTGAATCCTATAAAAATTGTAATATTTAGAAGTGTGAATTGAGATGGAGGGACAGTGCAAAAACTCTATAGATCCCCCCTGTGCCCCGGATCCCATCAACGTCCAGGCACTGTATATGAGCACAAAGGTGTCGTAGGGGGCGTGCATGTGCCAAATGAACACATCACAACGAAAATGGCAAAAATTCATCCTATGGAAATGGTGAGACGACGCTGTTAGAGAACATCTTTTTGCCCCCATCCATCTATCTAACTATCCTGTGGCCGTGGAAAGTGGAAACCTTTGCCAACACCATCGAAAATGATTCCTTCCTGCTTGTCACCTCTCAACTTTGGCAGTTTATGTGTCGGAGGTGGGTCCGAGTCCATCCATCCATAGGGCCCATGGTAGTGGTGGAGTTCGATGCGTCGGTCATTATCCAACTTGCTTTCCTAGGCAAGAGCATCCATATCCTCGATTCTCTGATGATATACTAGTTTTTAGTCATGTGATTCTACTTTATCCCAAAAGTAGTGCCACAAGGAGCCACCCCATTGTAGCCTCGCATCAAAGAGTTGCCTCAAGAAATGATAAAGATCCTAACAATTGTGGCTTCAATTGTTATCAATCCTAAATATGAGGTGTCCTTGCTTGCCTAAAGTAATTCTCACTTACCTATTTTGGACAAGTCTCTAGGTTAAAATGACTAACAATTTTGACATGTCCGTATAAATAGGTGAGAGAAATTCAAACTAATAACATTCACTTCATTAAGCGTAATCCCAACAAATTGAGTTACCTCTTAAAGACAAACTTAAACTCTTCCTCAATAAATGAAACACAACCGATAAGATATTTAACTAAAATTAAACATAGACTATAAAGCCTAAATTCAAATTGCAAACCAAAACATGTCAAACTACTAATTATCTCAAAAACTTCAACTAATAAAAAATAATGAATTTAACATTCAATTAATAATTACGTAATAATATATACTACACCCTTATCTCATTAGGTTAATGTGACAATACCAATCAACCATTAATTTTTTTTTTTTTTCAAAAAAAAAGGGTGTTGATCCAAGAATTAATAAGCACTACTACATAAACCCAATGAAATGAAAGTTCAATACATGGCATTACTCTTAACATTTTATCACTACCGTGTCCATTTGAAGCCTCCTGAGGTGACATTAACTTCCATCTCCAATGAATCCATCTTTTTAGTGCATTGATTTGCACAAGTCTATTTCTTTGCGGAATTAATGATTTGAAACCAAAATAATTAAGCAAAATACTACACAATTTGCCATTGAACGGGAAAAAATGCTTCCTTATGGAAGCTAACTTTGTTTATATATACAAAGCAATGAGTTTAGACAGATAAACAACATTGCGTTACTTGCTAAAAACCAAGCAAGATCCTGCTTCTGAAACTTCAAATTTTACCGTTCTTAATTCGTTTGTCTTTCTTTTCATCTGATTCCCTCCTCTTATTTTACAGCCTTTAGAGGAAGGATGTAGAAAGAAAATATGCATATACCTTTTGGATAGTTACAAACAGGCAAACTAATAAAAGAATCGCACCGTATTTGCACGGAAAATAGCAAGCATATAAATGATGACAAACCTGCAAATAGAAAATGGAATAGAGATGAATAAAACGAGTTAAAACACCAAGGTAAATATTTCAAAAAACTTCACTTACCCTAAGGCTTAAACTAACAAGCATTTCTTCCTAAAAATTTACTATGTCTTACATTACCTCCTCGGTTAGAATTTAACAATATGGCCAAAAAAAAAATGAAGAAAGTGGTCATGGGTCATCCTTTTTTTAATTTTTTATTTTATAAAAACTAAGGGCGTAATTGTGTTTTTAGAAATTTAAATTTTAAAAAATTAAACCCTAGATTGATTGAAAGATCATAACTCCACATTAAAAATTTCTAAATTTTAGAAAAAAAAACATATTAAAAAATACTTGGTAGTTTAGAGGGAATAAGTGAAGTTTTTCCTAAATATTTAAAAAAACTAATTTTGAAAAAAAAAAAAAAAAAAAAAAAATCATGTATACCATCTTTGAAACGAAAAGAAAATCTAAGCCATTCCATGAAGACAAATTTGGAGAAAACTAACTACTTATCCCTTATTTGTCCTTATTTGTGTAGGTGATATCTATATCTTTAAGCTAATCAATAAAATGAAGAGGTTCCATGAAAATCATATTTAATTCAATTGATCCACGTATCAGGATTTAAAATATAAACTAAACAAATTTGCGTTACCTTCATTTGGAGGGTTAAAAAGCAGTATGTCACGAAGTAAATGCAAAAAGTCTATCCGCAATCTTTGTGCGACAAAGTGGGCACTCAGAACAAGCGAGCGAACAAGATTTACACACTGCAGAAACGGTGCAATAGAGGTTATAATAAAAAATGACAAGCATGAAGGGAAGGGGGGGGCGCTCGTGGAAGCATGAATCACTTACAACAAAAGTGACGGCACGGGAGAAGAATTGCTGCAGTTGGTGATTCAAAACATACTTTACAAATATGGGAATTGGCATCTCCATTTCCAAGGTACTTCAGCTCCTTTTCCTTCATCTCTTGCATTCGTGCCTGAAAGGGTAAAACAAACGATCCAGAATATAAGCATCCCACCAAGGCAATAAATCTCAAGGAAAATTATCATTCAAAGCACCCTCTGTAGCTCAAGCAGATTCTACTTCGACTGGCTGCTCTAGATAATGGAACATAAAAAGATATTCTCCAAATGTTCCGGAAATAGCCTCGGAAAGTTTCATCAACCTCTAATTTTCATTAGAAGTTCTTGCTTGGAATATTGTTGACTAGTATGAAAATTATTTAAGTTTCCATGCTAAGTTAATAAGCCTAGTTCATGGCTACTCTCACAGGCTAATTTGAATATGTTACACAGCCTAGCGTGAGGGGATGCAATGACTTTGCATGAGAGAAGTATTTCAGGTGGCAGAGTATTCTGTATAATAAACAAACTTTACCTTACTCTTGATTTTCAAACATAGAATTTCCAAGTTCAGATTTTAAGGAAAAGAAGAAGTTTAGCACAACAATGTCAGAAGATAAAAGTAGAGTACAATGTTACCTTCAAGCGAACAACCAGGGGGGGTTCTTCCTTAGGAATTTCATCAGTTGGTTTTGAAACATCCAAAACTTGTCTCTCTTTGAGGACAGTATTGGTTTTAATTTCATTTGTTTTTGGATCATTAATATTTTCTGTTCCTTCACTATGCCTCTCGTCAGTGTTCAACTCAGGGGTAGCTCCCCCCTCTTTCTTCAACTTAGCAACAAGCACCCACATGTTCGCCAAATCATTTTCCAGAGCCTCCTCCCTTTTCTTCCCTTCTTCAACCTTTTTCCTATACTCATCTTCAATGAACTCCTTTTCAGCTAAGGCAACCTCAAGCGCTGCCTCCCTTTGTTTCCTTGCCTGCAGTTCCATCTTTAAATCATCTGGATCAAGATTCCATGACTCAAAATCATCCACTCCAGAACTTTCATTAGCACGGCTAGTTAGCCTCCCTTTCCTTCCAGCTCTTGTTCCATCATTAAACTTGCGGCTGACACCATTAACAGTTTGCATAGCAGTGCTTCTAGAATGGGCCAAGTCTCGAGCAGCCAACAACTCTTTTTCTACTTTTGCATTCTGTAATGAAAGCTTCGTCACTTCACCAGCCAAATTCTTCAGCTCGACTGCAGCAGCAGAGGCCAGTTCTTTTGCATAAGAAGCTTCTTCTGCCAATTTCTGATTCTGCACACGTAACCCACTGTTCTCCTCTGAATGCTGAACATGCTCCAGCTTAAGTCTCTCATTCTCAATCTCCTGTCCAAACAAACAAAGATAACCATGAGTTCCACAAGAGCATGGAAATAAGAAAGAACCAAAAAAAAAAAAAGAATTTACAATGCAGCAGACAAGTCATATACCAGCAAAACCTACTACCACGCGAAACTATATATGAACCAAGGAAAACAAACCGATACATACAAGTGTGACTTCAATAATGGCAGAATACTTAATATATGCCAACCCATCAACAGCAAACACCTTTTAATCCATTAAGCTATTATGATCCAAAAGTGAGAAATATCGAGTAATCACCTGAGTCTGTATTTTCTTTTTCAACTCATCAATATATTCTTCAGATACAGACTGTTCCGATGAGATTGATGATTTATCACCAGTGACTGAGATCAAACGCTGCTCAAGGATATTCACTTTTTCCTGCAATTCCTTGTTCTCTGAACACTGAAAATTACCAGATAATAAAGTTCAATAGCTTGAGCATACAAAGAGGAAAAAGAGTGAGTGCAGTCAACATCTCTGTTGACTAAAGGGCTTAATAGCATTTTCAAGCAAAGGAATTTAAAGCTACATTAGTAAGAATGAAATGAAAATAAATCAACTAAAATAACTAAAAGAAACAGAGAGTAACATTCAGACCTTGTTCTGCAGCTGTTCCTGTAGGATACGATTATCTGCTGATTTTATCTGCAGAGTCAATAAAAAATCATTTCAAATTAAGTGATAAACATGAAATAGCATGCTTAATTATATCCTATTTATGCCATCAGAATATATCGGATGAACAAAAACTGACACTACATACAACCATATAAATGAGCTTTAAACAAGTTTTGGAATAAAACAGCGTCATTCGATGTCCTCAAACACCATATATAGTTGCATACATACTAACCTCCAGCTCGAAACCCTTCTCATTACACTGCGTCATCAATCTCATAACAGTCTGTCACAACACAAGGAATCAGATATAATTAACTATCTGCTAGCAATAACATAACAAATAACCATGTAAATAAAACAGCATTTGAGAGGACAACAATAACCACAAGGATAAAAAAACTTGAGACATACCTGCTGCATTTCGACCAATGATGCATTAGCGATTGAAGCCTCACCACTCTCAATGATACGCTGCTCTAAGACCCCCATTTGCCTTCTCTTTTCTTGGATCTCACGTTCCAAGTTTTGAATCTATATGAAAGAAAGCACAAACTTTATCAGGGCCTTTGGGGAAAGAAAGAAAGATGCTCCTAGACGAGAAAATACAAAGAATTTGGAGAGACTACATTTTTCTTTCAGTAAATAACTTCTAGATGGTCTAACAATGTCTATTTTGGGGCAAAAATAAAGAATCAACGAAAACTAGGCAGCTTTGTGGCCTATAAATAACACGCAACTGCTGGGAAATCATGGAACTAGACAATATAATATATGGGATAAGTCAAGCCAACTCAAATTTAAGTTAAACAAGGATTCACTTGACAGCCAATATATCAAGGTAGGATGAATTGAACATAATGTTCATTGCAAAGTGCAATATTTTCTTGATATCATACAAAGAATGGAGCTCTTATTCCAGAATGCCGAGAGAGCAATGCAACAAACGGACGATAAATTGTTTGCTGCCATAATTTTTTGAGAACATTCAGTAGAGCTCTTTTTAACCAACTTAATTGCAATAAGATGCATCGTGGATCTAACCCGGAGTACAAGAAAGATATACCTGTGTTTTTGAGCTATCTGGGTCATTTACAGACATCTCTACCAAACGCTTAAGGGTGCTGGTGCTAAATGCAATTTCCCCAGCAAGCATCTTGACTTGCTCAACAAGAAGGTCCACATGATCTGACATTGTCATCCCTCCCTATAATCCGAAACATTAAGCAGACAAATTCATACATTAACTTCAAATAAGATAAAAATCAACAGAAATATGAAATACCTAGGGGTGTTCAAGCGGTTTTAACCGGCAGTTATTTGCAATAACCACCTCTGCCTAGGCAGTTAGCGGTTATTTTATAACCGGCGGTTAGCAGTATTCAAATCGCTAACAAGCGGTTATAACCGGTTTTTTAAAAATGGGCTTTTGGGCCTTCATTTTCCATATATTTTGGGCTTATTTTGCCATATTTTTTTGGCTTATTTTTTCCTATTGGCCGAAAAACATGCTATTTTTTGGGCTTATTTCACATACATAATCATAATGCCCAAATCCATTAAATGGCCCAAAACCAAAACATACTATAGAGAGGTTGCGCGCTGCGGCTTGTGTGAATGTTTGAATGAGGGGTTGAGGCTTCGGGAGAATAAGATGAAACCCTTAGGTTTCATCTTATTCTCCAACCAAAACGACACTGTTTTGGATTTTTTTTTTATATTTAATTAATATATATTTATATAATTATATATAAATAAAGGCGGTTAGCGGTTATAACTGCTTTTTCATACCCCTAAAACCGCTAACCGCAACCGCCTTAGGTGGTTACCGGTTTTTAATAACCACTTTACAAAGTGGTTAGCAGTTATAAACGGTTAGCGGTTGACCGCTCCGCCTGAACACCCATAGAAATACCCATCACCAAAACAAGCATAGACAACATAAGCCCATGAAATAATAAATTACTTAACCAATATCATTTAGAAATATGTTTTTTCATTATGAGGTAGAATCCATGGGAAAGTGTATCCCAAAAACAAGCATAGACAACATAAACCCATGAAATAATAAATTACTTAACCAATTATCATTTAGAAATATGTTTTTTCATTACGAGGTAGAATACATGGGAAAGTGTCTATCCCAAAATTTCAGAAGAATTTCTGCAAAGGACCCAAGATTTCCTGGTTTGATAATTGAAACTGACAGAAGCAAAGAAAGAAGGAAAGTCTGAGATATTCTGGAAACTATGTGAGTGAGAGAGAAAGAGAGTTAAGATTTGTTATAGGGTATTCACCAAAAGGGGAGAACTTTAATGAAGTCTCCTCAATAGGAGTAACTAGAAAGAAAGGAGAAGAAATAGGAAAGAAATGGAAAAAGCTGTGGAAAATTTTCACCACCATAGTATAAAGGAATTTAGCAGAGTCTCAACACCAAGATGTCAAGGAAAATCATCTCTCCAGGAATTCCAGAGAAATCTATTTTGCCTATATAACAAATCCTTTCCTGTCCAGCTCAATAATTCTTCCAAAGGCCAATATACAAACAGTATGGTTAATATAAAAGAGGGCAAAACAAAAATGAATGTGATTTCAAACCAAAGGCACATAGCGGAATTTTTTTTTAATAAGAAATCGAGATATCATTAAAAGCGTAAGGCTCATCCAAGTACATAAAGTATACAAGAAAAGCCACCTAACTAGTAGGAGCAAAAACAACAAGAATCTATGATAACTAATCACCAAAGAAGAAATAAAAGCAGCTGACCAAAAATACAGGGTGTTGAAAAATAAAAACTTATATTCAAAAGATATAGGGTAATATTTTAATATAGCCAAAAAAAAAAAAAATTAAAGCCCTTCTAAATTCCAACCTAAAACCTGCCAAGATAAACAAATAGGTTGCCAAATTTTGACCCCCACAAAAACAGATGGCATGGACTCATGGGCCCATCTTGCATGAGTGTAGAAGGGAGAAAACTATATGCACATAGCAAAAAAAATAAAATACATCAACAAAATTATATGCTTTATATAGATAACAAAACAATAAAACAAAACAAAACATAGTAGAACATACCATTGGCAGTTTTGAACAACTGATAAGTTCACCCGCTTGATTTGATTCAGTAATTGTACTGCCAGATGGTGAGAGTTCTTCATTCCACTTGCTAGAAGATCTCCTGTGTTTAAATTCATAAGGTGCATCTACTGAAGCTGCGGAGACAGATGATGCAGAATCCTTCTGATTTTCACCTTCTTGAAGCGAAGAACCCTCTCGCAAAGCATCAAACTTCTGAGAAAGAAAAGATGTATAATGAGCACTGGATTCATGTTTTCAAACAGGAAAACAAGAACCACAAATTATGTAGTGCAAAAGACAATATAGTTCTTTTTAAAGGTGGTGCGAACTACTATTCTGGAAGGAACACAGCCACACAAATAACAAGACTGTCAAGAAACTGTGAGAAAAATTGATATCTCTACTAGGCTAGTTTGAGCAACTAAGCACTTGTTAACATAAACTTGATTTATTACAGGAAATATTGAAGCAAAACCTTAAGATTACTTGCCAAATTTTCAATACAAGAAATTGATGTGGCTTCTTTTTTGATAGAAACAAACATTATTAACATTGATTTGAACAAACTATTTCACAAGCTTAGATTGGGAAGAAGAACACTGAACATACAAGCAAAAAAATCTGTGCTTTCATATACACGACTAATATTGAGAGAGAGAAGGAACTCACGTCATCCTCACCAACAGAGTGACTCATTTGATGACTTGGAATATCACTCAAACATCCAGGAATGGTATTCTTTGAAGAGACAAGTATGAGCTTGGTTAGTCTCTGGATTCTACTCATTAGAGCAGCCTTGGCTTCCTCTTCTTCCTCCAATCTTGATTGCATTTTCACTTGACCTTCTTCCAACTAGTCAATCAAGAATAGAAAATGGCCAGTAAATATTAGTCATAAGATCATATGTAGCAAGTGCCACATCCCATAAAATTCATATGATTAGGGAGAGGAGGTGGGAAGGAAACCTTTTGCTTTAACGTCAGAAGCTCCTCATGATTGACACCAGCAAGCACCCCGTTCTTTAGATGATCAAGTTCTTCTTTGAGGCTTGAAATTTCTTTTTGATACTTCTTAATCAAAGATTTTTCATCGATAATCTGGAATATTATTTTCAAAAAGAGCTTGAATTGTTTATTACTGGAAATTGCATTTAAATTCTTCTAAATCACAATAAAGTTGATACACACCCTATTACGTGAGGCATATATTTCCACTCGCTTTGCCCTGCTTGCAAACTTCAATGTATTATGAGTTTCCTCCATGTTGCTTGATGCAGGAGTTACTGTGCATATAAGCTGGAGACATGTATATTTGTAGAAAAGGTTCTGTTAGTGTCATTACATAATGATTCAGGAGAGGTGGTTGACAATGGGAATTATGTGGTCAGTTTATATGTCAACTCATAATGGTGTAAAACATCATTCCTAAAGACTAGTATATGTAAGTTTCCGGCAAAAGTTAAAAATGTACAAGTTGTATATCAATACCATAACATTGCATCTTAAACTTACAGAGACATGTCCATGCCCACTCAGTGAAGATTGCAAAAGGCGGGTAAGCTTAGAATCTCGATAAGGAACATGAGATGCCTTCCCCTCACTCAGTTTTCCAATAACCTTCAAATTGAAACCATACAATCAAGTCAAAAAATTTAAATTCAAGATGCATACACAGAATAATTTACGGCAGAACAAGTGCAAACTTCCTCTCAGCTAAAAGTCAAAATTGCATACTTCTTTTTGCACTCACACCTACAAGTACATGTATTGGTTGCTTAGGTGAGCTAGAAAATATAAACCTATCAGCAACAGTATTCTTAAATGGTTAAACGCCTTTGTATGATTTTATATAAGGGGAAATAGAGACTGCAATTTATGCATTTAATGGACTAAACAGAAATAAACACTAAGAATAAGTTTAAGAGATATTTTATAACATCTAAAAACTGCGGTGCACCAACCGTTCCAAGGGTGAGAAGGCTTTTGTTTATGTAAGATCCTTCCTTTCTCCGCAGTCCAGTTGTTTCAGTTTTCGAGCTCTCAGATCCAGCTAGATCAATCAAATTCTAGGAAAAAGAGATAAACCAACCAGTGAGCCAAACCATGTACTTAAGAATAACATTTTATTTATGTGGAATGACAAATGATTTTAATCGTACAAGTTGAGAGAAGATCACTCCATCGTATTCATCACCATGGGCGCTACTTTCAACCATCTGCAAATGCATCGACAAGTTAGAGACAAAACGCAAGAATTCAAACTTCTGAATCAAGTCTATTAACAAATAGAAGTGATGCAAGCTATCATTAATAATTCCAAAGTATTACCCTCCAAGTTTTCCAACCAATGGATAAAAAGAAATCATTTTTACACAGGGCATCCCTACTATCTCATATTTGAGAGGAATGGGTCATATTGGGGAAGGAAAAGCAATTGTGACATTTATATACAGGAACCTATAGTCACCTCAAGGTTTTAAAGCTGCTAGTACTCTTTCAATTCCACATGGGTAACAGTAAGGATGCTTAGAAGAACTTAAAAAAAAAAAAAAGAGTTGAACTTCAGGATATTGACAAGTAATAAGAATTGATGCCTGTGTGGCAGTGTTTGTGCAGGCATAAGTGAAGAGTGTGAAAAAGTTTATCATTTAATATTTCAAGGAACAACACTAAATACTAATTTGTCAATAATCTTTAGCTTAATTAACACCCTTTTTCCCCCACAAGAATGAGGTGAATGGTGAGGTCGTGGGTTCAAGACCCACTAAATGAGTGTCTTAACTTATCAATAGAAAAATGAAATACTAAAAAATAGATAAAAAAAGCAGCAACTTATTACTGTTAAGTTGATATCAACACTGATGAAGAATATTTACCAGTGTAAATATGGTGTGACTTCGGCTACTAAACAGATTGAAATTATTTGATCCAACATGTCGATGCTCTGCCATTACCACGCACCAATTGAAAGGTCAAATAAAAGATTAACCAGTCACTCACGTAACACAAAAGATTAAAAAAAAAATGAAGGAAAAATTAATGAATATAGTTGGAGTAATTGGTGTAAGCACCTTCACCAGCAGCAATAAAAGAAAGTGCATGCCCAGGAGACAATACAACTTCTTCCTTTATACCCTCAACATAGGTTCCCTGAAAAAGTAATACTCATATGAGACCAACTTATAATATTCAGCAAAATCGTGAATAGAAATAACAAATTTTTTAAGAAAGGATATGTGAGAAACCTGTGCATCTTCTCTAACACGCAAATTCTGACCTGTTGGATCAAGCAAGTCATTTATCACCTGATATCAGAAGCACAAATAGCACCATATATCAAATAACGTTGAAGTAAGAAAAACATTTTTCAAAAAGATTACTCCACGCAAATAATGATAGAAATTTTAAAATTCAAAAGTCAAATGCCATCGCATGACAAAACTTGGAAACTCATCTTAGTGCTACTAACCTCATTATAGATTTCAAGATATGACACACGGAGTAAGAACTCTCTTCCTGGAGTCTGAAAAGAGAGTGTGGTTAGTAATCCATTCATAAATGGTCACTTACAAATATTTTTTAAAGAAAAGAAATACGACAGAAAAGGAGAAATCGGATCAATAAATAATGAACCTAATCATACAATGACAAAGTGAGTGACTACAATGATAAAACAACACATCAAAAGAAAAGTGGGGACAAAGTAAACAGTATTCTCAATAACCAGAACCTACAATTTCAGTTCTTCAAAAAAAGTAAACGGTGAAGTCCAATAAACGAACATCTCATTCCGGTTATAATTCCTATGTTAGCAGGAATGGGACTACTCCCGAGGATAACTTGTAGAACACCATGTTTCAGTTACTTATATTATACTTCAAAGTGTAATACTAAAATATAATGCACATCACTAAATCAATCTATGTTTCAAGGAAAGGGGAAAGTGCCCTATTAGAAACAATGATAACAAGAGAACTTGGGTAAAAGTAGGAAAACAAAAAACAAAAAGAATTCTACTGATTGTTAAGAATACTTACATCTTGGATAATGCTGAAAACATCTTTTATAGCCAGTGGTATAACACCTGGAGCATTATGATCTCCCTGTACAAATTATATACGAGAAATGTCGGAACAAAAAAGATATTAACGTTAGCATATCTTGCGTGGTACCATTTGGGAATTGGGTACACTGAACATCCAACAGAGTGAAAACATAAGTTGAAAACTATTAAAATCAAAGTAACTTCAACACAATGTCTTATGGTAGGAGCATACTGCGGAATTACAACATCACCAGAAGATCAGAAATGCTAAGCACGACATTCCGACATACTTCAACAAAGCATATTTGATACAGATCTCCATATTAAAGTCAAAGATTTTAGCTATCTTTTTTTTTTCTTTCTTTGTTTTTAAGCAATGTTCAGACCTGAAAACCTACCCCATCCCCCCATGCAGCATATAGATCCCCAATAACAACTTTAACTTAGACTTATAAGAATCCATCAAAGGGATCCCAGAAGGGACTAATATCGGTTTTCTTGATGGTAAGCACAAGGCCAGAAACGAAATCTGATGGTTAATATTACTCTACAGCAAACTCAAGGGAATTGAAACATTGACATATCCAAGGATTTCAATTTTCATAATATATTTACTCCTACAACGCAATTCCAACAAATCATCACCAAGTAAAATCACGAAAAATCATTTAATTTGCAATTTTTCCCCTGATTACCCAGCCAAGGATATTTTAAGTTGATAGATAAAGGGGAACTTGTGGACAAATGACTAAACATTATCAACTTAACCAATCAGTCATAAGCAGAATTTTACTCGACAAGATAGGTCAACAAACAGAGTTGAGACACAGCTAAAAATTAAAGCTGTTCGTAATGATAAACAATGACACTTACATGCATAGTGTGTGTCTTCCCACTACTTGTAACACCATAGGCAAAAACAGTTCCTGCATTGTCAGAACGCAACGTTTAACATGAGCAATTTTCCGTTCCCAATTAGTGCCATTGCATTAACAGTTGCGGCAAACAATTTGATTCAATCAAGAAACACCCACTTCAATTCAGTCAATTTTAGTCTTTGAACTAAAACTAACTCACCACTCATTCTCTGTCCATTTTTGCTTATAAATAAAACGGTCAATTAGCTTAAAAGAAATACATACCATTAACACCTTCCATGGCAGCCTTGACTACAGGCTTAGCCGCTACTTCATACACTTCCTCTGAAGTCGTATGTGGTCCAAAAACCCTATCTGCCAATCCAAAATTAAAACCCACAAATTCCTACATTAAATGCAAATTCAATTTAAGCACATTAATCCAAATTTGCATTGCACCAATTAGCTTAAAACTTCAAATTCCAAATCGCGAAATCCAAGAAAATCAATACCAAACGCATAAGCCGTAGCTGGATTATACTCGTTCCTCACAAGCTTATCCCCGTCCGCGTACCAAGCGATCTCGTCCCCTCTCTGGTACTCCCTCTCACTGCAACCACAGGTGTCAAAATCAAACAATATCAATCACATCGCCTAAAATCAAAATCCTAGAAACCAAACGATCTCATTTGCTCAAATTGAAAAGCCAACGGATCTGATCCAATACGCTCAGATCTACCATTACCTCAACGGCCTGAACCTAATCGTCACCGAAATGCTATCCCCAGACCTTGGCACATCGACCGGATCCGCAATGAACTCCTCCGCAGGGAACCCGACCGGCGAGCGACTATTGTACCCCTGTGGACCGCAGTACATTGAATCCGAGCGGGTCCGACTCGGGGTCATGGATCGGGACCCGAGTCCACCTCCAGAGTTGAAAAATGACGCCGCAGAAGACGAACACGAACGCGGCACGATACGGCCGTTCATGAAGGATGAAGACGACGACGTGGACGACGCGTAAGGCGTCGATGGCTTGCGGTACGAGAATGGCGAGCTGCTCCTCGCTCGCGAGGACGAGGCCATTGCTTCGAATCACTGAGTCGGTGATTCGCGCACAAAAGCAATACAAGAAAGCAGCACCAGCAGCAGCTGCAGCAGTAGAAGAAGAAGAAAAAGAATGAAGAGAATGTGTCAGATTGCTCACATGGCTTTGGAATCAAAAGCGGACAACGTTGCCTTCTTTCTTTTTTCTATTCTCTTCGACGCTTTAGCTATTTCTCAGCGTGTGAGAGAGCGAGAGAGAGAGTGTTTCGTCTTCTTTAAGACAAAGAGTTGCAGAGAGAGAGGAGAGAGAGTGAGAGTGAAATGGAAGGTTGGTTTATTGATTAAGTTTAAGCTTGAGCTTTGTTTTCATTTTGGTTTAGGTTTAGTTACTGTTAAATTTTTGAATTTTTGTTTTACTGTGGGGATGACGTGGAGGAGTGGGGGGGGTTTAAATTTGGTGGAACCGCCTCTCGCACGAGAGAGAGAGAGACAGAGAGACAGAGAGAGAGCAAGCTTTGAAAAATAAGCGTGAATTTGAGCGGGAATAACAGTACCCCGCCGATCCAGACAAACTTGAATAGAGTCCCTATAAGGACAAAAAAATGTAGGTTTGGTGATTTTACTCTCTCCGGTGGTAAGTCCGTTTCTAACTTTCTACGCGCTGCGGCTGTCCTATAATTAAAAGTGCATTTCGCTCAAATCATATAATGACATTTACGTCTTTGCCCCGCATGTAAGCGGGTGTATTTTTTAGACCTATGATTTTAATGGTAGTTTAAGGCGCTATCTTCAATTGTTTAAAAAATTATATTTTGTTGTTACCAAAAAATAAATAAATTATATTTTGTTTTAAAATTACTATTTTTTAAAAAAATACTTGTGATACTATATTTTTTAGTATAATTTTTTAAAAAACACACATGTATCCTACATAAATGTCACATCACGAAATAAAATATAAGTAATAAAATTTGTTAGGTTTTTAAAAGATAGTTTAATTGGCTGAGATCATGTCTAATGAAGCAGAAATCACTGGTTCAAATCTTTCTCTTCTCTTTTGTGTAGATATGTCAAAAAAAATAAAATAAAATAAAATTTAATTGTTTAATAAATCGTCCACATGCAAAGACGAACTACGTACATAAGTTAGGGGCTATATTTAGGTTTCAAAATTTCTTCTAAATGTTTTTATTAAATTAAGTAAATATGTTTTTTTATTCTGCAATTGATTGAAATTTGAAGAAAAAATGGGAAGTGTGTGGACGAGTGGAGGAGCGTCATGTGGGAAAAGTGGTGTTGTCAGTACTCGTAGTCCTTGAGACGATGGCACGTTGCAAAATAACTGATCTGTCCAACTTCTTGTGGGTCACACGTTCTCCCGTTTTTTTCTCAGGATTTTTTTGTTTTTACGACAAGGACTTCTTTTTTGGTTTGTTGGTAAATGGCAAACGCACGAACTCTGGGACAGCCATTCCCAGGCAAATATCCTGCAAAAAGCATTGGCAATGTATTTTCTGCTTTTTTATTTATTTTTTTTTATTTAAGGGTATATTAGGAATAGGTGAATTTACTCTCCAAGGTGTGCGCTCAAAGTTACTCGCCCTTAGTGTGAGTTCAAACTTTTTTTAAGAGCATTTTGAATGAATAAGCTAAATTTTTATGTAAAATAACTCTTCAAAATTTATTTTATTTATTTTAATTAATAAATTTTTGTATGCCTCCTACATTAAATTAGTTATATTTTTATCTATATCATTTAATTATTATTATTTTTTATTTTTTACAAGGATTGTATTTTTTCTAAATATCTTATTTTTCAACTTTTGGAGAAAAAAAAAAAAAAAAAAAATGTGGAGAGAGAAGTAGTATGAGAAAATTTTGGAGAAAGGGAGATGTGGAAAAGAAATGGTAGGACAAAATTTTGGGGAAAAAGAAAATAGGTGAGAAACAATAAAAAAAATGAAATAGCTCTTTGAATAGTGTCTCTATATGTAGCTTTTTTTTTAGCTCATTCAATAAAATATTTATTCTACCTTTTTTTTTTTTTGCTTCTCCAATGCAGGGGGTATTTTACAAATTTAATAAGTCATTTTAGATAAAAGTGTCATTTGACTCTTCCATTGAGAATCCTCTAATAGGTAAGATTTAACAGATAAAATATTTAATTTAAATGGAGAGTAATTTGATGGAGTCATGTTCGATCTCATGACCTTCATCTCTGCTACTATGTTAAATTATCATTTATTCTAAAAGCTTAAGTTATTAGAAAAAAATAAATTTAATCACTTAATTAATACTTTGATAATAGTGAATGAAAATGTGATTTTAAAAAATGCATTTAACAAATTTGTGTTTTAAAATTATGTGTTTTTTAAACACACATTTATTACCCATGATTTGAAATTGTGGTTTTCTCGCATTTTCAAACTGTCACTTTTTTCAAAAGCATTTTCAAAAAAACCTTTTCACGGTTTGATTTAAGTATGCACTTTTGACCTTTGAAATCACAAAGTCAAACCAACTCGCTAACTAAAAGTTTTTTTTTTTTCTATTTTAGCTCATGAATTCTTAAATATATTCTACATTTGTCTATTTTTCTCAATATCATTGAACTTTTTTTTTTCAAGTATAAATTTGCTCTTTTGGTTACTCATTTTAAATACAACTCTAAACTAAATAAGCCACCCTAAGTCCTAGAGCATTTACAATTGAGAACCCAATTTTTTATGCAAAATAGCCCCTTAAAACTCACTTTTATATAGTTTAGCTAATGAATTTTTAAATACCCTTTCATCTGATTAGCTATATTTCTATCTATTCTAAATTGCTCCCTTAAAAAATGCTGCTACTTTTAGTTTTTTTGACATGTCCACACAAGGAAAGAGGGAAAGAGATTCGAACTAGTGACATCTGTTTCATAAGGTGTGGTCCACAACCGATTAAGATATTCTTCCAATCAAATATTCATTTTGCTTCTTTTTTTTTTTGTTGTTTGGGCTAATCCATTGTAGGGTTTTTTTTTTACAAATTTGAAGAGTCAATTTAGATAAAAGTAACATTGGGCTATTCCATTGTGAATGCTCTAAGTCCTCTAAGAATTAAATAAATCGAATCTATCTTCTAGAAAAATGATTAAATACATTCTAGCCATCGTAAATTGACAACCCTTTTCAAAGTAACCTCATAAACTAAGAGCACTAACAGCAGACTCCTTATAAGTGATTATGTTCCCTTCATTTCGGAAAAATGTCAAAAAAGTCACAAAAAATTACTCACAGCAGCTTCCCTAATTCTGTGGAAACATTGGGATTGCTATAGTGCTTCCCAATGCATTGGGAAACATTGTAACATTCCCATTGATTATTCTAATACTAAAATAATCTCTCCTCTCATAGACCCTTCTACACACAACAGTGGCTTCGAGGCGTAGGGTGCAATCCGGCAATGGTGGCTCTGATGATCAGTGATTAGCGGTGCAAATCAAGGACATCGCGTGGTTTGGGGCTTCAACGATCACTGGAGTGCGAATCCGCGAGCCACGTGGCTTGTGTCTCTAGTAGTAGTGGGTCGTGCCTTGGCATGTTGGTCTCCAGCAGTGGAGTGTCGACGATCTGAGGCTTTGGAGGTTCGACAATCTACAACTATTTGGAGCTTCGACAAAGAACGGCAAACAACATTTTCAAGGAGTCGCGTGTCCACAAGTTCGGAGCNACATTGGGCTATTCCATTGTGAATGCTCTAAGTCCTCTAAGAATTAAATAAATCGAATCTATCTTCTAGAAAAATGATTAAATACATTCTAGCCATCGTAAATTGACAACCCTTTTCAAAGTAACCTCATAAACTAAGAGCACTAACAGCAGACTCCTTATAAGTAATTATGTTCCCTTCATTTCGGAAAAATGTCAAAAAAGTCACAAAAAATTACTCACAGCAGCTTCCCTAATTCTGTGGAAACATTGGGATTGCTATAGTGCTTCCCAATGCATTGGGAAACATTGTAACATTCCCATTGATTATTCTAATACTAAAATAATCTCTCCTCTCATAGACCCTTCTACGCACAACAGTGGCTTCGGGGCGTAGGGTGCAATCCGGCGATGGTGGCTCCGATGATCAGTGATTAGCGGTGCAAATCAAGGACATCGCGTGGTTTGGGGCTTCAACGATCACTGGAGTGCGAATCCGCGAGCCACGTGGCTTGTGTCTCTAGTAGCAATGGGTCATGCCTTGGCACGTTGGTCTCCAGCAGTGGAGTGTCGACGATCTGAGGCTTTGGAGGTCCGGCAATCTACAACTGTTTGGAGCTTCGACAAAGAACGGCAAACAACATTTTCGAGGAGTCGCGTGTCCACAAGTTCGGAGCTTCAGTGATGAATGGTGAACAACAACGTAAAGGATCTGCGGGTCCGACGGTTAATGGCAGGTCCGGCGGTGAATGTTGTAGGCTGATCGCTCGGGTCTCCGACAAAGATTGTTGGGCTGGTCTTCAGAGAGAGAGAGAGAGAGAGAGAGAAGAAGACAGAGACTTCAAGAAAGAAAAAAGAAAGGGAAATATATATATTATTTTAATGATATAAGGAATTGTTAAGAAAATCTAGTGTGGTGTGTGTTTGCATAGAAAATAAAAAGTAGTTTGGATCCCTAAACTTATAAAAAATGGTTAGAAAGCTACTGCTAATACTCTAACAAATGTGACATATAGATACATAAAACTATAATTTTGTTGCAACTAAGCCCATCTATTAACATTGAAGTTAGAGTAAACGGAAAATTTAACTTTAACCAAAATATTTCGAAAATATTCTCATTTTGACCATTAAAAACTCAAATTTACCTTTTATAATTATTAATCAATAAAAAAAAAAAAAGAAGGAAATTTGAATTTGAACTTGACATAACTATTAGATTTATATGCTAACTAATTATGATCGTTTGATTTTAAAACGAATAGTTAACAAGATAAAAACAAAAACAACAACATCAAAAGCAAGAACTTGAGTATATTATAAATGTCTAGGATGTTAATAAATAATAATATACACCGGTGCATGCTGCAAGTTAAGCTACTTTGTCGCGCGCAGCCTTCGTGATCATTCCAATTATTAAAAAATATTATAAGTTAATTATTTTCTCTTCCAACTTACTTTTTTATAGTTGACCAATGACCATATTGAATATGTGAAATATATAAGTATAAATTATGAAGCAGGTAAATAATTTGTTATTCCAAGTTTATATGAATTTGTCATATATATATAACAACAATAACAGATGTTAGTAGTGATAGTGAAAGTAGCATCAATGACTTCAGTAGTAATAATGAAGGCAGTATCATTAATAAAGTGAAAAAAAAAAAAAAATAAATAACATTAATATTAGCTTTAAACATAGTAGCCAAAATTATAGATCATCAAGTCTAGAAAAATCATCAGAAACAAGAGGGTCATGACCAAAATATTATCGATTGGAATCAACAGTATCTATATTATATATATATATATAGTAGAAGAAGAAGAAAAATCAAAGTTTTCTTATAAATTTGTGTAAGTAAATTCCTCAAACTCATTTGCTACAATTTCGAAGCCTGAAAAAATGTGTGAGACACGCGCAGGGTTGAGATTCAGATTTGTTTGTCAACGGACGGTGGGGATGTGGGAGATACTCTCCCATGTGATTGATCTTTACTTTTTGGGGCTTTACACGTTGGACGACATAGACGAGAGCTGATATGCAGACCAACGACGGCGTATGACGTCTTGACATTCCGGTGGGGGCCAGTTTCGTCTTTTACGTCCTCCGTGGGTGCATTGCGCACCGGGACACCCTGGTGGCCACGCGACCTAGAGAGGCGAGCGAGCGTTGATGGATGGACCAATTACCATATCTACCCCTCGTGAATTTACTATTGCTTCGCGCATGTGAATGCGTGGTGTATCAGGCATCCAACAATTAATATGCACGTATCATAATTTGATAAGATAAAATAAAATTTTTCCTAGTAAGACTAGTAGACTATGGAGTTGTCACTCATTATCTTTTATTAGAATAATAATTAAATAATTAATTTTTTTATTATTAATTTACTTTTTAAAAATAGGCATGTTATAAACAAAAATTTTGAATTCAAACTGCACCAATTTTCTTTTAAAATGGAAGGAAAAGAGGAGATAAAATGTTTAACGTACCCTTATGTTCTATTAAAAACAATTCAACACAAGGAAGTGACACAAATTTAATATAAGATACTTGTTCATGATTTTGCTTTTATATCCCTCCTTTTAAATCCATATATAAAAATGGAGAAACAAAATATCAATTTCTAATTATTTTCTATCATTCTTCTATCTCTCATTTTCTATATGTCCTATGAAACAAAGTGTTAGAGATTATCTGATTATGGCTCGTATTATGGATGCAAAATTTATGATAATTTTTAGCTTATAGACATTCGCATGGTATGATAAGAATATATTGAGATTTTTTTCATGAGACGATGGCTTAATGGTTGAAATAGCTCAAAATCATCACTTTGCGAGTCCGAAGTTTTGGATTCAAGTCCATACATGTTCCATTACTGCACAGGCGTACCCCACGCCATGTACGTCAAGGTTTAAGCGGGCTGAAACAGTTACACATAACAAGATACTATAAACTGGATAATATCCAGTTAGCTATAATAGTCGGAGGAATATTTTTGTCTTTTCACTTTTTTTTATGGGACAAAAATACTCGCTCATTATAACTAAGTACTAAATAATTATTATCTAGTTCTTTTGAAATTGAGAGAATGATAATTTCACTACATAGCCTAACAATGAAATTAAGATGTCTCCTCATATTTATGGCACTGGTCAGTAGCACTCAATGCAATTTACTAAGGAAAAAGTGATATTAGGAGCCCTGCTTTCACGCTTACACTCAAGTGAGCATCCATACCATATTTAATACTTTCTAACTTTGTCCTCTAACACGATCTTAAGACTAGATATATGTTTTATCTTGTTGGATATGTTTTAAACATTAAAAATGTTATTGTTCCTTCCAGAATTCTCTCATATTTTTATTTTTCNGGAGAAAATTCAGTTTAATCCCCTGAAATTTCAGGAAATTTTTAATTTGAACCCCAAAATTTCAAAAGTGGCAGTTTACCCCCCTGAAGTTTTAAAAAGTGGCAAAATGAACATTTTGTTAATTTTTCCGTCAAATTAGACGGAAATTTTTTTAAAAAAAGCCCGAGGGCATTTATGTCTTTTCATCATTTTCCGTCTAATTTGACGGAAAAGTCAACCGGAGGGTTCACTTTGTCACTTTTTGAAACTTCAGGGGGGTAAACTGTCAACTTTGAAACTTTGGGGTTCAAATTGAAAATTCACTGAAACTTCAGGGGGCTAAACTGAATTTTCCCCTATGTTTTATCTTGTTGGATATGTTTTAAACATTAAAAATGTTATTGTTCCTTCCAGAATTCTCTCATATTTTTATTTTTCAAAATTATTATTTGATATATGGGTCAATGTGTAAGACCCACATAAAGTCTTACGGATCTAATAATCTAATAATAATTTTAAGAAGTTGAAGGATGGAAAAAAGACTAAGGGATAATGTATAACATGTCACGTTTCCTTTTCTTATTCATTTTCTGTTCAACTCCATTTATATTTTTTAAAATTTATTATTGAATATGTAAGACCCACGTGGTAATTTTTTTTAAAAAAAAAAAAAAAAATAGGACAAAAGATTGACAAAAACTGGAGAAATAAGATGTCACTTTAAACACGCATAGATTAGTAATACGATAGAGATTGGAGCATCCGGTTCCCAAAGTAACAACAACATGAATATATAATATTGTCGTGGATATTAATGATGGGGAAAACTTGAATTTATTGTCAAAGTGCGACGGATATCACTGTTACGATTACTTTAATTTGGGTCACCAGTAATGATAGTCAATAGGCACGACATATTGACCAATCAAAATTATTGTCAATGATTAGCTGTCGCTTACGCAAGTTTCAATGGACAATCAATTATATCACCCTAACTTGTTGGTAATCACTAATCACATGACCTTTTCTTTTTGTTAATTATCAATCACACGGCTTTACCTATAATGGTTATCCACAAAGTGAATCACATCTCTTTTTTGTTTGTATTCTGATTCAACCCAAATCACGTATTCCAAACTCAAATTAGGATTTTATTCAAATTCAATATAAATAATGAGACAATTAAGACAAAGGAGTGGGAAGCTATATATCATCTGCATTACTCTTCTTCTTCTTCTTCTTCTTCTTTTTTTTTTAAATATATATATATACACAAGAGGAGGGAAGGAGATTCGAACTAGTGACATTTGCTTCATTAGACGTAATCCTAGCCAATTGAACTATTTCTTGAGGACGCATTACTTTTACTTGTTATCTAAGTAGACGGCGTGTCGACTCTTGTAGCTCATCGAAACTTGCGGTTGGGGCCAAACCATCCAAACCTAGGTTTACACTTTTAACCTAGGTTGGCCGAGTGAATTCTCAATATATAAAGAAGAAGCATTGATACCTTCCTTATCTTATTTACTACTAGTGTCAATACTTAACCTATTATTATTTATTCAATCAACCGAAAAAGTCCTTGTCTTTCTTATCATGTTTACTACTAGAGTCGATTCTAACCCATTGTTATTTATATAATTAACCAAGAGGAGGTCCTTGTCTTCTCATACTTGAGATTACACGTTATCTACGATTTAAGATCACTCAAAGGCCACAATAAAGAGCAAGAAGCATCAAATGAAGTATCTTATATGTCAGCAAATTTCAAATCTTTGGCATAACCTTGTTAGACTAGCATCAATGAATGTTAGCTATTGAAAACTAATAATCATTGAAGCCGGTTTGGTTTAGTTGGATTTTGAATTTCTTAATTTTAAGTATGAATCAAGGGTGGACCTACATTGTGCCTTAGGAGTAATGACTACCCAATATTTTATAATATATATATATATATATATATTTGGCTCCCAAAGTCTAATGAAGTCATTTAACAATGTTAGTATTTGTGTATGAAGTGGCCCCAATGGTTCATTTTTAAGTCCCCCAAGCAATTCATGTCGAGTTCTGGCCCCCCTCTTATTTGAATGACATCTAAGAATACATTTGCTCGATGTGAATCACTAGCAATAAAATTGATTGGATTCTTAGTAATTTGCTACCAATCTGAATACGCAGACAACAAATGTGAAAAAATACTTATAGTGCCCATTTGGATTACGGAATAGACCATTGAAATGGAATAGCTATTCATATGGAATAATCATTACTTTGTTTGGTAAGGGTCTATTCATAATGGTTATTCTGATGAGAACTACTAATTCTTTACACAGAGGAATAACTATTCTTTTTTTTTCTTTTTTTAAATGACAAGAATAGCTATTTTATGTATATAAAATAATAATAATAATAAAAACTAGAAATTCAAGGGGGTGGCCGGCAACCCCATCAATTCTAGGTTTTTTCTCTCTCTCTCTCTCTCTCTCTTAATGGAAGGGTTTTGGTAATTTTGGTTCAACTCCAATTATAATACATATATATATTTTGACATGATTAGAATACATATATTGTTACCAAACTAAGGAATATGAATAACTATTTTATTACACTCTCTTCTATTCTCAGTAATGAATATTCATTTTCCCAATTGAATACTCAATCTACGAACCAAACGAGCCCATAGAGTATTTGGTTCGTGTTGGATTGCTTGAAATCTATTTGGACAAAAGCTTTACAAGAATTTGCTCACATATGCTGCTCAAATAGTCAAATTACTAACAACGTAGGGACTATTGTGAAAAATTAATCTTCTTTACATATGGACCATTATTTGTGGTCCTTTTTTACCTAGCTTAATATTCACTCGTTTACCATTGCCCCCACCATTTACCGTTGTGTTGGAAAAGTGCGCGGCTCTTCTATACATTGCTCATCCTACAAGAAATTGAAGTCCATAATTCTCACGCGAAGGGGTTGTTTTGCAATTAACGTTTCGATGTTATAATTAGAATCTAATGTATTCGCATTTGGAACTCATCATTTCGGCTAACACAAGCCTATGTTATTAAAAGAACTAGAAGTTATAAAATACGTTTGGAGTATTATAAATTTTATTACGGTCTTTAAAAATTAATATAACTATTGATTGACACTTATTACAATAATTATAATTAAATTTTATTATTGAGTGAATGATATGATAAGTTACGGATTGAGATGATAGTTTACGTGATAATTATCACAATTTTTACAATCAAATTTAATTAATTTAGAATACGTTTGGTACGCAAAATAATCATTTCTGTTAAGAAAATAAATACTTATTACTAAGAATAAAATAATGAAAATTAAATAGCTATTCTTATTTATTGGTTTGGTGACGACACATATAATCTCATTATAATGAAACCAAAATTAATAAAAAAACGTACCCACTTAAAAAAAACAGAGGCTCCTAAAATATGATCCAGAGAACTTCGCCCGCGTATTCTGACAAACTCTAGTGACTTTGCAGTGGATCCGACAAACTCTAACAACAAATTAAGGTGATTTAAAAAAAAAAAAAAA
>CM017322.1:7851494-7872476 GCA_006937295.1 Carpinus fangiana
AAAAAGAAAAAAGAGTTTATTCTTAAATGAATAACTATCTCCCTCCCCCTCTTGTGTGGAGATATAAAAAAAAAAAAAAAAAATAACTATCCTTCAATTTTTTTAAAGAAATTATTATTATTCAATTTAATTAAGGAAATAGACATTTTCATAAAAATAGCTATTCCAAGACCAAACTATAAAATAGAAGGATTTTAGACTTTTAGTTAGCAAATTTTAATGAACAGCAACAAATCACCCGTCTCTTCAATTCTACAAAAACTCAGAATAATTCAATCGTTTCGTTTTCTGTGGACAGGGATTGCTAGTGTTTATATATATATATATATATATATATATATATATGTCACATTCCTAAGCCTATTCGATTGCCCCTCATTAATGTTATTTTTGGTCCTTCGGTTAGTATATCATAGTCAAGTACTATTTAAAAAAAGGTAGTTCAATCGGCTATGAACTATGTATAATAAAGCGGTGATTACTAATTCGAATATTTTTCTCTTTTCTTTTCTCTTGTGTAGACATATAAAAAAAACCCAAAAAAACCGATTTATTATTATTATTAAAAAACTACCTTCGTTTTCGTACAGTACATGACCTTTTTTTTTTAATTTTAGAAAAAAAAAAAAACAAGGAAATGAAATGGTGAATAAGTCTTGACCTCCTTTTCACCTTTTTGTTCAATCCCTTATAATATTTATAAACCAGTGAAACGACCGGTAGTTGTCCAAACTCCAACCAAAATGATGGAGATTAAGGACCTTAAAATGGACAACTACAAAACGATGCACATTAATTGACAAAATTGCCTTAGACAACCACATAATATATTGTCCTAAAAGGATAGCTCAATCGGCTCGAGATCATGTCTTATGAAGTGAAGGTCGCTAGTTCGAATCCCTCATTCCCCTATTGTGTAGACATGTCAAAAAAAAAAGAGTCATATATTTCTCAAATTTGGACGAAAATTTCCTCAAATTGGGATGTTCAAATTTCACAAAAGAGTATTGTCTAAGGATTTGAATTCACTTGACCGAATAGATGAACCCCACAACTCTACTCACAAAAATTCGGACAACCTAATTTGGATCTGAATCCTTCAAATTTGTCATTTTAAAGCGAGAAATGACGTAAATTATTTTGCCCTCCTAATTAAGGAAAGAAAAGATGCATGCAGGACTGTTGTGGGTCCTAGAACAGCATAATCCTAAAGATAGTTTTGGTTTAATTGATCAACAGCCATAAGAATGAAATCTATAGGAAAACAGATCAATAATAATGCAGACACCTTTTGCTGCTTGGAAGAGTACAAGTAAAGGATAGATATTCTCACTGACTTGTTGGAGGGTTTGATTGGCACATGTGACCTTTATTTACATGGCCCTAGTGGGCAGTGATTCTTGTAACTCAAAGGAGAAGCTACTTAGCTGTCACCTCCCATTTGTGTTGTGCTAGTGGCTCAGGTGCAATGTGCCAGTACTCAGGTGGGTTCCATTCCAATTATACACACTCTGCCTTTTTTTTTTTTTTGGTTGGATTTTATCTCTAAAAAATCCACTTTTATCTGACGGTGCTGACGCGATAGTGTTAATCGGTCATTGGATTAGTTATTGTTTAAAAAAAATTAAAGGCCGATTGACGCTGTCAAGTGAGATAACGATAAGATAAAAGTATAATTTCTAACATTATTATGTTCCAAATATGCACACTCGAGCGGGTCCCTAAGCTTGATGGGCCAACACTTTGTGGGCCAATAAATATACTCTACCAAAGGAGTATAAGCACAAAATGACGCATTCATGTCTTTTTGGGTCATAGAATAATTTTCAAATTCAAATTTTCAAATTTTGAAACCTTTCCTATGGGCCTGGGCTCCAGATGATTGCATATCTTGGACAAACGAGTTAGCTATCAAGCCATCTCCGAAAATATATATTAGATTAAAGATTCATAATTTAAACATTAACTCCTTAATTTATCTTATGTTTTAATTGTTTCTCAAACAATGCAAGGTCATGAATACAGCTAGGATACTCATCAATCCACAGCTGATCAGAATCTAATGAAAAAGCATACTTAGTTAGACAATGTGCAGCATTATTAGCGCTATGTTTTACATGACAAATGCTCTAGGAATGAATCAAATTCAAACAGAGTTTAGCTTCATTAACAACTTGACCAAAACGGCTCAAACAAGATCCTTCATTCTTCAAAGCTTGGACAATTTCTAGAGAGCCACCTTGAAACATATCACTTTGGAAACCAGAAGAAATAGCAACCTCAATCATCTTCCAAGTAGAAACAGCTTCTACAATACCTGGATCAACAATATTGGGCTTAGTATCACAATAAGAGGCAAGCACATGCCCAACAAAATTTCGGGCTAAAAATCCCATGCCCATCCTTTGCTCCCTTTTGCTAATGGCTGCATTCCGATTACATTTGATCTTTTATTTTAGGAGTATGAATTTACGCACATTTTATAAACACCTCTCAATATTCAACGTTTCTTACTTTGATGTATTGAACTTTCGTTTCGTTCTAAATATCTCCTTACCGTTCAATATTGCAGTTAAATTAGATAGTAAAATGAGTAAAAGGCCTTTATATCCCTATTTTTTTTTTTAATTCCAAATTTGCCACTCTGATCAAGAGTTTTTTTTTTTTTTTTTTTTTTTAAAAAAAAAAGTTTATTTTTAATAAAAAATAAGAGTATTTTAGTAATTTCATACCCCTCGTTTAAGATTTAACAAAAAATCATAATAGAAAAGGGAAAGTAGAAGAAAATCTAAGTTCGATACATTAAAATGAGAAACTTTAAATAATAGAGATATTTGCAAAAAGCGCATAAATTTATAGAGATAAATGAAGTTTCCCCTTTATTTTAATTAAAATATTTTACGTGTGGTTTAGAATCACATGAGAGGTGTTCGAATGTTAGTTAAATAATTAAATATATAAAATTTTAAAACAATTGATAATTTGAAAAAAAAAAATGCTATCAACTCATATTTCTGTTTCATTCACTGTGGATTCACATTTTTATCACTTTTCTCTTTTGTGGTAAAAGATGCTACCGTTGATGCCATGCTTTGGTGGGCAAAACATGGAAACGACGCCGTTGCAACGTTATCCTTTTACATTTTTTTTTTTGCCCTTTCTTCGGTGGATTTTTCCGATTTTCCCGTTGGTTAATCCAACCGAATTTCCAAACCCCTCTCTCCCTTTATCCAGGAAGAGAGCAAAGCACACGCTCAAATGAATATGCTTTCCCCGATCCACCATCCCACTGCCTCATTCCACTTCATCCGGCCCTCATTACCAAAAAACGGTACATCTCCCTCTCTCTCTCACTCCCCATGGCGTTTATTATTCAGTAATACATAGTCGAGTTTTTGGTACAAGTTTCACTCTTTGACGTGTTTACTCTGCGCTTAATTTGCATAATTTTCACAGGATATTGTAGTTCAAGAGGTGGGTTATGTGATATTTCAAGCAAACCAAGACCAAAAACAATGATTTTTGCGAGCCACGAAGGTAACCCAGAAGTGGGGCTTCAAGTCGGGGAGCGGCTTTATCTTGGAATGGATTTTGGCACGTCTGGTGCAAGATTTGCGCTCATCGATAAGCAAGGGACAATTCATGCTGAAGGAAAGAGGGAATATCCGCTATATAAGGTAATAATAGTTTATCTTTCGGAATTCTTACTTACAAATATATGCAAAGTGTTTTTAGCAATATAAATTTCTTGACTGCATAATATTGGGCATGGTAGTATCTTGAACATTTGAGAGAATTTTATAATGGAAAAAAAAGGTCTTGAAATTTTGATGATGCGGGTTAAGTAAATTTTTGAGTTATATATATATATATATGGAAAATGTTAGGGGTTCTCCTGGCGTTCTCATAGTCTTACGTAAAACATGATTTAAGAAAAAATAAAATTATAGTGGCCTCCACCACCGGTTTTTTTAGGCATTAGCACCAAATTTATGAGGCATTAACATCAAAATTGAGGCATTAACATCAAATTTAGAATGATCAAATCTATTTTTAGTGATATCATCCATAAAGGGTTAACTTTTCACCTTTAGGTTTTAGTTTTGAATTCTAAAACAAGTTTTAAAGTATTAGAACCTAACTATTAACTCATAAAAGTTAATCTGTTAGCAAAAAAAGGGTATTGCAATTTTATTTTTTCTTAAATCATGTTTTACGTAAGACTAGGAGAACGCCAGGAGAACACTACGGGGAGAACCCTTAGCAAACCCCTATATATATATATTTGATGAATAAATTGTTGGGTTAGATTTTATTCCAGAAATTGTTGTGCATTACCAAATTTTCATAGAAATTGCATACATGAACTAGCTCTCACGTAGGGAGCTAGGAAAGCATTTCATTTGTATCGACTCATGGAAAATTTTAGCTACATTTGTACAACCATTCCAATCTCAATCTCACTTAGTAATGAACCAAATGGAATGTCACACTCACCTTATGTGCTTAATGATGCTCAACAAGATGAATGTAATGGTTATATGTACTACTGCAACAAAATTTATTGCCCAGGTGAACTGAGAATTTTGTTTCTGATGTCTAGAAAGAGCAAAGACGCAATAGATTGGATACATTCTTGGAAATCAACACTTCTCTTGCTGCTTGAAGACGTTCCATTTCATCTTCGCCAGCTTATTGCTTCCATTTCCATTGATGGGACTTCTGCAACTACTATAATTATAGACAGGTGGGTACCTTTCAGATTTGTCCCCTATTGCTTGCCTTGTTTTCCTTTCCCATGTCAAGATGCATTTGAAGAGGGCATTCCGAATTTGGTATTGCAGCACGACAGGTGAACCATTGTGGAGACCTTTCCTCTACAATGAGAGCTGTTCTGATGCTTTACCGAAAGTAAAGTCTATCGCTCCTGAAAACCATACAGTTTGTGCTGGGTCCTCGACTCTGTGCAAGCTCGTCTCATGGTGGAATGTTTACGATCCAAATAAAGATTCTGCAGCATTGTTGCATCAAGCAGATTGGCTGTTGTGGCTTCTTCATGGAAATCTTGGCGTGACCGATTACAATAATGCTTTGAAGGTAGTTTTGACTATTTCTTTCCATTTAGGACTTGCTACCTCTACCACTTGTCCATTGCCAAATATTTGTGCTGGAAAAACTATTTTGATTGTTGTTACCCTTCACAGGTAGGCTATGATCCTGAACTTGACTCCTATCCACCCTGGTTGCTCTCGCAGCCGTATTCTAAACTTCTGCCTTCTGTCAAAGCTCCTGGAAGTCCAATTGGCTTTTTAAAAGAGGACGTTAGAACACAATATGGTATGTCTTCTTTCGATTAAGTAGTCTGGTAATGACACCTATATGTGCTGTAATTTTCTTCTGATACACAATTTCTAGATACATTGGTATCAATTGGAAGCTCGGTCGAATTGTTATTCGCTTGGAACTGACAACTTTGATAAAACGTTTTTTTAAATAATTCCTTTGGAAGATTTCATGTAATTTCAAGTTTATAAAATACATCTGTGCAGGTTTTCCAAAAGATTGTGTTGTATGCACTGGAACCACTGATAGTATAGCCGCCTTTCTTGCAGCTCGTGCAATACAACCAGGGAAAGCTGTGAGATATCTGCTACACTTACCTTAATCATTAAGGAAATTGTAACACATGTTTAGGGTTTCCATTTCTATGTTTTAGACGTCACATTTATTTCAGCATGGAGCCAAATGTGAAATTCACCCTACTGCAGACTTTGCATTTCATAGTGCTATGGTGGTGGTGGTGGTGGTGGGTGTGTTTTTTTTTTTTTGTTTTTTTCCTGTCCAGATGATTTCTAAAATTTCCTAGGAACTTTTTGCTTTACATTGATGCAATTAAGCTGTTCTCTGAATTTTCATGAATTTTGTTTGTAATGCTGATATTTAGGTCACTTCTTTGGGTTCAACCCTTGCTATCAAATTACTGAGCACTAGTAGGATCGAGGATGCACGATATGGGGTGTATAGTCATCGTCTAGATGATAAGTGGCTAGTTGGAGGTGCTTCAAATACCGGCGGAGCTGTTCTTCGACAAATATTTACTGATGAGCAGTTGCAGAACTTAAGTGAACAGATTAATCCCATGAAAACCTCTCCACTAGACTACTACCCTCTGCCAACGGTTGGAGAGAGATTTCCCATGGCAGATCCAAAGATGGCTCCTAGGTAATGAATCTCTACCTAACTTCTTACGGAATTTGTAAGAATCATTCTAAATCTAATAGAATCTCATTTATATATATGCTTGAATCTTAATTTTGAGAAGCATACCCTATTATTTGCATATTAAGGTATATACATGGTTACAAGTTTTGAAAAAAAGTAGAATATGTTGGGATTAATTTTGCAATTGCACCATCCTTCATGGTAAGTAATATGAAAATAAATTGCAACTTGAAAATATTTACAAAATTAAGGCACCTAGTTGGAGCTTGTTGGCCATCTGCTACTTAGAGACACTTTTTTTTTTTGTTGTTTTTTTTGTTTTTTGTTTTTAGGATTTAGATGTTGTATGTTGTGTGGACATGTTTGGTGGGAAACTACCATCCCCTCCTCCGTCCTTTCTCTCTCTCCCCTGGTTTGGGAGATATTGAAATAACTAATCTTGCTTTTGGTTGTAATCTGGCTGAAGACAACAATGTCTTTATCAGGTTACACTTTATAAAATCAGATGTGTTGGTTTTGGGACATTCGGAGCAATACACTATGTGGACACATGCATGCATAAAGGAAGCTCCAGCAGTTAGAACGATTCATTTTGTTCTCATTCTTGTGCAGGTTACATCCACGGCCAGAAAGTGATGTTGAGTACTTGCATGGGATTTTAGAATCAATTGCACGTATCGAGGTATGAGGACTCCTATTTGTTCAAAACTTGTTGCAAATTTGCAAGAGGAAACATGTTGTAATCTTAAACTAGAGCCTTGTGACATGGATGTGTCTTTATCATATAATCTTCAGGCAAAGGCGTATGGCTTGCTGAAGGATCTTGGAGCAACCCAAGTTGAAGAAGTGTTCACCGCTGGAGGTGGTGCAAAAAATGTGAAATGGACCAAGATACGCAAGAGAGTGCTTGGTTTGCCTGTGAGTAGGGCAATTCAGACAGAGGCTGCCTATGGAGCTGCTTTACTGGCATTGAAGGGTGCCCAACAATGTGTCCAGTGAGAGCAGGGTGGAGGTGATAGGAGAAAGCCTACTTTGAGTGATGAATCTAATAAAGTTGTTTATTATTTCGTTGATACAAAATATGTGATTTCATGCATCAACAAAACACAAAAATTGCTTCCGGAAAATAGCCATCATTTTGCAATATCATGCATGATCGATTGAAGGAAACTCGTTATGAATTGATTCAGCTTGTAAAATATTTTGAATTGTTGTGATCAAATTTCATATTTATTGTTTTAATAGTTTTCAAATGGCCAGACTAGTGACGGAGTTTCTGCAAAACAAAGAAAGTGCTCATTGGAGTCGGTTGGTCGGTCTCCTAAGGAACCAGGGACACTCTGATGGTTAAATTAGTCTTCTACTTGAAAGCGAGAAACCGAATGAAGAGTTTCAAAGAAAGAAATAATATATCTGTCTGTCTTTTGAAAAGTGTTAAATTTATAGGGAGGCTTGAATGTTTGCCATGTGATAGTT
This sequence comes from Carpinus fangiana, assembly GCA_006937295.1. NCBI lineage: Eukaryota > Viridiplantae > Streptophyta > Magnoliopsida > Fagales > Betulaceae > Carpinus > Carpinus fangiana. The sequence continues at coordinate 7,859,193 of CM017322.1, forward strand.
CCATATTCTTTTGATTATATTATGTTAATGGTATGTTTATATTTGTTTATTTTTCTAAAAGAACATGATTAGCTTATTGCATAAGTTCACTTTATCTTTCAAACTTTGTATATCAAGTAATCCGATGGCGGAGGGAGGTATATGTTTTTGTTTTTTTTTTTTTTTAGCAAAAAATAAAAATACTAACAAATAACTAAAAATACAAAATATTCGCATATTATTTTTATATTTATATTATATCATCATTAAAAAGTTTTAAAAAAACCCTATAAAAAACTCCACCAAACGAACCTAAATCTTTTTAGACATGACGTTGAGAGGTTTAACACACAAATTTAGGATTGGGATGTTTTGAAATTTTTTGTCTGAATTATGTGGAATTTATGCCACGATTAGAAGCTAAAAAGGATTCAAGTATTTTTTGTTTTTTTAATCAAAAGAGATTATAACATATAACAAGTAAAAGTACAATTCGAAAACTCAATTCAGCCATATTTTTAGCACCTTAGTGATCTGAAATGAAATAAAAAAGAAAGAAAGAAATGCACTAGCGAATATAGTTTTCTTCACAGACACAGATTGTGAGGCTCAACTAGTTCAAATCGTTTTTAAAAACTTAATCCAAACAGACTATGACACTTTAAGACTCACGATTAAATCTTTCGAAATAAGTGAAATTTAGATATACTAAAATTCGAAAAAATAATTTAAAAAAAGTGTGATACAGTCACAATTTAAATATAACTTTAACTTAATTTCTACACAAATTTTTCTCTCTAATTTAAAACTCTCTTTCTTTCTCAGATAATTTATTTTTAAACTTAGAAAAAAATCGGATAAAAATTAAATTTAAGTTATGTTTTTATTATTTTCTATTTAAAAAATCCTCATCGATCTGTATAAAATCTACAATTTCATTGCCTATCTTTTTTATTTTTGTGCATAAACAAATGATATGTAATAATTAGATCTTCTCGTAATGAAGAAAATCAGACGAAGACAATGATGTCGAAGCAGCTTATAGGGACGTGAAATTCTGACAAGTTGAAAAATTATACCAAGAAAAGCCAAGCAACTTCTTGTCTCATAAATGAGAAAGGAAACATTCAACTTGCAAAAAATAAAAAAAATAATAAAAAAGGAAACATTCGGCCGTCTGTCTGCGATCTTTCACCTTTCAGACACGCAGCACAGAATCTGAACATTAAATACCTCTGCACCAACGTAATCTTCTTGTCCTAAGCCTATGTATACACTTGTACATACGTAATCATTACTTACGAAGAAAATCTTTCTCCTTCATGATAAATTTAAATTATAAGAAAAATGTTAAAAAGGTTAAACTTTTTTGTCTAATTTTTATTTTTTTTTCTTTAAAAAAAAAAAAAAAAAAAATTAAAAAAAGTGTTTGAAGTAATAATAATTTTTTTTTGTCATTCTTTTAGTTGGTATATATATATTTTTAATTTTTTTTTTTAAAAAAAAGTATTTTTCTTCATAAAAATTGTCAATTTTTATAAAAAATAACCATTTTTATGAAGAAAAATATAATTTTTATTTTTTAAAAAAATTACCAATTAAAAGAATGACAAAAAAAAATTATTGTTTCAGACACTTTTTTTATTTTTTATTTTTTTATTATTATTTTTAAAAATAAGATAAAAATTAGGTAAAAAAATTAAGTCTTTATCATCCTTTTTTTTTAATATTGAATAGTATATTTTAATTACAGATTGATTTTTTTAAAAATATTTTTATGTCTCGTAAAACAAAGTAATCAAAGATTGACTTTATGAGATGATTAATGTTAATTTTATCATCAATTAAAATATTCCTATTTTTAGAGGTTTTTATTTATTAAAGATTTTTTTTAACCAAAAATTTGAGAATTTTATTAATTAATGATAATGAGTATAAAGCTCTTATAAAGTAGAGGAAAAAGTAGTTACAAGACAAAACATAAAATCCTGTAAAATCATAATTATATACTATAAGGTTACAAAGTTATAGATACAAATGAAAATTCTTATAATTAAGTGATATATATGACTTCAATCTGTCGTTAATAAATGTATAAATACAGTTAAAGAGTATATCTAAAATATAAGTAGTCAAATTTTTTAACAAAATTTATTTAAATTGACTATAAGAGATAATTGCTCACACCAAAATATCTAGGCCGTGAGAAATAACTTCTCAAACTTGATTATTTTTTCTCATTTATTAGGACAGATCTAGAAAAAATAAACATTTTATTAAAAAAAAAAAAAAACATAAATAACCAACAAGTAGCAACAACGGCTAAGGAGATAACTGATACAACATGATGAAACGTAGCCGAACGTATAGTAAAGAGGTCAAAGTTACTGACCTGATTGGAAAACATCTACGAACACAAAGAAAAAAAAAGAAAAAAACCATACATGGAAGGGTTTGCGGCTTTGAAATTTTCTTTTTTTGTCTTAAGCATATTAAAGAGTCTTTTAATACTACTTTTTAAGAGGTTTACTTCTTAAGAAAGCCTTTTCCATTTCCATTTATTTTTTTCTTCGTTAACAAGCACAAAGTCCTTAAAACTGTTTTCATGTTTTTCTTATCACATCATAACATTAAATAAATAAACACCTTCCAAAAATTAATAATCGGATATTTGTGGCCTTAGGCCGCTGCCATAACTACTTAGACTTTATTTGTTAACTTACACTCCATTATAACACATTTCTTAACATTTTACCTAGGGGTGTAAACGAGTCGAGCTTAAGTGAGTTTCCCTTGTTTGGGTTCGGCTTGTTTAAATTTTACTCAAGCTCGAGCTCGAGCCGAGCTTAAGGACGAGCCAAAAAATCAAGCCCGAGCTCGAGCTCATAATAAGTCGAGCCGAGCTGAGCCAGTTCGTGAACTAGCTCTTATATTTAATTTATTTATTAATTTAATTTTTTTATTATAAATTTAAACTTTAAGTACTCTTAAACGGCTCAAGAAGGCAACTTGCATATGAGCATTTGCTTAGTTTGGCTAGCTAAGTATGAAGCATTTGTCAATACAGCAAGACATTTGGTTTCAAAGAGAGATGATATGCATCATTTTATAAAAGGATACATATTAGAAGAAAAAAATATCAATTTTTAATATTAATATGAGCAATTATGTGAACAACTACCAATTCGAGCCTTGTAAGAGCTGCTCACGAGCTTAGCCGAGTTGAGCCGAGCTTGCTTCGTTTAATATTCGAGTTAGGATTCGTGTTTGCGAAACGCTTCATTTAATATTCGAGTCGAGCTCGAGCCGAGCTTATGCGAGCTGAGCCCGAACTTGCTCACGAGACGCTTCGCTCACTTAACACCCCTAATTCTACCACATTATTCACTTCTTTTTTTTTAAAAAAAAAACATATCAAATTATTCACTTTTTATATCATATCATTTACTATTCAAATAAAAAAAATCACTACAAAACAAATTTTTGCACTTTCTAATACTATCTTTTTTATTTTTTCATATCAACCATTTATTTATTTATTTTTAATTCATAAACAATATAGTGTAAAGATAACGTGGGGGGAGTGTGACGGAGTTTACCCGACACTCTCTTAGCATTTGAGCTTTGCCTCTAGCACAAATGATGACTTAGAAAATGGTCATTGTCCTCTCTATCTTTTTTTAAAAAGTTAGTAACTTAAAGATAAAATTATAATTTTACGATAAATTGAATCACTATGTGTCAATAATTGAAATTTTTAACGGTTGATTGTTTAAATTGCACCTAATTTAAAAAAGTCTTACATAAGGCTCACACCCTAAGTTTATCATCTCAAGTAGCCCCACAACTCCCCCTCTTTGTGGGTTTACTCGAATTGTAGGCGATCCTCATGCACGTACCAATACGGCAATAAGCAATTGATATATATGATTTCATTTCAAAAAAACACTTGACCATGAGAACCATTTCCAACTATAACTTCTATTTTTTTTTTTAACAACCCGATATTCATTTAAGCATGAGAAAGATACAGACACATAAAAGCTAAAAAGCAAACAAATAAATCCAATCTAAACAAATTACAAACTCCTCAAAATAGATGAAGATGAAAGTTACTTATTCTTAAAACTTTAACATACTTTAGATATAATAAAGACTCAGGTTGACACAACTACAAATTCTATAGGTTAAATAAATACTTATTTTTTCCTCTCTCTTTAACGAGTGGGGTTAGTATTTTTTTTTTCCTCAAGGAAGAAAGTAAAAGAATTGGCTAACTAAAGAACGCAGGAATATTGGTGTTTTACTCTTTATTCTATTTGTTTGATGCAACTCTTTTTTATAGTACCATATTTCTACACTGACTATTAATTATGATCAATAAGAACTGATTTAAAGGACTTTAAAAATTACTGATTTAAAAGTTATATACTTATATACGAGGGAGAGAAAGTGAAAGCGTATAGTAGGATTATTCATTATAATTTTAGAAAAATGTTAGTCTTATAATTTAAAAAATGCTAGGCTTATAAATAATTTTTACAAACTAATGTGGCATAATATGAGTGAATTTTTAAAAATTTAAATTTATTTCATATATATTTTTTGTAAAATTTGTTTATATGCTAAGTATTTTTAAGTGAAATAAAAAACCTTTTACGGGATAAAAAGTTAATTTAAAAAAAAAGAGTTGTATAAGTTTTTTAAAATTTCCATGGACCGTCACAAGCTCCAATAGGGGACGGACTTTAAAACCCTTCGTCTTCTTTTAACCTAGAACACGTACGGTGGATATGGCTTCCACATGTAAACCGGCAGTACTCCCTCTCTCTTATTCTATATATTTATTGTTCTTCTCCGTCTCTCTCAAGTCTCAACCTTTGTATTGCTAAAAAAAGATATAAAGGAAAAAAACGGGTGTCCAATCTTGAGCATTTCAAGCTCCCATGGCTATAATGGTTCCTCAGAAGGGTCTGAACCCAAATGCACCCGAGTTCATTCCTATGCTATTTCCCCAGCTTACAACCTCTTCTCCCGATCATCCCTACTATCTTCCACAGCCGACACAGACATTCTTCTGCTACCACGCTCCTTTTCTCCGAAGCTTCTACACCAACATTTGCTTCCCAACAACCCAACCCTCTCTCTTCCTTCCACCGCCTCAGAAAGACCTTGTGTCGGTTATCGAACCGACAATCTCTTTTGTGGCTGAGCCGCCGACGCCGCCGGAGCAAACTCATGCGGCGCAGAACGCCGTTGAGCAAAAAATGGTGGCCAAGAGGATGAACCCGAGGAGGTACAGGAATCAGTACTACGGCGGGCGAGGTGGCGCTTCTTGGTTGGAAAAGTGTAGTGATCAGGGTGAGAATTTTTGTCGTAAAAATTTCGTGAGTCTGAAAAAGTACGATCCGAATGCGCGAGGTGTTTCTCGTGCCGAGGCTAAGAAGAAGAACTATTCCTCTGTGCTACCTGTACAGAGTGGTGTAAGAAAGACGACCATTATGATCAGAAATATACCCAGCAAATACACGTACGTATATATTCACTAATATTTTTCGATTAGATTCGAATTTTTTCTTGCTTGCCTTACTTATTACATCTGGGTTTCCTCAGCCGTAACATGTTGGTGGAGTTTTTAGACGACCATTGCATGTTGGAGAATAATAAACTGAAAACTAGAAACTCTGAAGAACAAGTTGTATCTGCGTTCGATTTCGTGTATTTGCCGATAGATTTCCGGTATGCTTACATTACATGCCTACACATTTATTAATTTCGCTAATTTTCGGATTCGAATTTCTAAGAATTATAATCCCAAAAATATGCAGCACGGGGTGTAACAAAGGCTACGCATTCGTCAACTTCACCGACCCACGGGCTGTGTGGAAATTTTACCTTGCTGCTGATAAGCAGACGTGGAAGCTTTTCCATTCGCACAAGATACGGGAGATATCCTTCGCTCGACTACAGGTGTCAATATATATATGCATATATATGAAATAAGAGTGCATGTAGACTCTGTGCTGCCATGATTATATATATATCTACGAGTTGTTCTGATGAATTTGATTTTGATCACAAATGTTTGACAGGGCGGGGAGTTGTTAAGGCACTTCGAGAGCATGGGGTTTCCGTGTGAATCGGAACAAGTTTTACCCGTTTGCTTTAGCCCGCCCCGGGACGGTTCAAGGGAGTTGGTGAAGGAAAGGGTAGTGGGAAGGTGTACCGGCATGACGGGAAAGCAGCAGCAGCAGCAGTTCCTCTCGGGCTCGCCAACGAAATCTAGCTGTGTGTAGATTTTTGGTGGCTCTGATTTGACAACCTCTTCGTGATATCGTCATACGTCGTTGTACTTACTAACTCTAAACAGTAGTGTTTGGTTCATCTCTTCTGTTTCAGTTGTGGGCTTTTAGACTTTCTAGTTGGTCTGGAGTGGTTAGCTAGCGTACGTAGGGTTTCTGCAGGGGGTGGTGGAGCTTGGCACCTGGGTCCACTGAGCATGAAAGGACAGGTGGCGGGGTCCACCCTCCAGATGGATGGTTGTATGTCGAACATGTTTGCAACTATTGACTTCTGTTTTTTTTTTTTTTTTGGTTTTTTTTAATATTATTGCGTCAATGGGTCTTTTTTTCTCTGTCAACTCCATTTATCTTATTATGACGGCACAGATGGCAGCAACTAGCTCAAAAACAAGAAAAGAGTAGCTAAGAAATTAGTTTAAATGGAAATATTTTTCATTTCTATTTTCCCGAGAAAGTTGAACCTCCTGTCTTTCATTAATGAAGTTACTATTATTCTGTAAATGGAGGTAGTGCCCTCTGCCCGTATATGTACTCCCCTGAAACCCGGGAATGGTCTTGACCGGCTAATAATCACAAAATTCAAATGGGAAGAGTAATGATCCCTATTCCTTGCTCTACAGTACAAGTACTGAAATATTATTCTATTTTTAGTCGCATATAAATCGGGAGAAGGATCTGTCAATGATTTCATAAGGGCATTATGGTCTTTTTATATTTACATTTAAATAAAAATGATTATTCTTTTATGAAATCAAGAACCGGTTTCTCTCTACTTATTTCAAAAGAAATGGAGGAGAAGATCCTGGTCCATAGAAATCGACAAAACAATATAGGACACCCCATCATATAAATATATATATAAATGTATATGTATTTTTGACATGTTCATAATTTTTTTTTTTTTTTTTTTAATTAAGCTTAGTTTAAGTTGATGGGGGGAAATGCGATTTGAATTTATGACTTTTATTTTATTAGGTGTAGGCGTGGTCTCAACCGATAACACCTTAACATATATATTGGTTGGTTGTGATACGAGCGTGATGGGTTGAATGTAGAAAATACATTGGGTGCGTTAATGAGAAATGTTGAGTTTTTTTTATCGGTGTTCTTTTAATTGTGATGTGATTTTTAAAATTACTAATAAACACTTGGATATAATAAACATCTTGACATTTTCCGTTATTAATCAATAAACCAAAGCATAATATATTCATTTATCTTATATCTTAATTACTCTTTCAAATTAAAACCAAAATATACCCTGAAAAAGACATTAATGAATCATTTCCTCTCTCTGCTTTTTGTTTGCAACTCTTGATCAATGTGTTAAAAATTTTCATTTTCTTTTCTCTGAAAGCACACTGCAAAATTCGATATCCGATGCACGTTGATTGTCATACTCAGTACGCTCCTTAGCCTCCTTCACCTAGTGAACCTGTTTTGGACTACTTTGCTAACCATCCTCCAATCTTATTTATATAGGTATCAGGGTTGCAGCTTTTCTCTTGGGCCAGAAATTCGGTTCTGCCTCTTGAGATGGGCAGAGCCTAATGAAAAGGAGAAATGCCTTTGTTGGCTTCATTGGATGAAGCACACGTGCAACCCAGCCCATTGGGCTTCAGATATCAGATAAAAGATTGGGCTTCAGGTTTCCAAGCAAAGACCGTTAAATCTTGACGCGAAGTCACTTTGAATTGTATGCTTGATTTTGCTCTTATTGCTTGATTGATGTATATAATACAAATAATCCTTATTTATAAGGAAAAGATGGTAGGCAAATACAATACAAATACCGAAATACGGTAATAAAATTATATTCATTTGATTCCCATTCAACTGTGGAAAATATGTAGATAACGAAATTATCAAACCTAGACTATATAGAAACCCAATATTCTTGCTGTATGTGGCATCATGGAAATGTTGGTTCTACAAAAAAAACTTTTCTTTGATGTATGGAATAGTATTTATCGAGCATCCATTATTGAAATAGTTAGGTTGGATATTGAGCAATTTCCTACACTGTCGATAGTTGAATTTGTGTCCGTCGCATTCCGGCCTCTGGTAAAAGCAGGTTGCTTGGGTGTAGGTAGAGGTGCATGTTCATTGATAATCATTGAGACTACGTCAAGCATGGTAGGTCGATCAGTCGGGCTTTCTTGGACACAAAGAAGGCCAATGTTAATGAATCTCAACAAAATAGAAGTGGAAGAAGGATATCCTATTGCTGGCTCCACCAAGTCCAAGTTCCGATCATCTCTCCACAACTCCCAAGCCTAGTTTCATTTCAAATCATACTAAATTTTATTAAAAACTAGAACAATTTTAATTTATACAACTAGTGTAAAATAGAAGGAATTTGGGAGAGTAGAAAAAGTACTCACATATCTTAGAAGATTGAGTGAACTACTGTTATAGAAGCCAGTATTCTTCTTGCCACTTAAAATCTCTAGAAGCAATACTCCAAAGCTAAATACATCAGACTTTATCGAGTACAAACCATCCATAGCATATTCAGGAGACATATAGCCACTGCATTTCAAAATTTAGTAAACGACTCTATTAGTAGCTCACTCAATGAATTTAGATAAGAATTGCAAATATAGTGCTGCAACAGGTACTACAACTTTTACTATAAGCCCCATATAAACTTAACGTAACGACCTATAATTTCTTAAATAATTAAGCAAACAATTTTACATGTTAATTTACTTAGTTAGTGACTAACTTGTCAATCATACAATACTCTTAATTATTTTATCAATTATAAACTATCACGTCAGTCTGTAAAAATATTGCAATAAAAGTTTTAGTATCCCACGCATTTTCTTTGCAGATAGTAGATGTGAAATAGATTGCGTACTTACTAAGTTCCAACAATTCGATGTGTATTTGTTTGTGTTTCATTGTCTCCAACTATTCGAGCCATCCCAAAATCTGATATTTTCGGATTCATTTCACTATCCAATAGAATGTTACTGGGTTTTAGATCTCTATGTATGATCCGAAACCTTGAATATTGATGAAGATAAAGAAGTCCTTGAGCAATCCCTTCAATAATGTGTATGCGTGTCCCCCAGTCTAACATCATTTTCTTGGTTTGATCTGTTTAAACAGTACAACTAATAAAATTAATGCAAAAAAGAAAAGAAAAGAAAAGAAAAGAAAAAAGTATCATAAAAAGCATGATAATGAAACATGCACGCACCAAAAAGGTAGAAATCCAAACTTTTATTGGGCATGTACTCATATATTAACATTTTTTCATCTCGCTCCATACAACAACCCAAGAGTCTGACAAGATTTCTGTGTTGCAGTTTGGCAATTAGTATTGTTTCATTTTTGAACTCCTCAAGCCCCTGTCCAGATTTTTTTGAAAGCATTTTTACTGCAATTTCTTGCCCCTTGTGCGATTTCCCCTATGAAAGAGAACCATAAGCTTTTTAAACCTCCATGAAAGTTTACCATTATGGGTTGTCTTAATAGTTTTGAAGCAAAGTCATCAGGAGAATGAATCATATGTACCTTATAGACTGGTCCAAAACCTCCTTGTCCAAGTTTATTCGTAGTTGAGAAATTATTAGTTGCAGTTGATATACTCTTATAACTGAACACCGGTAACTCAGCATCCTTCTTCTTCCCTCTTATATTCACATTACTTTTACTGTTTGTTCCATCATTGATTCCATGAAGTTCAGTACTGAAATCAAATGACAATATATCATATCTTGAAGTCTCCTCTCCTGTTTCATATAGAATGACAAGAATTTAGTGGAAAATCAAATAACACTATGAGCCATATCAGTACACAAGCGCCTGAGCACTATCTTCACCAACTGATCATCATGAGACTAAAAAGCTTTTAATTGTCAGGCCAGGTGAATTGACACTCTTAAGAGCAAGGACATGTCACAGGTTTCTAGTCTTAGATTTAGGCTCCATTTGGCAAATGACTATAGCTAGCTTGTAATTTTTTGAGAGTGATTTCTATGTATGGTTAGAACTTACGTTGACTTTTGCGTTTGAGCTTTCTCTTGCATGAAAAGCAAATTGAGAGGCATAAGAAAAGCCCTGTTGCAGGGACCAGCACGGCTAAAATCACCAACACTTTCCGTTTGTTGCCTGATTATGATGACAAGAATCACTATTAGCTCAACCATAATAGAGAATTAAGTATTCATTCAAAAATAGATATAACATAAATTTGTGTAGATTTCATTTCACTCATCCTGCCTTTGGTACTGTGATACTCATCAGCAGCAAGTTTGAGATAAATATCTTGTCCAATCCCGTGACCATTTGAGAGGTTCTTTAAGTTCATAAGAGCTCCTTCCCATATCATACACCCGCTGCTATTGTAAGCATAAGCTGTGCAAAAGCAATTATTCATGCAAGCCACTTCACAATTCATAGCACTTGCTGCCAAATATGATTTTGAATTAACAGGCAATCCCACATTTGGTATTTTCATGAACCGATCTTTTTTGCCATTAGCATAAGTATTATTCTCACATTGCAGAGGGGATTTCCTCACACAACCACCTGACCAATCACTTAGGTTAGTTTCTTCAATTGAAAATGGTTTAAAACCATTCAGACATACACAGGGGTCATTCTCGTAGTTCACGCCAAATGCACCACACAAACTATAGACATCATATTTATTTTCTGGTCGAGACCAAAATATAGTCCAAAACCAAGATTTGTTCGACCATGAGGATTGCTGGAGCTGCCCTGAAGACTCAATGACAAACCTAAGTCTGGAACTGGAAGAACTGTTTTTAACAGAATAAGTAAAATAGCTTTCAGTATCATTCGACACAAAAGTGGGGTTGGATATATAATTCATCAACATCTCACGAGCTAAGCTGAAATATTTTTCACTAATATTCCAAACTCCAGTAGTCCAATATATTTGGGATCTGTTCCACTCCAAGATATATTGACTGCTTCCATCTGGGGCTAACCTGAAGGAGAACATACCTGGTGCAGGATCTTCTGAATTTTTCCATGAAATGAGCTGCTTTGGTTTTCCAGTAATCTTATCGATCCCAAGCTTTGCACCTGGGAGCCATGTATCAGTTGGATGATCGAAACTCTGCCAAAATATAGAAGACGGGTTGGAACTATCTCTTAAAACAAAATTTCCATCATCACCAAGTACTGCTTCAGTTGAGTTTGACGGGGGATGTGTCAAATTTGTCGACCAAAATGGTACATTGGAGGAGTCTTCAAGCAGGAGTAGATTGCCATCTTCGGAGAGTTCGAGTCTTGATGAAGATGGGTCAGACAAAGGGTGTTCTCTGTTTGCCACCCAAACAATATCTTTACCATCAAAATCATTATACCATATGCCCAGGTATATTTTTGGGGAAGTACCTGGTCTGAAGAAACCGAGTACAAAATTGCTACCATCAGATGTTATGGTTTGGGTTTTACTCAATAAAAGAGACTGGCCTGCTGAAAGGGCATCTCCTGCAATGGAGAAAGATGCTATGTAGTAAGACAGGACAAGAAGCAGAACAAAGAAGAGCCATGGCTTCCTTGTATAGGTAACCATCCCTCTCTAACTGGTGGCACCGCAGATAGTAATTACAGAAAAAATGCAACAGGAATAAGTAATGATGCTACTCATTCATCCAAAAATAAAAATAAAATGATGCTAGTTGATATGAATGTGAGCAAGAATAGTTTTGCTTCTCTTATGAGAAAGTCTGCTCCCAGCCTGTTGACTTGACGATTGGTCAATAATCCACTTCGGAAAATTACTCAGGTATAAAGTCGAGCACCTTCTGTCCAGGTAGAAAGCCTGGGATTGATAAGATTACTGGAAAATTGAAGCAGCTTATTTCTTAGTTTCCACAACTGTGGCATCATTGTCATCGACTCATTGGGACGATTTCTTAGTTTCCACAATTGTGGCATCATTGTCATTGACTCAATGGGATTGAATCATTGGGACGAAAGATGTTTGGGAGATAAAGCGATTATAGAGTTTTTACTAAGAGTATATTAATATATATAATTGAACACAACTCTAGCCCAAAAATTTAAGCTAATGGGCTAAGAGTATATTAAAGACTCAACACTCACAAATGTACTCACAACAAAAGACGCCAAGGACGAAAAATTTTATTGAATAGGCCGGGTTATTGAATCAAACCATAAGCGACAATGTTAAAGAGACCGACCAAATTTCTACCGTCTGCACATAAAGACAAACATGTCATCTTGGACATGATCACCCCTTTTGGACCGCTAAGAAAATACGCAATGCTTCTCACCTTCGTGTTTCACTGTCACATTAGCTCCTCTATTGACCGGCATTGACAGTCAACATTATGACAAATTCAAAGAAATGCTTCTCTCCTTAGTGTTTCACAGAAGCTCCTCTATTGACTGGCATTTACAGTCAACATTATGGCGAATCCAAAGTGCCAGAATATACCTACAAAAGAAGAAAAAAAAAAAATGCCAGAATATTCTTCAATATCATTCTTGAATCGTCCTCTTTACCAATCTACCATTCACTATCAACTTGATTCAAACTATTAGTTCCACGCACGTGATCATAAATCCTGGCATAACATTGAGAAAATATCATAATAAAAGTATAAAGAATGACTCTACTTTCTTTGTATTTTATTTTCATATAATTTGCCCTTTTTCCCGTCCTCCTAGTCCTATCATATATATATATATAAAAGCTGAATCACTTTCAGAAGTACCTTAATATTGCGATATGTGGCGTGAACCATTTTTATTGTAATGCTAAATCGACTTTTTAAGATACAATGGGTCATTACATGGAAGGTTACTCATGTTAACAGGGGGATAAACAGGGCTGCTCATAGTTTAGCTAAGTTAGCTTTATCGGGTGGGTTGGATTGTATTTGGTTTGATAATTTTCCTCTGTCTGTGCAGGAAATTGTAAGTGTGGAACAAACCCAAGTTATGGTTTAATATAAGTATGCTTTTCTTCAAAAAAAAAAAAAAAAAAAAA
>CM017322.1:7873752-7884205 GCA_006937295.1 Carpinus fangiana
AACTTGGAGGTAATTATTCTTCTTAACCTTTTTTTTTTTCCTCATACCTTAAATCCGTTCATATGTTTCCCTCTCCCTCTCTCCTTTTTGTCCTCTCTCTCTCCACACACACTCTTTTTTCTCTCCAAGTTTTTCACTCTCATTCCACGTCTCTCTCTTTCTCTCTCTCCAACATTAACATCTCTCATCTTTTTTCTCTCCACTTCAATCTTTCTCTTTCTCCACTCTTCAACATTAATAAAAACAGAATCTATTGGCCTAAAAATTCAACTTGGAGGTAATTATTATTCTTATCCTTTTTTTTTTCCTCATACCTTGAATTCGTTCATATGTTTCCTCATTTCTCTCATTTTTTTCCTCTCTCTCTCCACACTCTATTTTTTCTCTCCAAGTCTTTCACTCTTATTCCATGTCTCTCTCTCTCTCCAACATTAACATCTCTCATCTTTTTTCTCTCTACTTCAATCTTTCTCTTTCTCCACTTTTCAACATTAACAAAAACATAATCTATTGGTTTAAAAATTCAACTTGGAGGTAATTATTTTCTTAACCTTTTTTATTTTTTCTCATACCAATAATATTTTAATATATAAATTAAACAAAAATTAAAGATCATATATATATATATATAAAATAGCCTAAATCACTCTTAGAATTCTAATTTAATAATTGAACCGTTCAAAGAGTGCATGAGATTGAACCGGTTTTTGATAATTTCTTTTTCTATTTTTGTTAATGAATTAATCTCTCTATTTATTAACACAATTTTTCCTTTTATGTTTTCGTTTTGTTTATTAAATTTTTGTTGAGATGTTCTTCATTTGAATTTTTAAACATTAAATAAATAATTAAGCATTGAATATGATATTAGATGATTAATTTGATTGCATTAAATATTTAGTGAAATATATATATATATATTGTATTACTAAAAAAAGGATTTTGTTTATTTTGCTTTGTATTTTTTTTTTAATGTTCATAATCACATGAGTTTTATTTGATTGAAATATAATAGTTGACATAATTTTCTATGATTCAAACATGTATTGTGACACTATATTTAAACGTGCGATAATTTTTTTTTACAACATATAATAAAAAAATGCATTTAAAATTTTAAATTAAATTATAATGAAGAATTCCGCGCATAGTGCGGGTTATGAGCTAGTTGAATATAAAAAGAAGATAAACAAAATCAATACTTTGAATTGAGTTGAGGTTGGAGTTAGAATAATAGATTCTAGGTTCACTTTTTAAATGTTTTTTAGGTGGTTTTTTTTGTTTTAAAATTTTTTTCTTATTTGTTTAAATTTTTATAAAGGTAAATGTACTTTTAAGTAATTTAGTTGTTGTCCCCAAGAGGTAGCTCAATCGGCTGGAACCACGCCTAATGAAGCAGAGGTCACTAGTTCGAATCCCCCTCCCCCCTCTTGTGCGGACATGTCAAAAAAAAAGAAGTAATTTAGTTGTTTGTTTATATATATATTTTTTTTTGAAAAGAAAAAAAACCAAAAGATATAAGAAAAAAGTATGGAAAAAATGTGAAATCAATTTCAGTATATTTTACACAGATTTGCAATAAGTATAAAAATGTTTTGAACTTTCAATTGCAATCAGCTTGAACCCCTTTCTCAAATTTTAAATATTAAAAGTGATACAATGACGTTTATATCCCTGATTTTTTTATAAAATTCTAAATTTACCCTTAATTTCAAATTAATTTTTTTTAAACAATATTATTAAAAAAAAAAAAAATCACAAGGTGACCCATGGTTGGGCCAGCTTGTGACCTTTTTTTTTTTCAATTTTTTTTAATAAAAAGAAAATTGAAGGGTACCTTTGTCATTTTAGGGGTTTTAATGGCAAAAATTGACGGAAGGATTCAAATTGATTGCAATTGAAAGTTCAGGGATCCAAATTGAGAGATTTTAAAGTTCGAGGGGGTTTATCAAATCGTGTGGAAGTTTTGGGGTCTAAAATAAAGTTTCCCCTAAAAAATATATAAACTATAAATATAGTTTTTATATATTTATATATTTTATAATTATCCTATGGTTCATGGTTTTTCTAAGATCAACCCTTGATTTTTTATTTTATTTAAATAAAGACTGATTCAAGGACTAGTAGACTTTCCCACATCGGATACGGTTGAGGCTATATGCCAAATTTCTAATGGCTCTATCACTAGTAGTGATGTGCCGATTTAGAATGCTACTACACATAAAGAGTTGACTGTGAGGAGTGCATATCATCTCCATCATGAGTTACTTGTATCAAATAAAGGGGAATGCTCTCGCATGAGACAACATAGCTCTATGTGGAAACAAATTTGGCAAATGAACACACCTAACTTAGTGAAGGTATTTATGTGGAGAGCATGTCACAATGCTCTAGCCACCAAAGCAAATTTGTTTCGACGGAACATTATAGAGGATCTGTTATGCCCCACTTGTGGAGTGGAGGTAGAAACCACGGGACATGTTTTGTGGAGCTACCCAACTGCGAAGGATATATGGAGTAGGTGTGGGAGTAAAATCCAAAAAAGAAGTATCGAGAATGCGGAATTTGTCTTTATATTGGAGGAGCTCCTTCAATTTTTGGGTAAAGATGATGTTGAACTCATGGCGGTTGTGGCTAGGATGTTATGGCTTCGTCGGGATGCCCTTGTTTATGGGAAAAGGTTAGCCCATTTGTAGTGTAATCGGGTGCGCCATGGAGTCTTTGGAGGCATTCCAATTAAGCTAACTCTCGGAAAGATAGCCTGATTGAGAGGGTGATTACAGATGAAGTTTGATGGGAAGCTCCCAAGAATGGGTTTGTTAAAGTAAATTAGGATGCGATTGTAGATAAGAGTAGAAAGAAGATGGGTACTGGTGTGGTTGTTATAGATGGTAAGGGAGAGGTGTTGGCGACTTTGGTAGTGCCAAAAGACTACATCGTTGAGGTCGATATTGTGGAGGCAGTAGCAGCATTAAGGGCCATTAAGTTGAGTCGGGAATTGGGTTTTCACAGGATGGTTATGGAGGGTGACTCCCTCCAAGTGATGCAAGCTCTTAATAAAGATGGGAGAAATTGGAGCCGTTACGGTCTTCTTATGGAGGAGGCATGCGAATTACTTAATTGCTTGCAAAACTGGAAGGTTAACCATGTTAGACGAAATTTCAATGGTGCAACTCATAGCCGAAGGAAGCATTATCCTGTAGTGTGGAACAAGTCCTTGTTGACAAAGTTCCTAATTGCATTTTAGATATTATCTCTGTAGAGCGTTGTGCTTTAGTTGATTTGATTTATATATCGCTTGATTCCTTTCAAAAAAAGAAAAAAAGAAAAAGTACACTTGCCCACATCAATAGAGTGAGATAATTGTGGGATATTAGTGTAGTTTCTAACATTAATCTTCTTATAGTGTGGGAGCTATTTGTCACTTTTGAAGACTAATGGAGGCTATATACTATATTTCATCTCAATGTCTATTGGTCATTGATATATATATTTTTAAATAAAGGTTGATCCAATGACAGATGAGTACTGTCACATCAATATAATAGGAATACATGGCATTGCTACACTTTTGAAATTCTAAAATTTATTTGTCACAAGTTCAATGCTAGGCCGATATTACTTATGTTGTATGGCCGTGTTAACCCATCCTTAAATTGGTTTTATAAAAGAAACTTGTGGTTGGTGCAATATATGCTTATGCTTGTAAGACTAAAAATGTTACTCACAAAAAAAATAGAAGAAAAAAGGTAATGTTATTTGTTCCCCCCTATTCCCTCTTTGGACTTAGCTTACCTGTGGTACACCAAACTACCGCATATCTGCGGTAGTTTGTTCTACTGGCTGAGATTTCTTCTAAGGGTTTTTTTTTTTTGACATGTCCACACAAGAGGAGGGATGGAGATTTGAACTAGTGACTTTTGCTTCATTAAGCGTAGTTCTAGCCGATTGATTTACCTCTTGGGGACGTTCTAAGGGTTTTTTAATGCTTAGAAAGTAAAACGTGATGTTTTTTTAAAAAAATCCGTCAAAAAATCTAGTTTAACTCCCGTCAATATATATATTTTTTTCTACCCAAACTCCAAGCCATCTTCTCTCTCCTTTCACTTCCCCCTCTCTCTCTTCCCAACCCCACGGACGCTGCTCTCATGCTACCCTCCCCTCCTCTCCTGGCCAAGCACTGCTGCCCACCGGCAAGCAATGATGCCGGCCATCGCCCACCACTAACAAGCATGCCGCCCACCATCCGGTGACTTTCTCCGAAAATTTAAGTCAATAGTTTGTTAGATTTGATGGTGAGGACAATACGATTTTGACGGGGAGTAGAAATCTTAATTCACAAGTCTCTTTCCTTTTTTTTTTTCCCCTTATCGTGGCTAAATGGCCCAGTTTAGAAGCTTTCTTTGACAAAATGACCATTCTTTCGCTCAAGATTTAATTGCAGAAATGAAAATTTAGAACTTAATTTCTTCTGAGTGGAAAAATTCTATTCCCCATTTCATGGACTTGATAACATAGTGTGTTTGTTTTTATTGTAACTGCTCACAATAATGATGAACAGTTTATAGAATCGAAAAGAGAGAGAGAGAGAGACACACACACAGATTTAATGTGGTTTGGCAATTTGCCTACGTTTACAGAGAAGCGACTGTTATTCTCTTAATGAATTTAGGGTTACATCAATAACATATATATAGGAAAAAACCCTAAACCCTAATTGTACGGACTTGTACGGATACCGTACAAAAATCCCTAAAATACCCCGTACCGTACCGCGGGGGCGTTGCCCCCACACCCCTATAACCTAATCGTTCCCCCCTGCAAACTTANTTAGGGGTTTTAATGGCAAAAATTGACGGAAGGATTCAAATTGATTGCAATTGAAAGTTCAGGGATCCAAATTGAGAGATTTTAAAGTTCGAGGGGGTTTATCAAATCGTGTGGAAGTTTTGGGGTCTAAAATAAAGTTTCCCCTAAAAAATATATAAACTATAAATATAGTTTTTATATATTTATATATTTTATAATTATCCTATGGTTCATGGTTTTTCTAAGATCAACCATTGATTTTTTATTTTATTTAAATAAAGACTGATTCAAGGACTAGTAGACTTTCCCACATCGGATACGGTTGAGGCTATATGCCAAATTTCTATTGGCTCTATCACTAGTAGTGATGTGCCGATTTGGAATGCTACTACACATAAAGAGTTGACTGTGAGGAGTGCATATCATCTCCATCATGAGTTACTTGTATCAAATAAAGGGGAATGCTCTCGCATGAGACAACATAGCTCTATGTGGAAACAAATTTGGCAAATGAACACACCTAACTTAGTGAAGGTATTTATGTGGAGAGCATGTCGCAATGCTCTAGCCACCAAAGCAAATTTGTTTTGACGGAACATTATAGAGGATCTGTTATGCCCCACTTGTGGAGTGGAGGTAGAAACCACGGGACATGTTTTGTGGAGCTACCCGACTACAAAGGATATATGGAGTAGGTGTGGGAGTAAAATCCAAAAAAGAAGTATCGAGAATGCGGAATTTGTCTTTATATTGGAGGAGCTCCTTCAATTTTTGGGTAAAGACGATGTTGAACTCATGGCCGTTGTAGCTAGGATGTTATGGCTTCGTCGGGATGCCCTTGTTAATGGGAAAAGGTTAGCCCATCTGTAGTGTAATCGGGTGCGCTGCGGAGTCTTTGGAGGCATTCCAATTAAGCTAACTCTCGGAAAGATAGCCTGATTGAGAGGGTGATTATAGATGAAGTTCGATGGGAAGCTCCCAAGAATGGGTTTGTTAAAGTAAATTAGGATGCGATTGTAGATAAGAGTAGAAAGAAGATGGGTACTGGTGTGGTTGTTAGAGATGGTAAGGGAGAGGTGTTGGCGACTTTGGTAGTGCCAAAAGACTACATCGTTGAGGTCGATATTGTGGAGGCAGTAGCAGCATTAAGGGCCATTAAGTCGAGTCGGGAATTGGGTTTTTGGAGTATGGTTATGGAGGGTGACTCCCTCCAAGTGATGCAAGCTCTTAATAAAGATGGGAGAAATTGGAGCCGTTACGGTCTTCTTATTGAGGAGGCATGCGAATTACTTAATTGCTTGCAAAACTGGAAGGTTAACCATGTTAGACTAAATTTCAATGGTGCAACTCATAGTCGAAGGAAGCATTATCCTGTAGTGTGGAACAAGTCCTTGTTGACAAAGTTCCTAATTGCATTTTAGACATTATCTCTGTAGAGCGTTGTGCTTTAGTTGATTTGATTTATATATCGCTTGATTCCTTTCAAAAAAAGAAAGAAAAAAAAAAAACTACACTCGCCCACATCAATAGAGTGAGATAATTGTGGGATATTAGTGTAGTTTCTAACATTAATCTTCTTATAGTGTGGGAGCTATTTGTCACTTTTGAAGACTAATGGAGGCTATATACTATATTTCATCTCAATGTCTATTGGTCATTGATATATATATATTTTTAAATAAAGGTTGATCCAATGATAGATGAGTACTGTCACATCAATATAATAGGAATACATGGCATTGCTACACTTTTGAAATTCTAAAATTTATTTGTCACAAGTTCAGTGCTAGGCCGATATTACTTATGTTGTATGGCCGTGTTAACCCATCCTTAAATTAGTTTTATAAAAGAAACTTGTGGTTGGTGCAATATATGCTTATGCTTGTAAGACTAAAAATGTTACTCACAAAAAAAAAAAAGAAGAAAAAAGGTAATGTTATTTGTTCCCTCCTATTCCCTCTTTGGACTTGGCTTACCCGTGGTACACCAAACTACCGTATATCTGCGGTAGTTTGTTCTACTGGTTGAGATTTCTTCTACGGGTTTTTTTTTTGACATGTCCACACAAGAGGAGGGAGGGGGATTCGAACTGGTGACTTTCGCTTCATTAAGCGTAGTTCTAGCCGATTGATTTACCTCTTGGGGACGTTTTAAGGGTTTTTTAATGCTTAGAAAGTAAAACGTGATGTTTTTTTAAAAAAATCCGTCAAAAAATCTAGTTTAACTCCTGTCAATAATTTTTTTTTCTACCCAAACTCCAAGCCATCTTCTCTCTCCTTTCACTTCCCCCTCTCTCTCTTCCCAACACCACGGACGCTGCTCTCCCATGAATGCTACCCTCCCCTCCTCTCCCGGCCAAGCATTGCTGCCCACCGGCAAGCAATGATGCCGGCCATCGCCCACCACTAACAAGCATGCCGCCCACCATCCGGTGACTTTCTTCGAAAATTTAAGTCAATAGTTTGTTAGATTTGATGGTGAGGACAATACGATTTTGACGGAGAGTAGAAATCTTAATTCACAAGTCTCTTTCCTTTTTTTTTTTCCCCTTATCGTGGCTAAATGGCCCAGTTTAGAAGCTTTCTTTGACAAAATGACCATTCTTTTGCTCAAGATTTAATTGCAGAAATGAAAATTTAGAACTTAATTTCTTATGAGTGGAAAAATTCTATTCCCCATTTCATGGACTTGATAACATAGTGTGTTTGTTTTTATTGTAACCGCTCACAATAATGATGAACAATATATAGAATCGAAAAGAGAGAGATCAAGAGAGAGAGACACACACACAGATTTAATGTGGTTCGGCAATTTGCCTACATCCACAGAGAAGCGGCTGTTATTCTCTTAATGAATTCAGGGTTACATCAATAACATATATATATATATATGAAAAAACCTTAAACCCTACTTGTACAGACTTGTACAGATACCGTACGAAAATCCCTAAAATACCCCGTACCGTACTGCGGGGGCGTTGCCCCCACACCCCCACAACCTAATCGTTCCCCCCTGTAAACTTAATTACACCCATGGGTATCGTGATATTCACTACATTTCCGTCTACTTGGCCTTCCACTGGTGTTAATATAAGCCACTAACTCCAACAATTTTTTTCCACACGAGTCTAAATCGCTTGCATCTACTATGAAAGGAGTCTTGCTTGGGAAAATTTTAGGGAAAATGGGGGAGGTGAAATGGGTGGAGGTGGTTGTCCAGAGAGAGAGAGAGCAATGTTTTTGGAGAAAGTCACCGAATGGTGGCCAACGGCCCTGTTGGTGGTGGATGGTGGCCGGCGTCATTGCTTTTGTGAATTGGTGGAATATCAAGTGATATGATGCACCTGCAGAGAGAAGATCGACGGCTAGGGGTTTGGGTAGAAAGAAAAAGAAATTGACGGGAGTTTAACAGGTTTTTTGACCGATTTATTTTTTTATTTTTTCAACTGATGTTACCCTTCTAAGATTACTAACAACAGCTTTCCTATAGCTCATTCCCTTTCTTAAGTTTAGGAAAAAATTCATAAAAATCACATAAACACACCTACATTAGTTTCCCTAAGTTTAACCAACATCTTTAGGTCGCTGCTATAGTATTTCTCAATGTATTGAAAAATACTGTAGTTACCCAATGCTTTATTATATTGTGAAAAATTGTTCTCTTACATTTTTTCTTCATGTGTCTCCAATAAAAAAAGAGTATTTAATTGATATAAAGAAATATAAGTAAATCAATTGTGATATATATATTTTTTTTGTGTCAAATTCCTATATAGTTGAATTTGTGTCCATCACATTCCTACCTCTGGTAAAAGCGGGTTACTTGGGTGTAGGTAGAGGTGCATGTTTATTGATAATCATTGAGGTAAGTCAGTCGGGTTTTTTAGACACAGAGAAGCCAATATTAATGAATCTCTGTTCTGGTTCTATTCTTTTGCTGTAAAATCTCAGTGTCTATTTACTTCAGTTATCAAGAAAATAGCTCATTATGACAGCACAGATGGCAGCAACTGGCCCCCGAATTGATGATTGTTGGAAAAAAACAAGAAAGAGTAGCTAAAAAAGTTGTTTAAATGGATAAATTTTTCTTTTCTGTTTTCCTGAGAAAGTTGAGCCTCTTGTCTTCATTAATGAAGTTACTCATATATTGTAAATGGAGGTAGTGGCTCTCCGCCGGTACAAGTAATCCCCTGAAACCCGGGAATGGTCCGTCTGGCTAATCACAAAGTGAAATGGGGGGAGAGTAATGATCCCTATTCCCTACTTGTACTTGTACAAGTACAAGTACCGGAATATTATTCTGTTTTTAGTCAATTATATAGACTCTCTAAAGTCGAATATCTTTAGAAGTAGTCTAAAATTATAACATATGGCGTTTAGAGGTAGTATAGAATTACGACACGTGATGTGAATCTTTTTTTTTTTTTTTTTTTTAAAAGTTAAATCGGTTTTTTAAGACATAATTTTTTTAACCGGATTTCATTAATTGTGTTAATTATATTTCAAGAGTTTTTCATATATAAATTATTCAATAAATTAAGTATTATTAATATTCGAATCAAATAAGGAAATAAATAATATCAATCAAATTATTACATATTAATACATTTAGTCAATTTAATATGTATATCAATACGTCTAGGATTCTCCAAAAAAAAAAAAAAAAGTCACACACACACACATATATATTTTGAATCCATATCAGTCTCATTCATAGAAATTATGAGCATAAAGCTCTACAAGCAACCATAGCCAAAGCTATGAGGTTACAAGCATCACAGATGACGTATTACATTTAAGACCAAAACCAATCCACTAACCCATGACTAATCTTCATATTAAAAAGGGAAAACTATCATTTCCCCCATGAACTATCACACAATTACTATTTCCCCTCATGACCTGTCAACTTTACATTACATCCCCCATGAACTACCATTTCATTACCAAAATCCTCATTCCGTCAGTCAAAGTCGTTAAGTCAGTAAACAGTAGTGTCGTGAATAGTACGACTGACCGTTCGACTTAACGGCTTTGACTAATGGAATAGGTGGTTTTGGTAACGAAATGATAGTTCATTGGGGGTGTAATGTAAAGTTGGTAGTTCATGGAAGGAAATGGAAATCGTGTGGTAGTTTATGGGGGAAAGGATATTACCCCTATTAAAAAACATATATGTGCCAAACAGATTTAAACTAATGCATAGGTATGGCTTATTCCTCGAAACTGAGGGTAGACAAACCCTTAACCGAAATTCTTCCTCCTCGACCCGAAAGCCAGGATAACGTTCATATCCACAGCCCAAATGTCTGGACCATAGCAAATAACCCAGAGGCATCACACATGCAGATTGAGAGGGGACAAAGCCTTATTACAAGCAAAAAAAAGGAAATAAAAGTATATAGGGAAATAAAGGGACTAAAATATAAATAGAAACAGAATAAAAACCAAAGAATCACATTAAGCGGGTAACGGCAGCTGGAAGGAAGCCGATCACCTACTGGCCGAAAACTGACATGGAAGGTGGCGTTGGAGTTCATCTTGGGGGGACATGAGGAAAGACCCGACGCGGACAGTGGGTAGCAGAGCAGGTGCGGAGGAGATCGGCATTGCACACAAAACAAACTGGGGGGGGGGGGGGGGGG
>CM017322.1:7902710-7990308 GCA_006937295.1 Carpinus fangiana
GGGGTGGTTCGGCCACCCCTGTATTTTTTTTTTAATAGGGGTAGGGGGGGGGTGGTTCGGCCACCCCTGTATTTTTTTTTTAATAGGGTTAGGGGGTGGTTCGGCCACCCCTGTATTTTTTTTTTAATAGATTTAACTTTTAAAATTAAATTTTTTAAAAAATAATATTTTAATGGGTCAAAAACGGTGTGCTTCAAGTAATGTAACAGCAGTTAACAAAATTTGACGGATGGATTTTATTGTAGGATTCGACGTACCCAAGGAGTAATTTGTCAAAATAAAAAACTTGAGGATTTAAAAATTTTGGATTGCTGACCCATGCCTTTCTAATATAAATTCCCTAAATTATATTCAGCCTGAAAGAAATCAATACTGAATCTTTCAGTCAGCACACCTGAGAAGCCATTGTAGCCCATGCTGCACCAGCAATACCATAGCCCAAGAAGCTGCATAGGACTATATCACCAATGCCATTTACAACACTCGCAACTGCCAAAGCCTTTAAAGGTCCCCATGAATCTTTCATGCCGAGACTGGGAAATGGAAGAAAATATCAGATACAAACTTAAATGAAGTAACAAATGCTTCAATTTCATTCAACATGCCAAGATCTCATTTGACATAGAAAAATCAAAGTGTATCATAGTTAAACACCAAACCCAATATCTTATAAACACAAAAGGAAATATATCTTATTGCATGCAGAAAAAAATTGTATGGAAAAAGGATGCAAGCAGCACCAAATACTGCATTGCAGATTTAACAAAATTTGTCCAGTATAGCTCATAGCTAACGAGTATATGCAATAGCAGGTCAAGAACAAGTACAAACAACCATACTAAGGCAATGTGAGCTTATTCAGTAGATAATATATGTGAAGAGATATGGCTCATCAGCAGCACCTTGCACTTTGAGCTACCCATCCAATGAGAAGTGCAGGCCATGCTAAGCCTCGAATCTACAATCATAATAGATTCAATTAAATACATCAAGTGGAGCAGAATATTAAATGTTACTGACATGTAACCAGAATCCATTAGATATTTGTTTTCATGAACACAAGATACTGCAAGCCAGTGCATAGATTTCTTGTGCCAAATACCATTTCCTTTGATCATTCATATGATAAATGAATGACAGCAAAAAAAATCACGTTATCAAGTATTACTGACTTCCAAAGCGACTGGTCCCCCCCGCTCCCTTATTTTATTTTACTTTTTTGAACTTTTATTCCTCTCCATTCTCTTCCATAACTTGGTTTTATAATTTAATAACGGGAAATAAATCTGTACCAAAGGAATGACTGGAAATATTCGAAGCATATATCAAAACACACTGAGGATTTAAAGAGAAAATGTACCTGAACATATGTGTTTGCTGCAGGTACAACATGTGCGTTCTTTGGACCAGTAAAAGCTGAAAATGCGAAAGTAGTATATTCATCAGTCATTAGATTGCGTCTGGAATTCATTTAGTAAAAGACACTTGCTGTTATCCATTAAGTGGTGAAAAACATAAAACTGACTACCCAAAAACAATCAAACACTCGGTTTATCAATCGTAATTTGAGAAATAGACCAAAGAAGCTCTAAGCCTTATTACCAGTCAGTGCCCATGAACCAAAGAACTTCGTAAACAAAAGCATCAAGCAGCCACAAGTCAACCCAATAAAGAGCAAGTTAGATATGTGATGCTGCACTTCATTTTTGTCCTGTACCAATGCCACGCCGTCAAAACAAAAATGAAAAATATTGCAGTATAAGCAAAGTGACAATGATTAACACAAATGATCAAAAGTGAAGTAACGCACTTAAGCTTCTTCCTACCCTAAATGCAACGAAGGCCTTCAATTGTTAAAGAAACCAACCTTTCTGGCAAGGGAAGTAGCAACCATATTCGAAGTAGCAATCGAAAGGAACATGAACGTATAACTCATATAATCGCATATAACCGTTGCCGGGCCTGTCAGTCCAAATTCACAGACAAATTAAACCATAACTCAACCCAGCAATTAAAGCAAGAAGTTTGAGCCGAAGTTCCTTTTTTTTCTCCAGCGAGATTTGTAAAATTAGAAACTTTTCCTGTATTTTCTCAGCAACCAAGCAGAGAACTAATTCTAAACAACACCAAATTTTCAGGAGAATACAGTACCTAAAGCAGCGAGCTCAATGGAGCTACCCTGACCGATCACCGCGGTGTCAATTAGACTCATCAACGGCCCACAAATCCAGAGCCCCGTGGCGGGCC
The DNA here is from genome assembly GCA_006937295.1 of Carpinus fangiana. NCBI lineage: Eukaryota > Viridiplantae > Streptophyta > Magnoliopsida > Fagales > Betulaceae > Carpinus > Carpinus fangiana. The sequence continues at coordinate 7,904,958 of CM017322.1, forward strand.
CAGTGAACTTCACAATCTCCTTCATCTGATTCCATATACTCTGTTTCTCTTCACTCCCCAATTCCCCTCCCTCCACAACCCCCAACACCTTTTCTGTAACCGAAACGATACCACCATCGTTTTCGCCCGAGATTTCGGGTCCATTGTCGATGAGTTCTTCGGAGGGGCTAATGCAAGCGGTTATTATCCGATTTCGACGACTTTTCGGTCGCGAAATGAGTGACAAATTTGAAGGGAAAAGAGTGTGGTGAAAGCGAGGGAAAAGAGAGAGTGGCCTTTGAGTGGGGTTTTGGAAGAGAGGGGTGTGAGAAGGGCGAGCTATAGGGGTTTTTAATTGCATCTTTTTGCTTTTTCCGTTGGAAATGGAGGCATAAGAAAATAAGAAAGAAAAGAAAAAAGAAGCGGCGAAGACACAGAAATGAGACTCGGAGGAGAGAATGACAGCACAGATGAATAGTTGACCGGGGACTGAGTGGTTTATGATGATTTTAACTGAATTTCAAAATGTAATTACCATCGAATTGAAAATCTGATAATAATCTATCGAGGGTGTCTTGCTGGCTCTTGCATACCATTGCACAAAAGGTGCCTTCTGTGCCACCAATCAAGAAGATGACACCTCAACTTATCATCTCAAACTTACAATTCTAAAATACATGCAACTGCACCTGATTTTGTAGGACTTCTAGACAAAATTAAAAAACCCCAGAGAGTGGAGATCCAACATCGGCGCACCCACACTGCCAGAGACCCAACGCCGACGTAGACCCGCACCACGCCGCACTTCCGTTCGCCGGAGTTGCCCACGCCCAAGTGCATAGATTTGACCACTACAACCGGAGCTCCATCAACGCACGTCGCCGGCATAAACGTCCAGCCGCGTGACCCAACGGCTAGGTCTGGCTGTGACCCAGCCGTGGGTCACCATCTCTAACGAGTTTTGAGGCATCTCCGGCGAGTTTTTTTTACCAAACTCAGCCTAAAAAATCGATTACTATGCCTTAAAAATCAATTCTAATGCGCTACAAAACTCGTTTATAATGTTTCAAAATTTAATTTTAGATTTAAAACTAAAACCTAGAGGGGAAGGTTAACCCTTTTCGAGATTTTATCATCCTAAAAAATCTCATTAGAGCGGCTGGGCGTGGGTGCCGGCCTGTTTCAGCTGGCTGGTCGGGGGTGGTGGGAGCGACCGTTCTTCCTTCTCTTCTTTCTCTGCTGGCCACCCCCTTGTTCTTTTCGTTCTTCCTTTTTTTGTTCTTCCAGCTGCCAAAATCTAGTGTTTTTGGCCTACTTGTGTATTTTGCAGTTGAAAATATCTTTACTTCGATCATGGCAGAAAGTAAGGGTTTTTTGCCCACCAATAAGAAGATGCCACCTCACCATAAAGGGAAGAAAATGCAAAAAAACACCATACATCCTGCAACAGCTAATTTTCAACTAAAGAAGAAAGAAAAGAGAAAGAAGAGAAAGGAGAAGGAAGGAAGAAAGCTGAGACCCACGGCCGGCCTTGATTTGGCCGGCCACCGAGACCCACGGCTAGGTCTCGCCGGCGTGGGTTTGGTTTTTTTTTTTTTTGGTTTTTTCAGAGAGGTGGGTTTTTTTTATTTTTATTTTTATTTTTTTAAGTTTTTAAGATGATAAAATCCCAAAAAGGGTTAACCTTTCCCTCTAGGTTTTAGTTTTTAGGCATTAGGGCATTAGAATCGATTTTTGAGGTTGGATTTGAGTTTTTCGGTGTTTTCCGGTTGGGTTTGACCGAAAATGAAGAAGTCGCCGGAGAAGGTTTTGCCGGAAATGGTGGGTCACGGCTGGGTCAGCCGTCGCCGGAGAGGTGAGGGAGAAGAAGAAGAAAAAAAAAAAAAAACCAGGGGCGGGCGTGAGGGAGAATTTGGATGTTTTGTGCTCATTTTAATTTGTGTATTTTTTGAGATGTCAGCTTGTGAGTGGTAGGCAAAAAACCCCCTCTTTTTGCACCATCCGTATAGCAGCTGTACTCTTTGCAATTTTTTTGTTTTAGATGAGTTGTCATTCATTGAGTGGGTTGCACAAAAGGTGAATTTTGTGCAACCTCCTCATCTAAGCTATTCTCTAATCTATCTATAATTCAATAATAATTTTTAGGGAAAACTCGATTTGACATACTCTTTTTGAACTTTGAAACATTTTAATTTGGATCCCTAAACNGGGGGGGGGGGGGGGGTTCAAATTGAATGCAATCAAAAGTTTAATGGTCCAAATTAAGAGATTTCAAAGTTCAAGGGATATGTCAAATCGCGTGATAGTTTAGGGGTCTAAAGTGAAGTTTTTCTTAATTTTTATTATTATGTTAAAAAATGTATTCTTGAACACTCAAGAATTCATATATAATTTTTCTTTAAATTTTTTTTCTTTGAAAAATATTAGGAGTACAAAGACAGTTACACACAAGTTTATATTCTAACATGGTAAAGACGTGACATTGCCACCTTAGTTGAGAAAAAAACCTTAGTTCTATTTTGCGGTGGTGATAAATATTATGTAATAATTACAATTAATATGAAGGATACTTAGTAGAATACTTTGATTATATTGACTAATGTAGGTAGTTACAAAATAAAAAACAAATAAATTTTCAATGCTTTAAACTCAATTATGGTTGAGTATGTTATGAATGCATTCATGCATTTGGTGGATGACCATTTGGTTTCATCTTATGGAATTCTACACATTTATGTAACTTTTTAGAATTCCTATAACATCTATGTATACATTGATGTAGTCAATTGATTTATGTACTACCCTTTTATATTCACCTTTTCATATTCTTTAACTTCCCATTATTCCATGCTTATAAAATGGAGCATTGGCTAGTTTGTAAAACACACAATAAGAGTAAATGATCATACATAGTTCTTGAAGAACTAGTTTCACATATTGCAATCTCTTTCTATTATTTTGTTATTTTCTTTGATTTTACAACACGTTATCAGCACGAAACTCTAGCCAATTGTTGTATTCTTTTGATCTTCAACATCAAAAGCTATCCGTGAGAGGCATATGTCATATTGATGGAATGATTAATTCCAAGATGATTGGTGAAGAGTTGTATCTAGCAGACAGTTATACAACTTACACAATTTTTAAAGATAAGAAATATTTTCAATATTTGATATTAAACAAAGCTAGTGTCAATACAATATCTGGTTTATCAAAACTAATCGAAGGCTCTGAAAGAGCTAATATCATATTGCCAAAAGGAGCAAAATTTTGTATTGATGATGCTTTGCATTCTTCTAAATCTAGAAGAAATTTAATCAGTTTTAAGGATATTCGCCTAAATGGTTATCATGTTGAAATCACTAATGAAGGCAGTGACGAATATCTTTATATTACTTCAATAATTTCGGGCCAGAAGCTTGTATTGGAAAAACTGCCTGCTTTCTCTTCCAGGTTGTATTATACAACAGTAAGAATAATTGAATTACATGTTGTGATGCACCAGAAGTGCTCTAATCCAAAGATGTTTATGCTTTGGCATGATCGTCTTGGACATCCGGGAACAATTATGATGCGTCGAATAATTGAGAATTCTCACGGGCATCCCTTAAAGAACCAAAAAATTCTTTTACCAAGTGATTATCCTTATGCTGTATGTTCTCAAGGTAAACTTATTATCAAACCATCTCCTTCTAAGGTAATTGTTGAATCTCTATCATTTTTACAAAGAATTCAAGGGGATATATGTGGGCCAATTCATCCTCCATGTGGGCCATTTATATATTTTATGGTTTTAATTGATGCATCAACTAGATGGTCACATGTTTGCTTGCTATCTACTCGTAATATTACATTTGCTAGACTTCTTGCTCAAATAATTAGATTACGAACACAATTTCCTGATTATCCAATTCAATCTATTTGGATGGATAATGCGGGTGAATTTACATCTCAAGCATTTTATGACTATTGCATGTTGATTGTAATTAATGTTGAACATCCTATTGCTCATACTCATACTCAAAATGGTTTATCTGAATCATTTATTAAACGACTTCAGTTAATTGCTCGACCTTTGCTTATGAAAACAAAATTACCTGTTTCTGCTTGGGGACATGCAATATTACATGCTGTATTATTAGTTCGAATCAGACCAACAACTTACCAAAAATATTCCCCTTTACAACTTGCATTTGGTTAACCACTAAATATTTCTCATTTTCGTATTTTTGATTGTACTGTATATGTTCCAATTGCACCACTTCAACGCACTAAGATGGGACCTCAACGTAGACTTGAAATTTATGTTGGTTTTGATTCTCCTTCTATCATTAGATACGTTGAGCCTTTAACTGGTGATATTTTTAAAGCACGCTTTGAAGATTGTTATTTTGATGAAAGCCTATTCCCATCACTAGGGAAAGAAAAGTCGTTGCCAGAAGCACAACAAGAAATTACTTGGAATAATTCGACGTTATCTCATTTTGATCATCGCACAAATGAATGTGAACTAGAAGTTCAGAGGATCATCAATTTGCAGAGTATTGCAAATCAATTGCCGAATGCATTTACTGATAATAAGAAAATAGTTAAATCTCACATTCCAGCTGCTAATACTCCAACGAAGATAGAAGTCCTTGTAGGACAATCAATTAATACAGTAGAAAATGAGTCTAAGGCAAGCCTGAAGCGTGGATGACCTATTGGTGCAAATGATAAGATTTCCCAGAAGAGAAAAGCACAAGGAAATGAAATAAGCGCTCCTGAAGATGCTTTACCCACAAAACAGGTAACAAAAATTGATCAATCCAAACTTTCTGTACAAAATTCTCCTGGAAATAAATCCCTCGAAGAGGAACCTCTTGAAGAGGAATCTCCTGAAGAGTTATCCCCTGAAGAAGAACAAGTACCTGAAAATAATGAGATCTCAATAAATTATGTAAGTACAGGAGAAATATTGGATAGAAACAAAATTGTTGTCGACAACATATTTTCATTTAAAGTTGCAATTGACATTACCAGAAGTAATGATAATATTGAATTAAAAACCGTCGAAGAATGTCGATGTAGAAATGATTGGCCAATGTGGAAGGAAGCAATTCAGGCAGAATTGAACTCACTAGCAAAACGTAATGTATTTGGACCTGTAGTCCAAACACCTGAAGGTGTATCGCCTGTTGGATACAAGTGGGATACAAAGCAAGACTTGTTGCACAAGGTCTATTGCAGAAACCTGGTATTGATTATGAAGAAACATATTCCCATGTAGTGGATGCAATTACATTTAGATTTTTTATTAGCTTGGTAGTTACAGAAATTTTGGATATGCGTTTAATGGATGTTGTTACAGCATATTTATATGGATCACTTGATAATGATATATACATGAAAATCCCTGAATGATACAAAATGTCTGAAGCATATAATTCCAAATCCAGAAGTATTTATTCTATCAAGCTACAAAGATCTTTATACGGGTTAAAACAATCCGGACGCATGTGGTACAATTGTCTTAGTGAATATCTATTGAAAGAAGGATTTGAGAATAATCCAATTTGTCCATGCATTTTCATTAAGAAATCAGAATCTGGATTTGCTATCATTGCAGTTTATGTAGATGATTTAAATCTTGTCGGGACTCCAGAAGAGCTTATAAAAACTGTGACTTACTTAAAAAGTGAGTTTGAAATGAAAGATCTTGGAAAGACAAAATTCTGTCTTGGCTTACAAATTGAACATTTTCCAAACGAAATTCTTGTTCATCAGTCAACATATACAGAAAAAGTCCTAAAACACTTTTACATGGAGAAGACTCATCCTTTGAACACTCTAATTGTTGTTCGATCACTTGATGTGAAAAAAGACCATTTTTGCCCTCGAGAAGATGATGAAGAAATTATTGGTCCTGAAGTATCATATCTTAGTGCAATTGGTGCTCTAATGTATCTTGCAAATTGCACATGACCTGATATTGCATTTTCAGTTAATTTACTAGCAAGATATAGTTCTGCACCAACTCGAAGGCATTTGAATGGAGTTAAACATGTTCTACGTTATCTTCGTGGAACAACTGACATGGGATTATTTTATTCAAAATGTTCAAATTCACAATTAATTGGATATGCAGATGCAGGTTTTCTTTCTGATCCGCATAAAGGTAGATCTCAAACAGGATATCTATTTACATGTGGAAGTACTGCTATTTCATGGAGATCTGTCAAGCAAACACTTGTTGTTATTTCTTCAAATCACTCAGAGATTATTGCAATTCATGAAGCAAGTCAGGAATGCATATGGCTAAGATCATTAATTCAACACATTCGAGAAAAGTCTGATTTGTCCATAATCAAAGATAGCCCGACAAATATTATATGAAGATAATGCTGCTTGTATCACACAAATTAGAGGATGATATATTAAAGGTGATAGAACCAAACACATTTCACCGAAGTTCTTTTACACACATGAGCTCCAGAAGAGTGATGAGATTGATGTTAAGCAGATACGATCAAGTGACAATTTGTCAGATTTATTTACCAAAACATTACCAACTGCAATATTCAAGAAGTTGGTGAAAACATTGGAATGCGTCGACTAAAGGATCTTTCATTATGAACAAGTAAAGCTCTTCATGATAATGAGGGGGATTAATATGCTGATTGTACTCTTTTTCCTTCGCTAAGGTTTTTTCCACTGGGTTTTCCTTTGCAAGGTTTTAATGAGACAATCCTAAAGCATACAAAGGCACACAAGAATATTGTACTCTTTTTCCTTCGCCACAGGTTTTTTCCCACTGGGTTTTCCTTGGCAAGGTTTTAATGAGTCATATTCTTAGTGTATGGTTATCCAAGGGGGAGTGTTGTGAATGCATTCTTGCATTTGGTGGATGACCATTTGGCTTCACCTCATGAAATTCTACACATTTATGTAACTTTTTAGAATTCCTATAACATCCATGTATACATTGATGTAGTCAATTGATTCATGTATCACCCTTTTATATTCACCTTTTCATATTCTTTAAATTCCCATTATTCCATGCCTATAAAATGGAGCATTGGCTAGTTTGTAAAACACACAAAAAGAGTGAACAATCATATATAATTCTTGAAGAACTAGTTTCACATATTATAATCTCTTTCTATTATTTTGTTATTTTCTTTGATTTTACAATAGAGTAGTAATTCTCTAAATTAATTAATTAATTTAGGGGTGTTACAGTAAGGCCTTAGGTCATAAACCAAAGACGAAATCAGTTTATTTCCTTTATTTTCGCAAATCCGTTGTTTAGATTTTGTTTTCCTTTCTCTATTATGTGTTTACAATTCAAAGGCCGGTTGATGCGCATGCCATATACTTTCTGATCGGTTGTCTAAGCAGGTATTAAATAGGTGTGAGTACCATTATCGACCTCTACTTCTCACAAATAGTTTCAGATTTGTTATAAGAACACAAAATTAGAGCTGTTGGTCACCCCAATCATGGGTCTGTCAAGGATTAAACTGTCTATTTCTCATCCAGGAAGTAATTTTGGGTACAGAAAGCATTTGTTATAGAGATAATGAAAATGGTGCGCAGTGATTCCATGAAAATAACTAGGAACTTCAATTATTTCTCAAGTGGCACAGAATTCTTTCTTGTAAGATACAAAATAATACAACTAAAAAAAAAACAAGCAAGCACCTGCTGGCCGTGGTGAAATACAGATTACAGCTTGAGGCATACATTGCTTTTGCTTTTAACATCATTGAGGCACAGAATGACAAATTTAATCTTTGGCCACAAGAGCAATAATGTGCTATTCAATTTATTTTTTCGTGCTTGTGGGTAATTCATACGTTCTGTAGGCTAGAATAATGAATTGGATTCTTGCTAAATTGATTTTCATATGTGTTCATGTGGATTCCTAAACTAGGTAGCTCTCAGCTTTTTCAAATTATATTGACTCAAATCGTCAGAGTAAAGTATGCCATTCGGAGAAAGAAGGCGCAGAAGAGATATGAAAAATCGAGCCTGAAAAAGAAAAACTTTGTGCGGTCAGAGAAGTTCATAAAGATAAATACGTACAAGCAGGTAAGGTTGCTCTTCTTACCCACTGAAATGCTACAAGTCCAAACCAGCAGCCAGGCAAACCATATCCTCTACTGTTTACAAGCTGTTGAAAAGAAAGATGGGAAGGGCCTTGTTAATGCATGGTGAACAAAAGAACATGTAAAAAGGATACCAAAACAGCATGAGACAGATCTATACCAGTAGGAGTAGTGCACCCATAGAAAAGCATCCGCTCATTGACAAGCTAATAAATTTAAGATCCCGTCCAGCCTGCAGAAACAAAACCGACACTTTAATATTATAATACAATTTTTTTTACTATTCTTATGCAAGTAACTGCAATATAGTAAATAAACTTGATCATGAACAGGGTGGGACCCCAGCCCAGCAGACCCCATTTTCATTAGCAGGGTTTGGGCTCATATTTCAGGTATGGCGTGGGGTTGGGCAAATTATACCATCGTATAGCCATGAGGATTTGTTTTGATGGTGTGGAATTACAGTAAGATTCTCTAAATTAAGCTATATTATGTATTTCGTTAAGCAGAAAGTGCAACCAAACTAATAGTCACAAGAAAAATTCCAGTGCCACAGAAATTCCCAACACGAAAGGAGAGCATGATATAGGGTCTTGTATGTTGTGTACAACTTATTTATTTGCGATAGAAACACCTTGTGACTACAAGATAGCAGCATTATAAAAGCCTATCTTAGTAGCCTTTTATTGAGTTTTATGAAGTCTTTCGTTTATCAGTCAAATTAAGAGTCCTACTCCTAATTGATTACCGAAGAGTCAATAATTTAAACATGCTTCAAAGAACTCAAAACTTTGATCAATGGAATATTGGGTGTTTTGAGTATTGAGGCATGTTGGGCTTAATATGTTCTTTTATCTCTCTTCTTCTTTGGCATACTTCACATTATAGTCGAACAACCCCAGAACAGTCGCAAACTCTTCTCATTTCTTCCCTATTTTGTAACCTCAAATTGAGCCCTAGTCCTTACCCGTCGAAACCCTAATATTCACAAAATAACCATTTCAGAAACCTGTTTGCTTCTAGAAACAGTACTCTGGTTTATTTCCCATCTAGTCAATCTTTGAACCAAACTCTTTCTTCTAAACTTCTAAACCCTAGATCCACAAATTCTTCTAACCCTAAGTACACCACAAGCACACGTAGACAGAATCCATATATCCGTCACATCAATACTTCCACTGGAGCCTGAAATGGACACGACTCTTAGATCAAGTTTAAGCAGGTTATGTTTTAAAAATATGCATATGACTTGCAAGAATAAGACTCATTAGAAAAGCATGACGGAAACTTCATATTAAAGTAAAAATGAGTGTACCAGCAATGTTCCCTCGAGGCTGTGAGTTGGTGGTGTGACAACTAATGCAAGAAAATATGGAATGAGAACCTTGTGCATCTGCGTGGAAACAAGTTACATAAAGAAGAATCAGATAAGGCTTCATTTGCCATTTGCACAAGATAATGAAAATGCACATGTTTCCAATAGAATATCTGCACCTTAATTAATTTCCTCTACTTTTAACTATGAACTTAAATAAGATCTCTACTGTATGTCAGACTTGAGATGTATGAATTTTGACTTACCAATGAAATCGCACAAAGATGATAATCAGTCAAAAGTGTAATAGCTACAAATAAAACAATGTTAATTTTAAATTTCTCAGATTTATTTTTAAGTTATGATACTCTTTGAAATGAGAAAGAAACAACTTATGTATACTCTAAATCAACAGATTGGGCCACTGGGAGCTCAACTATTAATATCACCAAAAAGATTAAATTTCATATAAAAGCAATTGTCATAATCCAATTAATGCAATCTGGTAAGGCACAAAGTGGCGTAACTCCAAAGGCTATAAAAGAATTGATACTATTCACAACAGACAAACTCAAAAAGTAAGAACTAACCTCCTGTATGACATTCTGATCATGTGTAAAGATTTTGGGGAACAACCAAGGAACACATGTTCCAACAATTCCTAATAGCAACCCAAGTATTGCTCCAATGATGACAAGTGACTTTAACAGCATTCGAGCCTGTTGTATTTCACTAAGCACTCAGAAAACTTTCAAGAAAGAAAAATCAATATAGAGACAAATAACATGGCATCAATACAGTCAAAAAATCAATATAATAGCAACCTAAGTATTGCTCCAATGATGAGAAGTGACTTTAACAGCATTCGAGCCTGTTGTATTTCACTAAGCACTTAGAAAACTTTCAAGAAAGAAAAATCAATATAGAGACAAATAACATGGCATCAATACTGAAAAAAAGACAATAGTCACTTCGCTTCGCTCTCTCTCTCTCTCCCACTGCCTGAGTAGGCGCGTGAGTGTGTTGTTATTCGCTGGTTTGGGTTTAGAATGGAAAGCAATAGGAGATGGAAGGTGGAATCAAAGGTGTTTGAAGTGTTGATCAAGGGAGGTGTTACAAGGGTTAGGATTGTTGAACGAAGTCATAATAAACGGAGGTCCATTTTTGTTCAAAGGTATGAGCTTGCATGGTTGGTAAGATCAGTGGAGGAGGTGGTTGAGTTGGAAACCTCCGAGGTTTTCTGGGATCAATCACTTGCAGGTTACCCAAGGATCATCGTCCAAAAGTAGTCAAACAGACACGGGAGGTTTTTGACAGTCGAGGAATTTGATGGTCGAAGAAGAATTGGTATGGTTTTAATTCTAGAAGGGAGGTTTGGGCAAGGCTGGTCACGACTTTTATCGGAATTGCGACAGGCGAAGGCTTCTCTGTGGGAGGGGCGAGAGGTTAGGGAGGATAAGGTGGCGAATCTTCTGGACAACAAAGCAGCATGACGAATCCCGGAGAAGGTTCGTTTCCACGGGGTTGAAGAACAGGTGGCGCCGGTATCTCTGAAGAATCAAGCAGCGGCGAAGGTTAGTGTTCATTGCGAGGAGGCACCGTCGAAGGTTCTGTGCCAGCCGGGAAGTGCTTCAGGTTCTGGGGACTCCGGCGACGCATTCTGTGGAGGTGATGGTCAGGCGGGGATTCTGAGAGGTGCGAAGCCCAAGGGGAGGTGGGTTCAGGCACTCCTTTCGTTGGCGCCGTGTTCTATGAAGGTGGCGTGTTCATCGAACTAGGGGCGGATGATTTTACGTGAGGAGGATGTCAGTGATAGAGGGGTGTATGCATTTAATGCAAAGGTGGAGCTATATAATTGTAGGGAATGGATGAAAAGAATTAGGGGTGAGGTGGATGCAGGTTTGCAGAGGTTGGAAAGGCTTATTAAGGATGTGGACTTCTCCGGGCCAGGGCAGGGGCGGATGGGTAAAGAGTGGGCTTTCAGGCCCAAAAGGACTCTTGAGCCCAGAGGTAAAAGGATGTTCATTCCAAAGGCTCCGGGTGTGGGTTTGGGCTTAGGCCCTATTATTGGTAAAGAGCCTCAAGGTGTGGGCTGTCCCAAAGAAAAAAAGCTGGTACATGGGCCGGGCTTGGAGGCGGGCTCGTCTGGGCTCCCCAGAGGGCCTCATGATGCGGGCAACTCCAAGAATATGGAAAAGGGGGTGGGCTTGGAGGTGGGTTCGATTGGGCTTGATGCAGGCGCAGGTATGGGTGGCTCCAAAAGGGATGGATCTATGGCGTGGGCTTCATCGTCGCATCTCCGAGCGCTTAGGTCTGGGTCGAACTCGAATATGGTGGGGATGGAAGTCGATGAGCATACAATGTCATTGAAAATGATGGAGGACACTGGGTCGGTTCAGTTGCCGCCGGCGTAGGTAGGGAAGGAGCCGATTCAACTGTCACCGGTGAAGGAAGGGAAGGAGTTTGGTTTGTTGACTCCGGCAAGCTTGCGGTTTGGGAAGAGGGCAGCAGTCACGGAGCCCATCAAGTATCTGGTTTACCAGAGGAGCCGTGTGAGGTTTCCAAAACCCAAGCAGACGGAAGCAGTTGTGTGTTCGACTGGGAAGCCTTCTGGGCAGTCGGCGTCGAAGGGAATGTTGGGTGTAATCTCTTCTGTTTCTTTGGTGCGGCTTGTCTTCGAGGGGGACGAAATGGAACCGTGTGAGTTAGGGGAGGCTTCTTCTTCGGCGGGGACACTGGCTGCAACTATAATCAGTGAAGAGATTGTGCCATAGTCGGGGAATGGGGCGGATTCTACTGGAACAGGTAAGTCTAGGACTAACCCGGTGGAGACAGAGAAGCTGAACCGTGCGTTGGAAGTTGGTGAGATTGTGGGTATGACTTGTGAAGGGAAGCCTGGTCAATTAAAGCAGGCTCTGGGGAAGCTTATTGCCGAGAACCATGGTAGTGGGATTGGAGGTGAGGGGCAGACAAGTGACCAATGAATTATAATATCCTAACATGGAATGTGAGAGGGTTGAATGAGGGCAGAAAAAGGTTGAAGATTAGGAACTTGCTGAGTAAATGGAAAGTAGACATAGCATGTCTTCAAGAGACTAAGCAGAAGTTGATCACAAACCATCTAGTGAAGAGTTTGTGGCGCTGTCCTTATATGGAGTGGTGCTATGTGGCTTCTAATGGAGCTTCGGGTGGGATCCTTCTGATGTGGGATCGCAGGGTGGTGACGAAGATAGATGAATGCTTGGGAAGATATGTGGCTGCATGCTCTTTTAGAAATGTCGAAGACGGGTTAGTGTGAGCATTTGCGGGGGTGTATGGCCCTAATAGAATTCATACTAGAAGGTTTATGTGGGAAGAATTGACAGGGTTGTTGAGCATTTGGGATATGCCTTGGTGCATTGGAGGGGATTTCAATGCCATGCTTTTCCACAGCGAGAGATCCGGAGGTGCTAGTATGCGGCGTGCAGCGATGAATTTTGCAGACTTTATTGCGGATCAGGTTGGGGTGTCTACGTGGTCCAACTCCATGTCTTGGTCTAGATTGGATCGGTTCTTAGTTTCTCCGGTTTGGGAGATGAGCTATCTAGGTTTGGTTCAGAAGAAGCTTCTTCGTGTGTGTTCCGATCATGCTCCTATTATCTTGACTAAAGGTGGCCTACAAAACGGGAAGCGCTACTTTTAGTTTGAGACCATGTGGCTTAAAAAGGAGGGGTTCATAGACAAGGTTAGAGATTGGTGGGGATCATTTTCCTTTGAGGGCTCCCCGAGCTTTGTCTTAGCTAAGAAACTTCAAGCTCTTAAAGGGAAAATTAAGAAGTGGAACATTGAGGTGTTTGGCAATGTGGGGGCTAGGAACAAGGAGTGGGCTGAGGAATTGGAGTTACTGGACAGTTATGAGGAAAATAGAGGGCTTTTAGAGGAGGAAAAAGAGAGGAGGAGAGGGCTGGTTTCAGATTTGGAGGCTTCTCTCTTACAAGAGAAAATATGTTGGAGACAGAAATCCAGGATCTGGTGGCTTAAGGAGGGTGATAAGTGTACTAAGTTCTTTTACCAGGTGGCTAATGCTAACCGAAGGATTAATTCTATTGAGTCTTTGTCAGTGAACGGCTCACCTACTTTGGACCCCGACATCATCAGTTCTCACATTGTCAGCTTCTATGAGTCTTTATTCTCGGAACCCACTACTTGGAGACCGAGGGTGGATAACCTAGAGTTTGATGTGTTGAGTGTGGATGAGGCGGCTAGTTTGAAAGTTCCCTTTGAGGAACTGGAGGTGTGGGAGGTGATTAAAGGTATGAATAGGGATAAGGCCTCGGGTTCGGATGGTTTCTTCTTGGCTTTTTTTTCAAGATTGTTGGGAGGTGGTGAATGGGGATTTCATGGCGGTATTTGATTTCCACACTCATGGCAAGTTTGTGAAGAGCATAAATTCTACTTTCATCTCGCTCATTCCTAAGTTTCATGGAGCCAAGGAGATAAAAGACTTCTGCCTTATTAGCCTTGTGGGTGGTGTCTACAAGATTATAGCTAAGGTGTTGGCCAATAGGATGAGGAGAGTTATGGACAAGCTTATTTCCAAGTTGCAAAATGTTTTTGTGAAAGGGAGACAGATTCTAGATTCGATTCTTATTGCGAATGAATGCCTGGATAGTAGACTTAAGACAGGAGTTCCTGGGGTGTTGTGCAAATTGGATATGGAGAAGGCGTATGATCATGTCAGTTGGGATTTTCTTCTTTATTTATTGAGGAGGTGTGGGTTTGGGGAGAAATGGTGTAAGTGGATAAAGCTTTGCATTTCGATAGCTCGTTTCTCAGTTTTGATCAATGGTGTTCCAAGTGGTTATTTTGGTAGTTCTCGGGGGGTGCGACAAGGAGATCCTCTATCTCATTTTTTATTTGTCTTGGTTATGGAGGAGTTTAGTAGGATGATTGGTGCAATCACCTCTAGGGGCTTGATCTCGGGGTTTTCGGTGGGCTCTAATGAACAAACTCGGGTTGTTGTCTCTCATCTTCTATTTGCAGATGACACTTTGGTCATTTGTGGGGCTGATGAAAGTCAGATCAGGTATATTGGGGCTCTTCTTGTTTGTTTTGAAGCGGTTTCAGGACTTAAGGTTAATTTGCCTAAGTCTGCTTTGATTCCAGTAGGGCCTTTGGAGGATGTAGATCAACTTGCCGGGTTATTGGGCTATGGTTCTAGTTCGCTGCCTTTGAAATATTTGGGGCTGCAGTTGGGGGCTTCTTTTAAGCTCAAAACGATGTGGGCGGAATTGGAAGAGTTGATGGCTCGGCGGTTGGCTCCTTGGAAAAGGACGTATCTTTCCAAGGGTGGTAGGGTTACATTGATTAAAAGCACTTTATCAAACTTGCCTACTTATATGTTGTCTCTTTTTCCTATTCCTGCTCTTGTGGCTAAGCGAATTGAGAAAATTCAACGGGACTTCCTTTGGGGGGGCTGAATGATGAGACTAAGATGCACTTGGTTGAGTGGAACAAGGTATGCTCTCCTTTGGATGAGGTTGGGTTAGGAATCCGGAACATTAGAAGATTTAACTAAGCTCTTTTGGGTAAGTGGCTTTGGCGGTTTGCTCATGAGGAGGGTGCCTGGTGGAGATCGGTTTTGGTAGCTAAATATGGGTCGGATTGGGGAGGGTGACGCTCAGGGGACATCATTGGCTCTCATGGGGTGGGTCTCTGGAAATGCATTTGTATGGGTTGGCAGGTTTTTGGGAGACATTTCAGATTTGATCCTGGCGAAGGTTCTAGGATTCGCTTTTGGGAAGACATTTGGTGTGGGGATAGAGCTCTCAAGGATGCTTTTCCTGATTTGTTTACCATTGCCAGCAACAAAGGGGCGTCTATAGCGGATAACATGGAGCGCTCAAATGGGATCATCCAATGGAATATCCAGTTTTCTAGGTTATTCCATGATTGGGAGGTGGAGGTGGTGGCTGCGTTTTATAAGTGCTTGTATGATTGCAAGCTGAGAGGAGGTGGGGTTGACAAGTTGTGGTGGTTACATTCACGCAAGGGTTTGTTTGAGGTCAAGTCTTTCTATCGAGCCCTTTCGTCCTCAGGGTCTTCCTCTTTCCCTTGGAAGAGTATATGGAGATCTAAGGCTCCCCCTAGAGTGGCGTTCTTCGTTTGGTCAGCTGCTTGGGACAGGATTCTTACTGTGGATAATCTTAGAGCGAGGGGTATGGTGGTGGTAAATAGATGTTGGTTATGCGAATCGGATGGGGAGTCAGTTGATCATCTTCTCCTCCATTGTGAGGCTGCGAGAGCCTTGTGGAATGCTTTCTTCATTTGGTTTGGTCTTTGTTGGGTTATGCCTTGCTTGGTTAAGGAGTTATTGGCTTGCTGGTGGTCGAGTGGTCGTTCCAGGAGTGTTGTTGTGTGGAAGATGGTCCCTCTCTGTATTATGTGGTGTATTTGGAGTGAGCGAAACAATAGATGTTTCGAGGACTCCTCGAGGTCTATTGAGGAACTTCTCCACTTTTTTCTTTTTACCCTATTCACCTGAACTGTGGGCTGGCTGGCCCCGCAGGTGATTAGTTTTTCTGATTTTCTCTCTCTCTTTTCCTCTTCCCCCTAGCTCCCCTTTGTATACCCCTTGTGTACTAAGGGTTGCGCCTCTTTGCGCTTTTTATATATTTTTCCGACTTATCAAAAAAAATACTGTCAAAAAATCAATATAATAGCAACCTAAGTATTGCTCCAATGATGACAAGTGACTTTAACAGCATTCGAGCCTGTTGTATTTCACTAAGCACTCAGAAAACTTTCAAGAAAAAAAAATCAAAATAGAGACAAATAACATGGCATCAATACTGTCAAAAAATCAATATAATAGCAACCCAAGTACTGCTCCAATGATGACAAGTGACTTTAACAGCATTTGAGCCTGTTGTATTTCACTAAGCACTCAGAAAACTTTCAAGAAAGAAAAATCAATACAGAGACAAATAACATGGCATCAATACTGTCAAGAGAGAGAGAGAGAGAGAATCGGTAGACTGACTTTACATAAATCATACATCAATAAGATTTAAGAGAAAACATGGTTGTAACAGCAACTGATACAACTTTAGAAGGCTGCAGCATCAGAAAAGTGACCATTACTAACCTTTTCCAAATTTCGACCGACTCCATATATTAACTCCGGCATAAATGATTGTGCGGTCTGAGATAGAGGTTCACCCCATACTGTACACATACAAAACGTTTGAACCATGACCTAGAGTAAAAAGTAAGTTGTCAATGCAGATGGCAGTTGTTTTTATCAAAGATGGGAAGCAAAAGCAGGGAAGATAGAAACAGAAATTACAAGTGTAACAAACCTGATGAGCGGCCATGGTGTGTGTGCCTGTAGATGTGGAAAAATATATAAGAAGGGAATAGAAAGCCACCTGAAGCATCAAAATGTCTCAGAAAAATAGAGATGTGACATGAGACCAAATACAGCTACAGCATTGAGTAATACTATAATCTAACCTTTGACATCATTGTTAAAAACACTGGCGTAGCAAGCCCAAGTACTGTTAAAAGTTCATGAGGTGATGGAACAGAAATAGCAAAAGCGTTGTATCCTTTCTTGTTCAGAGTTTCAATCATCATATAACCTGCAATAACCTAGAACAAATGCTGGTGAGTGGCAATGGAAAGAGAAATAAATGTATATCTGGTTGGCTTCAGTGAGAATGCATTAATAAGAGCATATTATAAATTATATTCAGCCTGAGAGAAATCAATACTGAATCTTTCAGTCAGCACACCTGAGAAGCCATTGTAGCCCATGCTGCACCAGCAATACCATAGCCCAAGAAGCTGCAGAGGACTATATCACCAATGCCATTTACAACACTCGCAACCGCCAAAGCCTTTAAAGGTCCCCATGAATCTTTCATGCCGAGACTGGGAAATGGAAGAAAATATCAGATACAAACTTGATGAAGTAACAAATGTTTCAATTTCATTAAACATGCCAAGATCTCATTTGAGATGGGCAAATCAAATTGCATCATAGTTAAACACCAAGCCCAATATATTATAAACACAAAAGGAAATATATCATATTGCAGGCAGAAAAATATTGTATGGAAAAGGATGCAAGCAGCACCAAATACGGCATTGCAGATTTAACAAAATTTGTCCAGTATAGCTCATAGCTAACGAGTATATGCATTAGCAGGTCAAGAACAATCACAAACAACCATACTAAGGCAATGTGAGCTTATTCAGTAGATAATATATGTGAAGAGATATGGTTCATCAACAGCACCTTGCACTTTGAGCAACCCATCCAATGAGAAGTGCAGGCCATGCTAAGCCTCGAATCTACAATCATAATAGATTCAATTAAATACATCGAGTGGAGCAGAATATTAAATGTTACAGACATGTAACCAGAATCCATTAGATATTTGTTTTCATGAACACAAGATACTGCAAGCCAGTGCATAGATTTCTTGTGCCAAATACCATTTCCTTCGATCATTCATATGATAAATGAATGACAGCAAAAAAAATTACATTATCAAGTATTACTGACTTCCAAAGCGACTGGTCCCCCCAGCCCCCTTATTTTATTTTACTTTTTTGAACTTTTATTCCTCTCCATTCTCTTCAATAACTTGGTTTTATAATTTAATAACGGGAAATAAATCTGTACCAAAGGAATGACTGGAAATATTTGAAGCATATATCAAAACACACTGAGGATTTAAAGAGAAAATGTACCTGAACATATGTGTTTGCTGCAGGTACAACATGTGCGTTCTTTGGACCAGTAAAAGCTGAAAAAGCGAAAGTAGTATATTCATCAGTCATTAGATTGCGTCCGGAATTCATTTAGTAAAAGACACTTGCTGTTATCCATTAAGTGGTGAAAAACATAAAACTGACTACCCAAAAACAATCACTCGGTTTATCAATCGTAATTTGAGAAATAGACCAAAGAAGCTCTAAGCCTTATTACCAGTCAGTGCCCATGAACCAAAGAACTTCGTAAACAAAAGCATCAAGCAGCCACAAGTCAACCCAATAAAGAGCAAGTTAGATATGTGATGATGCACTTCATTTTTGTCCTGTACCAATGCCATGCCGTCAAAACAAAAATGAAAAATATTGCAGTATAAAACATCGAGGAGCAAAGTGACAATGATTAACACAAATGATCAAAAGTGAAGTAACGCACTTAAGCTTCCTCCTACCCTAAATGCAACGAAGGCCTTCAATTGTTAAAGAAACCAACCTTTCTGGCAAGGGAAGTAGCAACCATATTCGAAGTAGCAATCGAAAGGAACATGAACGAATAACTCATATAATCGCATATAACCGTTGCCGGGCCTGTCAGTCCAAATTCACAATCAAATTAAACCATAACTCAACCCAGCAATTAAAGCAAGAAGTTTGAGCCGAAGTTCCTTTTTTTTCTCCAGCGAGAATTGTAAAATGAGAAACTTTTCCTGTATTTTCTCAGCAACCAAGCAGAGAACTAATTCTAAACAACACCAAATTTTCAGGAGAATACAGTACCTAAAGCAGCGAGCTCAATGGAGCTACCCTGACCGATCACGGCGGTGTCAATCAGACTCATCAACGGCCCACAAATCCAGAGCCCCGTGGCAGGCCCAGTGAACTTCACAATCTCCTTCATCTGATTCCATATACTCTGTTTCTCTTCACTCCCCGATTCCTCTCCCTCCACAACCCCCAACACCTTTTCTGTAACAGAAGCCATACCACCATCGTTTTCGCCCGAGATTTCGGGTCCATTGTCGATGAGTTCTTCGGAGGGGCTAATGCAAGCGGTTATTATCCGATTTCGACGACTCTTCGGCCGCGAAATGAGTGACAAATTTGAAGTGAAAAGAGTGGGGTGAAAGCGAGGGAAAAGAGAGATTGGCCTTTGAGTGGGGTTTTGGAAGAGAGGGGCGTGAGAAGGGCGAGCTACTAGGGCTTTTAATTGCATCTTTCCGTGGGAAATGCAGGCCTAAGAAAATAAGAAAGAAAAGAAAAAAGAAGCGGGGAAGACAGAGAAATGAGACGCGGGGGAGAGAATGACAGCACAGTTGAAGAGTTGACCGGAGGAGACTCAGTGGTTTATAATGATTTTAACTGAATTTCAAAAAAGAAATTCAAAGTGTAATTACCATCGAATTGAAAATCTGATAATAATCTATCTATAATTCAATAATAATTTTTATTATTACGTTAAAAAAAATGTACACTTGAACACTCAAGAATTCATGTATAATTTTTCTTTTAACTTTTATTTTTATTTTAAAAAATACTAGGAGTACAAAGAAATTTACACACAAGTTTATATTCAAACATTGTAAAGACGTGACATTGCTATGTCAGTTGAAAAAAAGAAGAAAACCTAGTTTTATTTTGTGGTGGTGATAAATACTATGTAATAATTACAATTAATATGAAGGATACTTAATAGAATACTTTTGATTATGCTTTAAACTTGATTATGGTTGATTAGTAATACTCTGAATTAATTAATTAATTTAGGGGCGTTACAGTCCTTACGACGATTGTTTAGATATTTCCTTTATTTTCGCAAATCCGTTATTTAGATTTTATTTTCCTTTCCTTTCTCTATGATGTGTTTACAAATCTAACTTTCTAAGGCTGGATGATGTATATGCTATATACTTTCTGATCAGTTGTCTAAGTATGTATTAAATAGTAGGTGTGAGTGTCACAATCGACCTCTACTTCTCACAAATGGTTTCAGATTTGTTATAAGAACACAAAATTAGAGCTGTTGGTCACCCCAATCATGGGTCTTCTGTCAAAGATTAAACTGCCTATTTCTCATCCAGGAAGTAATCTTGGGTATAGAAAGCATTTGTTACAGAAATGATGAAAATGGTGCAGTGATTCCATTATAATGACTAGGAACTTCAATTAATTCTCAAGTGGCACAGAATTCCTTCTTGTAAGATACATAATAATACAACAACTAACAAGCAAGCAGCTGCTGGCTGTGGTGAAATACATGTCACAGCTTGAGGCATACATGATACATTGCTTTTGCTTTTAGCATCATTGAGGCACAGAATGACAAATTTAATCTTTGGCCACAAGGGCAACAATTTGCTATTCAATTTTTTTTTTTTTTTCGTAAGTGTGGGTAATTCATATGTTCTGTTGGCTATCGTAATGAATTGGATTCTTGCTAAATTGATTTTCATATGTGTTCATGTGGATTCCTAAACTAGGTAGCTTTCACCTTTTTCAAATTATACTGACTCAAATCATCAGAGTAAAGTATGCCATTTGGAGAAAGAAGGCGCCGAACAGATATGAAAAATCGAGCCTGAAAAAGAAAAACTTTGTGCAGTCAGAGAAGTTCATAAAGATAAATACATGCAAGCAGGTAGGGTTACTCTTCTTACCCATTGAAATGCCACAAGTCCGAACCAGCAGCCAGGCAAACCATATCCTCTACTGTTCACAAGCTGTTGAAAAGAAAGATGGGAAGGGCCTTGTTAATGCATGGTGAACGAAAGAACATGTAAAAAGGGTACCAAAACAGCATGAGACAGATCTATACCAGTAGGAGTAGTGCACCCATAGAAAAGCATCCGCTCATTGATAAGCTAATAAATTTAAGATCCCGTCCAGCCTGCAGAAACAAAACCGACACTTAAATATTAGAATAAAAATTTTTTACTGAGTCAATAAGTCAATAAATATGCTTCATTATATTCAAAGAACTCAAACTTTGATCAATGGAATATTAGGTGTTTTGAGTATTGAGGCATGTTTGGCTTAATATGTTCTTTATCTCTCTTTTTTTTTTGGCATACTTCACATTACAATCGAGCAAGCCCAGAACAGTCACAGTCTCTTCTCTTTTCTTCTTCTCCATTTTGTAACCTCAAATGAAGCCCTCTCCTAGTCTCCTTGCCTGTCGAAACCCTAATATTCACCAAATAACCCTTTCAGGAACCTGTTTGCTTCAAGAAACAGTACTCTCGTTTATTTCCTGTCTAGTCAATCTTTGAACCAAACCCTTTCTTCTAAAATTCTAAACCCTAGATCCACAAATTTTCCATAAGTCCACAGCAAGCACATGTAGACAGAATCAATAAATCTATCCTAAGTAAATACTTCCACTGGAACACAAAATAGACATGACTATTTCAAGTTGCAGCAGGCTATGTTCAAAAAATATCCAAATGACTTGCAAGAATAAGACTCACTAGAAAAACATGACGGAAACTTCATATTATAAAGTAAAATCAAGTGTACCAGCAATGTTCCCTCAAGGCTGAGAGTTGGGGGTGTGATAGCTAATGCAAGAAAGAATGGAATGAGAACCTTGTGCATCTGCGTGGAAAAAAGATATATCAAGAAGAATCAGATAAGACTTACATTTCCATTTGCACAAGATTATGAAAATGCATATGTTTCCAATAGAATAACTGCACCCTAATTAATTTCCTCTACTTTAACTCGGAACTCAAATAAGATCTATAGTGTAAGTCAGACTTGAGATGTATGACATGAGATACCAATGGAACAGCACAAATATTTTAATCCATTAAAGTGTAATAGCTATAAATAAAACAGTGTTAATTTCATTTAAATTTCTCAGATTTATTTTTAAGTTATAATACTCTTTGAAATGAGAAAGAAACACCTTATGCGTACTCTAAAGCCACAGATTAGGCCGCTGGTATAATTCCGCTTAATGGAATCTTGTAGGGCAGAAAGCAACATTACTCCAATGGCTATAAATGAACTGATACTACCCACCAAAGACAAACTCAAAAAGTAAGAACTAACCTCCTGTATGACATTCTGATCATGTGTAAAGATTTTGGGGAACAACCAAGGAACACAGGTTGCAACAATCCCTAATAGCAACCCAAGTATTGCTCCAATGATGACAAGTGACTTTAGCAGCATTCGAGCCTGTTGTAATTCACTAAGTACTCAGAAAACTTTCAACCAAGAAAAATCAATATAGAGACAGATAACATGGCATCAATACTGTCAAGAGAGAGAGAAGACTTGGGAGAGAGTGACTGTACCTAAATCATGCATCAATCAGATTTAAGATAAAACATGATTGTAACATCAACTGATACAACTTTAGAAGGCTGCAGCATCAGAAAAATTAACATCACTAACCTTTTCCAAATTTCGACGGGCTCCATATATTAACTCTGGCATAAATGATTGTGCAGTCTGAGATAGAGGTTCACCCCATACTGTACATGTGAGGAACGTTTGAACCATGACCTAGAGTAAAAATTAAGTTGTCAATGAAAATGGCCATTAGTTTTGCCAAAGATGGGGAAGCTATAGCAGGCAAGATAGTAACAAAAATTACTAGTGTAACTAACCTGATGAGCGGCCATGGTGTGTGTGCCTACAGATGTGGCAAAATATGTAATGAGGGAAAAGAAAGCCACCTGAAGCATAAAACTATCTCAGAAAAATAAAGATATCACATGAGACCAAATACAGCTACAGAATTGAGTAATACTATAATGTAACCTTTGACATCATCATTACAAACACTGGAGCAGCAAGCCCAATTACTGTTAAAAGTTCACGAGGTGATGGAACAGAGAGAGCAAAAGCGTTGTATCCTTTCTTGTTCAGATTTTCAATCATCATATAACCTGCAATAACCTAAAACAAATACTGGTGAGTGGCAATGGAAAAAGAAATAAGTGTATGGCTGCTTGGCTTAATTGAGAATGCATCAATAAGAACATATTACAAATTATGTTCAGCCTGAAAGAATCAATATTGAAGTTTTCAGTCAGCACACCTGAGAAGCCATTGTAGCCCATGCTGCACCAGCAATACCATAGCCTAAGAAGCTGCACAGGACTATATCACCAATGCCATTTACAACACTGGCAACCACCAAAGCCTTTAAAGGTCCCCAGGAATCTTTCATGCCAAGACTGGGAAATGGAAGAAAATATCAGATACAAACTTAATGAAGGAACAAATGTTTCAATTTCGTTAAACATGCTAATATCTCATTTGATATGGGCAAATCAAATTGTATCATAGTCAAACACCAAGCCCAATTTCTTACAAACACAAAGGAAATATATCTGATTGCAGTCAGAAAAAAATTGTATGGAAAAGGATGCAAGCAGCACCATATATGGCATTTCAGATTTAACAAAAATTTTCCAGTGCAGCTCCTAACTAACGAGTATATGCAAGAGCATTTGCAACAGCTTCCCTAAATGTAGGAAAACTCCTAAAAAATTACATGCAACCGACTCACTTGGTGTTCCCTAAAGCAAGGGAACACCAAAGAAACCAAAAGTGCTACCCTAACTTTCTCTTTCCTCTAGCATTTAGTTGAAACAATATTTAAATGGACTTCTCTTTCCTCTCCTTTTCCTCCATCATTTAATTTAAAGAATACTTAAATGGTATAGGGAAATGACAAGGGAAGCAATTGTGGATTTTATTTGAATAGGGACACAAAAAGTAGTTTAGTTCCCTAAATTTAAGAAAAATTTATAGATAGCTGCTGCTAGTGCTATTTCAGTAGGTCAAGAACAAGTATGAACTACCATAGTAAGGCAATGTGAGTTTACTCAGTAGATAATGTATGGGAGGAAAAAAGGTTTATTAGCAGCACCTTGCACTTTGAGCAACCCATCCAATGAGAATTGCAGGCCATGCTAAGCCTCGAATCTACAATCACAAAAGATTCAATTAAATACATCACGTGGAGTAAAATCTTAAATGCTACAGACTTGAAACCAGATTCCACGAGACATTTGTCCTCATGAACAAATGTTCACAAGCAAAACTCCGTATCAGATTATATTAGCTGTCAAAGGTAGTCAGCAAAGACAAAAGATACTGCAAGCCAGTGCATAGATGTTGATCATTCATATTATAAATGAATGACAGCCAAAAAACGTTACATTATCAAGTATATCTGACCGTCAAAGTGAATGGTTTTTTTTTTCCCCCACAGAAATGCAAGGGAAACTTTTTATGTTATTTTATTTTACTTTTTTGAACTTTCATTCTTCTATAACTTGGCTTTATAATTTAATAACTGGAAATAAATCTGCACAAAAGGAATAACTGGAAATATTCGAAGTATATATCAAAACACACCGAGGATTTAAAGAGAAAATGTACCTGAACATATGTGTTTGCTGCAGGTACAACATGTGCGTTCTTTGGTCCAGTAAAAGCTGAAAAAGCAATCAAACACTGGGTTTATCACTCGTAATCTGAGAAATAGACCAAAGAAGCTCTAAGCCTTATTACCAGTCAGTGCCCATGAACCAAAGAACTTCGTAAACAAAAGCATCAAGCAGCCACAAGTCAACCCAATTAAGAGCAAGTTAGATATGTGATGCTGCACTTCATTTTTATCCTGTATCAATGGGATACCGTCAAAACAAAAATGAAAAAAAATAAAATAAAATAGCAGCATAAAAATCTAGGAGCAAAGATATTGATTAAAACAAATGATCAATGTTAAATCACCGGCTGTCATAAAAGCTTAAGCTAAGCTAGTAGGAATAGGTAAACTTAATAATTTAATTAACACTTTAATAATCAAAAGTGAAGTAACACACCCTAAATGCAACAAAGGCCTTCAATTGTTAAAGAAACCAACCTTTCTGGCAAGGGAAGTAGCAACCATATTCGAAGTAGCAATCGAAAGGAACATGAACACATAACTCAAATTATCGCATAAAACCGTTGCCGGGCCTGTCAGTCCAAATTCACATTCAAATTAAACCATAACTCAACTCAGCAATTAAAGCAACTAAAGCAAGTAAGTTTGAGCCCAAGTTCCTCTTTTTTCTCCCGCGAGAATTGTAAAATTAGAAACTTTTCCTGCATTTTCTCAGCAACGAAGCAGAGAAATAATTCTAAAACAACACCAAATTCCCAGGAGAACATGGTACCTAAAGCAGCGAGCTCAATGGAGCTACCCTGACCGATCACCACAGTGTCAATCAGACTCATCAAGGGCCCGCAAATCCAGAGCCCCGTGGCGGGCCCAGAGAACTTCACAATCTCCAACATCTGGTTCCATATACTCTGTCCCTCTTCACTCCCCGATTCCCCTCCCTCCACCACCCCCAACAGCTTTTCGGAAACCGAAACGACACCGCCATCGTTTTCGCCAGAGATTTCGGGGTCATTGTCGATGAGATCTTCGGTAGGGCTAACGCAAGCGGTTGTTATCCGATTTCGACGAACTTTCAGCGTCTTCGAAGAGAGCGACAGATTTGAAGGGAAAAGGGGGGCGCGAAAGCGAGGGAAAAGAGAGAGTGGTCTTTGAGTGGGGTTTTGGAAGAGATGGGGGTGAGAAGGGCGAGCTATTAGGGCTTTCAATTGCATTTTTAAAGCTTTTTCCGTCGGAAATGGAGGCCTAAGAAAATAAGAAAGAAAAGAAAAAAGAAGCGGGGAAGAGTGAGAAATGCGAGGAGGAAGAGAGAATAACAGGTGAGGAGCTGCCCAGAGACGGAGAGAGTGGGTGGTTTACAATTACTTTTAACTGAATTTCAAAATGGAGCTGGAGTCAAAGCAGGTCAGTGGCGGCTCTTTCTGTTTGTGCGTACTTGCGTGTTTTAATTTCCTTTTTGGTTTACCCAACCATGGTTAATTTAACCCATTGCATGAAATTAAGGTATTTAAAAAAGAAAAAAAATTAGGATTAGTTTGAAATTGTGGTTTTAATAAATGCGATTTTTATAATAGTGTTTTTAAAATCGTTACTTTTTACAATTTTTAAAACAACATTTCGTAAAATATGTTAAAAGTACTTTTTGATTAAATATTTGTTATGCGAATTCATATTTTGGTTTAAATTCGCACTTTTTCAAATAAGTACCCCCAGTCTATTTATTGAAATCGTTTTTTTTTTTTTTNAATGCAATAAACTACCCATATTTGGCCCATAAAAGTCTATGTGGCATCCTTCATTTATTGCATTGTGGGTTATTTTTTCACTGCAAAGATATTTTAAAATGTTTTTTTGAGATGCCACATAGACTTTTATGGGCCAAATATGAGTAATTTATTGCATTCTAGCATTTTCCTTTTTTTTAGTGGGGGGAATTACATTTATCCCATTAACACATCCCATAGATGCAAATCTCTCTCTCCATATATTTATTGATCTCCTAATTTAACTAGGGAGTCAACCTCATGAGAGATGGTTTCCAAACCCAGTATTTATTATTATTATTATTATTGCTTTTTATCGAAATTAGGGCATTAATCCATAGTAATTAATTCGTAAGCTGCTTTATTTCTTGGCATTCATGCTAGGTTCATTGCTATAGAAGTGAATGAAATTAAAGAGTTTTCTGTGGCTCTAATACTGATCAGAAGAAACTTGAGTTAGGGATTAAGTTTAATCCAATTAGTGATATATAGTTGCTTGAAGCAATTCATGCTAGTTTTGAACTTACGTCAACTCTCTCACATGGTGGCAACTGGCAAGCAATGGAAATTCAAAATATAAACAAAACATCAATTCGTTTATTTTCCTACATTTTCCCAGCAACCAAACAAAGAATTAATTGAACAACTTATCGAAACTTGGAATTGACAAACGTACCCAGAGCAGCTTGCTCGGTTGAGCTTCCTCAACCGATCCCAGCCATGGAGATGAGACTCAGCAAGGGCTTCGAAGATGCAGCACTGAATTGGGCTGGCCCAATAGAAAAGATGCAAGATGGTCTGTTGATGAATAGCCCACGGTCGGAACCAGGGGGCTAAGGGCTATGTTCCCACTATTTGAAATTTTCCCCTTAATATATACAGTGACCGAGCCTAAAGAAATACTTATAAAAAAAAAATTAAAAGAAATAACTGAAACATAATTTTTGTCAAAAATATTAAATAATATAACTAAATAAATAAAAGAATAAATAATAAACTTCAAGTATAAAATTGTAAAGTTAAAATATGTAAAGAATGTCTATATATTCATCAACACATTAACTTAAAAGAACAATTCAAATATTAAAGTTTAGAAATATAATTTGATTACTTGAGATTAAATTGAGAAAAATAAATTCTTGTGAAAGTTTGAGTGCCTCGATTTCTTTAAAAAAATTTGGGCAGCCCCTCAATATGAAAAAAGGTAAAGACCAATTATAAATTTGATTTGAAGTGGTCAAAGTTTGTTGGTGAAGATAATTCATATATTCATATAAAAGAAAGTCAAATTAAACTTCTGAAATCAATGCGGTAGGAGGTGAACGTGTCGTTTACTAGGGCTATGAGATTTGGTCTTTAGGTTGTAAGTGAACAATTTGTAACCAAAGTCTTCTGTAATTAATGGAAGTTTCTGAAAAAGAATTCATATTTAATTCAGCCAGTAGAGTTGTTATTAATTATTTGGGCAAAATTCAGTTTATCCCTTGAAGTTTCAGGGGTTTTTCAATTTGAACCCCAAAGTTTTAAAATTGACAGTTTACCCCCTGAAGTTTTAAAAAGTAACAATTTAAACCTTCAGTTAAAATTTTCCGTTAAAATGGATGAAAATTTAAAAAAATAGCATGAGAGCAGTTTTGTCATTACATAGTTTTTCGTCCAATTTGACAGAAAAAGTTGACGGAAAGTTTAAATTATCACTTTTTGAAACTTCAAGGGAGTAAACTGCCAATTTTGAAACTTTAGGATTCAAATTGAAAAACTCCTAAAACTTCAAGAAGGTAAACTGAATTTTTCCCTAATTATTTTGTTAGTTTTACATAGCATTGCTTCAGCTTCTCCATAGATGGTGATGCCTTTCCAAAAAAAGAAGAAGATGGTGATGCCATTTCACCAAGTCACCCTCTTTCTATTGGACAGACAGGAGTAGACCTATCCCATAGAACACCTTTTTTCTTTTTTCTTTTATTTTTATTTTTATTTTTTAAATTATAAATTATTTTGTGCTCAGTCTCCTCTACGTGTGATGAAGTTGAAGTTCAAAATAGGATCCATAATCCATGAAGTCATGAAGAGTAAGAAGCCATTGCTCTTATTTTATCTTCTAACAATTTTTATCTAGAAATATGGGAAGTTTTCTTGCTTTCATTCATATCTACTAGCACCATTGTTCCTCTATCATCAGAAAGCGATGGCTGCCTATACGAGTAAGCCATGGCTCTTCTTTGCTCTGCTTCTTGTGCTGTCTTACTACAGAGCATGCTTCTCCATTATTGCAGGAGATACCCTTTCTGCAGGTCAGCTTCTTTCTGTGAGAGAAACCTTAATATCTCAAGATAGCAATTTTGTACTCGGTTTCTTCAGACCAGGTGTTTCTTCAAAAATATACCTAGGCATATGGTATTATGGTGGCCAAGACATTGTTTGGGTAGCAAATAGAGAAAACCCTTTGTCTGAACCGTCTTCCTCAAGACTTGACCTCTCAGAAGATGGCAATCTACTTCTGTTGCAAGCTTCCTCCAAGATCCCATTTTGGTCAACAAATTTGGTGTTTCCCCTGTCAAATTTAACTGAAGCAGTACTTTGTGATGATGGGAATTTTGTTTTAAGAGACAGGACGAACCCATCTTCTATATTTTGGGAGAGTTTCGACCATCCAACCGATACATTGCTGCCGGGTGCAAAGCTTGCGATCGATAAGGTTACTTCAAAACCACAGCAGCTCATTTCATCGAAAAATCTAGAAGATCCGGCACCTGGTGTCTTCTCGTTGGGGTTAGACCCAAATGGACGCAATCAATTTTTCTTAGAGTGGAACAAATCCCATATCTACTGGAGTTCTGAATAATTGCTCTTGCACAGCTTATGCCTATAATAGCAGCGGGTGTATGATATGGGAGGGAGCTCTTTTGAACATACAACAACTCTCATATGGTGGAGAGATTGGACAAGATATCTATCTCAGACTTGCCGCTGATGAGCGTCAAAGTACCAAAGGTGAAAAATCTACACAAATTTATGTTATCTTTCGTTCTAAATTAATACTTAATTCTTTGTTGTGGTTGATCTAATAGTAATTCTTGTCTTCAGAATTAGGCAAAAAATGGCAATTATGGGTAGCTGTTCTGGTCTCTGCAACAGGGCTTCTCTTGTTCTTCTTCATTTGTTTTTCAATCAAAGGAAAGCTCAAACGCATAGGTAAGTGTAAACATTCTAACCGTACATTAGTACAAAGCAATCACTTTCAAAAAATTACAAGCAAGTCTACCTTAATCCAAGACAAGAAAATTGTCACAAGTCCTTGTTCTTAGGACCGTCACTTAACACACTTTCTTAATGGCCCGACAATGGAAAGCTATTTGTATCATTAGTTGGTGAAGATAGTGTTTCAGGCTCTTGAAACTATCTGAACCTAGTTTGTGCTGATCCTCCAACAAATCTATCTCTAGAAGGAGCTTTGCAGTTAATTGGTCATTTCACTGAAATGGAAATGAATTTAATATTTATTTGCAGAATTGACTAAATAAACTTACTTACCTTTGGGTACTGGCATTGCTCATAGTGATTGAACTTTGGTGAACCTAACATGTCACCTCACTTGATCTTCTCGGACCAAGCATTGGATTTCTCTCTAAAGTGACTAATTCTTTGATCTTCTATATCAAATAGGAATGACGACTTCAAGCAATAATCTACTATTATTTGATTTCGATATTGAACTTCATGCAATCAATGAGGGAATGAACACCAACAACAATCAGAAGAAAAAAGAGAAGGATGCTAAGCTACCACTGTTCAGTTATGAGAGCGTATTAGTTGCAACAAATAATTTTGTAGCTACAAATAAGCTTGGAGAAGGAGGTTATGGACCTGTTTACAAGGTAGGCTACATTTTCCTGATGAATATGCTTTGAAAACTACTAAGAAAACCGACATTAATGGTAAACCTTCATGAAAGTTTAAAGAACTTATGGTTTTCCTTCATAGGAGAAATTACTCAAAGGGCAGGAAATTGCAGTGAAAATGCTTTCAAAAAGATCTGGACAAGGAATTGAGGAGTTCACAAATGAGACAACACTAATTGCAAAACTCCAGCATAGAAATCTTGTGAGACTCTTCCGTAGCTGTATCGGGCGAGAAGAAAAGATATTAATATATAAGTACATGCCCAACAAAAGTTTGGACTTCTACCTTTATGGTGAGTGAATGTTTATGCATAAATGTGTATATATTTTCCTCATATGTTTCTAGGTTCTTAAGTACTGATTTCGAAGTTGTGGTGGTCCTCTTACCACTTTCAGGGTTTTCCAAGATACATCCTAAGGAGATTCATCATGGCGGTGGCTAGCAGATGGTTTGTGGAATCTAAGGAGTACGAGATGCTGATTAAGGGGGGTAACTCAGGATTGAGGATTGTTGAAAGGAGTAAAAAAAGACAGAGGTCCATCTATATACAAAGGGACGAGTTAGCTTGGTTGGTGGGTTCGGTTGAAGAGGTGATGGATGTGGATACGTCGGAGGTATTCTGGGATCAGTCGAGGGCAGGCTATCCTCGAATTATAGCCCAAAAATGTTCCAACAGACATGGCAGATTCCTGACTATTGAGGAGTTCGATGGCAGGAAACGTAGCGGAACAATTTCAATCCCAGAAGGCCGACATGGTCAAGGTTGGACTCGACTTATTTCGGAACTGAGAAAGGCAAGCTCGTCTCTGGGGAAGGGTCGTGAGTTTAGAGATAGTAAGGTGGAGGGAGTGGTCTCAGGTAGGCGGAGCTTTGTGGAGGTGGTGGGTCTGTCAAAATTGCCGGAGGATGATTGCTTTCCTGTGTATAACGAGCCAATCGCTAGGATCCCTTCGTGGTTGAAGGAGGCGCCGGCGGCATTGGATGGACAAAACCCGGCGAAGGATGTCGGTGGCCGTGAGAAGACCCAGTCACAGACGGGGCCGGTGCTTAATCCGGTGAAGAATCACTCACAGGCAGGGACGACGAAAACTTTAATGGAGTTAGGGGGTTGTATCGGAGGTGCGACGGAGGTGTTTCAGGCGATACCGGCGAAGACGCAGGTTCAGGCTACTCCGGTGATAAGTGTTCTTCCCAAGTCTCTGCAGAATCCCGAGAAATCCGGTTGGACAGTGCAGAATGGCTGTTTTGAGTCAGAGGGGGATGGGTCTTCGTCCTTGCACGTACGTTACGACCTGCAGGAAATCAAGAAGCTTCTAACGGACATAAGAGCATTCTCAGCAGCTTCCTCGTTATGTTCCTTACATTTAAGGATTGAAACTACTTTTTGCTTCCCTATGTCAAAATACACCACAATAGCTTCCCTTAATCATTCNTGGGTCTGTCAAAATTGCCGGAGGATGATTGCTTTCCTGTGTATAACGAGCCAATCGCTAGGATCCCTTCGTGGTTGAAGGAGGCGCCGGCGGCATTGGATGGACAAAACCCGGCGAAGGATGTCGGTGGCCGTGAGAAGACCCAGTCACAGACGGGGCCGGTGCTTAATCCGGTGAAGAATCACTCACAGGCAGGGACGACGAAAACTTTAATGGAGTTAGGGGGTCGTATCGGAGGTGCGACGGAGGTGTTTCAGGCGATACCGGCGAAGACGCAGGTTCAGGCTACTCCGCTGATAAGTGTTCTTCCCAAGTCTCTGCAGAGTCCCGAGAAATCCGGTTGGACAGTGCAGAATGGCTGTTTTGAGTCAGAGGGGGATGGGTCTTCGTCCTTGCACGTACGTTACGACCTGCAGGAAATCAAGAAGCTTCTAACGGACATAAGGGGTGAAGTGGACTCAGGGCTAAAGAGGGTAGAATTGGCATTACACAAGCTGGAGCAGAGGGAGAGTATGGGCTGTGAGGACAAGGCCGGGGATTTGGGCTTCGGGGAAAGAAAAAATATAAATAGGCAGCGCCCGGGCTGCGAGTATAAGGCTGGGGAAGTGGGCTGTTTTAAGCCCAAGAAAAAAAGGAACAAGAAGAAAAAACAAAAGCAGAAAGGGTTGTTGGGGCCCAAGCCCAGTATGGTGTTGGGGAAGGAAATCCAGGAGGCTGTGTACACACGGCGGAAACCAGACCGGGGAGAACACCGACGACATTCGGTGATGCAGAAGTTCCAGAGGGGGGAGACCTCCGAGGTAGGGGCCGCGCGCGCTGTGGGAGTGGCTGGGACGGCGTCGACGGGTCCATGCACTTTGGGTCGACGTCACGAGAGCTTCGGTGACCAGGTACCAGAACCTCCGGCATCATTAAGGGAGACAGAAAAGGGCAGAGAGCACGCCGGTGGGGTTGGGTCAGGCGAAGCGTCGTCGACGTCAGTGATGTCAGCCATTCCAGAGAGCGCCGATGATCTGGGTTATGTAATCTCGTCGCCAGTTAAGTCGCTCAAGCAGATGTCAGGCTCTTCAGAGAACGCCGGTGAATTGGGCCCTGTGACTTTGACGCCGGTAAAGTCGCTCAAGCAATTGTCAGCCATTCCAGAGAGTGTAGGCGTTTTGGGTCCCGTTGATTCAACTCCGGTAAAGTCGCCCAAGCAGCTGCGTGTATTTCAGAGAAAGGAGGCTCCATCGTCCAAGACCATGAAGTCGTGGGTAGCGGAGAGGGTTTCCTGGAATGATGGCAGGGGGGATGACGTGGTTTCAGCTGGCCAGTTGGGTAAAAATTATATTGTCCGATTGGCGACTGAGGAGGAGCCCGTGAATGTTATTTCAGGGATGGGTGAGCTCGAAGAGACAGGTTCCTTGGGGGGAATGGAGAAGCAGGGGGAAGGGATTTCATGTGTCGAGGGTGCCCTGCATCAGTTTGAAGCAGCAGTCTTCACTGAGGAGCAAACAGATCAAGGAATAGGGTCGGTCTCTCCTGTCTCACATGATTTGAAGTTGGTATGGGATGTCAAAGGGGTTGCAGGTCTGTCATGGGATGGGCAGGAAGGAAGGCTCAAAGAGATTTTCAGGCAACTTGTGGCTAACAAATATGGGAATGGGGATTCTTCTTCGGCTGGAGTGGATGCAGATGGTAACATGAGGGTGAGGGAAGATGGTATTTTTTATGAAGCATAAAATATTGTCTTGGAACGTGAGAGGGCTAAATGAGGGGAAGAAGCGCTTGAGGGTTAGACGACTTTTGAGTCAGTGGAAGATGGATATTGTTTGTCTTCAAGAGACGAAGCTGGAGATGATCACACCCGGTTTAGTGCAGAGTTTATGGAGATGCCCGTATGTAGAATAGAGTTATGTGGCTTTAGTTGNAAAAAAAAAAAAAAGAAGAAGAAGAAAGCATAAACGTAAGACGTGGCACATGCCACATCACCTTCGTGATTACTGTAGAATCACGAAGGTTGTACATATATCATTACTCGGCTAACAAATATGGGAATGGGGATTCTTCTTCGGCTGGAGTGGATGCAGATGGTAACATGAGGGTGAGGGAAGATGGTATTTTTTATGAAGCATAAAATATTTTCTTGGAACGTGAGAGGGCTAAATGAGGGGAAGAAGCGCTTGAGGGTTAGACGACTTTTGAGTCAGTGGAAGATGGATATTGTTTGTCTTCAAGAGACGAAGCTGGAGATGATCACACCCGGTTTAGTGCAGAGTTTATGGAGATGCCCGTATGTAGAATAGAGTTATGTGGCTTTAGTTGGGACTTCGGGTGGGATTCTGCTTATGTGGGATAGAAGGGTTGTTATGAAAGTGGATGGCTGTCTGGGCAATTTTGTGGCAGCTTGTTCCTTCAAGAACGTGGATGACGGCTTTGAGTGGGCATTTGCAGGATTGTATGGTCCTAATAGGGATTCTCATAGAAGGCATTTGTGGGAGGAATTGGCAGGGTTGATGTGTTTATGGGAGGTGTCATGGTGTATAGGGGGGGACTTCAACGTCACTCTTTTTCAAAGTGAGAGGTCGGGAGGAGTTCGAAAGAGGAAAGCGGTAGCTGCTTTTGCTGATTTTACAGCGGAGATGGGCCTTATGGACCTTCCTTTAGCCGAGGGAGTGTCTACTTGGTCTAATAATAGGTCACGGTCTAGGTTGGACCGTTTCTTGGTCTCCCCGGAGTGGGAACTTAGCTATCCAGGGTTGATGCAGAAAGCTTCTTCGAGTATGTTCGGATCATGCACCTATTATTTTGTTGAGGGGCTGTTTGCAGAATGGGAAGAGCTCGTTTAAGTTCGAGAATATGTGGCTTAAAGAGGAAGGTTTTGTGGATAAAGTCAGATCTTGGTGGTCCTCGTTCTCCTTCATGAGTTCTCCAAGCTTCATCTTGGCTAAAAAGCTGAGAGCGCTCAAGGGGGAGATTAAGAGGTGGAACCGGGAGGTGTTTGGTAATGTGGGGGCTCGAAATAAGGCTTGGGCAGAGGAGTTGGAATTGCTGGACAAATCTGAGGAAGTTCGAAGGCTTTCTGAGGAGGAGAAGGAGAGAAGGAGGCTTCTAGCATCAGATTTGGAAGCCTCTCTTTTGCAAGAGGAAATTTGTTGAAGACAGAAATCGAGGGTGAGGTGGTTAAAGGAGGGAGATAAATGCACTAAGTTTTTTCATCAAGTTGCGAGTGCTAATAGGAGAAACAACTCCATTGAGTCTTTGATTGTGAATGGTTCTCCTACCTCGGACCCAGATAGCATTGGTGAGCATGTTGTTACCTACTATGAATCCTTGCTTACAGAGCCTCTTAGTTGGAGACCGAAGTTGGATAACCTGGAGTTTGATAGGCTCAATGGTGAAGAGGCGTTTAATTTGGAGGATCCTTTTGAGGAAAGGGAGGTGAGGGAGGTTATCAAAGGCATGGATAGAGATAAGGCTTTGGGCCCGGATGGGTTTTCTATGGCTTTCTTCCAAGATTGTTGGGAGGTGGTTAAGGGAGATGTCATGGCGGTCTTTGAGGAATTTCATGCACGAGGTAAATTTGTAAAAAGTATTAATTCTACTTTTATATCTCTTATTCCGAAGATTCCAGGAGCTAAGGAGATCAAGGATTTTCGCCCTATTAGTCTTGTGGGTGGAGTTTATAAGATAATTTCCAAGGTTTTGGCCAATAGAATAAGGAGAGTTATGGACAAGATCATATCCTAGCCCCAAAATGCATTTGTTAAAGGGAGACAGATTTTAGACTCGATTCTCATTGCGAATGAATGTTTGGATAGCAAGCTTAAGTTCGAGGTTCCAGGTGTTTTGTGTAAGTTGGACATGGAAAAGGCGTATGATCACATCGATTGGAGTTCCTTCTTTACTTTTTGAGAAGGTGTGGGTTTGGGGTGAAATTGTGTTCGTGGATTAGGCATTGCATTTCGTCTGCTCGTTTCTCAGTGTTGATTAATGGTGTTCCCTCCGGTTTTTTTGTGAAGTCTCGTGGGGTTCGTCAAGGTGATTCACTCTCTTCTTTCCTCTTTGTTTTGGTGATGGAGGCTTTTAGTAGGATGCTTGGAGCGTTTACCGATAGGGGGCTGATTTCAGGCATTTCAGTGGGTACTAGTGAGCTGGATTGGGTTACCGTCTCTTATCTCCTTTTTGCAGATGATACCTTGATCTTTTGCGGGGCTAATGCTAACCAAATTCGTCACTTTGGGGCTCTTCTTGTTTGCTTCGAAGCAGTTGCCGGTTTGAAGGTTAACTTATCCAAATCGGTTTTGGTTCCAGTTGGTCCTCTGGATAATGTGGGGCAGCTAGCTGGTTTGTTGGGCTGTGGGTCTGGTGAAGTGCCTTTGAAGTATTTGGGGTTACCTTTGGGGGCCTCCTTCAAGCTCAAAGCTATGTGGGCGAGTTTGGAGGATTTGATGTTGCGGAGGCTCGTCCCGTGGAAAAGGTTGTATCTTTCTAAAGGGGGTAGGGTTACTTTGATTAAAAGTATATTATCTAATATGCCTACTTATATGTTATCATTGTTTCCTATCCCTGCGGATGTGGCTAAGCGCATTGAGAAGATTCAAAGGGACTTTCTTTGGGGAGGGATGAATGATGATTTTAAGTATTATCTAGTGGAGTGGGATAAGGTTTGTGCTCCCATTGATGAGGGTGGTTTAGGGATTAGGAATATGAGACTGTTTAATAAGGCTCTTTTGGGGAAGTGGCTGTGGCGGTTTGCTCATGAGGAGGGAGCTTCGTGGAGATCAGTGTTGGTTGCCAAGTATGGGTCGGCTTGGGGGGAGATGGCGCTCGGGAGCAATTTCTGGCTCGCATGGGGTGGGCTTGTGGAAATTTATTTGTATGGGGTGGCAGAATTTCACGAAGTTTATTAAGTTTGATCTTGGTGAGGGCTCTAAGATTTGCTTTTGGGATGATGTTTGGTGTGGGGATAGGGCTCTCAAGGAGGCTTTTTCAGGCTTGTTTAGCATTGCTAGATTCAAGGAGGCTTCCATAGCGGACAATATGGAGCGTTCTAGTGGTTCCATTCAGTGAAATATCCAGTTCACTTGGCTGATCCATGATTGGGAGGTGGAGGAGTTGGCCTCATTTTATAGATGTTTATATGATTCTAAGCTGCGAGGGGAGGGGATAGATAAGTTGTGGTGGGTGCCTTCTCGCAAGGGTCTTTTTGAGGTTAAGTCTTTCTACAGAGCACTCTCGACTCGCGGGGCGTATTCTTTTCCATGGAAGAGTGTTTGGAGATCCAAAGCTCCTCCTAGAGTGGCTTTTTTTGTTTGGACGGCGGCTCATAGTAAGATCCTTACTCTGAACAATCTTGGGAGGAGGGGTTTGGTGGTGGTGAATAGATGTTGGTTATGTGAAACGAAAGGGGAGTCCGTTGATCATCTTCTTCTTCTTCATTGTGCGGTAGCGAAGGGCTTGTGGAATGCTTTCTTCGCACGGTTTGGGCTTTGTTGGGTTATGCCTCACTCTGTCAAGGAGTTATTGACGAGCTGGTGGACAGGGGGTCGTACGAGGAGCGCGGTGGTTTGGAAGATGGTCCCTCATTGTATTATGTGGTGTATTTGGAGGGAGCGAAATAATAGATGTTTCGAGGACTCGCCGAGGACTTGAGAGGAGCTCCTCCATTTCTTTCTTGTTACTCTTTTTTCTTGGACTACACGCTGGCTTGCCCCGCGGGTCATTAGCTTTGTAGATTTTCTTTCTTTCTTTCTTCTCATTTTCTCCTTAGTCCCCTTTGTATACCTCCTGTGTACTAAGGGTTGCGCCCCTTTACGCTTTTGATATAAATTATTGACTTATAAAAAAAAAAAAGTACTAATTTCCTTGTTTACAATATTTACATAGATCCAACCAAGAAAAAGATATTAGATTGGGAGACACGCGTACACATTATTGAAGGAATCACTCAAGAGATTCTTTATCTTCATCAATATTCAAGGTTACGAATCATACATAGAGATCTAAAACCGAGTAACATTCTCTTGGACAGTGAAATAAATCCAAAAATATCAGATTTTGGCATGGCTCGAATAGTTGGAGGTAATGAAACACAAGCAAACACAAACTGAATTGTTGGAACTTAGTAAGTATGCAACTTGTTTTCATTAGATATTTGCAATGCCAATTAAATTCTATTGGCAAGCTACTAAAAGAGTGACACACTAAATTTTGGAATCCAGTGGGTACATGTCTCCTGAATATGCCATCAAAGGTCTATACTCGATAAAATATCTCTTCAGTTTATTTATGTTTTACTCTAGTCTTATAAATTGAAATGCTTTTAGTTTTCAGCAAAACTTACATTTATTTGAAATGTTACTAGGTTTGGGAGTTGTGGATAGATGATCGAAGTTTGGAGTTGATGGATCCAACAATAGGGTGTCCTTCTTCTAGTTCTATTCTGTTGAGATTCATTAACATTGGTCTTCTTTGTGTCCAAGAAAGCCCAACTGAACAACCTACCATGCTTGATGTAGTCTCAATGATTAGCAATGAACACACACCTCTACCTACACCCAAGCAACCAGCGTTTACCACAGGTCGGAATATGATGGGCACAAATTCAAAAGTCGACAGCACAAGAAAATGCTCAAAATATAGTGTAACCATTTCAACAATGGAAGCCCGGTGATTGATTCCTATATCAAAGAAAATAAATGTTGTAGAACCAATCTTTCCGTTTAATTTGTATGCATGTTGATATGCTGCATACTTGTCACTAAATGTTGCCCTAGTTCATTCATATCCAGATAGAATTTATAAGTTTTTATAGGATTCTAACAAGCATAAGTTTTCTTCCATGTACTACCACATTAGTTAACTGATGCAGGAATATGATGGAGTACACCAGCAAGTGTGGTTAATGTGTTATGTTTAGAGCCATGTGTAGCTTAAATTGTCTTCGAAGTTCAATTATCTTCAGGTTCCCTAGTCTGGTCTTTGGTAGGAGAGCCCAAAATCACACCAGTAGCTCAGTTGCAAAAGTTCATCTCAGAACAATCTTATCACAGTTTTGAAGTCTTGGTAGCTTACGGGTCTTCGTGAAGAACAACCAGTCCTATGTTACCTTATCTCTATGTTATTTTCTTTTATCTACATTTATCTTCAATAAGTTATCAAGTTATAAAAGCCATGTACTCCGGTGGATTTTTGATGAATGAATGAACTTTATTTTAGCATTTTTCAAGCTTTCCTAGATATAAGATTTCTCTTTTTGAGGTGTGATTCCTCTTTCCTTCAGTTGTAAGACTCTGCAAAAGTCCATTATTGGTTAGTAAGACTCTAATCAACAAAAAATTTATCCATCTTTTATTTTGTTCTTTATTTTCTGTTGTTTTCCTTTTGTTCTTTTTCATTATTATCTAAACCAAATGTTTTTTTAAAGATTATCAGTAACCAATTTCCTTCCTCTCCCTTAGTAAACTAATTGGCTTTAAATTTTATACCTAGATTATGACTAATTCCAACTACACAGCAAAACTATACTTGTGAACCTAACATTATTAGTAAAACTACATGTTATTGAAGATTTTGAACCATATCTTCAAATTATGTGATACACACAACTGCAATAATGTGACTCATATCATAAAGTATAATCACAGCCATATTGTATCTGTAATTTTTTTTTTTTTAATTTTATTTGGCACCGGGTATCTTAACCTTCGCTCTGACTAATCCTGGGGGTGCACAGGCCCTTGGCAAGAAGTTTCCTGCAAGTGCACTTCGATTAATTCAAGGGGCGAACCCCCAGTCTGATGACCCCAAGAAGCAATTTGCACTCAATGGGTTTCAAACCTAAGACCTTGAGGAGCATACTCAAAGTACCAGGCTATCCAACCACTGAGCGTTTGAGCCAATCCCATGGGGTTAAACAAGCGTTTTCAATACTCAAACCCTTTCCCCCTTTCTCATTGAGCCACGATTCTATTGTATCTGTAAATTTTTACTATTATTGACGATAATTTTTCTTTTTCCAATAATTACACAACTATTAATCAAATCTCCAAGTGAAACACACAATTAAAATCCAACTATTCTGTCAATCTCTAACTATTCTATTTTGAATGCAGGATGGGGAAAATCGTCAGATGAAGAACACAAACTAATCCTACCTATCGCACCGCGACCTCATTTTTGTCAGAATTTTCTACTTACATTGCAATTTTCGGTACTTAATTTCCTATTAACCAAACAGAACTCAGAAAGTTTTTGCAATTCTCCAAAGTACTTTGCACCATAGAGGCAAAAAGCGTCCAAAAGTTTCTGAGTAATCAGTTGTAGATATAGATAGATACTTTAAAGTCTACGTCTCTTTTCTAGGGGTCCACCATTTTTTCCATGCTCCAAAAGCGCCTGTCATTCTATGAATCTTCTTCAAGCTCCTTTAAGGAGACTAACCCGCATCCAAAATTAACCCATATAATATCTTATATGAACTAAGCCAATTATATGCTTGCACTGAAAACCCAAGCAAATGGAAATTCAAGATATACCTAAACATCAATTCGTTAATTTTCCTACATTTTCCCAGCAACCAAACAAAGAATTAATTGAAGAACTTATCGAAACTTCGAATTGAGAAACGTACCCAGAGGAGCAAGCTCGGCTGAGGAAGCTCAACCGATCCCAGCCATGGAGATGAGACTCATCAACGGCTCACAATCTCCCTTCGATCAAGGGTTGCGCAAGTGCACAATCCAATTCACCCTATAAACGTTTCTGTTTTTCCTCTAGACCGGTCCATTCGAAGATGCAGCACTGGATTGGGCTGGCCCAATAGAAAAGATGCAAGATGGTCTGGTGATGAATAGCCCACGGCGGAACCATGGGGCTTAGGCCTATGTTCCCCCTATTTGAAATTTTCCTTTAATATATACACTAGTGTGTAGTGACCAACCCAAAAGAAATGCTTATAATATATTTATCCTTTTTTTTGGGTAAATATAATTATTGTCAAAAATATTAAATAATATAAATAAATAATAATCATCAACATATTAACTACAAGTATATATTTTGTAAAGTTAAAATATATAAAGAATGTTTATGTATTCATCAACACATTAACTTAAAAGAACAATTCAAATATTAAAGTTTAAGAATAAAATTTGATTACTTAAGATTAATTTGAATTAAATTCTTGTGAAAGTTTGAGTGCCTCGATTTCTTTAAAAAAATTTGGGTGGGGGCCTCTACATGAAAAAAAAAGGAAAATACTAATTACATTTTTTGATTTGAAGTGGACAAGGTTCGTTTGTAAGGTGATTCATACAGAAGAAAAGCCAAATTAAACATCTGAAGCTACTGCAGTGAGAGATGAACATATCGTTTACTAGGGCTATGAGATTTGGTCTTGAAGTTGTAAGTAAAACAATTTGTAACATAAATCTTTTATAGTGGATGTATTTAGAGTTGGTTAACTCCTTGAGTGATTTTATTTTTTGAAGAATTGTTTCAACTTCGACATTAAATAATTTTTTGCTTATTGTTATCATGGTGAGCTCTGATACAAATAGTTGAGGAGATAAACATCATGGGAAGTCAAATAAAAATAAATTAATATATATATTAAGACATCACTTTTAACTTAAAAGTTTAAACTAATGGGTTTAGATCCACTGAGATATATCAATCACTTTGATTTTTTATACTTTTTCAATATGAAATATTAGCTTCACAAGTGCATGTACAATTACCAAAAACTTGATTTCATCGGTCAAGGTCCTGGAAAAAGATTATCCTCTTAATCTTTTTTCCCCACCATATTATCCTCCTACTCTTCTTTCGCTTGTTTCTACACGGCATATGTCTACAGCTTTTGTCGGCCATCTTGGTGTTGGTGACCCACAGACAAAATCAAGCATCCGCTTGACCAACCCAGCCCCTGCAACCGGGTTCCGGGTCTCTGCGGCTTCGGCTTCCGGCATCGGTGAGTTCCCAAATTATGACCAATTCAACTACACATAAAAACTATACTTGTGAACATAATATTTTGAACCCCCCATTTTGCCCTAACCCACTCCTTTGGGAAATTCCACAGAATCTACTGATGAGGTGGGGATTTTCCTACCCATCTTCTCCATTGACCAGCTGCATTAGGAAGACTTGACTCTTCAAAGCCTCTCAACATTAAAATTTCTTTTGTTGATGAATAAAACCAAAACGAAAAAGATCACCAACGAATAAAACAAAAAGAGCTCAGCGTTTTCCAAACGTTCTCTGTAAGGACTAAGGAATGTTCAGCAATCTTTTGGAAGTGATCTTTGCCACAAAAAAAGTCCAAAGTCTTTTTTGTCTGCGTTCCATGGGAAGCCTCAAAAGTCCATCAGAGAGCTCATCTGGCTCCAAAATGGGATGTGGTTCACAATTCCTTTGTATTCTTTTCTTTCTTCTTGTTTGTGGCTCCTTCCCCTTCTTTCTGTATTGCTTAGGAAAAAAAGGGACCAAGTTTTCTTCTAGCATTTTTCTGTAATTATTAACTGCGTTGCAGCAAGTTATATAGAGGAATATATGAGTAGCATGACGAGGAAGCCACGGCTCTTATTTGCTCTGCTTCTAATCATGTCTTATTACAGAGCATGCTTCTCCATAGTTGGTGATACCCTTTCACCAGGTCACTCTCTTTCAGAGAGCGACACCATATTATCTCAAGGTAGCAATTTTGAGCTGGGTTTCTTCAAACCAGGCACTTCATCAAAAATCTACCTGGGGATATGGTATAAAAGGTTTCATGAGGAAATTGTTTGGGTAGCAAATAGAGAAAACCCTTTGTCTCACCCATCTTCCTCAAAACTTTACCTCTCAGAAAACGGCAATCTACTCCTTTTTGAAGGTTCCTCCGAGATCCCAGTTTGGTCAACAAATTTGACATTTCCCCTGTCAAATATAACTGAAGCAGTACTTGGTGATGATGGAAATTTTGTTTTGAGAGGAAGATCGAACACGTCTTCTATATTTTGGGAGAGTTTCGACCATCCAACCGATACATTGCTGCCAGGTGCGAAGGTTCGGGTCAATAAGGTTACTGGAAAACCACAGCAACTCATTTCATGGAAAAATTCAGAAGATCCAGCACCTGGTGTGTTCTCGTCGGGGTTAAACCCAGATGGAAGCAATCGGTTTTTATTAGAGTGGAACAAATCCCAAATCTATTGGAGTTCGGAAGTTTATAATGGAACATCTCCTAGCTCATTTTATGAAATGAGCATTATCTTCAACTTAAGTTTTGTGTCAAGTAAAAATGAAAGTGAGAGATATTTTACTTACTCTCTTCTTAATCCTTCTGGCCTTGCTAGATATCGAATTGACCAAACAGGACAGCTTAGGGCATTGGTGTGGCTGCCTGGCGTCTACGTTTGGAATACATTTTGGTCTGCACCGACGAACCTATCTGATGTCTACGCTTTGTGCGGTGCATTTGGTGTGGTACAATACCCTAACAATTTCTCAAACCCTTGTGAGTGTCTAAAAGGTTTTGAACCATTTTCGATGAACTACACCAGACTAAATGATTGGTCAGGCGGCTGTGTGAGGAAATCTCCGTTGCAATGTGAGAATAATACGTATGCTAATGGCAAAAAAGATTGGTTCCTGAAAATACCAAACATGCGATTGCCTGTTTATTCGAAAACATATTTGGCCGTGAATGCTAGCAGATGTGAATTGGCTTGCATTGAAAATTGTTCTTGCACGGCTTATGCTTATAATAGGAGTGGGTGCATGATATGGGAAGGAGATCTTTTAAACTTATGTCAACTCTCACATGGTGGCAAGATTGGACAAGATATCTATCTGAGACTTGCTGCTGATGAGTATCCAGATCCAAGTACCGAAGGTAGGATGAGTGAAATGAGAAGTATGGTTGAGCTAATACTTAATTATATATGTTGTCTTCGTTTTGAACTAATACTTAATTCTCTGTATATTATGGTTGAGCTAATAGTGATTATTTTCATCAGAATCGGGCCAAAAATGGAGAGTATGGGTAGCTGTTCTGGTCCCTGCAATAGGGCTTATTTTATGCCTCTCAATTTGCTTTTCATGCAAGGGAAAGCTCAAATACATCGGTAAGTGTAAATGTTCTAATTGTATATGGAAATCACTATAAAAAAATTGCAAGGAAGTCTACCTTAATTAATCTCATGCAAGAAAATTGTCAAAAATCCTTGTTCTAATAATTATTGTCACTAGTTGGTGATGGATCCCCATAAACTTCACCATGTCTTTGGTAAGGAGCTTTGCAGTTATTTGATCATTTCACTAAAATGGGAATAAATTACTAAATTATTACTACTTATTTGCGGAAATGACTAAATAAACTTACTTACCTTTAGATACTGGCATTGTTCAATTG
This sequence comes from Carpinus fangiana, assembly GCA_006937295.1. Lineage (NCBI taxonomy): Eukaryota > Viridiplantae > Streptophyta > Magnoliopsida > Fagales > Betulaceae > Carpinus > Carpinus fangiana. The sequence goes on from CM017322.1 coordinate 7,948,986, forward strand.
ATTTTCTCTTACCAAACACTACATTTCCATGTATAGTGACAAATTCTTATCATTATAGATCAAATAGGAGATCAAACAGGAGAGAGCGATTCAAGTAATAATCTACTAGTATTTGATTTTGATACTGAACTATATGCAATCAATGATGGAATGAACACCGAAAATCATACGAGGAAACGAGAGAAGAAGGATGCTGAGTTACCATTATTCAGTTATGAGAGTGTATTAGCTGTAACAAATAATTTATCAACTGTGAATAAACTTGGAGAAGGAGGTTTTGGACCTGTCTACAAGGTACGTTACATTTTCTTGATTAATGTGCTTTGAATAGTACTATTAATAAAACCTACATTAATGGTAAACCTTCATGAAAGTTTAAAGAATTTATGGTTCTCCTTCCTAGGGAAAATTACTCAGAGGACAAGAAATTGCAGTGAAAATGCTTTCAAAAAGATCTGGACAGGGAATTGAGGAGTTCAGAAATGAGACAATACTAATTGCAAAACTCCAGCATAGAAATCTTGTCAAGCTCTTAGGTTGTTGTGTCGAGCGAGATGAAAAGATATTAATATATGAGTACATGCCCAATAAGAGTCTGGACTACTACCTTTTTAGTGAGTGCACGTTTTTGTATATATATGTGTGTATATATATATTTTTCTCATGTGTTTCTAGGTTCTTAAGCACTAATTTCCTTGGTTGTACTATTTAAATAGATCCAACCAAGAAAAAGATGTTAGGTTGGGAGACACGCATACACATTATTGAAGGGATCGCTCAAGGGCTTCTTTATCTTCATCAATATTCAAGGTTACGAATCATACATAGAGATTTAAAACCAAGTAACATTCTCTTGGATAGTGAAATGAATCCAAAAATATCAGATTTTGGCTTGGCTCGAATAGTTGGAGGCAATGAAACACAGGCAAACACAAACCGAATTGTTGGAACTTAGTAAGTTTGCAACTTGTTTTACATTTGATATTTTCAATTCCTAGCTAAATTCATTGAGAAAGCTGTTAATAGGTTCATTTACTAAATTTTGGAATGCAGTGGCTATATGTCTCCCGAATATGCTATGGATGGTTTGTACTCAATAAAGTCTGATGTGTTTAGCTTTGGAGTATTGGTGTTAGAGATTGTGAGCGGCAGGAAGAACACTAGCTTTTATAACAACGAGTCACTTGGTCTTCTTAGATATGTACGTAGCTTTTATACTCTCCCAAATTCCTCATGTTTTACAATAATCTTTTAAATTAAAATGCTGTTACTTTTTTACTTAAATATTGTCTTATTTGAAACGAAACTAGGCTTGGGAGTTGTGGAGAGATGATAGAAGTTTGGACTTGATGGAGCCAACAATAGGATATGCTTCTTTCACTTCTATTCTGTTGAGATTCATTAACATTGGCCTTCTCTGTGTCCAAGAAAGCCCGACTGATCGACCTACCATGTCTGACGTAATCTCGATGATTAGCAATGAACATGCACCTCTACCTACACCAAAGCAACTAGGGTTTTCCACATGCCAAAATATGGACACAAATTCAACAATTGATAGTGCAGGAAATTGCTCAAAAAATAGTGTAACTATTTCAGCAATGGAAGTCCGATGATTGATTCCTATGTGAAAGACAAGAAATGTTTGAGAAGCAATCTTTTCAGCCTAACTTGTATGCATGTTGATATGCTACATAATTGTCACTAAATGTTGTTCTTAGTTCACTCATTTTAGTTTTGTTGCCAATAATACTATAGATATAAATGTGTTTTTTTTTTTGAAGGGCTACAGATATAAATGTTGCCAACAACTTCAGGTGTCTTTAAAAGATTATCAGTTATTGATTTCCTTCCCCTCCCTCTGTGGCTTATTTCTTTTCATGTTTATTCATGTAAGGGACAGAATGTTAACAACTTACTCATAGAAAGGATGCAAGATGGGTGATGAATAGCCCACGGCGGAACCATGGGGCTTAGGGCTATGTTCCCCCTATTTGAAATTTTCCCTTAATATATACACTAGTGAGTAGTGACCAACCCAAAAGAAATGCTTATAATATATTTATCCTTTTTTTTGGGTAAATATAATTATTGTCAAAAATATTAAATAATATAAATAAATATTAATCATCAACACATTAACTACAAGCATATATTTTGTAAAGTTCAAATATATAAAGAATGTGTATGTATTCATCAACACATTAACTTAAAAGAACAATTCAAATATTAAAGTTTAAGAATAAAATTTGATTACTTAAGATTAATTTGAGAAATTAATTAAATTCTTGTGAAAGTTTGAGTGCCTCGATTTCTTTAAAAAAATTTGGGTGGGGGCCTCTACATGAAAAAAAAAGGAAAAGACCAATTATATTTTTGATTTGAAGTGGACAAGATTTGTTCATGAACGTGATTCATATAGAAGAAAGCCAAATAAAACATTTGAAGCTACTGCAATGGGAGGTGAACGTGTCGTTTACTAGGGCTATGAGATTTGGTCTTAGGTTGTAAGTGAAACAATTTGTAAGTTGCAACATAAGTCTTCTATAGTGGATGCATATAGAGTTGGCTAACTCAGCTCCTTGAGTGATTTTATTTTTTGAAGAATTGTTTCAACTTCAACATTAAATAATTTTTTGCTTATTGTTATTATCGTCATTTTATTTATGATAATCAGATTAATTGTGATTATTTGTAACTTAAGGTATAAACTAGAATTTCCAATTTAGGGGTGGTATGATCACATCTAGCTTATTATGGGCAGTGACTGACAACCTTAAAACAAGTTTAAGGGTGGTTCGACCACCCATTCGACCTTAAATGCTCCTTTTAGTTTTTTAGTTTTTTTTTTACAAATCCCATCATCAATCTTTCATTACGAATTGATGGAGATGTCGATCCACACAAGGGATACTTGCCACTTTTATTAATTTTTTTTTTTTCAATTTTAATTTTCCTCTATCTCTCTCTAAGGGCCTGTTTAGAATTGTGTTTGGGAAGCCTAAAAGTGCTTTTAATACTTAAAAAACCTGTTTGAAGAAAAAAAGTAGTCGTTTGGTAAAATAATTAAAAGCGCTTTTAAGGGTCCAAAAAGCCTAAAAATGACAAAAAAACACTTTTGGTAATAGCTTAAAAATGAAACTTTTGCCCCAAAACTCTTTTTGACTTAAAAGCTCTATTTCTCAAACTCAATTCTAAACATGCTCTACGTGTGATGAAGTTGACGTTCAACATAGGCACATGACACAGAAGAGGTGATCACCTTTTTCCAAAATGGCCATCTGTATAAGGAATACTCGGCAATCATTTGGAAGCAAACTTGTAATCCATAATCCATGAAGATGAAGAGTAAGAAGCCATGGCTCTTATTTGCTCTGCTTCTGATCCTGTCTTCTTACACACCATGCTTCTCCATAGCTGGTGATACCCTTTCTCTTTCATTCAGTGAGACCATATTATCTAAAGGTGGCAGTTTTGAGCTGGGTTTCTTCCAAGCAGGGACTTCTTCAAACATCTACCTGGGAATATGGTACAAAAAAGTTGATGGGAAAGACGTTTTTGGGTAGCAAACCGAGAAAGCCCTCTGTCTCATCCATCTTCCTCGGCACTTCTCCTCTCACAAGATGGCAATCTACTCCTTTTTCAAAGTTTCTCCGAGATCCCATTTTGGGCGATAACTTTGACATTTCCCAGCTCAAATATAACAGAAGCAGTACTTGGTGATGATGGAAATTTTGTTTTAAGAGATAGTTCCAACCTGTCTTCTATATTTTGGCAGAGTTTCGATCATCCAACTGATACATTGCTGCAAGGTGCGAAGCTTGGGGTCGATAAGGTTACTGGGGAACCACAGCAGCTCATTTCATGGAAAAATTCACAAGATCCAGCACCCGGTGTGTTCTCCATGGGGTTAAACCCAAATGGAAGCAATCAATTTTTCTTAGAGTGGAACAAATCCCAAATCTATTGGAGTTCTCAAGTTCGGAATGAAACATCTTTCAGCGTAGTTCCTGACAAGAGCGTTATCTTCAACTACACTTTTGTGCCAAGTAAAAATGAAAGTGAGAGATATTTTACTTACTCTCTTTATAATCCTTCTAATCTTGCTAAATATCGGATTGACCATACAGGACAAATCAAGGCACATGTGTGGCAGTTTGGCGTCTCCATTTGGACTACAATTTGGTCTGCACCGACGAATTATTCTGAAGTCCGTGTTTTGTGTGGTGCATTGGGCGTGGTACAATACCCTGATAATTTCTCAAATCCTTGTGAGTGTCTAAAAGGTTTTGAACCATTTTCGATGAACTACAGCAGACAAAATGATTGGATCAGGTGGGTGTGTGAGGAAATCCCCTTTGCAATGTGAGAATAATACGTATGCCAATGGCAAAAAAGATTGGTTCCTGAAAATATCAAACATGCAATTGCTTGTTTATTCGAAAGCATATTTGGCCGTGAATGCTAGCAGATGTGAATTGGATTGCATGGAAAATTGTTCTTGCACAGCTTATGCTTATAATAGGAGTGGGTGTATGATACGGGAAGGAGCTCTTTTGAATTTACTGCAACTTCCATATAGTGGCAAGATTGGAGAAGATATCTAATTCAGACTTGCTACTGATGAGTATCAAAGTGCCAAAAGCAGGATGAGTGAAATGAAAAGTATGACTGTGCTAATACTTAATTATGTTATCTTTTGCTTTGAACTAATTATACTTAATTCTCTGTTATGGTTGAGCTAATAGTGATTCTTGTCTTCAGAATTTGGCAAAAAACGGAAAGCATTGGTAGCTGTGCTGGTCCTGCAACAAGGTTTATCTTATGCCTCTCAATTTGCGTTTCAAGCAGGGGAAAGCTCAAAAACATAGGTAAGTGTAACCATATGTAGAAGTCAAGCACTAGATTTTTATGTTCACTGACCAATTCTTATCATCTACAACAAACAGGAGAAAAGACTTCAAGCAATAATCTACTATTATTTGATTTTGATATTGAACTTCATGCGATCAATGATGGAAAGAATACTGACAGTAATTCGAAGAAAAGAGAAAAGAACGCTGAGTTACCATTATTTAGTTATGAGAGTGTATTAGCAGCAACTAATAATTTTTCAGCTATGAATGAGCACGGAGAAGGAGGGTTTGGACCTATTTATAAGGTACGTTACATTTTCCTAATGAATGTGCTTTGAACACTACTAAGAAAATTGACGTTAATGCATGGTAAACCTTCAAGAGAGTTTAAAGAGCTTATGGTTCTCTTTCATAGGGAAAATTACACAGATGCCAGGAAATTGCAGTGAAGATGCTTTCAAAAAGATGTGGACACGGAATTGAAGAGTTCAGAAATGAGACAATACTAATAGCAAAACTCTAGCATAGGAATCTTGTCAGACTCTTAGGTTGTATCGAGCGAGATGAAAAAATATTAATATATGAGCACATGTCCGATAAAAGTTTGGACTTCTACCTTTTTAGTGAGTGCACGTTTATGTGTATATATTTTTCTCTCAATATGTTTCTAGGTTCTTAAGCACTAATTTCCTTGCTTGTACTCTTTAAATAGATCCAACCAAGAAAAAAATGTTAGGTTGGGAGACACGCATACGCATTATTGAAGGGATCACTCAAGGACTTCTTTATTTTCATCAATATTCAAGGTTACAAATCGTACATAAAGATCTAAAACCAAATAACATTCTCCTGGATAGTGAAATGATTCCAAAGGAAAGTCATTGTTCAAATTACTGTCATTAGTTGGTGATGGATCCCTTACAAACTTCACCATGTCTTCAGGAAAGAGCTTTGCAGTTATTTAGTCATTTCACTAAAATTGGAATGAATTACTAAATTATTAGTACTTATTTGCGAAAATGACTAAATAAACTTAGTTACCTTTAGATACTGGCATTGCTCATTAATTGATTTTCTCTTACCAAACACTACATTTCCATGTATAGTGACCAATTCTTATCAAACAGGAGGGAGCCCTTCAAGTAATAATCTACTATTATTTGATTTTGATATTGATCTCCATGCAATCAATGATGGAATGAACACCTAAAATAATACAAACAAGCGAGAGAAGAAGGATGCTGAGTTACCACTATTCAGTTATGAGAGTGTATTAGCTGCAACAAATAATATTTCAGCTATGAATAAACTTGGAGAAGGAGGGTTTGGACCTGTCTACAAGGTACGTTACATTTTCCCAATGAATGTGCTTTGAACAATATTAATAAAACCTACATTAATGGTAAACCTTCATGAAAGTTTAAAAAGTTAATGGTTCTCCTTCTTAGGGAAAATTACTCAGAGGACAAGAGATTGCAGTGAAGATGCTTTCAAAAAGATCTAGACAAAGAATTGAGGAGTTCCGAAATGAGACAATACTAATTGCAAAACTCCAGCATAGAAATCTTGTCAGACTCTTATGTTGTTGTATCGAGCGAGATGAAAATATATTAATATATGAGTACATGCCCAATAAAAGTTTGGACTACTACCGTTTTAGTGAGTGCATGTTTATGTATATATATGTCTATATATATATATTTTTTTTCTCATGTGTTTCTAGGTTCTTAAGCACTAATTTCATTGGTTGTACTATTTAAATAGATCCAACCGCAAAAAAGATTTTAGTTTGGGAGACACGCATGTGCATTATTGAAGGGATTGCTCAAGGACTTTTTTATCTTCATCAATATTCAAGGTTACGAATCATACACAGAGATCTAAAACCTAAAAACATTCTCTTGGATAGTGAAATGAATTCAAAAATATCGGATTTTGGCTTGGCTCGAATAGTTGGAGGCAATGAAACACAGGCAAACACAAACCGAATTGTTGGAACATAGTACGTATGCAACTTGTTTTACATTTGATATTTTCAATTCCTAGCTAAATTCATTGAGCAAGCTATTGATAGGTTCATTTACTAAATTTTTGAATGTAGTGACCATATGTCTCCCGAATATGTTATGGATGGTTTGTACTCAGTAAAGGCTGATGTGTTTAGCTTTGGAGTGCTGGTGTTAGAGATTGTGAGCGGTAGGAAGACCACTAGCTTCTATAATAATGAGTCACTCAGTCATCTTAGATATGTATGTAGCTTTGATACTTCCCAAATTCCTCATGTTTTACAATAATCTTTTAAATTAAAATGCTATTACTTTTTTACTTAAATTTTGTCTTATTTGAAATGAAACTAGGCTTGGAGGTTGTGAGAGATGATAGAAGTTTAGACTTGATGGAGCCAACAATAGGATATGCTTCTTTCACTTTTATTCTGTTGAGGTTCATTAACATTGGCCTTCTTTGTGTCCAAGAAAGCCCGACTAATCGACCTACCATGTTTGATGTAATCTCAATGATTGGCAATGAACATGCACCTCTACCTATACCTAAGCAACCCGTGTTTTCCACGGGCCGAAATATGGACACAAATTCAAGAGTTGACAGTGCAGAAAATTGCTCAAAGAATAGTGTAACTATTTCAGCAATGGTGGCCCGATGATTGATTCATATGTGAAAGAAAAGAAATGTTGGAGAAGCAATCTTTTATGCCTAATTTATATGCATGTTGATAATTGTCACTAAATGTTTTAGTTCAATTCACTCATTTTAAATTTTGTTGCCAATAATACAATTAAGATAGCATTTGTAAGTTTTTATGGGATCTTCGATGTACTACAACATTAGTAAACATTAGCCTATAGTATGCACATGTTACTTTTCATTATGAACAACTTCAGGTGTCTTTAGAAGATTATCAGTTATTGTTTTCCTTCCCCTCCCTCAGTAAACTAATTGGCTGCCTAAAAGGGTTGAAATCCGAAATCTTGGCTTATTTGTTTTCATGTTTATTCATGTAAGAGACAGAATGTTAACAACTAATTCAAACATGCATATAGTTAATGTTTTAGACCCAAATTATGACTAATTCGACTACGCATAAAAACAATACTTGTGAACATAACAATATTGTAACTGAAACGACATGTTCTTGAAGATTTTGAACAATATCTTCAAATTATGTGAGCAAGATTACAAAATGGCGGTGGCTGGCCAACCCCATTTTGCCCTAAGGTGGCCGGCCACCCCTTTTTATTTATTTATTTGTTTTGCAATTTAATTTTTTAATGTTTTTAATCATTTTACTTTTATTTTTTTATTCATTTTTAATTTAGTGTATGGACACATGCCGATTTTTTAATTGTGTTGACATAAATTACGGTCAAATTTTGGAGACACAGGTATCATTTCAATTTTTTAGTCATTATCAACGTAGTATCTGTGATACAAAATAAAACTATTCCTTTTCTTTCCTTTTAGGTATTTCTCTAGTTGACCTGAGTCAAGAGATATGGTTCATCAACAGCACCTTGCACTTTGAGCAACCCATACAATGAGAATTGCAGGCCATGCTAAGCCTCGAATCTACAATCACAAAAGATTCAATTAAATACATCAAGTGGAGCAGAATATTAAACGTTACAGACAAATGTTCACAAGCAAAACTCTGTGTCAGATTATATTAACAGTCAAAGACGGTGAGCAAAAGACACGATACTGCAAGCCAGCGCATGGATGTTGATCATTCATATGATAAAATGAAAGACAGCAAAAAAAATGTTACATTATCAAGTATTACTGAGGTGGAGGGATTTTCCCACCCATCTTCCCCATTGACCCGCATTAGAAAGACTTGACTCCTTGACTCTGATGATGAATAAAACCGAAACGAAAAAGATCTCTGATCACCATTAATGTAATTGCCTCTCTAATTCTCGAACATTGAATAAAGGTGAAGAAGATTAGACCATACATATAGTAGTGGTGATAATTGTATAACGCGTCTTTCTCAATTCCAACGCGGCTAAGATGGCGTGCTGAGGTGTATTAGGGTTGTTGTACATAGGGCTTAGCGGCACACCATCTGAGCCGCGTTGGTCCACTTTCAACCCGGCCGCCACTATTGCGTGCCTCAATGAGCATGACTATCGCCGCCCCTACTTGATCCTCACATCCGATGGCTATATATGGGTGGTTAGCCTCTTACATAAGATCGAGTAGTACTGTCTAAATGTAAAATTAATTTTTGTGCTTGACTTAAATTATAAATCACTTCATGTGATATAAAAAATAAATTATAAATTCATATACTTGATCTAAATTACAAATTATTTCATATAGTATAAAATAAAATTTATAGGTCCTCAAAGTATGTCAAAATAACAGTTTAGTTCATGAAATCAATTTCCGTTAAGTAATTAACAAAATTTGTCACTTTGTCATGCCATACCCAATAAAAACGTGACACATTTTATTATTAATTTCTAACTTTAAAAAATAACAATTAGTATTTTTCATATCATTTTACGACTCCAGCTAAGATTACATATCAACCCTCACTCTAGGTTATACTGCTACAGTAAATTAATATAATCTCTTATATCTTCAAAATTTTACCTGTGTGTAACCCTCCATAATCTTCATCTTTCTCAGCCACTTCACAAAATACGACCATCAAATTCTGGCAAAATGCTCCTAAATTGTAGCGAGGGAGATGAAAATGATTAGTGAGGGTTACACACTGAGTAAAATTTCAGGGATAGAATAGATTAGGTTAATTTACTGTAGTAGTATGACGTGACAAAATAACGGATTTTGTTAAGTTATTTAATGAAAATTAATTTTAGGAAGTAAACTGTTATTTTGACATACCATGAGGACTTATCAATTATTATTATTTTTTTTGACATGTCCACACAAGAGGGGAAAAAGGGAATTCAAACTAGAGACCTCTACTTCATTAGGAGTAGTCCCAATCGATTGAGTTACCTTTTGGGGATTTATCAATTATTTTTTATATCACATTGTTGTCCAAAAGTTTTAATGATATGGTAGTGCACTACCCCTCAAAATATGGATTCGGATCCTTTTCAGTACATTATGAATTGGAGAATATCCAGTTGATGACTAAAATTTCTTTTTAGAAATCCTAAAGCCACAAATAAGACACTTGCCTCAATACCAAAAAAATTAATAAAAAAATATTATTTTAGATAACATTAACGGGTTGGAATTCTAAACACGACACGATATGGCAAGTTTCACGGGTCATCCGACACGACCCGTGAAACCCGTTTAACATAATGGGTTGAGAGCAGCAGGAGGCACAGCAGAGAGAGGGGGAGAGCAGCTGCGATGTCGGCGGAAGAAAGAGAGAGAGCGGCAGGTGGCGCAGCAGCGAACGGAAAGCAGAGAGAGAGCATCGAGCGGGAGAGAGTGGAGGAAGAAGCTGAACTCTGCTGTAGCAGTGAGAACGAAAGATGCTGAAGCGTGACTGCGTGAGAAGTGAACGAAAGAAAAAAAATTTGGATTAGACTGAAGCGGTAAAGTGTACGCAAAATATATATATATATATATATATATGAAAGAGATGGGAGTGGGAGGGTGTCAGCCTGTCAGGGTGATGTTATCGCTAGTCTGAAGAAAAGACAAGAAAAAAACATATGGAAAAGAAAGGAGAAGTAGCGTGGGAAAAGATGAAAGAAATTGAGTGAATCTAGGTGATAAGGATGACTCATGAGGTGGAACCGTGGGATGGGTAAAAAATTAAAATTAAAATTTATTTATTTAAAATCTTAAACAGGTCTAATGGGTTATTTATGGGTGATTCGCGATACGATTCGTTAAGAGTAGATAAATAGGTCGTAAACAAATCGATTCATTTACAACTCAAACTCATTTAAGATAAATTTAAACTTGTTAATTTCTTGTCAAATTGTCGTGTCGTGTCAAAATTGTTTTAGATCTGGTCTTTGGGGGTAGTCGGACAACCTCCTAGGGTCATGGGGTGGCTGAAGCCACCCCATACCCACCCCCAACCCCAATTGGAGTGGTCCAGTCACCATTTATTTATTTTTAATTAACATATATATTTTTTAATTTGAAATAATATTTTTTAATTATTTTTTTGGTACTGGCACAGGTATCCCATTTGTTAACATCGGGCTTTTTTATGTAAAAGAAAGCTTTATTGATCGACCTACCATGGTTGATTTAGTCTCATTTATTAGCAATGAATATGCACCTCTACCTATACCAAAACCTCCAGGTTTTTGCATAGACTGAAACACAATGATCGCCAATGTAGAAAATTGCTCAATAAACAGTATAACTNTGAAAGACCCTAAGCAGACTCCAACTAATTGTTTATCACAATTTATGCGGAATTGAAACAATAAAGCAATAAACAATTCAACAAAATACGTAAAGCAATAAGCAATAAAGAACACACAGAATTTGGTTACGAAGAGGAAACCATTTAGAGAAACACTCTAAAATGTAAAACCTCTCCGGGGCAGCCAAACCCAGGAAATCAACTAACTCAGTAAAAAGATAAAGGATTACAAGATGTTCATACTCACAAAACCTTTGCTATGACACGATCTTGTATAAGACAAGTGACCCACTCGTCTTCTACCGCAATAGCCCTTTCCAGAGACAGCTGGCACAATCCTTCTACGTGATTTCCTTTCACCGGAACTCCGGTTGACTTTACTTCAACAGACGACGAACAATGATGAACATGAAACTAAAACACTCCAAGAGAGAGAACTTAATCGTTCTGTATCAAAGACCCTCTTGGCTCACAAAGGCGAATTCAAGATGCAGAATTCGTGACCTCTACAGATCTGTAAAGATTTATATATAATCACATGGACTCTTAGTCCTATTGAAACTCAAATACAAGGTAAATTAAACCTAGACGCAACATACCGTTCGGACGGTCACTTGGCTTGTCCAGACGGCTACATAAAATAAAGGCGAAACCTGAGTTTTAACACGGGCCGTTCGGACTGTATAAATGGCCGTCCGAACGGTCCTAGGGCAACATCGCTTACTTCCAATCTTTTGGTGCAGCCCGTTCGGAGGCGTCCGGACGGCATTCGAACGGCTAGCGAACGGGACACTCGGGATTTAGTACTGGAGCTGCAGCACGTCCGGACGGTCACTCTGTCCGTTCGAACGGGCTTCGAACGGCTAGCGAACGGCCTTGCGAACGGTGTCCTCGGGGTTTAGTGCTGGGGGCCTTTTACTGCATCACGTCCGGACGGGAGAACTGGCCGTTCGGACGGTCCTTGTTCCCATGCACCCTTCTATGCCATGAAGCTGTTGTACGATCCTCCGAGAGATGCGAGAACATAAAAAAGCGATTTACAATGTTTTGATCACCGAGAAATAGCCAACTACTTATAAAATAACTAACAAACTCCCCCTTTGGCATTTCGGTGATAAAACAATAAACCATATGCAAACGGCATAATTATCCCAACAATAACATAATAGCCCATAGTTAAGAGTCAATAGAAATAACAAACATAAAATGTATCATGTCTCCCCCTGAACATTTTAAATACTCCCCCTGAGCAAAATATAACTACTCCCCCTTTTTTATCACAAAAATCAAAGGATATGCCTCCACAACAACTCCTAATCTCCTTGGGTAAGAAAATCCTTGATGACTTGTATCTCTCCCTGGAGGGAGGTGCGTAGCTTGTCCATCTCTCCCTGGAGTGTGGTGCGTAGCTTGTCCATCTCTCCCTGGAGTGTGGTGCTGAGCTTGTTCATGTTCTCTCCTAGAGTTTGTACTTGAGAGGATAACTCTGAAATTTTGTCAAGCAACATGGGCAAAGCATCTTGAGGAATGGGTGTAGTGCTACTTGAGGAAGCTCCTGCAATGTCTGGATTTCTGGCTGCAGCTTGTCGCCTAACATGGCGATCAACTTGTCCTGATGATTTGGAAATGGTCCTCTTATCGAAGATGCAATGGAGGTGATAACTGGTTCACCTTCTTCTGGTTCAATCCCTAGGTGTGCAAAAATGTGAAAAATAAGACCACCAAAGGGAAGAGAGAGATTACCATCTTCAAAAGCTGCAAGCATGAGCCGGATGGCGTGAGAGGCAAAATCAATGGGCACTTCAGTGGCAAGTGCATATAGGAAGGCAGCTCTATCAACTCCAAAGTCAGAATAATGTCCAATAGGCCATAAGTTGCAAGACACAATGCGACTAAGGATCCTCATGGGAGCAGAGAAGTCAACAATGCGTGTGGAAGCATTCTGAATTTGCCAGCAGGGAACAGGACCTCCCACAAAAACTTCCATCATAGTATCTTTAGATGGAAAAACATCAGGCATATACGGATATGGCGATTCTTCCACAAAGGGGACACCCGTAATAGTTCGGATGAGNAAAATAAAACTTTTCCTTTTCTTTCCTTTTAGGTATTTCTCTAGTTGACCTGAGTCAAGAGATATGGTTCATCAACAGCACCTTGCACTTTGAGCAACCCATCCAATGAGAATTGCAGGCCATGCTAAGCCTCGAATCTACAATCACAAAAGATTCAATTAAATACATCAAGTGGAGCAGAATATTAAACGTTACAGACAAATGTTCACAAGCAAAACTCTGTGTCAGATTATATTAACAGTCAAAGACGGTGAGCAAAAGACACGATACTGCAAGCCAGCGCATGGATGTTGATCATTCATATGATAAAATGAAAGACAGCAAAAAAAATGTTACATTATCAAGTATTGCTGAGGTGGAGGGATTTTCCCACCCATCTTCCCCATTGACCCGCATTAGAAAGACTTGATTCCTTGACTCTGATGATGAATAAAACCGAAACGAAAAAGATCTCTGATCACCATTAATGTAATTGCCTCCCTAATTTCCACGCGAACATTGAATAAAGGTGAAGAAGATTAGACCATGCATATAGTAGTGGTGATAATTGTATAACGCGTCTTTCTCAATTCCAACGCGGCTCAGATGGCGTGCTGAGGTGTATTAGGGTTGTTGTACATAGGGCTTAGCGGCACACCATCTGAGCCGCGTTGGTCCACTTTCAACCCGGCCGCCACTATTGCGTGCCTCAATGAGCATGACTAATTGACTCAATGAGCATGACTAATTGACTATCGCCGCCCCCACTTGATCCTCACATCCGATGGCTATATATGGGTGGTTAGCCTCTTACATAAGAGTAGTACTGTCTAAATGTAAAATTAGTTTTTGTGTTTGGCTTAAATTATAAATCATTTTATGTGATATAAAAAATAAATTATAAATTCATATATTTGATCTAAATTATAAATTACTTCATATAGTATAAAAAAGAATTTATAGGTCCTCAAAGTATGTCAAAATAACAGTTTACTTCATGAAATCAATTTCCGTTAAGTAATTAACAAAATTTGTCACTTTGTCATGTCATACCCAATAAAAACGTGACACGTGTTATTATTAATTTCTAACTTTAAAAAATAACAATTAGTATTTTTCATATCATTTTACGACTCCAGTTAAGATAACATATCAACCCTCACTCTACGTTATACTGTTACAGTAAATTAATATAATCTCTTATATCCTCAAAATTTTACCTGTGTGTAACCCTCCATCATCTTCATCTTTCTTAGCCACTTCACAAAATGCGACCATCGAATTCTCGCAAAATGCTCTTAAATTGTAGCGAGGGAGATGAAAATGATTAATGAGGGTTACACACTGAGTAAAATTTCAGGGATAGAATAGATTAGGTTAATTTACTGTAGTAGTATGACGTGACAAAATAACGGATTTTGTTAAGTTACTTAATGAAAATTAATTTTAGGAAGTAAACTGTTATTTTGACATACCATGAGGACTTATCAATTATTATTATTATTTTTTGACATGTCCACACAAGAGGGGAGAAGGGGATTCAAACTAGAGACCTCTACTTCATTAGGAGTAGTCCCAGCCGATTGAGCTACCTTTTGAGAATTTATCAATTATTTTTTATATCACATTGTTGTCCAAAAATTTTAATGATATGGTAGTGCACTACCCTTCAAAATATGGATTCGAATCCTTTTCAGTACATTATGGACTGGAGAATATCCAGTTGATGACTAAGATTTCTTTTTAGAAATCCTAAAGCCACAAATGAGACACTTGCCCCACTACCAAAAAAATTAATAAAAAAAAATTATTTTAGATAACATTAACGGGTCGAAATTCTAAACACGACACGGTATGGCAAGTTTCACGGGTCACCTGACACGACTCATGAAACCCGTTTAACATAATGGGTTGAGAGCAGTAGGAGGCACAACAGAGAGAGGGGGAGAGCAGCTGCGATGTCGGCGGAAGAAAGAGAGAGAGCGGCAGGTGGCGCAGTAGCGAACGGAAAGCAGAGAGAGAGCATCGAGCGGGAGAGAGTGGAGGAAGAAGCTGAACTTTGCTGTAGCAGTGAGAACGAAAGATGCTGAAGCGTGATTGCGTGAGAAGTGAACGAAAGAAAAAAAAAATTGGGGTAATTTCACTAACCCCCTCAAACTTTAGCCACTTTTGCAAACATCCCCCTAATATTCAAAAACTCTCACTTACCTACTTTGAACTTTCAAAAATTCTCACTTACCCCCATCCGTACAAATTAGGGCACAAATTTTTTAAAAAAGACAAAAATACCCCTGTTTTTTATTTTTAAAAAAAATAAAAAAACATTTTGGAAGTTGACATTTTAAATAGTGAATTTTAAACAGTGACTTTTGTATAAAATTTCAACTTCCAGATTTTTTTTTTTTTTTTTTAAAATAAAAAACATGGGTATTTTGGTCTTTTTTAAAAAATTTGTGCCCTAATTTATACGGATGGTGGTAAGTGAGAATTTTTGAAAGTTCAAAGTGGATAAGTGAAAATTTTTAAATATTAAGAGGGCGTTTACAAAATTGACTAAAGTTTGAAGGAGTTAATAAAATTATCCCAAAAAAATTTAGATTAGACTGAAGCAGTAAAGTGTACGCAAAAAAAAATATATATGAAAGAGATGGGAGTGGGAGGGTGTCAGCCTGTCAGGGTGATGTTATCGCTAGTATGAAGAAAAGACAAGAAAAAAACATATGGAAAAGAAAGGAGAAGTAGCGTGGGAAAAGATGAAAGAAATTGAGTGAATCTAGGTGATAAGGATGAGTCATGAGGTGGAACCGTGGGATGGGTAAAAAATTAAAATTAAAATTTATTTATTTAAAATTATAAAGAGGTCTAATGGGTTATTTATGGGTGATTCGTGATATGATCCGTTAAGAGTAGATAAATGGATCGTAAACAAATCGATTCGTTTACGATCCAAATTCATTTAAGATAAATTCAAACTCGTTAATTTCTTGTTAAATTGTCGTGTCGTGTCAAAATTGTTTTAGATCTAGCCCTTGAGGGTGGCCGGACAACCCCCTAGGGTCATGGGGTGACTGAAGCCACCCCATATCCACCCCCAACCCCAACTGAGATGGTTTAGTCACCATTTATTTATTTTTTAATTAATATATATATTTTAATTTAAAATAATATTTTTTTATTATTTTTTGGTACTAGCACAGGTATCCCATTTGTTAATGTCGGGCTTCTTTATGTACAAGAAAGCTCTATTGATCGACCTACCATGATTGATTTAGTCTCATTTATTAGCAATGAATATGCACCTCTACCTATACCAAAACCTCCAGGTTTTTGCATAGACCGAAACACAATGATCGTCAATGTAGAAAATTGCTCAATAAACAGTATAACTGTTTCAATGGAAGCTCGATAGCTATTTTGAATGTAAAATAATTTTATTTTATTTATATTATTTTTCTGTTAGAGATTTTTCTTGTATATAATAAGAAAAATATATAAAGATAATTCCGTAATCAGCCAAAATAGAAAGGAAGAAAAATATGAAAGAAAATGACTTACGACTCGTTTGGAGGCCCTACTTGCCTCGTCGGAGGCCCTATCTATTGACTTTGGCGATTTATCATGTTTCGACAGCTCCATCATCGCCCCCTTCTTGAAATCTTTGGATTTGGTTTTCCCAAAATTAGATATGTCCATTTTAGGAAGCCACAACCTTACATAGTTACAGGCGCCACTCCACAATGCTCCTAGGCCTCTCCACTACCAGCTACCACCAACCCCGTCTGATCTCCATCCGGCGACAACCTTATAATGTGACCTTTCTTGTGCCTCTTGGATATGTCATCCCTAGTGTGCCTTGTCTAACCACTTAATTGGTGACCAAGTTTCTTAGTGTTCATACCAAAAATCTTTCTTTACTAATACTGATGTGGTTGTTTTGGACCTTTTTGTTAGGTTGTCCAGCAATTTGTTGTTCTTTGTTGTAGTTTCTTAGTTGATGTAATTTGAAAAAAAAAAAAAAAAAATCCAAAGGAATACAACTGGGCTAGCAAAGACTTGTCCCCCTTAACTCCCTAAAGCGGCCGGCGTTTTACACCTTAACGATTTGCCTTGAACTTATCCGAGAAGCTTTCTCTCTCTCCCCTGAAAAAAACCTTAAATTTGGCTGGTGTAAGAGGAGCACGGCCTTCTTTCCTCCTCTTTTTTCCTCTTCTTGATGCTTTTATCTACGGGTTTTTCCTTCTCGTTTGAGACCATATCTATCGCCTTGTGCGATTTATCTCTCTTTTTCCCAAAATCGTAGCCCCTTCACAGCCGGGTTTACCAAAGACCGGAACTGTGCTTTCCAAGGAGACAAATTCAACAATTGACGGTGGAGGAAATTGTTCAATAAAGTAGTGTTGGTATTAATTTCAAAGAGAAAATTAATAAATGTTGTATAATCGATCTCTCTGTCTTATCTGTATGCACGTTCATAGCCGTTGGAGAAATTTGTGCTTAGTTTCCACTACTGTGTAGTCTGTGCTGAAGTGATGCTCAAAATCGGTACATGGAAGTGAACTTTGTCACAAGGAAAGTCCGTTTTCTTGCCTGCGTTCCTTCTTGGGAAGCTTCAAAAGTCCATAGGCAGGCCAATAAGAAAGCTATTCTGGCTGCAAAATGGGCTGCGGCTCACAAATCTTATTGATACACTCCCTGGAGCTCTTCTTCGTATTATTTTCTTTCTTCTAGTTTGTTTCTCCTTTTCCTTCTTCTTGTATTGCTTTTTTCTGTAATTACTTTCCGTACTTCATGTACTGCAAGTTAGAGAGGGATGGGTAGCATGACGACTAATCACCAGCCATGGCTCTTATTTGCTCTGCTTTCAATCCTGTCTTATTACAGAGCATGCTTCTCCATAGCTGCTGATACCCTTTCACCAGGTCACTCTCTTTCTCATTCAAAGAGAGAGACCATAGCATCTAAGGGTGGCACTTTTGAACTCGGTTTCTTCAAACCAGGCACTTCATCAAAAATCTACCTGAGCATATGGTATAAAGGGTTTCATGAGGAAATTGTTTGGGTAGCAAACAGAGAAAACCCTTTGTCTCATCCATCTTCCTCAAGACTTTACCTCTCAGAAAAAGGCAATCTACTCCTTTTTGAAGGTTCCTCCGACATCCCAGTTTGGTCAACAAATTTGTCATTTTCCCTGTCAAATGTAACTGAAGCAGTTCTTGGTGATGATGGAAATTTTGTTTTGAGATGTAGATCGAACACGTCTTCTATATTTTGGGAGAGTTTCGACCAGCCAACCGATACATTGCTGCCAGGTGCGAAGTTTGGGGTCAATAAGGTTACTGGGAAACCAAAGCGTCTCATTTCATGGAAAAATTCAGAAGATCCAGCACCTGGTGTGTTCTCGTTGGGGTTAAACCCATATGGAAGCAATCAGTATTTCTTCGAGTGGAACAGATCCCAGATCTATTGGAGTTCTCAAGTTTTGAATGAAACATCTACCAGATCACGTTTTAAAAAGAGCAGTATCTTCAACTTAAGTTTTGTGTCAGGTAAAAATGAAAGTGAGAGATATTTTACTTACTCTCTTTATAATCCTGATAACCCAGCTAGAATTCGAATTGCCCAAACAGGACAGATTAGGGCACTGGTGTGGCTGCCTGGCGTTTCCACTTGGAGTATATTTGTCTCTGCACCGACGAACCTATCTGATGTCTACGCTTTGTGTGGTGCATTTGGCGTGGTACAATACCCAGAGAATTTCTCAAACCCTTGTGAGTGTCTAAGAGGTTTTGAACCATTTTCGATGAACTACACTAGACTAAATGATTGGTCAAGTGGGTGTATAAGGAAATTCCCTTTGCAATGCGAGAATAATACGCATGCTAATGGCAAAAAAGATTGGTTCATGAAAATATCAAACATGCGATTGCCTGTTTATTCGAAAGCATATTTGGCCTTGAATGGTAGCGGATGTGAATTGGCTTGCATGGAAAATTGTTCTTGCGCAGCTTATGCTTATAATAGGAGTGGGTGTATGATATGGGAAGGAGCTCTTTTGAACTTACAGCAACTTCCATATGGTAGCGAGATTGGACAAGATATCTACCTTAGACTTGCTGCTGATGAGTATCAAAATCCAAGTACAAAAGGTAGGATAAGTGAAATGAGAAGTATGGTTGAGCTAATACTTAATTATATATGTTATCTTTCGTTCTGAACTAATACTTAATTCTCTATTATGGATGAGCTAATAGTGATTTTTGTCATCATAATTAGGCAAAAAGTGGAAAGTGTGGGTAGCTGTGCTGATTCCTGCAACAGGACTTATCTTATGCCTCTTCTTTTGGTTTTCAAACAAGGGAAAGCTCATTTGCATAGGTAAGTGTAAATGTTCTCACTGTATATGGAAATCACTTTTAAGAAAACTACAATGAAGTCTACATTAATCCAATACAAGGAAATTGTGACAAGTCCTTGTTCTTGGGAAAGTCCTTGTTCTAATTACCGTCATTAGTTGGTGACGGATCCCCACAAACTTCACCTTGTCTTCGGGAAGGGGCTTTACAGTTATTTGATCATTCACTAAAATGGGTATGAATTACTAAATTATTAGTACCTATTTGCGGAAATGGCTAAATAAACTTACTTAGCTTTAGATACTCACTCGCATTGGTCAATTGATTTTCTCATATCAAACACTACATTTCCATGTATAGTGACAAATTCTTATCATTATAGATCAAACAGGAGAGAGCGATTCAAGTAATAATCTACTATTATTTGATTTTGATTCTGAACTACATGCAATCAATGATGGAATGAACATTGAAAATAATCCGAGGAAACGAGAGAAGAAGGATGCTGAGTTACCATTATTCAGCTATGAGAGTGTATTATCTACAACCAATAATTTCTCAACTGTGAATAAACTTGGAGAAGGAGGGTTTGGACCTGTCTACAAGGTACGTTACATTTTCTTGATGAATATGCTTTGAATAGTTCTATTAATAAAACCTACATTAATGGTAAACTTTCATGAAAGTTTAAAGAGTTTATGGTTCTCCTTCCTAGGGAAAATTACTCAGAGGACAAGAAATTGCAGTGAAAGTGCTTTCAAAAAGATCTGGACAGGGAATTGAGGAGTTCAGAAATGAGACAGTACTAATTGCAAAACTCCAGCATAGAAATCTTGTTAGGCTCTTAGGTTGTTGTGTCGAGCAAGACGAAAAGATATTAATATATGAGTACATGCCCAATAAGAGTCTGGACTACTACCTTTTTAGTGAGTGCATGTTTTTGTATATATATATATTTCTCATGTGTTTCTAGGTTCTTAAGCACTAATTTCCTTGGTTGTACTATTTAAATAGATCCAACGAAGAAAAAGATGCTTGGTTGGGAGACACGCATACACATTATTGAAGGGATCGCTCAAGGGCTTCTTTATCTTCATCAATATTCAAGGTTACGAATCATACATAGAGATTTAAAACCAAGTAACATTCTCTTGGATAGTGAAATGAATCCAAAAATATCAGATTTTGGCTTGGCTCGAATAGTTGGAGGCAATGAAACACAAGCAAACACAAATCGAATTGTTGGAACTTAGTAAGTTTGCAACTTGTTTTACATTTTATATTTTCAATTCTTAGCTAAATTCATTGAGCAAGTTACTGATAGGTTCATTTACTAAATTTTCAAATGCAGTGGCTATATGTCTCCCGAATATGCTATGGATGGTTTGTATTCAATAAAGTCTGATGTGTTTAGCTATGGAGTATTGGTGTTAGAGATTGTGAGCGGAAGAAAGAACACTAGCTTCTATAACAATGAGTCACTCAGTCTTCTTAGATATGTATGTAGCTTTTATACTATTCCAAATTTCTAATGTTTTACAATAATCTTTTAAATTAAAATGCTATTACTTTTTACTTAAAGTTTGTCTTATTTGAAATGAAACTAGGCTTGGGAGTTGTGGAGAGATGATAGAAGTTTGGACTTGATGGAGCCAACAATAGGATACGCTTCTTTCACTTCTATTCTGTTGAGGTTCATTAACATTGGCCTTCTTTGTGTCCAAGAAAGCCCGACTGATCGACCTACCATGTCTAATGTAATCTCAATGATTAGCAATGAACATGCACCGCTACCTACACCAAAGCAACCGGCGTTTTCCATAGGCCGAAATATGATGGACACAAATTTAACAGTTGACAGTGCAGGAAATTGCTCAAAAAATAGTGTAACTATTTCAACAATGGAAGCTCGGTGATTGATTCCTATGTGAAAGAAAAGAAATGTTGGAGAAGCAATCTTTTTAGCCTAATTTTTATGCATGTTGATATGCTACATAATTGTCACTAAATGTTGTTCTTAGTTCACTCATTTTAGTTTTGTTGCCAATAATACTATTGATATAAATGTGTTTTTTTTTTTTTTTTTGGGAAAATACATTTTACCTCTTGAACTATCAACTCATTTGCACTTTTAACCTCAATGTTTAAAAAATGACACTTTATCCCCTCAAACTTTCAAATTGTTGCAATTCAACCATTCTAATTTTTTTTTCCCAAAATGCCCTCATCCCATGTTTTTTTTTTTTTTTTTTTTTTTTTTTTTTTTTTTTTAAACTGCTTTAAAAAATATTAAAAATTAGGGGAAACTTCACTTACCCCCCTGAACTTTGGCCACTTTTGGAGATACTCCCCAATGTTCAAAACCTTACTTAGGTGTATCAAAGTTTGATTTTCTTTCACTTTTCCCATTCCGTACAGAAAATCCTAATAGAATATTAATTTTACCCCCAAAACTACGCGTCGTTTTGAGAACGGTGTAGTTATGGAGTTAGTGGTCAAATTGGAATTGCGAAGAATTTTCTGTACGAAAGAGGCAAAGTGAGAGAAAACCAAAGTTTGATACACCTAAGTGAGAGCTTTTGAACATTGGGGGGGGGGGTATCTGCAAAAATAGCGAAAGTTCAGAGGGGATAAGTGAAGTTTTTCCTAAAAATTAAGGGGTGGCCGGCCACCCTAATTGCGCCTGGGAGTGGCTTAGGCCACTCCAGACCGGCCACCTCTTAATTTTTATTTTTATTTTTTAATTTTTATGGGGCATTTTGGGAAAAAGAAACTCAAAATGGTCGAATTGCAATAATTTGGAAGGGGGGGTCAAGTGTTACATTTTAAACATTGGAGGTCAAAGTGTAAATGAGTGGATAGTTCAGACGGGTAAAGTGTATTCCGCCCTTGATTTTTTTAAGGGCTATAGATATAAATGGTACCAACAACTTCAGGTGTCTTTAAAAGATTATCAGATGTTGATTTCCTTCCCCTCACTCGGTGGCTTATTTCTTTTCATGTTTATTCATGTAAGGGACAGAATGTTAACAAATAATTCAAGCATGCATACATCTACTTAATATTTTAAACCCAAAATATGACTAATTATACTTTTGAACATAAGATTTTGAACCCCCATTTTGCCCTAAGCCACTCCTTTGGGAAATTCCACAGTCGAAGAATCTACTGATGCGGTGAGGGATTTTCCTACCCATCTTCTCCATTGACCAGCTGCATTCGGAAGACTTGACAACTTGCTTCTTCAAAACCTCTCAACATTAAAATTTCTTTTGATGATGAATAAACCAAATCGAAAAAGATCTCCAATCACCCATGAAATTGCCTCTCTAGCTAATTCTCGAGTGAGCATTGAATAAAGGTGATCGAAGAAGATTAGACCATATAGTACGTGGTGATAATTGTATAACACGTTTTCTCATATGGTCCACAATCTTTGGAAATATAAAGATAATAAGAAAAATATATAAAGATAATTCCGTAATCAGCCAAAATAGAAAGGAAGAAAAATATGAAGATAATGACTTACGACTCGTTTGGCAACGGTTTTTGGAATATATATATATATATATATATATATAAATTAAAGCATTAACAGATAAATTAAAATATAAAACACTTAGAAAAAATTATTTTTATATCAGATCACAACTATAACGAAAAAGAAAAGAAAAAGAAACCTCTCTAAAACATTTTTGGAATTTACACATACCGACCTTAAACTATCACCTCTAATCCTCCTCTCCCCTCCCTTTCCGGCCTCTTTTGAGACTCCAACTACCACTTTCAGCCTTTCCTAGTCTTGGATTTGCCCACTTCTTAAAATCTTTAGATTTGGTTTTTCCAAAATCAAATCTGTCCATTTTAGGAAGCCATAACCTTACACAATTGCACGTGCCACTCCACCATGCTCCTAGGCCTCTCCACCACCAATCCCGGCCCGTCTCCATCCGGCCACCATGCGTTGGAGTGTGTTCCACACGAGTTGACGCCTGTGCAGCGTTATGCCATGTGTGACTCCTGATTTCCTTTGCTTTGCCACCACTACAAGGAAATTGGTCATTAGCGACCAAACTAATAGTAGAGACCCCAAAATCGCCGCTAATGACCGATCATTAGATGGCGACTATTACCGCCGCTATTGACCCCTCATCAGTGGCGATTTCCAATTATCGCCGCTAATGAGGGGTTAATAGCAGGGACTTTACGTCACCGCTAATGATAATCAATCAGCGGTGAAAAAATGTGGCCGCTATTTGGTCCCAAATAGTAGCGACCCAAATTGTTGCCGCTAATGTGGGGTCAATAGCGGCCACTTTGGTGTCACCGCTATTAAGTTGAGAAAAATAAAAAATTAAAAAATTAAAAGGCCATTAGCGGAGACAAATTGTGGCTGCTATTTGGGACCAAATAGCGGCGACCCAAAAATGAATGAAATTAAAGAGTTTTCTGTGGCTCTAATACTGATCAGAATAAACTTGAGTTAGGATTAAGTTTAATCCAATTAGTGATATATAGTTGCTTGAAGCAATTCATGCTAGTTTTGAACTTACGTCAACTCTCACATGGTGGCAACTGGCAAGCAATGGAAATTCAAAATATAAACTAAACATCAATTCGTTTATTTTCCTACATTTTTCCCAGCAACCAAACACAGAATTAATTGAACAACTTATCGAAACATGGAATTGAGAAACGTACCCAGAGCAGCAAGCTCGGTTGAGCTTCCTCAACCGATCCCAGCCATGGAGATGAGACTCAGCAAGGGCTTCGAAGATGCAGCACTGAATTGGGCTGGCCCAATAGAAAAGATGCAAGATGGTCTGGTGATGAATAGCCCACGGTCGGAACCAGGGGGCTAAGGGCTATGTTTCCACTATTTGAAATTTTCCCCTTAATATATACAGTGAGTCAGTAACCGAGCCTAAAGAAATACTTATAAAAAAAATTTAAAAGAAATAACTGAAACATAATTTTTGTCAAAAATATTAAATAATATAACTAAATATATAAAAGAATAGATAATAAACTTCAAGTATAAAATTGTAAAGTTAAAATATGTAAAGAATGTCTATATATTCATCAACACATTAACTTAAAAGAACAATTCAAATATTAAAGTTTAGAAATATAATTTGATTTTAAATTGAGAAAATAAATTATTGTGAAAGTTTGAGTGCCTCAATTTCTTTAAAAAGAATTTGGGTGGGGACCTCTACATGAAAAAAAGAGAGGAAAAGACCAATTATATTTTTTGATTTGAAGTGGACAAAGTTCGCCAAATTAAACATCTGAAGCTACTGTGGTGGGAGGTGAACATGTTGTTTACTAGGGCTTTTTTGCTTATTGTTATTATGGTGAGTTTATCTATGATAATCGGATTAATTGTTATTATTTGTAAGTTAAGGTATAAATTAGAATTTTCATTTTAGGGGTGGTCTGATCACATCTAGCTTGCCGTGTGGAAAAATTAACCATGAGCTCTGATACCAATAGTTGGGGAGATAAACACCAAGGGAAGTCAAACAATAGTAAATTAATATATATAGTAGGACACCACTTCTAACTCAAAAGATTAAGCTAATGGACTTAGGTTCACTTAGGTATATTAACTACTCTTATTCTCTATATTTTTTCAGTGTGAGACACAAATTCACAAGTGCATGTAGAATAGTTACCAAAACTCCCTTTGGTTACTCAAGGTGGTTGAGAGGAAAAAGATTATCCTCTTAATCTTTTTCCCCACCATATTATCCTCTTACTCTTCTTTCGCTTGTGTTCCACACGGCTTATGTCTACAGCTTTTGCCGGCCATCTTGGAGGTGTTGGTGACAGGTGACCCACAGACAAAATCATGCATCCGCTTGACCAACCCAGTCCCTGCAACCGGGTTCCGGGTCTCTGCGGCTTCGGCTTCAGGATCGGCACCACCGGCATCGGCGAGTTCCCAAATTATGACTAATTCAACTACACATAAAAACTATACTTGTGAACATAATATTTTGACCCCCCATTTTGCCTTAAGCCACTGCTTTGGGAAATCCCACAGAATCTACTGATGATGTGAGGGATTTTCCTACTCATCTTCTCCATTGACCAGCTACGTTAGGAAGACTTGACTCTTCAAAACCTCTCAACATTAAAATTTCTTTTGATGATGAATAAAACCAAAACGAAAAAGATCACCAATGAATAAAACAAAAAGAGCTCATCTGGCTTTAAAATGGGATGTGGCTCACAATTCCTTTGTATTCTTTTCTTTCTTCTTGTTTGTTGCTCCTTCCGCTTCTTTCTGTATTGCTTAGAAAAAAAAGGGTTTTCTTCTAGCATTTTTCTGTAGTTATTAACTGCGTTACAGCAAGTTATACAGAGGGATATATGAGTAGCATGACGAGGAAGCCATCGCTCTTATTTGCTCTGCTTCTAATCATGTCTTATTACAGAGCATGCTTCTCCATAGTTGGTGATACCCTTTCACCAGGTCACTTTCTTTCAGAGAGCGACACCATATTATCTCAAGGTAGCAATTTTGAGCTTGGTTTCTTCAAACCAGGCACTTCATCAAAAATCTACCTGGGTATATGGTATCAAAGGTTTCCTGATGAAATTGTTTGGGTAGCAAATAGAGAAAACCCTTTGTCTCAACCATCTTCCTCAAGACTTTACCTCTCAGAAAATGGCAATTTACTCCTTTTTGAAGGTTCCTCCGAGATCCCAGTTTGGTCAACACATTTGACATTTTCCCTGTCAAATATAACAGAAGCAGTACTTGGTGATGATGGAAATTTTGTTTTGAGAGGAAGATCGAACACGTCTTCTATATTTTGGGAGAGTTTCGACCATGTAACCGATACGTTGCTTCTAGGTGCGAAGGCTCGGGTCAATAAGGTTACTGGAAAATCACTGCAACTCATTTCATGGAAAAATTCAGAAGATCCAGCACCTGGTGTGTTCTCGTCGGGGGTAAACCCAAATGGAAGCAATCAGTTTTTCTTAGAGTGAAACAAATCCCAAATCTATAGGAGTACGGATAATGGAACATCTCTTAGCTCACTTTATGGAAGGAGCATTATCTTCAACAGGAGTTTTGTGTCAAGTAAAAATGAAAGTGAGAGATATTTTACTTACTCTCTTCTTAATCCTTCTAACCTTGCTAGATATCGAATTGACCGAACATGACAGCTTAGGGAACTGGTGTGGCTGCCTGGCGTCTCTGCTTGGAATACATTTTGGTTTGCACCGAGGAACCTATCTGATGTCTATGCTTTGTGCGGTGTGTTAGTTATTTTATAAGTAGTTGGCTATTTCTCGGTGATCAAAACATTGTAAATCGCTTTTATTTATGTTCTTGCATCTCTCGGAGGATCGTACAGCAGCTTCATGGCATAGAAGGGTGCATGGGAACAAGGACCGTCCGAACGGCCAGTTCTCCCGTCCGGACGTGATGCAGTAAAAGGCCCCTAGCACTAAAACCCGAGGACACCGTTCGCAAGGCCGTTTGCTAGCCGTTCGAAGCCCATTCGAACGGACAGATTGACCGTCCGGACGTGCTGCAGCTCCAGTACTAAATCCCAAGTGTCCCGTTCGCTGGCCGTTCGCTAGCCGTTCGAATGCCGTCCGGACACCTCCGAACGCGCCGCACCAAAAGACTGGAAGTAAGCGATGTTGCCCTAGGACCGTTCAGACGGCCATTTATACCGTCCGGAAGGCCCGTGTTAAAACTCAGTTTTCGCCTTTATTTTAAGTAGTCGTCCGGACGAGCCAAGTGACCGTCCGAACGGTCTGTTGCGTCTAGGTTTAATTTACCTTGTATTTGAGTTTCAATAGGACTAAGAGTCCATGTGATTATATATAGATCTTTACAGATCTGTAGAGGTCACGAATTCTGCATCTAGAATTCGCCTTTGTGAGCCAAGAGGGTCTTTGATATAGAACGCTTAAGTTCTCTCTCTTGGAGTGTTTAGTTCCATATTCATCATTGTTCGTCGTCTGTTGAAGTGAAGTCAACCGGAGTTCCGGTGAAAGGAAATCACGTAGAAGGATTGTGCCAGCTGTCTCTGGAAAGGGCTATTGCGGTAGAAGACGAATGGGTCACTTGTCTTATACAAGATCGTGTCATAGCAAAGGTTTTGTGAGTATGAACATCTTGTAATCCTTTATCTTTTTACTGATTTAGTTGATTTCCTGGGTTTGGCTGCCCCGAAGAGGTTTTACATTTTAGAGTGTTTCTCTAAATGGTTTCCTCTTCGTAACCAAATTATGTGTGTTCTTTATTGCTTATTGCTTTACATATTTTGTTAAATTGTTTATTGCTTTATTGTTTCAATTCCGCATAAATTGTGATAAACAATTAGTTGGAGTCTGCTTAGGGTCTTTCGCGGTGCATTTGGTGTGGTACAATACCCTGACAATTTCTCAAACCCTTGTGAGTGTCTAAAAGGTTTTCAACCATTTTCGATGAACTACACCAGACTAAATGATTGGTTAGGCGGCTGTGTGAGGACATCTCCTTTGCAACGTGAGAATAATACGCATGCTAATGTCAAAAAAGATTGGTTCATGAAAATACCAAACACGCGATTGCCTGTTTATTCGAAAACATATTTGGCCGTGAATGCTAGCAGATGTGAATTGGCTTGCATTGAAAATTGTTCGTGCATAGCTTATGCTTATAATAAGAGTGGGTGTATGATATGGGAAGGAACTCTTTTGAACTTGCAGCAACTTCCATATCGTGGCAAGATTGGACAAGATATCTACCTCAGACTTGCTGCAGATGAATATCCAGATCCAAGTACGAAAGGGAGGATGAGTGAAATGAGAAGTATTATTGAGCTAATACTCAATTATATATGTTATCTTTCGTTCTGAACTAATATTTAATTTTTTATTATGGTTGAGCTAATAGTGATTCTTGTCATCAAAATTAGGTAAAAAATGGAAAGCGTGGATAGCTGTGCTGATTCCTGCAACATGGCTTATCTTATGCATCTCAATTTGCTTTTCATGCAAGGGAAAGCTCAAATGCATCGGTAAGTGTAAATGTTCTAACTGTACAAGGAAATCACTTTAAAAAAATTACAAGTCTCCTTAATCTAAGACAAGAAAATTTTTACAAGTCCTTGATCTTAGTGAAGAAATTCGTTGGCCTAACTCATTTCATAAAACTGGTTCAATAAGAGAGAGTTGTCCATTTTTTTTATAAACATGCCCAAGATCTTGTCCATAGGCAATGTGAGATTATTCCTCAATACTTCGAAAAGTCCTTGTCCAAATTACCGTCATTAGTTGGTGATGGATCCCCCACAAACTTCACCATGTCTTCGAGAAAGAGCTTTGCAGTTATTTAGTCATTTCACTAAAATGGGAATGAATTACTAAATTATTAGTACTTATTTGCGGAAATGACTAAATAAACTTAGTTACCTTTAGATACTGGCACTGCTTATTAATTGATTTTCTCTTACAAGCACTACATTTCCATGTATAGTGACCAATTCTTATCAAACAAGAGGGAGCCCTTCAAGTAATAATCTACTATTATTTAATTTTGATACTGAACTCCATGCAATCAATGATGCAATGAACACCGAAAATAATACAAAAAAACGAGAGAAGAAGGATGCTGAGTTACCACTATTTAGTTAGAGATTGTGAGCGGCAGGAAGAACACTAGCTTCTATAACAATGAGTCACTCGGTCTTCTTAGATATGTATGTAGCTTTGATACTTCCCAAATTCCTCATGTTTTACAATAATCTTTTAAATTTAAATGCTATTACTTTTTACTTAAATTTTGTCTTATTTGAAATGAAACTAGGCTTGGGAGTTGTGGAGAGATGATAGAAGTTTGGATTTGATGGAGCCAACAATAGGATATGCTTCTTTCACTTCTATTATGTTGAGGTTCATTAACATTGGCCATCTTTGTGTCCAAGAAAGCTCGACTGATCGACCGACCATGTCTGATGTAATCTCAATGGTTAGCAATGAACATGTACCTCTACCTACACCTAAGCAACCAGTGTTTTCCACAGGCCAAAATATGATGGACACAAATTCAACAGTTGACAGTGTAGGAAATTACTCAAAAATTAGTGTAACTATTTCAACAATGGAAGCCCGGTGATTGATTCCGATGTGAAAGAAAGAAATGTCGGAGAAGCAATCATTTGAGCCTAATTTGTATGCATGTTGATATGCTACATAATTGTCACTAAATGTTGTTCCTAGTTCACTCATTTTAGTTTTGTTGCCAATAATACTATTGATATAAATGTGTTTTTTTTTTTTTTGGAAAATACATTTTACCTCCCTAAACTATTCACTCATTTGTACTCTTAATCCCAATGTTTAAAAAGTGACACTTTATCCCCCCCTCCCCCCCTCAAAACTTCAAAATTATTGCGATTCAACAATTCTGACTTTTTTTTTCCCGGCAAATGCCCTCAACTCAAGTTAAAAATAAAATAAAATAATTTTTTTAAAAAAAAATTTAAAATTAAGAGGTAGCCGGCCACCCCAGACCGGCCACTCCTTAATTTTTAATTTTTTTATGGGCCATTTTGCAATAAAAAAAAAAAAAGGTCAGAATGATCGAATTGCAACAATTTGGAAGTTTGGGGGGTGGGTCAAGTGTCACGTTTTAAACATTGGTGGTCAAAGTGCAAATAGGTGGATAGTTCAGGGAGGTACCCCCTTTTTTTTGAAGGGCTATCGGTATAAATGTTGCCAACAACTTCAAGCGTCTTTAAAAGATTATCAGTTATTGATTTCCTTCCCCTCCCTCAGTGGCTTATTTCTTTTCATGTTTATTCATGTAAGGGACAGATTACAGAATGTTAACAAATAATTCAAGCATGCATACATCTACTTAATATTTTAAACCCAAATTATGGCTAATTCAACTACACATAAAAACTATACTTTTGAACATAAGATTTTGAGCCCCCATTTTGCCCTAAGCCACTCCTTTGGGAAATTCCACAGTCGAAGAATCTACCGATGAGTCGAGGGATTTTCCTACCCATCTTCTCCATTGACCAGCTGCATTAGGAAGACTTGACAACTTGCTTCTTCAAAACCTCTCGATCAACATTAAAATTTCTTTTGATGATGAATAAAACCAAATCGAAAAAGATCTCCAATCACCCATGAATTGCCTTTCTAGCTAATTCTCGTGTGAGCATTGAATAAAGGTGATCGAAGAAGATTAGACCATAAAAAATAAAAAGAAAAAAAGAAAAAGAAGAAGAAGAAGAAGATTAGACCATATAGTATACATGGTGATAATCGTATAACGCGTCTTTCTCATATGGTCCACAATCTTTGGAAATATAAAGATAATAAGAAAAATATATAAAGATAATTCCGTAATCAGCCAAAATAGAAAGGAAGAAAAATATGAAGATAATGCCTTAAGACTCGTTTGGCAACGGTTTTTGGAATATATATATATAAATTAAAGCATTAAAATATAAAAAACTTAAAAAAAATTATTTTTATATCAAATCACAACTAAAACAAAAAATAAGAAAAAGAAACCTCTCTAAAACATTTTGGGAATGTACACATACCGCCCTTATCTATATATATATATATATATATAAATTAAAGCATTAACAGATAAATTAAAATATAAAACACTTAAAAAAAAATTATTTTTATATCATATTACAACTATAACAAAAAAAGAAAAGAAAAAGAAACCTCTCTGAAACATTTTTGGAATGTACACATATCGTCTTTAAGCTACCACCTCTAATCCTCCTCTTCCCTCCTTTTCTCACCTCTTTTGAGGCTCCAACTGCCTCTTCCAGCCTTTCCTAGCCTTGGATTTGCCCACTTCTTAAAATCTTTAGATTTGGTTTTTCCAAAATCAAATCTGTCCATTTTAAGAAGCCACAACCTTACACAATTGCACGTGCCACTCCATCATGCTCCTAGGCCTCTCCACCACCAACCTTATCTCCATCCAGCCACCATGCGTTGGAACGTGTTCCACACGAGTTGACGTCGGTGCAGCGTTATGCCATGTGTGACTCCTTATTTCCTTTGCTTTGCCACCTCCTACCACTATTATGCCAGCATTACGCCATGTTGATGTATGTATCTATATGTGATTTTTTTTTTTTTTTTTTTTTTTTTTTTTTTTCTCTCTCTCTCTCTTAGTATGTTTCTAGGCTCTTAAGTACTAATTTCCTTGGTTGTACTCCTTAAATAGATCCAGCCAAGAAAAAGATGTTAGATTGCGAGATACGCATACGCATTATTGAAGGGATCGCTCAAGGGTTTCTTTATCTTCATTAATATTAAAGGTTACGAATCATACATAGAGATCTAAAACCAAGTAACATTCTCCTGGATAGTGAAATGATTCCAAAAATATTAGATTTTGGCATGGCTCGAATAGTTGGAGGTGATGAAACACAAGCAAACACAAAACGAATTGTTGGAACTTAGTAAGTATGCAACTCATTTTACATATAATATTTGCAATTGCCAATTAAATTCTCTCAGTGAGCTACTAAAAGAGTGATATACTAAATTTTGGAATTCAGTGAGTACATGTCTCCCGAATATGCTATCAAGGGTCAATACTCAATAAAGTCTAATGTGTTTAGCTTTGCAGTATTGGTGCTAGAGATTGTGATTGGCAGGAAGAACACTAGCTTCTTTAACACTGAGTCACTCAGTCTTCTTAGTTACGTACATAGCTTTTATGCTCTCCTAAATTCTGTGTGTTTTACATTAATCTTATAAATTAAAATGCTACACTTGGGAGTCTTGGAGAGATGATCGAAGTTTGGACTTGATGGAGCCAACAATAGGACATCCTTCTTTCACTTCTATTCTGTTGAGGTTCATTAACATTGGCCTTCTTTGTGTCCAAGAAAGCTCGGCTGATCGCCCTACCATGCTTGATGTAATATCAATGATTAGCAATGAACATGTACTTCTACCTACACCTAAGTAACCAACGTTTTTCATATGCCGAAATATGATGGATACAAATTCAATAATTTATAGTGCAAGAAATTGTTCAAAAAATAGTTTAACTATTTCAACAATGGAAGCCAGATGATTGGTTCCAACATCAAATAAAAGAAATATTGTAGAACCAATCTTTCTGTCGAATTTGTATGCATGTTGATATGCTACGTTGTCTTAGTTCACTCATATTTTAGTTTTGTTGCCAATAATACTATCAAGATAGAATTTGTAAGTTTTTACGAGATCCGAGTATAATTTTTTTTTCCATGTACTACTACATTCGTAGACACTAGTCTATAGTCTATAGTATGCACATGTTATTTTTCATTAGAAACTACTCCAAGTGTCTTTAAAAGATTATCACTAGTCGATTTCCTTCCCCTCCATCGGTAAACTAATTGGCTACCAAAAACGGATGAAAGCCGAAATCTTTTTATGTTTACTCATGTTAGAGACAGAATTTTAACAACTAATTCAAGCACACATCCACTAAATATTTTAGAATCAGATGATGACTAACATTATAATGTCAATAAACCTAACATTATAACTAAAACGACATGTTCTTGAAGATTTTGAACCATACCTTCAAATTATGTGATACACATAACAATGATGTGACCCATCTCGTTGATTCACGCCACCTCCTCCTTCAATCCCCTGTTTTTGCGTCCCTTTCCTTCTCAAAAGTCTTCCCTCTATGGAAAATGAGGGCACCTTGGAGGCTACTACTGTTATGCCAGGAATTATGATCACGCGGAAATAAAAGTTTGACTCAAGTTGATATTGACGAGATACGACAGAAAGAGCTCAGCGTTTTTCAAACGTTCTCTGTAAAAGGAATGGCCAGCAATCTTTTGGAAGTGATCTTTGTCACAAAAAAAGTCCAAAGTCTTTTTTGTCTGCGTTCCTTGGGAAGCCTCAAAAATCCAAAGGCAAGCCAATCAGAGAGCTCATCTGGCTCCAAAATGGGATGTGGCTCACAACTCCAATGTATTCTTTTCTTTCTTCTTGTTTGTTGCTACTTCCCCTTCTTTCTGTATTGCTTAGAAAAAAAAAAGGGACCAGGTTTTCTTCGAGCATTTTTCTGTAATTATTAACTGCGTTACAGCAAGTTATACAGAGGGATATATGAGTAGCATGACGAGGAAGCCATGGCCCTTATTTGCTCTGCTTTCAATCCTGTCTTATTACAGAGCATGCTTCTCCATAGCTGGTGATACCCTTTTACCAGGTCACTCTCTTTCTCATTCAAAGAGAGAGACCATAGTATCTAAAGGTAGCACTTTTGAGCTCGGTTTCTTCAAACCAGGCACTTCATCAAAAATCTACCTAGGCATATGGTATAAAAGGTTTCATGAGGAAAATGTTTGGGTAGCAAATAGAGAAAACCCTTTGTCTCACCCATCTTCCTCAAGACTTCACCTCTCAGAAAATGGCAATCTACTCCTTTTTGAAGGTTCCTCCGAGATCCCAGTTTGGTCAACAAATTTGACATTTACCCGGTCAAATATAACTGAAGCAATACTTCGTGATGATGGAAATTTTGTTTTGAGAGGTAGATCGAACACGTTTTCTATATTTTGGGAGAGTTTCGACCATCCAACCGATACATTGCTCCCAGGTGCGAAGGTTCGGATCAATAAGGTTACTGGAAAACCACAGCGACTCATTTCATGGAAAAATTCAGAAGATCCAGCACTTGGTGTGTTCTCGTTGGGGGTAACCCCAAATGGAAGCATTCAGTTTTTCTTAGATTGGAACAGATCCTTAATTTATTGGAGTTCTAGAGTTTGGGGGAACATCTTTCGAATTACTTTCTGAAACGAGCTTTACCTTCAACTACACTATTGTGTCAAGTACAAATGAAAGTGAGAGATATCTTACTTACTCTCTTCGTAATCCTTCTACCCTTGCTAGATATCGAATTGACCAAACAGGACAGTTCAAGGAACTAGTATGGACGCCTGGCCTTTCCACTTGGAATACATTTTATTATGCACCGAGGAACCTATTTGATGTCTATGCTTTGTGCGGTGCATTTGGTGTGGTACAATACCCTGACAATTTCTCAAACCCTTGTGAGTGTCTAAAAGGTTTTGAACCATTTTCGATGAACTACACTAGACTAAATGATTGGTCAGGCGGCTGTGTGAGGAAATCTCCTTCGCAATGTGAGAATAATACGTATGCTAATGTCAAAAAAGATCGGTTCATGAAAATATCAAACATACGATTGCCTGTTTATTCGAAAACATATTTGGCCGTGAATGCTGGCAGATGTGAATTGGCGTGCATGGAAAATTGTTCTTGCGCAGCTTATACTTATGATAGGAGTGGGTGTATGATATGGGAAGGAACTCTTTTGAAGCTGGACAAGATATCTACCTTAGACTTGCTGCTGATGAGTATCTAGATCCAAGTACCGAAGGTAGGATGAGTGGAATGAGA
The DNA here is from genome assembly GCA_006937295.1 of Carpinus fangiana. Classification (NCBI taxonomy): domain Eukaryota; kingdom Viridiplantae; phylum Streptophyta; class Magnoliopsida; order Fagales; family Betulaceae; genus Carpinus; species Carpinus fangiana. The sequence continues at coordinate 7,984,027 of CM017322.1, forward strand.
AGTATTATTGAGCTAATACTTAATTATATATGTTATCTTTCGTTCTGAACTAATATTTAGTTTTGTATTATGGTTGAGCTAATAGTGATTCTTGTCATCATAATTAGGTAAAAAATGGAAAGTGTGGATAGCTGTGCTGATTCCTGCAACAGGGCTTATCTTATGCCTCTCAATTTGCTTTTCCTGCAAGGGAAAGCTCAAATGCATCGGTAAGTGTAAATGTTCTAACTGTACAAGGAAATCACTTAAAAAAAAATTACAAGGAAGTCTCCTTAATCTAAGACAAGAAAATTGTCACAAGTCCTTGATCTTAGGGAAGAAATTCATTGGCCTAACTCATCTTATAAAATCGGTTCAATAAGAGAGAGTTGCCAATTCTTTATAAATTAAATATGCCTAAGATCTTGTCCATATGCAATGTAAAATTATTCCTCAATACTTAGGAAAGTCATTGTTCAAATTACTGTCATTAGTTGGTGATGGATCCCCCACAAACTTCACCATGTCTTCGGGAAGGAGCTTTGCAGTTATTTAGTCATTTCACTAAAATAGGAATGAATTACTAAATTATTAGTACTTATATGCGAAAATGACTAAATAAACTTAGTTACCTATAGATACTGGCATTGCTCATTAATTGATTTTCTCTTACCAAACACTACATTTCCATTTATAGTGACCAATTCTTATCAAACAGGAGGGAGCCCTTCAAGTAATAATCTACAGTTATTTGATTTTGATATTGATCTCCATGTAATCAATGATGGAATGAACACCAAAAATAATACAAAAAAAACGAGAGAAGAAGGATGCTGAGTTACCACTATTCAGTTATGAGAGTGTATTAGCTGTAACAAATAATTTCTCAGCTATGAATAAACTTGGAGAAGGAGGGTTTGGACCTGTCTACAAGGTACGTTACATTTTCCCGATGAATGTGCTTTGAACAATATTAATAAAACCTACATTAATGGTACACCTTCATGAAAGTTTAAAGAGTTAATGGTCTTCCTTCTTAGGGAAAATTACTCGGTGGACAAGAGATTGCAGTGAAGATGTTTTCAAAAAGATCTAGACAAGGAATTGAGGAGTTCAGAAATGAGATAATACTAATTGCAAAACTCTAGCATATAAATCTTGTCAGACTTTAGGTTGTTGTATCGAGCGAGATGAAAATATATTAATATATGAGTACATGCCCAATAAAAGTTTGGACTACTTCCTTTTTAGTGAGTGCACGTTTATGTATATATATATGTCTATATATATTTTTTTCTCATGTGTTTCCTTAAGCACTAATTTCATTGGTTGTACTATTTAAATAGATCCAACCGCAAAAAAGATTTTAGTTTGCACTACAAAAATCACACACATTTTTTAGGCAACTTTTTTGACGTTTTGGGCCTATTGAAACGTCAAAAACGTTTCTGATGCGACTTTTTTGACGTGTCACTATTTGGAGTGTCAAAAAAAATTTTGACGTGGTGAACAGTACCACGTCAGAAAAGTTTTTTTTTATTTTTTATTTTTCAGAAATTTTTTTGACGTTTGAAATTTCAAACGTCAAAAACTTTTCTGACGTGGTGAACAGTGCCACGTCAGACAAGTTTTTTCTTTTTTTTTTTCCCGATAATTTTTTTGATTTTTTAAAATTCAAACCTCAAAATTTTTTGACGTGGTGAACAGTACCACATCAAAAACTTTTTTTTTTTTCCAGAAATTTTTTTGACGTTTTAAAATTCAAACCTCAAAAAAATTTCTGACGTGGTGAACAGTGCTACGTCAAATTTATTTTTTATTTTTTTTATTATTATTATTTTTTTCCGGAGGTTCTTTTTGTTTTTCTTTTTTGTTCTAGCAGGTTCTAGCTAGTCCTTTTTTTTTTTTTTTTTTGTTCTAGCAGGGTTCTTTTCTCCTTTAATTTCCTGGATAAAGACGAAATAAAAGAATTAGATCGAGGGGAGAGGAGAGGGGAGGGAGAGAAGAAGAGAAGAAGATATATAGAAGAAAACGGAGGAAGAAAAAAGAAAAAAATAAAAAAATAAAAAAAGAAGAGGGAGCTGGGCGTGCAAATAGGAGATCGAGGGAGAGAGAGAAGAAGAGAAGAAGCTAGAAGAAAAAGGAGGAAGGAAAAAAGAAGAAGAAGAAGAAGAAGAAGAAGAAGAGGTGCTGGGCGTGCAGATAGAAGGGGGCCGGGAGAGAGAGAAGAAGAAGAAGAAAAAGGAGGAAGAAAAAAAGAAAAGAAAGAAGAGGTGCTGGGCCTGCAGATAGGAGGGGGAGAGAGAGAAGAAGAAGAAAAAGGAGGAAAATAAATAAATAAAGAAAGAAGAGGTGCTGGGCGTGCAGATAGGAGAGGGAGAGAGAGAAGAAGAGAAGAAGAAGAAGAAAAATGAGGAAACAAATAAAAAAAAAAAAAAAAGAAGAAGAGGGAGAGGAACACTTACGTACGTGGGAAAAAGGATGAGGAAAGTAGTGATGGTAGGAGCTAAGTGTGGGGGTGGGAGTGGAAGCAGCTGAATAAATACGAATTTGGAAAAAGTTGAATTAAGAGAAAAGAGCGGGAGGAGAGAAGAAAAGCGGGAAAAACCCAAAAAAAAATTTCTGACGTGTTGAACAGTGACATGTCAGAATTTTTTGAAGTGTTATTGTTCACAACGTCAAAAAAGTTTTTTTTTTTTTTTTTCCTAAGATTTTTTTTTTTTAGAATTTTTTTTTTCCCCCCTACTCTTCTCTTCTCTCCTCAAGGAAAGTGGATTGAATGGTTTATTATATTGTTTACACATTGATCGTAATCATATTTTCTGTCTATATGCCCTTTTATGTATCTTTTAAACACTCTTAATTTCTCTAAAAAAGAATTTATATAAAAAGAAATTGATGAAAATAGGGAATGATTTTTTAGGATATTTTTGAAATTAAAAAGAAATAAAATTAGAAATGATAGTGTAAACATACAAATGAAATTAAAGAGCTAGAATGTTAAATTTTTTGAATGGTTAAAGAAAGTTAAAATTGATAATAGAATAAAATTAGACAAATCGAAGTCAAATAAGAAAAAAATAATTGGAAAAACAAAAAGCAATTAAAGTAGAATTAAATTTGCAAGAAATTGTCAAATAAACTCTTTTCGCTAAGAAAAAAAAAAACACTTTTTTGACGTGGCACTGTTTGCCACGTTAAAAAATTTTGATGTGCTGAATAGTGCCACATCAAAAAATTCTGACGTGGCACTATTCACCGCGTTAGAAAAGTTTTTGTTTTTGTTTTTTTTTTTCTCTTCTCTTCTCTTGCAAATATTTACTTAAAAATTATGTTTAATTTTTTGTTCAAGTACTTTACAATTTAATAAGGTGTATATATACATGTAAAAATTTTTATTAATCAATAATTTTTAAATCATATTTTTTTTAAAATAAAAAATATAATTAATTAATTAATTAATTAATATATATAAACCCAACCATATATATATGTATACATTGAATATTTGAAAGATATCCTCTCTTTCGCCCAAGAAAGATTGATTGAATCATCAAAAATTTTGAGCGTGAAGTGCAATTATAATTATTTTGTTTTTTGGAGGGGGTATCCAGATTAATATTATCAATTAGAATAATTTATGGTTTAGAATAATTTATAGTTGGCTCAATTTGACCAATAAAATGAAGTATCTAGGCTCCGTTTAGAAAAAACCCAATTGGTAATATATCTATTGATGTGGTAAATTTGTGACCAAATTTATCAATAATAAAATTACCACTCGCAATAGAATGAATCCCGTAGGATAGGACTATATTGAGGGTGTTGAACCACAAGGACTGTAGGGTTTCGTTATTAAAATTAAAAGACTAAATTTAACCTAATTGAGAAAACAAGATTGATTGTTGTAAATTGAGTTGCATAAAATAAAAGATAATTAAATTATGAGAAAGAGTATAGAGTATTGACTTCACCTCTATCCGCACTACAATAGTTAATCAGATTCAATTCCAGAAATTCATTCTATGCATGTTATAATTAAACAAGAAACTACCTTATTAAAGAGTAAGGATAATCTATCTTCGGTTGGCACGGACCGTCCACCTAACCACTAAGATGCGGCACGACCCGTCTTCCCTAGGTATAAACTATAAAACCCTTTAATAAGTTTCATATAATTAATAGAATAGCATAACTCATCTTTGGTTGGCACGGATCGTCTACCTAAATTACACTAAACTAGGGTGTAGTACGACCCGTCTTTCCTAGGCATGGCCTATCTTAATCCTATTAATCATATGTCTATTAAAACCCATTATATAACCATCATCCCCATAATCACAGAAAATAAGAATGATTTGAGTTCAATAAAAGTAAAATACTTTCTAAGACATGATAAGAATTTCACAAATATTGATTTTGGAAATTAAGAACAATTGCATTTAATAATTAAGAACATAATTCAATTGTAGCAATTCTCACAGTTATATAATTAACATACATAAATTGAAAGTTTGGAAATTAAATACAATCAAACCATTGTGTTTGAAAAGGGTTATATCAACATCCCACGAAGGGGTTAGCCGCTCATGACTCCTCTAAGTCTCCAATAAATATTTTCTGTCTAAAACTCAGTCTCTCCGTTTCATGAAGCTTAGAGGCTTATTTATAGGGAGAAACAAGTCCTAGAAGCCCTAGGAAACCTAGAAAATTCGGATTTCAATCTCCTAGTCAAATTAGGAGTCAATCCATGTACAAATCGGAATATGATTCGTCCAGATTTGCTTTCTTCTATTGCGGGACGATTTTGGCATAGCAGGAGTCCGATTTAGGAAAATTGTATTTCATTATGATTTGTAGAATTTTGAATTAGTTTTCCAATGCCACTAGAATCACCTTCATCTGATAATTGAGCTGAAAGTTATGGCCAAAATACTGAGACGTGTTCAAAATCTGAAATTCTATCCGATCCGATTTTGACTATAAGTGGAGAAATTCTGATTTTATCCATTCATTGATTTAATTAAACTTAACCACATCATATATATCTTCTATTGTGATTGGTTAAGCTTAATCATATCTTTTAGGTCCTCTCAAATTGTCCTTTAAACCCAAAATTAATGGTTTTTCTTGCATCTTTATTAAATACCTGAAAAACATAAAAATAACACAAAATCAAACAAATAACAATGCTAAATAATTAACATATGCGAGTTAAGGGGCTTGAATGTGCAACATTCGGCGTTTATCACACCCCCAAACTTACATATTGCTAGTCCCTTAGCAATACAAAACAGCAAATAAACTGAAGAACAACAAGATAAATCCAAATTTCGTGGGATGTACGGTTGCATTTAGCATATGCAACAAGCCTTTTAAACCTCTAGGGATTCCCTAGAGGACAAGTGGAGTCTCATAAGGGTTTTTCAGAAATGATACCCACAAACATTATGCACAGTTCATGTTATCCACAAATTAAAGCATCACTCACAACCATGATTTTCATTCATTAGCAAGCTTAAAAAGTTAAACTCCATCTTCTTAATGAATTGGAACTTAAAGTTTAATTACTTACAATAGGCAAGCTAAGGCATCACAAGCTCGAAACAGTGTAAAGTGAACCAGCACAAGATTATGAAGCTTCCAAATAATTTCAATGTGCAATGTCTCCATATCTCAAGATTCACTAGAAGTTCTATCAGACTAAACAACAATGGCATACCTTTCTTATTATTTCTTTTATTATGAGGCTCTGCAGTGCTTAGTTCCCTTAAGCTTTCTAATTGACCCATATAGTAAGTGTTGAGCCAATGACTCCCAAACCAGATGGTTTTAGGGCATTAGGTGTAAAGACACCCCTAAGGACTTACTAACTCAAGTCAAAAAGGCTACGAAACTAAACTAGCTATAATGTTAACCACATCAAAACTCCTCACGTTTTGACATGAACACTCAATGCTTAATGAGGCAAGAAGTCCAGTTACTCAGTGAACAATTCCTCAATGATTATCATCATTTCAATTTTTTATTTTTTTTTAATAAAGATTAACCAAATCAAACCTCTTCACCTTTTGACGTGAACGCTCACTGCTTTAAGGCAAGAGGCCTAGTTACTCAATGAAGAGTTTATCAATGGTCAATTTTCAATTTTTTATTTTTTATTTTTTTATTATGCCAATGCATCCAACCAATAAGTCACCCAGTGTTACCCAAACATAGAAACATACACATTAAACCCACATGTCATACCCCACAAATCATGTGCTAATGTGCTTGTGTCAGAGCAGATCAAACATGTGAATT
>CM017322.1:7992053-8019865 GCA_006937295.1 Carpinus fangiana
TGGCCAGAGAGCGAACGATCACCCAAGGAGGTGCGATCGTTCGCACTGCCGAAGGGGGAACGAATGCAGGGTCTTAGGTTCGATCACAGCTGCTTGTTGAGTGCAGAACTGAGAACGATCGCACACGGGATGCGATCGATCGCAGTTACAGAAGCTTGCACCTGCGGAGCTGAACGTGAACTTGAAAAGAAAATTAAAATCCACAAATTGAAAATAAAGGAAAGAAAAAACAACTAAAATAAAAATAAAAATTAAGCTAAACTTTAATCTCTAAAATTTAATAACAAAACCGTTAAACAGTCCCCGGCAGCGGCGCCAAAAATTGATGTGTTGATTTCGTGACCAAAATTTATCAATAATAAAATTACCACTCGCAATAGAACGAATCCCATAGAATAGGACTATATTGAAGGTGTCGAACCACAAGGACTGTAGGGTTTCGTTATTAAAAGACTAAATTTAACCTAATTGAGAAAACAAGATTGATTGTTGTAAATTGAGTTGCATAAAAGTAAATGCATAAAATAAAAGATAATTAAATTATGAGAAAGAGTATAGGGTATTGACTTCACCTCTATCCGCACAACAATAGTTAATCAGATTCAATTCCAGAAATTCATTCTATGCATGTTATAATTAAACAAGAAACTACCTTATTAAAGAGTAAGGATAATTTATCTTCGGTTGGCATGGACCGTCCACCTAACCACTAAGATGCGGCACGACCCGTCTTCCCTAGGTATAAACTATAAAACCCTTTAATAAGTTTCATATAATTAATGGAATAGCACAACCCATCTTTGGTTGGCACGGATCGTCTACCTAAATTACACTAAACTAGGGTGTAGTACGACCCGTCTTTCCTAGGCATGGCCTATCTTAATCCTATTAATCATATGTCTATTAAAACCCATTATATAACCATCATCCCCATAATCACAGAAAATAAGAATGATTTGAGTTCAATAAAAGTATAATGCTTTCTAAGACAAGATAAGAATTTCATAAATATTGATTTTGGAAATTAAGAACAATTGCATTTAATAATTAAGAACATAATTCAATTGTAGCAATTCTCACAGTTATATAATCAACATACATAAATTGAAAGTCTGGAAATTAAATACAATGAAACCATTGTGCTTGAAAAGGGTTACATCAACACCCCACGAAGGGGTTAGCCGCTCATGACTCTGCTAAGCATCCAATAAATATTTTCTGTCTAAAACTCAGTCTCTCCGTTTCTTGAAGCTTAGAGGCTTATTTATAGGGAGCAACAAGTCCTAGAAGCCCTAGGAAACCTAGAGAATTCGGATTTCAATCTTCTCTTGCAAATATTTAGTTAAAAATTATGTTTAATTTTTTGTTCAAGTGCTTTACAATTTAATTAGGTGTATATATACATGTTTAAAAATTTTACTAATCAATAATTTTTAAATTATATATTTTTTTAAAAATAAAAAATCTAATTAATTAATTAATTAATATATATAAGCCCAACCATATATATATGCATTCATATATGTACATATATATATGAATAGCAAGAAAACTTTAGAGAATAAATTTGAATTTATTTATTTATTTATTTTTGCTTAGAAGAAAAGAAAAAAAAAAAAAAAAACTTTTTTGATTGGTGAACAGTGCCTTCACCATGTGAAAATTTTTTGACGTGGTAAATAGTTCCACGTCAAAAAAGTTAATTATTGATAAGAGCTAAATATTACATATTTGGACCCTTTAATTTACATTAGTTAATCCTTTAACTGTGTCATTATCTAACGCTTTGTGTTAGATTTGTATTTTAGTGTTTTGTAGGTTGCTGAACAGAAACTGCATCTTAAAAGGAGAAAATTGCAATGTCTTGGAATAAAGCATACTTTGAGAAGACCTAGAAGATGTGGTTACGTTTGACCAAATCAAAGGAAGGATAAAATCGGAATTTCCCTTAATGGAGATAAATTCGGATTTGATTCAAATTCAGATTTTGCATATGTTTCAGTGTTTTAATCATAACTTTCTGCTCAAATATCGGATTGAGGTGATTCAAATGGAAGTGGAAAGCTAGTTCAAAGTTATACAATTTATTGTGAAATAGGATTTTCCTAATTCAGACGTTTACTATACCAAAATTGTCCCGCAATATGAGAACACAAATTTGAGCGAATCTTATTCGGATTTCAGACTTCTATTTTAACTGGGAGACTAACCTCCGAATTGTCTAGGTTTACTAGGGCTTCTAGGACTTCTCTAAGCCTATAAATAGACCTCTTTGCAGTCAAGAAAGATATACAAGCCAGAAAACAAAAATTCACAGCTTCTCTTTAGTTTAGTTTTTCTGTAGTTTATGAATTATTTTTATGTCAGGCTAACCCCCAACTAAGGTTGGGGATGAAGCCTCACCATTGAAGAACAACATTACTTTTATGTAAGTCTTTCCGATTTTATGGTTTAATATTTTAATTGTTTTACTTCTTTTCAATATGTGAAATGATTCTTGGATATCTTGTTGTGATTCAAAGATACACATGATGATTTCGGATAATTGCACATAATTGATTGCTTGGTTTTAAATGCCTAAAAATTAGATATCCCTTGTGATTTGTTCTTCGGATATATTTGGTGTTTCAATTAAATTTGGATTCCTTTTGTGATTTGAATAAGGAGTGGATACATGAGATGTTTTTGATTAATTCTTTGAAGCATAGTAAAACATACATAAGATTTAATTTGTGAGAACTTCGGATTAATATTGATGAACATGAAGTATGTGTTGTTCTGATTTGGTGAGTGTGGATTCCGCATCCTTAGTACTTTATATTTTATTTAATTTATGTTTTGTCATTTAAATTTTAAAAACCCCAAATCAAAACCCTTTTGGAACTATATTAGGATTAAATTAGCTTAGATATAAATTGGCCTTTCAAGAATACAATTTCCTGTGGGTTCGACCTCGCACTTGCACCCCCATTATATTGCACACGACTCGTGCACTTGCGAGTACATTTAATTTGTACAACAAATATTACGTTTTTTGACGTTTTAATCTTTATTTTTTGATGTGGCTTTTTTGACACATATATTCAAACGTAAAAAATTGATGTTTTTTTTGTAGTGTTGGGAGACACACATGTGCATTATTGAAGGAATTGTTCAAGGACTTCTTTATCTTCGTCAATATTCAAGGTTACGAATCATACATAGAGATCTAAAACCTTGTAACATTCTCTTGGATAGTGAAATGAATTAAAAAATATCGGATTTTGGCTTGGCTCGAATAGTTGGAGGAAATGACACACAGGCAAACACAAACCGAATTGTTGGACCTTAGTACGTATGCAACTTGTTTTACATTTGATATTTTCAATTCCTAGCTAAATTCATTGAGCAAGCTACTGATAGGTTCATTTACTAAATTTTTGAATATAGTGGCTATATGTCTCCCAAATATGTTATGGATGGTTTGTACTCAATAAAGTCTGATGTGTTTAGCTTTGGAGTGCTGGTGTTAGAGATTGTGAGCGGTAGGAAGAACACTAGCTTCTATAATAATGAGTCACTCAGTCTTCTTAGATATGTATGTAGCTTTGATACTTCCCAAATTCCTCATGTTTTACAATAATCTTTTAAATTAAAATGCTATTACTTTTTTACTTAAATTTTGTCTTATTTGAAATGAAACTAGGCTTGGAAGTTGTGGAGAGATGATAGAAGTTTGGACTTGATGGAGCCAACAATAAGATATGCTTCTTTCACTTTTATTTTGTTGAGGTTCATTAACATTGGCCTTCTTTGTGTCCAAGAAAGCTCGACTGATCAACCTACCATGTCCGATGTAATTTCAATGATTAGCAATGAACATGCACCTCTACCTACACCTAAGCAACCTGCGTTTTCCACGGGCTGAAATATGGACACAAATTCAAGAGTTGACAGTGCAGAAAATTGCTCAAAGAATAGTGTAACTATTTCAGCAATGGTGGCCCGATGATTGATTCATATGTGAAAGAAAAGAAATGTTGGAGAAGCAATCTTTTCTGCCTAATTTATATGCATGTTGATATCCTACATAATTGTCACTAAATGTTGTCTTAGTTCAATTCACTCATTTTAAATTTTGTTGCCAATAATACAATTATGATAGCATTTGTAAGTTCTTATGGGATCTAAGTATAATTTTTCGTCGATGTACTACAACATTAGTAAACATTAGCCTATAGTATGCACATGTTACTTTTCATTATGAACAACTTCAGGTGTCTTTAAAAGATTATCAGTTATTGATTTCCTTCCCCTCCCTCAGTAAATTAATTGGCTGCCTAAAAGGGTTGAAATCCGAAATCTTGGCTTATTTATTTTCATGTTTATTCATGTAAGAGACATAATGTTAACAACTAATTCAAAGACGCATATAGTTAATGTTTAGACCCAAATTATGACTAATTCGACTACACATAAAAACAATACTTGTGAACATAACAATATTGTAACTGAAACGATATGTTCTTGAAGATTTTGAACAATATCTTCAAATTATGTGAGCAAGATTTTGGACAAAATGGCGGTGGCTGGCCAACCCCATTTTGACCTAAGGTGGCCAGCCACCTCTTTTTATTTATTTATTTGTTTTGCAATTTAATTTTTTAATATTTTTAATCATTTTAGTTTTATTTTTATTCATTTTTAATTTAAGTGTATGGACACATGCCGATTTTTTAATTGTGTTGACATAAATTACGGTCAAATTTTGGAGACACAGGTATCATTTCAATTTTTAGTCATTATCAACGTAGTATCTGTGATACAAAATAAAACTTTTCCTTTTCTTTCCTTTTAGGTATTTCTCTAGTTGACCTGAGTCAAGAGATATGGTTCATCAACAGCACCTTGCACTTTGAGCAACCCATCCAATGAGAATTGCAGGCCATGCTAAGCCTCGAATCTACAATCACAAAAGATTCAATTAAATACATCAAGTGGAGCAGAATATTAAACGTTACAGACAAATGTTCACAAGCAAAACTCTGTGTCAGATTATATTAACAGTCAAAGACGGTGAGCAAAGACACGATACTGCAAGCCAGCGCATGGATGTTGATCATTCATATGATAAAATGAAAGACAGCAAAAAAAATGTTACATTATCAAGTATTACTAACTTCCAAAGCGATTGTTTTTATTTATTTATTTATTTATTTTTTCACATAGAAATGAGTTTAAGAAAAATAGTTAGAAAGTTGCTGTTAGTGGTTTAATACCGGCTGAGATTTGAGCAAGCCGGGGGTACCCATGTGATAATTCTTAATTTGGGAAACTCCACAGTCGAAGAATGTACGTACTGAGGTGGATGGATTTTCCCACCCATCTTCCCCATTGACCCGCATTAGAAAGACTTCACTCCTTGACTCTGATGATGAATAAAACCGAAACGAAAAAGATCTCTGATCACCGTTAATGTAATTGCCTCTCTAATTCTCACGTGAACATTGAATAGAGTAGTGGTGATAATTGTATAACCAGTAGCGGAACCAGGAATTGGTTCCTGGGGGGTCCCGGTCAAATGTATTTTAGGGGAAAGTGAAAATTTATATTTTTTAATATGTAAATATTTATTTTAATATTATTATTATATTTTTCTGAAAATTAGTATTATATGCATTAAAGGACAAAAATTTAGAATGAAGTTGGGTGGGAAGTGGGACATGCCCCTTGGGGGAGAGACAAATTTTTTTATTTTTAATTTTTTTTTTTAATTTTTATCATTTTTGAGTAAAAGAATTAGATATAGTAGAGAGAACTAGACATTATTTTAATTTTTCTTAGGTGGAAAACCATCTTTTAGCGTTTAAGAGAAAATTTTAAGAGAAATTTGTTGGGGGGGTTTGTATAATAATTTTTGTAAGAACCCTTCTTAGGCTATAATATATAAAATAGTAAATTTGTAAAGGTATAAAAATATTTTGGGGTGTCCATGGTCCCCCCACCCACCACGTGGGTCCGCCCCTGTGTATAACGCGTCTTACTCAATTCCAACGCGGCTCAGATGGCGTGCTGAGGTGTATTAGGGTTGTTGTACATAGGGCTTAGCGGTACGCCATCTGAGCCGCGTTGGTCCACTTTCAACCCAGCCGCCACTATTGCGTGCTTCAATGAGCATGACTATCGCTGCCCCCACTTGATCCTCACATCCGATGGCTATATATGGGTGGTTAGCCTCTTATGAAGAGTAGTACTGTATAAATGTAAAATTAGTTTTTGTGCTTGGCTTAAATTATAAATCACTTTATGTGATATAAAAAAATAATTTATAAATTCATGTAGTTGATCTAAATTAGAAATTACTTCATATGGTATAAAAAAGAATTTATAGGTTCTCAAAATATGTCAAAATAACAGTTTACTTCATGAAATCAATTTCCGTTAAGTAATTAACAAAATTTGTCACTTTATCATGTCATACCCAATAAAAACGTGACATGTGTTATTATTAATTTCTAACTTTCAAAAATAACACTTAGTATTTTTCACATCATTTTACGACTCCAGCGAAGATTACATATCAACTCTCACTCCACGTTATACTGCTACAGTAAATTAATATAATTTCTTATATCCCCAAAATTTTACCTGTGCGTAAGTTAGTAAGTGCGTAACCCTCCATCATCTTCATCTTTCTCAGCCACTTCACAAAATGCGACTATCAAATTTTCACAAAATGCTCCCAAATTGTAGCGAGGGAGATGAAAATGATCAGTGAGGGTTATACACTGAGTAAAATTTCAGGGATAGAATAGATTAGGTTAATTTACTGTAGTAGTATGACGTGACAAAATAACGGATTTTGTTAAGTTACTTAATAAAAATTAATTTTAGGAAGTAAATTGTTATTTTGGCATACCGTGAAGACTTATCAATTATTTTTTTTTTTTTGACATGTCCGCACAAGAGGGGAGATGGAGATTCAAACTAAAGACCTCTACTTCATTAGGAATAATCCCAGCCGATTGAACTACCTTTTGGGGACTTATCAATTATTTTTTATATCACATTGTTGTCCAAAAGTTTTAATGATTTTGTAGTGCACTACCCTTCAAAATATGGATTCGGATCCTTTTTAGTACATTATGGACAGGAGAATATGCAGTTGATGGCTAAAATTTATTTTTAGAAATCTTAAAGCCACAAATGAGACACTTACCCCACTACCAAAAAAATTAATAAAAAAATATTATTTAAGATAATATTAACGGATCAGAGCTCCAAACACGACATGACACAGCAAGTTTCACGTGTCATGTCAGAAACCCGTTTAACATAATGGGTTGAGAGCAGCAGGAGGCACAGCAGAGAGAGGAGGAGAGCAGCTGCGATGTCGGCGGAAGAAAGAGAGAGAGCGGCAGGTGGCGCAGCGAACGGAAAGCAGAGAGAGAGAGCATCGAGCGGGAGAGAGAGAGTGGAGGAAGAAGCTGAACTCTGCTGTAGCAATGAGAACGAAAGATGCTGAAGCGTGATTGCGTGAGAAGTGAGAACGAAAGAAAAAAAATTTAGATTAGACTGAAGCAGTAAAGTGTACTGCGTACACTGAGGAGAAAAAAGAAAGGAAAAAAAAAAAATATATATATATATATATGAAAGAGATGGGAGTGGGAGGGTGTCAGCCTGTCAGGGTGATGTTATTGCTAGTCTGATGAAAAGACAAGAAAAAAACATATGGAAAAGAAAGGAGAAAGTAGCGTGGGAAAAGATGAAAGAAATTGAGTGAATCTAGGTGATAAGGATGAGTCATGAGGTGGAACTGTGGAATGGGTAAAACATTAAAATTAAAATTTATTTATTTATTTATTTAAAATCATAAACAGGTCTAATGGGTCATTTACAAGTGACTCGCGACACGATTCGTTAAGAGTAAATAAATGGGTCGTAAACAAGTCGATTCGTTTACGACCCAAACTCATTTAAGAGAAATTCAAACTCGTTAATTTCGTGTCAGATCATGTCAAAAAAAAGAAAAATTTGTGTCAAATTATCGTGTCGTGTCAAAATTGTTTTAGATCTGACCCTTGGGGGTGGCCAGACAACCTCCTAGGGCCATGGGGTGGCTTCAGCCACCCCATACCCACCCCCAACCCCAACTGGGGTGGTCCAACCACCCTTTATTTTTTTTTAATTAATATATATTTTATTTTTTTAATTTGAAATAATATTTTTATTTTTTGGAATTGACATAGGTGTCTCATTTGTTAACATTGGGCTTCTTTATGTACAAAAAAGCTCTATTGATCGACCTACCATGGTTGATGTAGTCTCATTTATTAGCAATGAATATGCACCTCTACCTATATCAAAACCTCCAGATTTTTGCATAGACTGAAACACAATGATCGCCAATGTAGAAAATTGCTTAATAAACAGTATAACTGTTTCAATAATGGAAGCTTGATAGCTATTTTGAATGTAAAATAATTTTGTTTTATTTATATTATTTTTCTATTAGAGATTTTTCTTGTATATAATAAGAAAAATATATAAAGATAATTCCGTAATCAGCCAAAATAGAAAGGAAGAAAAATATGAAAGAAAATGACTTACGACTCGTTTGGAGGCCCTACTTGCCTCGTCGGAGGCCCTATCTATTGGCTTTGGCGATTTATCATGTTTCAACAGCTCCATCATTGCCTCCTCCATGGTAGATTATTTAGTCATCTCCTCTTTTTGCATTTCCTAGCCTCGGATATGCCCCCTTCTTGAAATCTTTGGATTTGGTTTTCCCAAAATTAGATATGTCCATTTTAGGAAGCCACAACCTTACATAGTTACAGGCGCCACTCCACCATGCTCCTAGGCCTCTCCACTACCAGCTACCACCAACCCCGTCTGATCTCCATCCGACCACAACCTTATAATGTGACCTTTCTTGTGCCTCTTGGATATGTCATCCCTAGTGCGCCTTGACTAACCACCTTAATTGGTGACCAAGTTTCTTAGTGTTCATACCAAAAATCTTTCTTTACTAATACTGATGTGGTTGTTTTGGACCTTTTTGTTAGGTTGTCCAGCAATTTGTTGTTCTTTGTTGTAGTTTCTTAGTTGATGTAATTTGAAAAAAAAATAAAAAAAATTCAACTGGGCTAGCAAAGACTTGTCCCCCTTAACTCCCTAAAGCAGCCGGCGTTTTACACCTTAACGATTTGCCTTGAACTTATCCGAGAAGCTTTCTCTCTCTCCCCTGAAAAAAACCTTAAATTTGGCTGGTGTAAGAGGAGCACGGCCTTCTTTCCTCCTCTTTTTTCCTCTTCTTGATGCTTTTATCTTCGGGTTTTTCCTTCTCTTTTGAGACCATATCTATCGCCTTGTGCGATTTATCTCTCTTTTTCCCAAAATCGTAGCCCCTTCACTGCCGGGTTTACCAAAGACCGGAATTGTGCTTACCAAGGAGACAAATTCAACAATTGACGGTGGAGGAAATTGTTCAATAAAGTAGTGTAAGTATTAATTTCAAAGAGAAAATTAATGAATGCTGTATAATCGATCTTTCTGCCTTATCTGTATGCACGTTAATAGCCGTTAGAGAAATTTGTGCTTAGTTTCCACTACTGTGTAGTCTGTGCTGAAGTGATGCTCAAAATCGGTACATGGAAGTGAACTTTGTCACAAGGAAAGTCCGTTTTCTTGCCTGCGTTCCATCTTGGGAAGCTTCAAAATTCCAATTAAGGCAAGCCAATCAGAAAGCTAATCTGGCTGCAAAATGGGCTGCGGCTCACAAATCTTATAGATACACTCCCTGGAGCTCTTCTTTGTATTCTTTTCTTTCTTCTTGTCTGTTGCTCCTTTTCCTTCTTCCTGTATTGCATTTTTCTGTAATTAATAACTGCGGTACTGCAAGTTAGAGAGGGATGGGTAGCATGACGACTAATCACCAGCCGTGGTTCTTATTTGCTCTGCTTTCAATCCTGTCTTATTACAGAGCATGCTTCTCCATAGCTGGTGATACCCTTTTACCAGGTCACTCTCTTTCTCATTCAAAGAGAGAGACCATAGTATCTAAAGGTGGCACTTTTGAACTCGGTTTCTTCAAACCAGGCACTTCATCAAAAATCTACCTGGGCATATGGTATAAAAGGTTTCATGAGGAATTTGTTTGGGTAGCAAACAGAGAAAACCCTTTGTCTCACCCATCTTCCTCAAGATTTTACCTCTCAGAAAATGGTAATCTACTCCTTTTTGAAGGTTCCTCCGAGATCCCAGTTTGGTCAACAAATTTGACATTTCCCCAGTCAAATATTACTGAAGCAGTCCTCGGTGATGATGGAAATTTTGTTTTGAGAGGTAGATCGAACACGTCTTCTATATTTTGGGAGAGTTTCGACCATCCGACCGATACATTGCTGCCAGGTGCGAAGGTTAGGGTCATTAATAAGGTTACTGGGAAACCAAACCAGCTCATTTCGTGGAAAAATTCAGAAGATCCAGCACCTGGTGTGTTCTCGTTGGGGTTAAACCCAAATGGAAGCAATCAGATTGTCTTAGAGTGGAACCGATCCCAAATTTATCGGAGTTCGGAAGTTTGGAATGCAACATCTCTCAACTCACTTTCTGAAAGGAGCTTTATCTTCAACTGGAGTTTTGTGTCAAGTAAAAATAAAAGTGAGAGATATTTTACATACTCTCTTCGTAATCCTTCTAAACTTGCTAGATATCGAATTGACCAAACAGGACAGTTTAGGGCACTAGTGTGCCTGTTTGACCTTTCCACTTGGAGTATATTTGTGTCTGCACCGACGAACCTATCTGATGTCTACGCTTTGTGTGGTGCATTTGGCGTGGTACAATACCCAGAGAATTTCTCAAACCCTTGTGAGTGTCTAAGAGGTTTTGAACCATTTTCGACGAACTACACTAGACTAAATGATTGGTCAGGTGGGTGTGTGAGGAAATTCCCTTTGCAATGTGAGAACAATACGCATGCTAATGGCAAAAAAGATTGGTTCATGAAAATATCAAACATGCGATTGCCTGTTTATTCGAAAGCATATTTGGCCTTGAATGGTAGCAGATGTGAATTGGCTTGCATGGAAAATTGTTCTTGCGCAGCTTATGCTTATAATAGGAGTGGGTGTATGATATGGGAAGGAGCTCTTTTGAACATACAGCAACTTCCATATGGTAGCGAGATTGGACAAGATATCTACCTTAGACTTGCTGCTGATGAGTATCAAAATCCAAGTACAAAAGGTAGGATAAGTGAAATGAGAAGTATGGTTGAGCTAATACTTAATTATATATGTTATCTTTCGTTCTGAACTAATACTTAATTCTCTATTATGGATGAGCTAATAGTGATTTTTGTCATCATAATTAGGCAAAAAGTGGAAAGTGTGGGTAGCTGTGCTGATTCCTGCAACAGGACTTATCTTATGCCTCTTCTTTTGGTTTTCAAACAAGGGAAAGCCCATTTGCATAGGTAAGTGTAAATGTTCTCATTGTATATGGAAATCACTTTTAAGAAAACTACAATGAAGTCTACATTAATCCAAGACAAGGAAATTGTGACAAGTCCTTGTTCTTAGGAAAGTCCTTGTTCTAATTACTATCATTAGTTGGTGACGGATCCCCACAAAATTCACCTTGTCTTCGGGAAGGAGCTTTACAGTTATTTGGTCATTCACTAAAATGGGTATGAATTACTAAATTATTAGTACCTATTTGCGGAAATGGCTAAATAGACTTACTTACCTTTAGATACTCGCATTGCTCAATTGATTTTCTCTTACCAAACACTACATTTCCATGTATAGTGACAAATTCTTATCATTATAGATCAAGCAGGAGAGAGTGATTCAAGTAATAACCTACTATTATTTGATTTTGATACTGAACTACATGCAATCAATGATGGAATGAACATTGAAAATAATATGAGGAAACGAGAGAAGAAGGATGCTGAGTTACCATTATTTAGCTATGAGAGTGTATTAGCTGTAACAAATAATTTCTCAACTGTGAATAAACTTGGAGAAGGAGGCTTTGGACCTGTCTACAAGGTACGTTACATTTTCTTGATGAATGTGCTTTGAATAGTACTATTAATAAAATCTAAATGAATGGTAAACCTTCATGAAAGTTTAAAGAGTTTATGGTTCTCCTTCCTAGGGAAAATTACTCAGGGGACAAGAAATTGCAGTGAAAATGCTTTCAAAAAGATCTGGACAGGGAATTGAGGAATTCAGAAATGAGACAATATTAATTGCAAAACTCCAGCATAGAAATCTTGTCAGGCTCTTAGGTTGTTGTATCGAGCGAGACGAAAAGATATTAATATATGAGTACATGCCCAATAAGAGTCTGGACTACTACCTTTTCAGTGAGTGCACGTTTTTGTATATATATGTGTGTGTATATATATTTACTCATGTGTTTCTAGGTTCTTAAGCACTAATTTCCTTGGTTGTATTATTTAAATAGATCCAACCAAGAAAAAGATGTTAGGTTGGGAGACACGCATACACATTATTGAAGGGATCGCTCAAGGGCTTCTTTATCTTCATCAATATTCAAGGTTACGAATCATACATAGAGATCTAAAGCCAGGTAACATTCTCTTGGATAATGAAATGAATCCAAAAATATCAGATTTTGGTTTGGCTCGAATAGTTGGGGGCAATGAAACACAGGCAAACACAAATCGAATTGTTGGAACTTAGTAAGTTTGCAACTTGTTTTACATTTGATATTTTCAATTCCTAGCTAAATTCATTGAGAAAGCTATTAATAGGTTCATTTACTAAATTTGGAATGTAGTGGCTATATGTCTCCCGAATATGCTATGGATGGTTTGTACTCAATAAAGTCTGATGTGTTTAGCTTTGGAGTATTGGTGTTAGAGATTGTAAGCGGCAGGAAGAACACTAGCTTCTATAACAACGAGTCACTCAGTCTTCTTAGATATGTATGTAGCTTTTATACTCTCCCAAATTTCTCATGTTTTACAATAATCTTTTAAATTAAAATGCTATTACTTTTTACTTAAGTTTTGTCTTATTTGAAATGAAACTAGGCTTGGGAGTTGTGGAGAGATGATAGAAGTTTGGACTTGATGGAGCCAACAATAGGATATGCTTCTTTCACTTCTATTCTGTTGAGGTGCATTAACATTGGCCTTCTTTGTGTCCAAGAAAGCCCAATTGATCGACCTACCATGTTTGATGTAATCTCAATGATTAGCAATGAATATGCACCTCTACCTACACCTAAGCAACCAGCATTTTTCACAGGCCGAAATATGATGGACACAAATTCAACAGTTGACGGTGCAGGAAATTGCTCAAAAAATAGTATAACTATTTCAACAATGGAAGCCCGGTGATTGATTCCCATGTGAAAGGAAAGAAATGTTGGAGAAGCAATCTTTTTAGCCTAATTTGTATGCATGTTGATATGCTACATAATTGTCACTAAATGTCGTTCTTAGTTCACACATTTTAGTTTTGTTGCTAATAATACTATTGATATAAATGTGTTTTTTTTTTAATTTTTTTTTTGGGAAAATATATTTTACCCCTTGAACTATCCACTCGATCATTTGTACTTTTAACTCCAATATTTAAAAAGTGATACTTTACCCCCTAAACTTCCAACTATTTCAATTCAACCATTCTGACTCTTTTTTTTTTTTTTCCTCCCTCAAATGCCTTCATCCCAAGTTAAAAAAAAAATAAAAAAAATAAAAAAAATAAAAAAAAAAATAAAAAATCAAGCCACCTCTTACTTTTTAATTTTTAATTTTTTTTAAAAAAAATTTATGGGCCATTTTGGAAAAAAAAAAGTCAAAATGGTCAAATTGTAATAATTTGAAAGTTTTTGGAGGGGGTTCAAGTGACACATTTTAAACATTGAAGGTCAAAGTGCAAATGAGTTGATAGTTCAGAGGGTAAAGTGTATTTGCCCTCGTTTTTTTTTTTTAAGGGCTATAGATATAAATGTTGCCAACAACTTCGGGTGTCTTTAAAAGATTATTAGTTATTGATTTCCTTCCCCTCCCTCAGTGGCTTATTTCTTTTCATGTTTATTCATGTAAGGGACAAAATGTTAACAGCTAATTCAAGCATGCATACATCTACTTAATATTTTAAACCCAAATTATGACTAATTCAACTACACATAAAAACTATACTTTTGAACATAAGATTTTGAAACCCCATTTTGCCCTAAGCCACTCCTTTGGGAAATTCCACAGTCGAAGAATCTACTGATGATGTGAGGGATTTTCCTACCCATCTTCTCCATTGACCAGCTGCATTACTTCAAAACCTCTGAACATTAAAATTTCTTTTGATGATGAATAAAACCAAAATGAAACAGATCTCCAATCACCCATGAAATTGCCTCTCTAGCTAATTCTCGAGTGAGCAATGAATTAAGGTGATCGAAGAAGATTAGAGCATATAGTACGTGGTGATAATTGTATAACGCGTCTTTCTCTTATGGTCCACAATCTTGGAAAATATAATGATAATAAGAAAAATATATAAAGATAATTCCGTAATCAGCCAAAATAAAAAGGAAGAAAAATATGAAGATAATGACTTACGACTCGTTTGGCAACGGTTTTTGGAATATATATATATATTAAAGCATTAACAGATAAATTAAAATATAAAACACTTAAAAAAAAATTATTTTTATATCAGATCACAACTATAACAAAAAAAGGAAAAAAAAAAAAGAAAAAAAAAAAGAAAAAAAAAAAGAAAAAAGAAAAAGAAACCTCTCTAAAACATTTTCGGAATGTACACATACCGCCCTTAAACTACTATCTCTAATCCTCCTCTTCCCTCCTTTTCCCGCTTCTTTTGAGCCTTTGAGGCTCCAACTGCCTCTTCCAGCCTTGGATTTGCCCACTTCTTAAAATCTTTAGATTTGGTTTTTCCAAAATCAAATCTGTCCATTTTAGGAAGCCACAACCTTACACAATTGCATGTGCCACTCCACCATGCTCCTAGGCCTCTCCCACCACCAAACCCATCTCCATCCGGCCACCATGCGTTGGAGCGTGTTCCACACGAGTTGACACCTGTGTAGTGTTATGCCATGTGTGACTCCTGATTTCCTTTGCTTTGCCACCTCCCGCCACTATTATGCCAACATTATGCATGCCATGCTGATGTATGTATCTATATGTGTATAATTTTTTTTTTTTTTTTTCTCTCTCTCTCTCTCAATGTTTCTAGGCTCTTGAGCACCAATTTCCTTGGTTGTACTCCTTAAATAGATCCAACAAAGAAAAAGATGTTAGGTTGGGAGATACGCATACGCATTATTGAAGGGATCGCTCAAGGGCTTCTTTATCTTCACTAATATTCAAGGTTACGAATCATACATAGAGATCTAAAACCGAGTAACATTTTCTTGGATAGTGAAATGAATCCAAAATTATAGAATTTTGGCATGACTCGAATAGTTGGAGGCGATGAAACACAAGCAAACACAAAACGAATTGTTGGAACTTAGTAAGTGTGCAACTTGTTTTACATATAATATTTGCAATTGCCAATTAAATTCATTTAGCGAGCTACTAAAAGAGTGATGTACTAAATTTTGGAATTTATTGGCTACATGTCTCCTGAATATGCTATCAAGGGTCAATACTTGATAAAGTCTGATGTCTTTAGCTTTGGAATATTGGTACTAGAGATTATGATTGGCAGAAAGAACAGTAGCTTCTTTAACACCGAGTCACTCAATCTTCTTAGTTACGTACATAGCTTTTATGCTCTGCTAAATTCTGTGTGTTTTACATTAATCTTATAAATTAAAATGATATTAGTTTTTAGTTAAATTTAGTCTGATTTGAAATGAAACTAGGCTTGCGAGTCGTGGAGAGATGATCAAAATTTGGAATTGATGGATCCAACAATAGGATATGCTTCTTTCACTTCTATTCTATTGAGGTTCATTAATATTGGACTTCTTTGTGTCCAAGAAAGTCCGACTAATCGACCTACCGTGCTTGATGTAATCTCAATGATTAGTAATGAACATGCTCCTCTACCTACACCTAAGCAACTAGCGTTTTTCATATACTAGAATATGATGGACACAAATTCAATAATGGAAGCCTGATGACCGACTCCAATATCAAATGAAAGAAATGTTGCAGAACCAATCTTTGTCTCTTTATTTATTTATTTTTTTATAAAAAAAGGATGGCAAGGGGCTACCAGCAGGGACGAAACTAGGAATTTATATTGAACGGAGCCAAAGTATGAAAGAGAAATATATAAAACAAAAAACAAAACAATAGATGAAAAATATATTAAAATTAAAGATTAAATCAACATATAAAAAATAAAATTAGTATTTATTGAGTGTTAAGGATATATAAGCAAAAATACCGGTGTACCATGTCATATGATGCAATTTATCTTGTCTGTATTTTACATGCATGCTTTACAAGTCTCACTTTTGTTAACATGTTAAGTACAACTTTTTACACAAATGCTTGAGTTCATGTGCAGCAAAAAATATGTTCCTATGAGAGTTGCAAATATCCATGTTTTGGTACACAAAATAGACGTGCAAATGTGCGAAAATAAATGGCAAACATTATATGAGTTAAAACTCACCTAGGTCGATTAAATCCTCCAAGTAATCCTCTAACAAGTTCGGGTTCTTCAAATTTGTGGAAAATCCTCTCATTAGTCCTAAGTTCACTAAAACTAATTCTAGACTTAAAAACATTAGCCAAAAAGGCCATCTCTTGAACGTTTTTGGGCGAGAGCTCAACCTAAGGATGAGCGTTTGTCCTGTGATGCCTAGATGGAAAACCTTATTTGACCCATTTATTTCCCAAGCTTTCTATTGGTCTCTTATGCTATCAAAAGGCTTTCCAACAATATTCTTAGCATATCAATAAGATTAAATCTAAGCAAAAGGAAACGCTAACCAACAACAATGCTTACAACAACTAAGTTATTAGAACGAAACTTACCTCAATCAAGCAAGTCCTCTAAGCAAACTCTACCAACACTCGCAAAATCTCACCATTCTCGTAAAACCAAAATGATAGAGTTTCCTTAAGCTTCTAGGGTGGAGAAAATCAAATGGGGTGGAGGGGTTGTAACGCCACCAAAATCAGCCTTGGCTAATTTGGTGGAGTCACTGGCAATTACCCCATTTATGTTAACTTGTGACTAAATGGGAAATCGCCACTTTAGCATCATTAGAGTAAATGCAATGGAATGTGAATAAATCTGAGTTACTATAATCCATTAAGTAAGAGCATGAAGCAATTAAGCAATAATAATGACAAACCTGTAATAATGAGCAAGTCCTAAATCACATGGGTAGCAGCAACCATGCCACTCCCAGAGTGTCGAGTCAAGTTTCATAGAAAATAGTAACAGCGTAAGTCTAACGACTTAGTAAGTAAACCTTACAACATGGGTATGACATGAGCCCTTTAGTGGAAATAAACGTGCAGGTTTGAGTAAGATAAAAAAGGGCATTGCCTCCGTTAATACACCATTTAGTATGGTTTTGGGTTTTCAAAGATGATAGTGTACTTCCGGTGACAATTAACTAGGTACTTTTAATGCAGAAAGAATAGTGCTAATTATAGGTCATAACTATCATATATGGTCTATCCGAGATATTACCCATTCTCAGCAGGGTTAGCGCTGTCCCGAAGGACTTGTAGTACAATGCCGGTGCCCCAGCCATTGCATGTTACCATACATAACACTAGCAGCATGACCGAGTCTGACCTCGGGTGGCCCACACCGATGATGTCTTGTAGTGACCTTCCGTTAAGGCTGCACTGGCCACAAACAACCATTGGATCCAAGGCTCATATAATACAACTCACGTTTGACCATATTATCAAGTCTATATAGTATGCCCATGACCATTTATATTGCACGTACCGGTATACCATGTCATATGATGCATTTTATCAACCAATTCATAATACAATTTACCAAGTAATTATAAAAGTAGGCATGATCATATCATACTCGTGGTTAGTCAACTGATATATCCCACGTTTTTAAGTAAAAAGGTTTGCAAAGGTTCACTTACCTTGCGCACTCGAGCGAATCCTCAGAACAAGCTAAATCCTGCTATATCGGAATAAAACACACCGTTATTCCAAGTCATGTTTAACCATAAGGTGGCTAAACTAAACTGTACACGATAGAAGCTTAAATTGGTTTTCTGCTCCCTGACCGTACGTCCGACCTGGATGGCATACGTCCGCTGAGTGAGTTAAGCATACCTTTAAGTTTTTGAATTACACTTGCTTCCTATAACATTTCTAGACCTCTAAGCCTCTTCTGAGCTAGGAAATGAGCACATGCAACGTAAGAAATCTCAACACAATGAAACTTTAAGAGATCTTTTGAAAACATTAACACTTTTAAGAAAATGCTTAATGAACACTTTGAAAAACTCATCAAGGTATAAGATAGAAGGTAAAATACTGTTGGAATGTAAAAAGAGACGGAGCTTACCCCGAAGCTAAGCAAAGGCATGATCTCCCCTTCTTGGAATTTCTTTTTTAAAGCTCACACTCACCAAACTACACTCAAGCAAGCAAGGATTTGATTCTAGCAGCCTAGGGGCGTGCCAGAGAGTTGGAATGGGCATGAAGAAGAAGAAGAGAAGGGAAGGGTATTTATAGGGGAAGGTCACCACCAACTCTCTGAAAAAGCAGCGGACGTCCGCCAACCCTAGCATACATCCGGTATTATTTGTCCAACGGTCCAAAGGGTGTCTCGTACGTCCAGGTATTACCCAGGGGATATTTCAAAAAGTAGCATATGTCTATGTGGTCCCACATACGTCCGCTGTACTATTTGCAAAGCATACGTCAGGTGGTCCCCACACGTACGTCCATGCTAAAAACAGTGGCGTACGTCTACCCCAGAGGATTAGTGTTTAGCTTCTATTTTCTAAGGGATTAAGGTCTTGTTGGGTTAACACTAAGGGCTTGGGTCTTTGTTAAAACAATTCTATTGAAAACCTTGTTAACCGCTTTTGTGAAAAGGTTTTTGAATAATAAAAATGGTTGTTTTTATCTGAGTATTACAGGGGTATTTATAAGGGATGAGTCTAAGGGCAAAATGGTGAATAATAGGAAAGGGGCGAGCGCTCGTGGTACTAATGGGAGCGAGTGCTCATGTTTAGTTGCTCACAGGGGTCAAGTGGCAGGTGTGTAATACCCCGATTAAAATAACCCTTGTATTTTTCAATAATTTCTCTTTACAAAGAATGGTTAAGGACTTTTTTAAAATTGGTTTTAAAAAAGGACCCAAACCCTTCATGGTAACCTAATAAACCTTAAAATCCCTTAGAGAATAGAAACCAAAACACTAAACCTCTAAAGTGGACGTACGCCAAGGAGGGAAATGTACGCATCTGTCTTTAGTGCGGATGTACGCAGTAATCGGCGGACGTCTGTCCCTGTTTCTAGCACAGATGTACATGGGGGACCACCGGACGTATGCTCTACAAATAGTATACGGACGAATGAGGAAACGCCAATTGTACGCTACTTTTTCAAAAATACCCTTTGAATAATACTAGGGGTGGGCAGATTAATCGGTTACTGATTACCAATATCAACTATAACTGGTAGTTATCGGTTAAAAAACTATACTGATAAGCTTATCGGTTGGTAATTGGTCAATTAATAATTTATTATTGGTTAACTGATATGACCGATAAATATTTTTAATTTTTTAATTTTTATAGTTATATAATTTTGGTTGAGAAAACCAAAACCATGTCGTTTTGGTTTGACTATATAATCCATCTTTTCTCCTAACCCTAAAACTAAAAGCTTAAACTCCCTCCCTTCTTGCAGTCATTGCCTCCCAATCTCCCATCTCAACTCTTAGTCAACTCATCAGTCCTCTTTCACTCTCTCATAGTCGCACTGTTGCACACAGCAGTAGCACACTTGCTCGCCTGACGCCTTTTTCTCGCCGAGTCGCAGCCTTGCAGGCAATCTCTAGACTCTAGAATTTTGTTGGTTTTCTCTATTGACTGATGGGTTTTGCTGGATTAGCCTCTAGATTATAATTTTGGAATTATAGAATATATGTCTATATCACCCTTTCGTTTGCTTTCCTACTTTCATCGACGTCGATCTGTTCAATATATGTTTTCTCTGTTTTATGTTTCCATTTTACACTTGCCTAGTTCTTGTTTTCACCCTTTTTTGTGAGAATCAATATAAAAAAAGAACTGTTTAAATTGACGTTTTTTGAATGTATTCAGAAAGAGGAGGAAGGTGATTGAACGCCTGACGTCGTCGGAGAAAGAAGCAAGGCCTAGGAAAGCATGAGGCTCGATGGTCTTTCACCTGATGAGATGACAATCTCAAGGCTACGTGGCGTGATCCTGATTAATGGCGAAGGATTTGATGGAGCTGCGTTTTAGTTTGTGGTTGCGTGCATTTTGTTGCAACTTTGGAGTCTGGACGATTAGGTAGTTTAGTTAAAAAAGTAACCGAATGCACTGAATGGGGCTGAGTTGTAAATAAGTTCATTAGATTGTATATGAGATAATTACTAGATTGTATTCGTTAAGGGACGGCTTATTGTAAGTAACCCATTTCATTTAATTCATTTAATCTTTATTATTACAATATGTATATTGGGTCCTCAAAACAATTGATTTTTAATAAGCTATTTTAGGCTTTAGCCCAACAAAAAGTATTTGGGCCCCCCAAAACAACTAATTTTTGGCCCAATTAGCAATCAATAAAATGCCCAATAAAAAGCCCAAAAAAAGCACAAAAGCCCTCGAAAATTGGCTTAATCGGTTATCGATATGACCGATAACTTTTGGTATAATTCCTTATCGGTCGGTAATCGGTTAAGAACCGGTTAACTGATAGCTTATCGATCGTTTAATTGATAACTCCATTAATCGGACCAATATGACCGATACCCAGGGCTAGATAATCCCTAGATGTACGAGACACCTTTTGGACCACTGTGTAAAAGTACCGGACGTACGCTAGGATTAGCGGATGTCCGCTACTTTTTCAAAGAGTTAGTAACACCCCTCAGCTATAAATACCCTTCATCCCTCCCTTCTTCACCCCTAACAAGAGCTCTGGCACGCCCCTAGGCTGCTAGAATTGAGAATGTCTTGTAATGTTGAGAGAGTTGTGTGTTTAGAGGAGTTTTGTGAGGATGAGCCTATGTCCTTGCTTGGTTTTGAGATAACCCTTGCCTAACATACATTTTTAGCATTTTTTCATTTCCTAACCTATGTTTAATGAGTTTTCCAAAGAGTTTATTAATCATTTTCTTAAAAGTGCTAATGTTTTGAAAAGAGCATTTTTAATTTTCATGTTGTTAATATTTCTACGTTGCACGTGCTTATTTTCTAGTAATAAGCATCGAAGGTTGCACATTCAAGCCCTTTAACTTGCATATGTTAAGTCCTTAGCATTGCTATTTGCTTGATTTTGTTTTGTTTTGTGTTTCAGGTCAAATACATAAGCTTCGTTGAAAATTGGACTAAAAGGGATGAGAAGCAGCCTTACTGTGCTGGCGAACGATCGCAGTACACTTACGATCGTGCGCTGGGTGAACGATTGCCTGCACCTGTGAATGTGCGTCGAGCGAACGATCACCCATTTGTGCGAACGTGCGCACTCGGGACTCACTTAACCCGGCAGGCGTGTTGAACAACTGAAAAGCTACTCCAAGTCTCCTAGTTGAAGTGGGAAACTAAACTATGGCCGTAATTAGGGTTTTAGGGTTTCTAGGGTTTCTTAGTGCCTATAAATAGGCCATTATACAATGTAGAAAAGGCCATTTTTCCCTTGGTGCAAAATTTACACACAAATTCCTTGGAGTTCATTCATCAGTATGAGCAGCTAAACCCCCTTTGTGGGGTACCGATGTAACCCTCTCCAAGCACAATGGTGATTGTATTTGATTCTAGTTAATTCATTATATGTATGTTAATTGCATAACTGTGAGGATTGCAACCTTTGAATTTTGTTCTTAATTTTAATGCAATTGTTATTCAATTCCAATTTCGGTACTTGCGAAATTCTTATCTTGTCTTAGAAATTATTTTGCATGTATTGAACTCAATCAATCTTATTTTCTGTGATCATGAGATTGATAGTTATGCAATGGTTTTAATATGCATATGATTAATAGAATTAGATAGACCATGCTTAGGGAAGACGGGTCGTACTACACCCTAGTTTAAAGTAATTTAGGTAGACGATCCATGCTAACCGAAGATGGGTTATACTATTCGTTAATCATATAAAACTTATTAAGGGATTTATAGTTTATATCTAGGGAAGATGGGTCGTGCCGCATCTTAGTGGTTAGGTGGACGATCCACGCCAACCGAAGATAAATTATTCTTATCCTTTAATATGTAATTTCTTGTCTTTTATAACATACATGATCATGAGTTTCTAGAATTGAATTACGGTTACCATTGTTGTACGGAGTGCGGTGAAATCGGTACCTTACTCTCTCTCTCTTTGATATTATTCCTTTTAATTTTACGTTGATTTTCATGCAGTTTAGATTCACAAACAATCAAATTCTCTTTTGTTAATTAGGTTAAAATTAGTCTTTTAAATTTAGTAACACCCCCACAGTTCTTGAGGTTTGACACCCTCCATATAGCCCTATCTTACGGGATTCGTTCTATTGCGAGTGGTATTTTATTATTGATTATTTTGGTCACGAAATAACCACATCATCTAGCTTAGAGGAGGTGTAGAAGCCTAGAAATACCCTAGAAAGCATGTACCATTCAAATCCTAAGCAGTGTGCTTAACTCACTGAGCGAACATACGCCATCGTGGTCAGACGTACGGTCAGTAGGTAGAGCACTAGTTTTAAGTCTCGCACGTGTACACTTTAACTTAGCCATCTTTTTAGGTTAAATAAGGCTTAGAATAATGGTGTCTTGTATCCATTAAAGATGATTTATCTATGTCGGAGGAATCGCTCAAATGTGCGAGGTAAGTGAACACTTATAACCTTTTTACTTAAAACGTGGGATATGTCAGTTGACTGACCATGAGTATGATATGAGCATGCATACTTTTGTAAATACTTGGTAATTGTATTATAAATTAAATGTTAAGATGCATCGTATAATATGGTATGCTGGTACATGTGGTATAAATGGCCATATGCTTACTATATAGACTTCATATTATGGTTAAATATGTGTATGTAGGGCCTTTAGATCCAATGGTTTCGTGATCAAGGTGCAACCATTTCCAATGGATGGTCATTATAGGACGGACATCATTAGCTAGTGTTATGTATGGTAGTGTGCAATGGCTGGACACCGACATTGTACTACAGGTCCCTCGAAACAGCACCAACCCTGCTGAGAAGGGGTAAAAATCTTAGGTAGACCATACATGAGAGTTATGACCTATAAAGCACTAGTCTTTCTTGCATTAAAATACTAGGTAATTATTGTCGGTAGTTATGCAGTGACCTAAATAATTAACTAGGCATAAGTAGCTTAGTTAAGGGATGAATTTAAGCTTTGGATCACTAAAACCACTTGAGGGGTGATTTGGATTGTAGTGCGGATGTACACTCTGCAAATCTACAGTAGACGTACGTAGGACCATCGAACGTACGCTACTTTTNAATTTTACGTTGATTTTCATGCAGTTTAGATTCACAAACAATCAAATTCTCTTTTGTTAATTAGGTTAAAATTAGTCTTTTAAATTTAGTAACACCCCCACAGTTCTTGAGGTTTGACACCCTCCATATAGCCCTATCTTACGGGATTCGTTCTATTGCGAGTGGTATTTTATTATTGATTATTTTGGTCACGAAATAACCACATCATCTAGCTTAGAGGAGGTGTAGAAGCCTAGAAATACCCTAGAAAGCATGTACCATTCAAATCCTAAGCAGTGTGCTTAACTCACTGAGCGAACATACGCCATCGTGGTCAGACGTACGGTCAGTAGGTAGAGCACTAGTTTTAAGTCTCGCACGTGTACACTTTAACTTAGCCATCTTTTTAGGTTAAATAAGGCTTAGAATAATGGTGTCTTGTATCCATTAAAGATGATTTATCTATGTCGGAGGAATCGCTCAAATGTGCGAGGTAAGTGAACACTTACAACCTTTTTACTTAAAATGTGGGATATGTCAGTTGACTAACCATGAGTATGATATAAGCATGCATACTTTTGTAAATACTTGGTACTTGTATTATAAATTGAATGTTAAGATGCATCGTATAATATGGTATGCTGGTACATGTGGTATAAATGGCCATGTGCTTACTATATAGATTTCATATTATGGTTAAATATGTGTATGTAGGGCCTTTAGATCCAATGGTTTCGTAATCAAGGTGCAACCATTTCCAATGGATGGTTATTATAGGACGGACATCATTAGCTAGTGTTATGTATGGTAGTGTGCAATGGCTGGACATCGACATTGTACTACAGGTCCCTCGAAACAGCACCAACTCTGCTGAGAAGGGGTAAAAATATTAGGTAGACCATACATGAGAGTTATGACCTATAAAGCACTAGTCTTTCTTGCATTAAAATACTACGTAATTATTGTCGGTAGTTCTGCAGTGACCTAAATAATTAACTAGGCATAAGTAGCTTAGTTAAGGGATGAATTTAAGCTTTGGATCACTAAAACCACTTGAGGGGTGATTTGGATTGTAGTGCGGATGTACACTTTGCAAATCTACAGCAGATGTACGTAGGACCATCGAACGTACGCTACTTTTTGAAATACCCCCTGGTTAATACCTGAACGTATGAGGCAGCCTTTGGACCGCTGGGCAAGAATCACGGGACATACACTAGGGTTGGGCAGACATCTGCTGCTTTTTAAAGAGTTGGTGGCAGCTCTCTCCTATAAATAACCCCTACCCCCTTTCGTTCTTTCAGACGCCTGCAGGTTGCTAGTACATGTTTGAGTGTGTTTCGTGAGTGTTTATGGGGTCTTTGTGTGTTTCGGAGCTTTTGTGAGTAGGAACTCTTGAAGTTTTGCTTTAAGGAGGTAACATTAGGTTCCTTAGCTTTTTAAATACGTCGTTATGATGCTCGATCTTTGTTTTGTTGTAGCTAGTTGCAATGTTAGCTGCGCCTTAAACTTTGTTTAGGTTAGTGTTTTGTTAGCTTAGCGTTATTACTTTACATGGAGGTTGTAATATGAGTTAAGAGGCCTTAGGGAGTCCATAATAGCCCTAGGAGTCAAAGAATAGGCGGATAGTGGAGAGAAAATGAGGTTCTCTCAGAAATCCTCGGAGTGGACATACGGTCCCTAGACCGAACGTACGACCCGACGTGTCACAGTGGACGTACAGCCCCGAGCCCGAATTTACTGCCAAAGTGTGACAGGGAACCCTATTTTTACCAGTTGTCCCATAGCTTCTGTTTTCCTTGCTCTAGAGTTGTTTTCGTAGAAGTAGGACTAATAGAAGGCTTTCCACAGATTTGGAGAACCCGGATCAGTTAAATTACTCGGATACGCTTTTCAACCTAGGTGAGTTTTAACTCATATAATGCTTGATGTTACTTTTTTTATACACTGCACGTCTATTTTGTGTACCAAGAAAATATGCATATTTTACAACTCTCACTGTTATAGTTGTTGCAGATGAACTTTGACATTTGAGAAAAACGTTGTGCTAAAATGCTAATAAAGTGGGACTTGTAAAAGAAACATGCATGTAAAATACAGACAAGATAATTTGCATTGTATGACATGGTACATCGATATATGCAGCAGTAATGGCCATGGGCTTACTATACATATTAACTTTTTGGTTAAATGTGTGTTTTATATGGGCCTTGGATCCAATGTTTGTTCGTGGCTAGCGCAGCCTTAATGGGCAGTCATTACAGGACGGACGTCATTAGCGGCGTGGACCACTCGAAGGCAGACTCAGTCGTTCCACTAGTGTTATGTACAATAGCGTGCAATGGCTGAGGCACCGACATTGTACTACAGGTCCTTCAAGGTAGCGCCCACTCTGCCGAGAATGGTAATATCTCGGGTAGACTATACTGCAGAACTATGACTATTATTTGTATCATATGCATATACTATATATATATATAACACTTACAATATAAACTATCATGATGGAACTGTCATTTTCTTTATAAAACATTTGAGTTTATTACTAAACTGGCATTGGCGTTATCTGTGTTAAAAATCATTAAGTCTTAGAGTTACCATTTTATTTATGTTTTCCCCCATCATTACGATTATTTGTGCGGTCTAGCTGCATTAGATGAGGATGCCCTCAGAGCACATTTAGGTGATCGCTTAGGATTTGATACGGGTGATCTTTGAGGACATGGACCCCATTTGGCTTAGGACCATGTAGGAGGATGGAGGCACCACCTGTGCAAATATGATATAGATTTTAATTTCGTTAGCTCTTCTTAAGCTTTAGTTTAGGTTGTGATCTTGTTCCGCAAGGGACAGGGTTAGGAGGTGAGCCATGAGATCAATTATTAGTTAATTGATTTGCCCATGTGGGTCGTCAGTACACCATAATCTTTTAAAACCCGAAGCCCCACTAAATGGTATATTAATGAAGGTGATGCCCCTTTTTGATTCTTACTCAAATTGCACGTTTACTTTCGTTTAATTAAGGCTTATGTCATAACTATGTTGTAAGGTTTACTTACTAAGTCTTTAGACTTACGCTGTTATTACTCTCTTAGGGAATTTGACTCTACACTCATGGGGTGGCATGGTTATTGCTACCCAAATGGTTTAGGACTTACTTAAAGATACAGGTTTGTTGACATCATTATATAGTTTCTCAATATCTTTGTTTTGATGATATATAGTTAACTCAGATTTATCTCACATTCCTATGTATTTACTCTAATGATGCTAAATGGGCGATTCCCCATTGAGTCACAAGTTGGCTTATTTGGGGTAATTACCAGTAATTCTGCCAAACTAGCCAAGGCTAATTTTAAGGGCATTACAAGGTGACACGTGCGTATAAAAACCAGCGGTAAATAAGGGTCAACGATCGCTCGACTTGGTCCCCACACGAGCGTTTGTGTATGGTTGCCAAGAGAGCGCTTGTGTGTGCTCCCCCACATGAGTGTTTGTCTACTGTAGCTCTGAGATCCAAAATTTAAAAAATGCCCCTCCAAGTATCTCTAGTGACCCAAAGCTTAATTAAGCTGTCTTAAGCCTAATTAATTATTTGGGTCACTACACCAAGTGACCCACCAGGGTCTTTCAAATTGTTAGAATGCAGTGCTGCACTGATTCGTGAAAGTGTAAGGAGTGGATAGAACACTGGTGAACCCATGGGTCAAGAGTTTTTTCTTTTAATTATTTTTTAATAAAAAAATAAGGATATTTTAGGAATTTCACACCTTGCCGTTTGGATTTTATAGGAAATCTTAACGGAATGGGGTAACTGAAACGAAACTAAAGTTCGATACATTAAAGTGAGAGACTTTGAAGATTGGAGGTGTTTACAAAAAGCACATAAGTTTAGGAGGGTAAGTAAAATTTCTCTTAATTATAATAATAATTATAAAGGTAGATTTAAATTTTTAAAAAATTTTAAGGGTATAACAGTCTTTTACTCATTTTCTTGTTTGATTTAACTCTAATTTCTAATAGTAGAGAGTATTTAGAACAAAATAAAAATTTAATACATCAAAATAAGAGACTTTAAAAATTGTAAATGTTTGTGAAATGCGGGTATATTAGGGGAATAAGTGAAATTTCCTATCAAAGAGAGGGACGGCTGCGTGGGAAAAAAAAAAAAAA
>CM017322.1:8020510-8045068 GCA_006937295.1 Carpinus fangiana
AGAACGGTCAATGGTGTTGGCCTGCTGCTCGTTCGGATCATCTTGTTAATATTCAAAGTAGGTTGTGTATGGTTCCTATGGGTGATGAGGATAAGCCGAAATGGAATGCTTCAAAAACTGGTACGTTCTCTTGCTCAGATACTTGGAATTCCATTCGGGTTAAGGAAAATATTGTGGATTGGTGGTCATTGGTTTGGTTTCCTTTTTCAATTCCTAAACAAACTTTCATCACTTGGTTAGCAATGCGGGATGCTTTGACCACTGGGAGAAAGTTGTTGATATGGGGGTTTCAAGGGGATGTGAAATGCATTTTTTGTAAACATGTAATTGAGGATAGAGATCATTTATTTTTTGCTTCTGGTTATAGTAGTAGGATTTGGCAGCAGGTTATGATTCTTTGTAGCGTGTTTAATCCGCCTACTTGTTGGAAAGATGTGGTTCTTTTGGGATTGGAGGAGTGAAAGGGCAAAACTATGAAGGCTTATTTGTGTCGACTAGTTTTTGCTTCTACAATATATAATATTTGGAGGAATCGTAATGTTTTGAGATATAACAATAATCTGTGCACTGAAGAGAAGCTTATTCAACGCATTAGATGGGAGGTGAGAACCCAGTTCACTACGAAAGGTAAATTTAAAAAGACTAGAGGAAATGATATTCTTTGTAGTGTTTGGGATATTGGTTTAATATGATGGAGTTTTTTTTTTTTTGCTTGTATAGGTGTTTTCAGCTTTAGCTAAGTGCTTTAACTTTTCTTTGTAATGTGTTTTAGTTGTTGGACAATGAAAGTTACTCATTCATAAAAAAAAAAAAAAAAAAGAAAAAAAAAATGGAGAAAAGACAAAAGAGTGGAGGTAGGCGTGGAAAGAAGGAAAAGAAAGAAAGAAAAAAAAAATTAAGAAAAGAAGGGGACAAGGCTGACAAAAGCAGCGTGGAAAAAAAAAAAAAAAGGTTGTGGAGGTAGGCGTGGAAAAAGTCCAAAGTCTTTTTTGTCTGCGTTCCTTGGGAAGCCTCAAAAGTCAAAAGGCAAGTCAATAGAGAGCTCATCTGGCTCCAAAATGGTATGTGGCTCACAATTCCTCTGTATTCTTTTCTTTCTTCTTGTTTGTTGCTCCTTCCCCTTCTTTCTGTATTGCTTACAAAAAAAAGGACCAAGTTTTCTTCTGGCATTTTTCTGTAATTATTAACTGCGTTACAGCAAGTTATACAGAGGGATATATGAGTAGCATGACGAGGAAGCCATGGCTCTTATTTGCTCTGCTTCTAATCATGTCTTATTACAGAGCATGCTTCTCCATAGCTGGTGATACTCTTTCACCAGGTCACTCTCTTTCAGGGAGCAAGACCATATTATCTCAAGGTAGCAATTTTGAGCTAGGTTTCTTCAAACCAGGCACTTCATCAAAAATCTACCTGGGCATATGGTATAGAAGGTTTGATGGGAAGGACAGTGTTTGGGTAGCAAATAGAGAAAATCCTTTGTCTGATCTTTTTTCCCCAAGACTTGACCTCTCAGAAGATGGCAATCTACTCCTGTTTGAAGGTTCCTCCAAGATCCCAGTTTGGTCGACAAATTTGACATTTCCCCGCTCAAATTTAACTGAAGCAGTTCTTCGTGATGATGGAAATTTTATTTTGAGAGATAAGTCGAACACATCTTGTATGTTTTGGGAGAGTTTCAACCATCCAACAGATACATTGCTGCCAGGTGCGAAGCTTGGGATAGATAAGGTTACTGGAAAACCACAACAGCTCATTTCATGGAAAAATAAAGAAGATCCATCACCTGGTGTGTTCTCGTTGGGGTTAGACCCAAATGGAAGCAATCAATTTTTCATAGAGTGGAACAGATCCCAAATCTATTGGAGTTCTGGACTTTGGAATGGAACATCTTTCAGCAAAGTTCATGAAGGGGGCGTTATCTTCAACTTCACTTTTGTATCTAGTAAAAATGAAAGTGAGAGATATTTTACTTACACTCTTTATACTCCTTCTAACCTTGCTAATTATCGGATTGGCCAAACAGGACAGATCAAGGGACTGGTGTGGTTGTCTGGCCTTTCCATTTGGAATACAATTTGGTCTGTACCGAGGAGCCTATCTGATGTCTATGCTTTATGTGGTGCATATGGCGTGCTACAATACCCTGAAAATTTCTCGAGCCCCTGTGAATGTCTAACAGGTTTCGAACCATCTTCAATGGAAGACACCAGACTAAATGATTGGTCACGTGGCTGTGTGAGGAAATCTCCTTTGCAATGTGAGAATAATACGCATGATATTGTTAAAAAAGATTGGTTCATGAAAATATCAAACATGCAATTGCCTGTTTATTCGAAAACATATTTGGCCTTGAATGCTAGTAGATGTGAATTGGCTTGCATGGAAAATTGTTCTTGCACTGCTTATGCTTATAATAGGAGTGGGTGTATGATATGGGAAGGAGCTCTTTTCAACTTACTGCAATTTCCATATGGTGGCGAGATTGGACAAGATATCTACCTCAGACTTGCTGCTGATGAGTATCCAGATCCAAGTACCAAAGGTAGAATGAGTGAAATGAGAAGTATGGTTAAACTAATACTTATTTATATACGTTATTTTTCATTCTGAACAAATGCTTAATTTTCTATTATGGCTGAGCTAAGCTAATAGTGATTCTTGTCATCATAATTAGGCCAAAAATGGAAAGTGTGGGTGGCTGTGCTGATACCTGCAATAGGGCTTATTTTATGTCTCTCAATTTGCTTTTCATGCAAGGGAAAGCTCAAATACATCAGTAAGTGCAAATGTTCTAACTGTATATGGAACTCACATTAAAAAAATTACAAGGAAGTCTACCTTTAATCAAATTAAGACAAGAAAATTGTCACAAATCCTTGTTCTAGTTACTGTCATTAGTTGGTGATGGATCCCCACAAGCTTCACCATGTCTTCGGGAAGGAGCTAGCTTTGCAGTTATTTGGTCATTTCACTAAAATGGGAATGAATTACTAAATTATTAGTACTTATTTGCGGAAATGACTAAATAAGCTTACTCACCTTTAGATACTGGCATTGCTAAATTACTCACCATGTGTAGTGACCAATTTTTATCTTTCTACATCAAACAGGAGAGAGCCCTTCAAGTAATAATATACTATTATTTGATTTTGATACTGAACTCTATGCAATCGATGATGGAATGAACACCGAAAATAATACAAAGAAACGAGAGAAGAAGGATGCTGAATTACCATTATTCAGTTATGAGAGTATATTAGCTGTAACAAATAATTTCTCAGCTGTGAATAAACTTGGAGAAGGAGGTTTTGGACCTGTCTACAAGGTACGTTACATTTTCTTGATGAATGTGCTTTGAACACTATTAATAAGAACTACATTAATGGTAAACCATTATGAAAGTTTAAAGAGTTTATGGTTCTTTTTCTTAGGGAAAATTACATAGAGGAAAAGAAATTGCAGTGAAAATGCTTTCGAAAAGATCTGGACAAGGAATTGAGGAATTCAGAAATGAGACAATACTAATTGCAAAACTCCAACATAGAAATCTTGTCAGACTCTTAGGTTGTTGTATCGAGCAAGATGAAAAGATATTAATATATGAGTACATGCCCAATAAGAGTTTGGACTTCTACCTTTTTGGTGAGTGCATGTTGATGTATGTATCTATATGTGTATATTTTTGCCTCTCATATGTTTCTAGGTTCCTAAGTTGTAATCTCCTTGGTTGTACTATTTAAATAGATCCAACCAAGAAAAAAACATTAGACTGGGAGACACGCATACATATTATTGAAGGGATCGCTCAAGGGCTTCTTTATCTTCATCAATATTCAAGGTTACGAATCATACATAGAGATCTAAAACCGAGTAATATTCTCTTGGATAGTGAAATGAAACCAAAAATATCCGATTTTGGCATGGCTAGAATAGTTGGAGGCAATGAAACACAAGCAAACACAAAACGAGTAGTTGGAACTTAGTAAGTATGCAACCTCTTTTACATATGATATTTGCAATTTCCAATTAAATTCTTTTAGCAAGCTATTAAAAGAGTGATTTACTAAATTTTGGAATCCAGTGGGTACATGTCTCCCGAATATGCTATCAAGGGTCTATACTCAATAAAGTCTGATGTGTTTAGCTTTGGAGTATTGCTACTAGAGATTGTGAGCGGCAAGAAGAATACTGACTTCTCTAACAGTGATTCACTCAATCTTCTTAGTTTTGTGAGTAGCTTTTTATACCCCTTCAATTTCTTTATGTTTTACCTTAGTCTTACAAATGGAAATGCTTCTTATTTAAACTAATATTCACTAATGAAAACAGGTTTGGGAGTTGTGGAGAAATGGTCGAAGCTTGGAGTTGATGGATCCAACAATAGGAAATCCTTCCTCTACTTCTATTTTATCAAGATTCATTAACATTGGGCTTCTTTGTGTACAAGAAAGCTCTATTGATCGACCTACCATGGTTGATGTAGTCTCATTTATTAGCAATGAATATGCACCTCTACCTATACCAAAACCTCCAGGTTTTTGCATATACCGAAACACAACGGTTGCTGGTGTAGAAAATTGCTCAATAAATAGTATAACTATTTCAATAATGGAAGCCCGATAGCTATTTTGAATGTAAAAGATTTTATTTTTATTTTTATTTATTTTTAGAGATTTTTCTGTATACTTCTTGTACTAGGATTGCAACCTTATACCCTTTCTAATGAGAATAAATGATATATATCAATATCAATGTTGTAGAAGTAGAACCATAGTTTTTATCTACTCTTTATGCATATTGATGTGTTACACGCTAGTTATTATTTTTTTAAGGAAACTTTATTTAAAACTCTTAAACTATAATTGTAATGACTCTGATGAGCGAATCAATTAACTGGTAATTAGCCCCATGATTTTTCTCCCAGTCCTATCCCTCACGGGACAGTACTTAGGGATCACAACCTCTCATAAGTGAGAGACCTTAGCGGAAGACTTCTAAACTATAGGAATAGAGAATAATAACAAAGCAATCACACATTCATACACCAGAGTAAAAACTATACCTCATAATATAAAGATAGTCATCAAATGTATCGGCCATCTGACTATCATCAAAATAAAATATTACATCCTATAACGTATTTGTTTTACAAAAGATCAATAGATCAAATCCTAAGCTTAAGCAATGCTAAAGAGATAACAATCTCAATCATGTCTGCTCGGGTGGTTCCTCCATCATCACACATAGACTTCAACCAAACTGAGTCCATATCTTAAAAAATGACTTATATCAGGTTCTGCGCAATCACCCATGTCTAATCCGAAGACATCCTCTTCTAGGTTAGCTAAACCACGCAATTATTCGTAATGGAGGAGGAAATATAAAATAAAAAGATAAGTTTAAAGACTTAGTGAATGTTAATGCATATAATGTTCATGCCCATTTAGTGATGAACTCCATTTGATAAGATATGCAACAGTTTATCTATGACAATTTTTCATAGGCGTGATATAGATATATAATACATGCTTATGATCAAGAGTAACAGTAATAGTTCAGTAGTATGATCTATCCGAGATATTAGCCTTATTTAATAGGGTTGTCGTTGTCCCTAGGGACTTGTAATATAATACCGGTGCCTCGGATATTATATACTATCGTCCATAACACTAACGACATGATCAAGTCTAACCTTGGGTGGCCTACACCACTAATGATGTACGTCCTATAGTGACCACCTGTTAAGGCTATGCTGATGATGCAGATTAGACAGAGTTCGAAGCCCCTCTATTACTGCGCTCAATCCTGCGATCAAGCACACGATTGAGCGCCCACCTGCGTTCGAATGCACCTATGATAGCGATTGATCGCAGAACTTGATCCCAGCGTCAAAAGCTACTGAGGAAGCGACCGATGATGGAAGATCGATCGCACTCGTTGAGCGCCCAAGTGCGCTCGATCGCACTTGTGTCTGTGCTCGATCACACTTGTGTCTGCGTTCGAGCACACATGGGGCCTTATGTTAATTTTATGCGTTTTATTATTATTTTCAAGTGTTTATTAGGCTTAGGGACTCTATATTTCGTAAGTTTATCTTTATTTCGTTATTTTATTAGATTTAGGGTTTTGGGGGTTATTTATGTAATATTTTAATAGGTTTAGGGTTTGTGGCTATAAATATATGCTTATAGCCTCCAAACAATTCAGTTGTTGATTATTATTTTGTTGAATAAGAATTACTCCCAGACGAGTTTTCTTCCCCTTTTTTTCATAAAATCGTAGATAGACTCTAGATTTTGAGAAAAGTTCTTATATCGTTGATAGACTCACGATCTAGAATTACATATTCACTACTTATTATTGATCTTCGCTACAGCCCACTAAGTCGCGCTGCATCTGCTGGTCAAGAAACAAGCATTGGATTCAAGGCCCATATAACATACACATTTGACCATAAAGTTTAACATGTATAGTAAGCTCATGGTCGTTATCCCATATGTACGGTACCATGTCATACAATGCAATTAATTTTGTCAGTATTTTACATACATGCTTTTACAAGTCTCTCTTTCGTTAATATGTTAAGCACAACGTTTTTCACAAAAAGTTAGAGTTCATGTGCAACAAAGTGTATATTGTGAGAGTTGTAAATTTGTATGTTTGGTGCACAAAATAGTTGTGCAAATGTGGAAAAATAATGGCAAGCATTATGTGAGTTAAAACTCACCCAGGTGAAAGAAAGTTTCCGAATATTCCTCCAAACAGTTCAAGTTCTCTAAATATGTGGAAAACCTTCTATTAGTCCTAAATATGACTAAAACAACCCTAGAACACGAAAACATGAGCTATTGGATGACTAGCCAAAATAGCGTTCCTTGGAATGCTTCTGACTGTACATCCGAGATTGAGGCTATACGTTCGCTTAGAAGGTTTCAGGTGTAACCTCATTTTGTCCATGTGCCTCTTATCTTTCCAAATTGGTTCTAAGTCTATCTAATGGATTTCTAAGACCTTCTATCTCAAAATTAGGCCTCAATGCATACGAAAATATGTTTGATAAAGATGAAACACTGACCAGTTAAGATTAAAGCATAACCTAATTAGAAACTCAAACCAATAACTAAGCTAGTCTAAAAAGCATAACTTAAGAAACAAGTAGATCTTAGAAGGTTACCTCTTTGAAGCCAAATAATCACCTCCCTTCTCTACAAAACACTCAAACTCACAAGAATCACTAAGAGAGCTTGGGGGCGGAAATGATCGTGAAAGGACAGAGTTTTTATTTTCAAGAAAGCTCTTTTGAACCATAGTTTTTTTTTTTAAGAAAAGATTTTTTCTCCAAATTGGATTGAAAGAATTCCTTTGATCTATTCTATAAAAATGATACATGTTCTCTATATGTGAGAAGCACATGCTTTTTTTTTTTTTTTTTTTTTTAACTAAGACCCAATTTTTAGACCCAATTTCTCTCTCACTTCTAGTTTAAGGCTCTCTCCCTCCTCCATAGGCAGTTTTTTTTTTAAAAAAAATTTTAAATTTTAAATTTTAAATTATTTTTATTTTATTTTTAAAAAATTGTCACTTAAGAGAAAAGTTGGGTCTTAGTTGGGTTTAAATTGTGACTTTATCATTTTCCTTTTTTAATTGGGAGGATAAAGTTGTAAGGGGAAATTAGCTTTACCCCCCATAGACTACCACTCTCTCTCCATTTACCCCTATGAACTACCAAGGTTACCTAAGACCCCCCATGAACTGCCATTTTGCTTTTTATTTAAAAAGCATGTGCTTCTCACATGAAAAGTGACACATGTAATTTTTATAGAATAGGTTGAAAGAATTTTTTTCAACCCAGTTTGGAGGAAAACTCTGTCATTTTTTTAAAAAAAAATATTTTTAAGAGTTATTTATTGCCATTCTACTGACCTAGAAACCTAAACATTAATTTTTTAGAAATCCAAAAATGTTGAATGACACATGTCAGTAATGTCACTTATTGAAATGGGTTGGAGAAAATTTTCTCCAAAATAATTTGGAGGAAATATTCATTTTTATATTTGGTATGGGGATAGGTAATAATGAATAAAAACGTGTGCTTTCAATTTTCAATTTTCAAATTGTGGTGTTGACCGGAAACGTGTGTTTAAAAAGTATACCTTTTATTATTATTTTTTTAATTTTGTTTTTTAAAATATGAACAAAATATAGTTTTTCGTTTCTTTCTTTTTAATAGGTAAATCTCTTCTCATTCTATATCAGAGTGATTACAAAGTCGTAGATATATCGAAAATTCTAATAATCAAATCATATTTATGACCTCCAATCTCACCCATGTACAAACTTCATTTTATGGCGTAGATTTGCTCCTGACAAACTACATCTAGGACGTGGGTAAACATATCTCTACAACAAAAATTTTTATTTAACTGGCCATGAGAGATAAGATCTCACACAAAAAAATTATTTGTCATCAATTCAAAAGATAGAACAACATAAAAAAAAACCCACAAACAGCAGTGGCAGGCTCACACAAAAGCGCATGAGATTCACGCGATTCATGCTTCGGGGCATTAGAACCGCAACTGTTGCTTGTTGATCAGAGGGAAAATTTTGTTGTCTACAGGACTCGTTGGCGTTGGGGAAGGTGTAATGATACGTATAGGACTAGAACCTACGGCGAAACCATAGATTTACTTCGAAAAAAGGAACCGACAAAGCCAAAAGATTGGGAAGAGAGATGAACGGCGGGGGTGAAGTAGACAGCCAAAGCGATGGAGGAAGCTGGGTGCTGCTGTTGGAGTCTAAACAAAATCTAAAACAAAAACAAGGAAAAAGGAGAAGGAAGGATGTTCCTCCCTTTTGGATCGCTCTGGAAGGGGAGCAGGATAGGGTTTACTCTTCTTCGTTGAATAAAATAGATTTTTTAAACGTG
The DNA here is from genome assembly GCA_006937295.1 of Carpinus fangiana. Classification (NCBI taxonomy): domain Eukaryota; kingdom Viridiplantae; phylum Streptophyta; class Magnoliopsida; order Fagales; family Betulaceae; genus Carpinus; species Carpinus fangiana. Next base: position 8,029,443 of record CM017322.1, read on the forward strand.
TGTTTAAAAAATATGAAAAAAGGACTTTCATATTTACAAATGATTTAAATAACCAAAAATAGGATGAATAAAATGAAATCAACACAAACAACGTGTTTGAATAACTTGTTTCCCAAGGAAGCAAAAAAAAAATAAAAAAAATAATGCTCTCGCGTGAAAACTTTGAGCTTTTCTAGAAACTCTAGTTTCTTCTTCTTTTCTTCCTGCTTCAACCATCTTCTGCCATGGATCTTTCTTAACTAGACATGAACTCTCTTATAGCACAAACTCAAGCCTTATCCTGGGAGGACCCTTCCTCTCAATTGGAAACACTCAACTCTGATCATGTCCCTGATGACCACCTTCCCTTTGTAGGTCATGTAATATCCCAAAAAATCCATAAGAACCAAGCTGTTTACTCATCTCTCACCAAAGCCTGACCTTTTGCCATCCCATTCTCCTTTGCAGTTTTAGGTCCAAATTTGTACTTGCTCAAATTTGCCAAATAGGAGCATATCACTAAAATTTTAGCCTAAACAACTTGGAATGTCAATGGATCTCTCCTAGCTCTTCATAAATGGTCCCCCACGGCCATTCTGGGAGAATTGTCCTTGAAAAATGTTCCCTTTTGGATTCAAATCCATGGTCTCCCACTCTGTAACATGTCTTCCAAGAATGCTATCACCATAGGCAAAGGCTTAGGGACTCTGCTGGAAGTTGAAGATGCTAGTGGGGCTTCTTCCACCTTTAGGAGCTACCTCAGAATTTTGGTGGAGATTGACTCCTTGAAGCCTCTTAAACCTGGTTTTCCTTTGACTAGGCCTGATGGTACATCTTCTTGGGTGAGTCTCAGATATAAGAGGCCTAATTCTTATTGCACTGACTGTGGTTTCATAGGACACAAACAAGTTTTCTGCCAAGCTCCTCAAGCTGAGAGGTTTCCCACCAAGTACAAAATTTCCTTTAAGGTTACCATATTCTCAAACCTCCTTCCTCCACCATCACCAGGTACTCATGCTGTAAACTCCTTTTCACCATCTTCTTCATCTTCTCAAGTGTCCCAGCTCCAAATCCCAAGCTTTAACCCCAATGCTAGCCACTGCAAAACACTCCCAATCCCACAACCAGTTAGGGTTCCCACCTTCCCAAAAATTCTTACCAACTACCTCAGTTTGCTCAAACCCCCTCTCAAAAGGTTCTGCATTCCGAAGAAGTTAGTCTACCCACCTCACTTGCAGCTGCAACAAAAGTCTCTTCTCTGTACATCCCATTAAATGCAATGTCTTTGTATCAGAAACCTACTCAGTTGTTCTCTAACCAATCTTTAGAATCCAACCAACCCTCTAACTCTTATTCTATGGACTTATTAACTAGTAGGCCCATCATTCCCCATCTAAACTTCTCGGCCCAATTTTCTCAGCCCATATCTGCCCAAATGACCTCCCCCTGCCCAACTGAAATACTTGTCATTCCTTCCCTCACCTAAAAACCCTTTACCAATAGAAAGTCCCCTACAACACCCGTCTACCAAAAAAACCTCACTCACCCTCCTCAGACACCACCTCCCTTACTCCTACCTTATCTCAATCCCTCTCATCTCTAACTACAAAGAAAATACCTAGAATCACTAATCAAATCCCCCCTTCCAAGAAAGGTCCTGGTTCAAACATTGTTATCATCTCTTCTTTTGCTCAAATTTTTGGTCCCTCTATCTCCTTTTCCCTTGGTTCCTCTGAAAAAACACCCGCTAGAGCTTTGTTCAAAGCAGCTCGAAAAGGCAAAAACAAACTGGTCTCTGCAGTGGTGGCTGCTGAATTTGTTTCCAACTTTGAGGGAGGCCATGTCAAGCCTCTCTAGCAGGCATGAAAATCCTATCCTGGAACTGTAGAGGGCTCTCTAGGCCTTCTGCAGTTCGAAGTCACAGGATTTTGATCTGTGAGCAATCCCTTGAAATCCTTTTCTCCTTTTCCTTTCTGAAACTAAATCTCCTCCCCACCAAGTCTTTGCTATTCTCAACAAACTTGGTTTCTTTCTCATGACTCAATCTACTTCTAGTGGTGCTAGTGGTGGCCTTGTGGTTGCTTGGAGACCTGATATTGATCTTGCATGCTTCATTACCAACAAAAACCATATTGTTACTTGGTGCTATTCTGACCCCCCTCACTCCCCTTGGATTCTCTCTTGTGTCTATGGTTCCCTTGGCAGAAGAGAGAAGTAGGATTTTTAGGATGCTTTCACCACTGTTGGTGAAAATTTTGTTGCTCCCTATATGTGTATTGGTGATCTTAATTATGTTTTATCTCAAGCTGATAAACTAGGTGGTAGACTTGTTGCCAATTCTGGTTGCTGTAGCTTTATAAATTTTGTTAATTAGATGGGGTTGATTGATCTTGGATTTGTTGGAAATCCTTTCACCTAGTGTAACAATAGGCAGAGAGGTGCTAACATTAAAGAGAGACTTGATAGAGGCCTGGCCTCCTCAAACTAGATCCTCTTTCACCCTGATTACTCCCTTTTCCATATCCCTGCCTTCAACTCTGACCACAACCCTATTTCCCTAAACACAAACAACCATTCCTTCTAGCTTCCTAGACCTTTCAGGTTTGAGGAATTCTAGACAAAGAATCCTTTATGTGGTAAACTTATAGCCAATGCATGGAACTCTTCTATTCTTGGCAACCCCTCCATCTATCTCCCAAAAAGCTTCATCCTGGTCATGGATAGATCACCCAGGTTCGGGTCCATAAATAGTGACAATTGCCAAGCTTAACCTCACTAAAACAGCCCTACTGAAATGGAATGCCTGTCATTTTGGAAATATCCAGAGGAATATCAAGGCCACTCTTTTGCAGCTAGATCAAACTCAGAATTCTCCTCATTGTCCTGCTACTTTTGACAAAGAGACTCAGTTGAAGCTTGAGTTGGAAAAGCTTCTTATTCATGAAGAAACTCTTTGGCGTTCAAAGTCTAGGGAGACCTGGTTGACTTGCAAGGATCTCAACACCAGGTACTTCCACCTCTTAACTCTCATCAAAAGAAGAACAAATGATAATAACTTTCTGAAGCTAGATTCCGAAGTTTGAGTCTCCTCCACAGCTAATATTGGCTCTAACCTCTCTGAACATTTCACCAACCTCTTCTTTACCTCTAATCCTACCATAGACATTGATATGCTGGATCTTTTCTCTCAAATGATCACCGAGGAAGATAACACTGCCCTCTGCACCGTCCCTTTTGAGCTAGAGATTTTTCAAACTTTAACCAGCATTGGATCCTCTAAAGCTCCTGCCCGGATGGCTATACTGCTTTATTTTTCAAACAATATTGGGATACTGTGAAAGTTGATGTGGTAAACTTTATTTGGAACTTCTTTAGAAATAACCATCTAACTAGAGAACTGAATCATACCTTCCTTGCTCTCATTCCAAAGACCAGTGGCTCTCATTTTGCTCATCAGTTTAGACCCATTAGCCTCTATAATATAGCCTACAAAATCATCTCCAAGATCCTTGCTAATAGGCTAAAACCCCTTCTTCATAAATTCATTTCCCCCAACCAGTCAGCTTTCATTCCCAAAAGGAACATTCAAGATAACTCAATCCTGGCTCATGAACTCCTTCATTCTTTTAAGAACAAGAAAGGAAAACGAGGGTTTCTTTTTCTCAAAATGGACATGGAGAAGGCCTTTGATAGAATGGAGTGGTCTTTTCTCATTGCTATCACAGAAAAAATTGGTTTCAACCTTACTTGGATAACCTAGATCTAAGCCTGCATCACTTCTCCTACTTTTTCTATCCTTTTGAATGGCAGCCCCTATGGTTTCATTCCTCCTCAAAGAGGATTGAGACAAGGAGATCCTCTTTCCCCTTTTCTCTTCATCTTTAGCTCTGAAGTATTTTCCAAACTTATGTTTAGAAAAGAGAGAATTGGTTCCATCAAAGGTCTTTGAATCTCTAGAAATAACCCTGCTATTCATCACTTGCTGTTTGGTGATGACTTACTGATTTTTGGGAGATCAAATATTTCTGAAGCTAGTTGTATTAAATCTTGCCTTGAGAAGTATTGTAAATGGTTTGGCCAATCTATAAATGCTTTCAAATCTTCTATCAGATTCAGTAAAAACACTAAACCCTCTAACATCTCTTCTATCTCAGTCATTTTGCCTTTCTTTTCCAACCCCCAAAATCCCTTTACCTATGCCTCCCTATTCTAATGGGAACATCCAAGAGTGGTGCTTTTCAATACATTCTTGATAAGGTGCTAAATAGGATTGATGGTTGGAGAGCCAAAACTCTTTCCCAAGCTGGCAGACTTGTTCTCCTCAAATCAGTGGCTGCCACTATCCCCTCCTTTGCTATGAGTACTTTCATGTTTCCAAACAATCTGTGCTCCATCCTTTACAGATGCCTCAAGAATTTTTGGTGGGGTTTCCTAATCAACAAAACTAGAAATTTGACTTTTAAATCCTGGGATTCTATTTGCCTGCCTAAAGAGTTGGGAGGTCTTGGTATTAGAAAAATGAGAGAGGTCAACCTAGCCCTCATTTCCAAGCTAGGTTGGAATCTCCTCTGCAATGCTAACAAGATGTGGGTTTCTCAGCTTAGAAGTAAGTATCTCCTCTCTAACTCTTTTCTCTTTCCGCCCCCTCCCTTTCTTCTTCCTCTTGGCTATGGAAAGACATCTTAAAATCTCTTTCTATCATCTCTAAAAGTGCCTGTTTTAAAATCCATAGCCATTCCTCTCTCCCCATCTGGAGCTCTTCTTGGATTCCCTCCATTCCTCTTTTTTTCTTTTTTTTTTTCCTTTCCCCTTTCCTCTTCTCTCTTGAATCATCCCCTCCCTGACCTCCTAGTTTCTGACCTTTTTCTTTTTTATCATTCCCCTCCTTTGCCCTATTGGAATTCCCCTTTGCTATTTTACCTATTTGATCCCCATTGTACTAGGGAAATTCTTAAAATCAGGATCCCTATTACCCCTTCTGAAGAGTATCAGTGGATCCCTTCTCCAACTAGCCTATTTACCACAAAGTCAGCCTATAAACTCATCTGTAAACCGAGAACCTCTACTGTCACCTTTCTTCTCTCTCCTCCAAAATGGAAGGCTTTGTGGAAACTTAAACTCACTGATAAGCTAAACTGTTTCTTTGGAAAATAGCTTGGGATTTAATCCCCTCCAAGACTAGGATAAATGCTATGTTCTCTCTCCCTTCTGCAGACTTAATCTGCCCTTTGTGCAATGTTGAAGAGGATTCCCTTCATCACCTCTTCTTCAGATGTCCCTTTGCTAGAGTTTCTTGGAGATCATCACATTGGCCTTTAGATCTGATATTACTTTGGCAAATTGGATAAATGGTATTCTGTCCCCTTTTCAATCTTTTGGCATTCCTTTAGTTGATACTCATTTATTCCAAATATATGCCTTTGTCCTCAGTGATATGCTTTAGTTTGCTAGGAATCAAGCTTTGCATAAAGGAATTCTCCCAGATATCTCTAAGTTTGCTGATAATATTATGAGTTTGTCTCTTGACCACTTTGCAGCTTGGAACTACGTCTCTCAACCAGTGAGAGAATTATGGTCTGCTCCGAATGATAGCTGCTACAAAGTTAGCTTTGATTTTGCCTCTAGTGAGCTCTTTTCTGTTCAAGTTGCTGTTTGCAGAAATTCTCATGGAACCATTGTTAAAAGCTTGTATCAATTTACTCCTCCTACTGATGATGTCTATGCTGAAGCTCAAGGCACTCTCTTGGCTGCTTCTCTGGCCAGCTCTTTGAATCTTGATAAGTTTGTTTTAGAAGGCATTTCCTCTATTGTAACCTCCTATTTACAGCAGCTTTCTTTTGGACTTGATAAACTTTTAGTTAGTTTAATTTCTAAAATCTTTTCTCTTATTCCCCCCACCTCCCCTCTTTGGGAGGCTAGGAAAGTCAACAGAAGTAAAAACTTCTATGCTTGTTACATGGCACATTGGGCTGCGGGCTAGAGTCATTCCTGGCTACATTCCCACTTTTTTTTTTTCTCCTTTCCCCCCCTCCTCTCTCCATACCCCTTTGTAGTGGTAAAGATCCACCTACCCCTTCTTCCTCTTAGTGAGGCTTTTTGCTGCTTTTCTGTTTGTATGTTCTGGTTTGTGCTTTAATACAGTTTGTTACAAAAAAAAAAAACAAAACAAAACAAAAAAAAAAAGAAAAAGAAAAAGAAAAAAAAGAATAACTTGTTTCCTGCTTTCTTCACCGCATAACATTTATAGTTTCTGATCAGTTTAATTCGGCATATATAGTAGTTGACTTGGATATTGGATATGGAAGACTTGTAATGCAGGCTGAGATTAGAGCAATTGGGGGTATTTATGTGATAATGACAAATTCTAGAAGTTTCTCTTATATTACTCTTGTGGCACTCTAAAAATGAAGTGATTTTTTAAAGGAATAAATGCAAAATTGGTCCTTATGGTTGGTCTAAATTACTAATAACTCTCTTTGGTATAACAAATAATTTATAAGTCTATGTAGTTGGCCTAAATTACAAATTACTTCCTGTGGTATAAAAAATAATTTATAAATCTCAAGGTAGGCCAAAATAATAATTTACCCCCTAAAATCAATTTACGTTAAGTAACTTAACAAAATCCATAACTTTGTCACGTCATATTGCTACAGTAAATTAATATAATATCTTTTATCCCTAAAATTTTACTTTGTGCATAACTCTCCCTTATTTTCATTTTCCTAACCATGATTTGGGAGCATTTTGCTAGAATTTGATGGTCGCATTTTTTGAAGCAGCTGAAGAAGATGAAGATGATGGAAGGTTACACACGAGGTAAAATTTTGAGGATATAAGAGATTATGTTAATTTACTGTAACAGTATGATGTGGAGTGAGAGTTGATGTATAATCTTAGTTGGCGACGTAAAATGATGTAAAAAATCATAATTGTCATTTTTGAAAGTCAAAAATTTATAATATGGAGTCATTTGTAATTTAGGCCAATTATAGGGACCTATAAATTATTTTTTATATCATATGGAGTGATTTGTAATTCAGGCCAACTGCAAGGACCAATTTTGCATTTATCCCTTTTTTAAAATCACTATAGGATTAAAATTTAATAATGATCAATTATATTCTTAATGATAATTTTAAGAGTCATATCATTCTTAGAGAGACATAAGAGTGACATAAAAAGAAGTATATATCATATGATAATTGGTCAGTGCTTTGAAAAATTCCACAGTCGAAGAATCTACCGATGAGGTGGGAATTCATTTTCCTAACCATCTTCTCCATTGACCAGCTGCATTAGGAAGACTAGATTCTTCAAAACCTCTCAACATTAAAATTTCTTTTGATGATGAATAAAACCAAAACACCATCAAATCTAAAACTTTCTAAGAGAGCAAAACGCTCTCTTCTCTCTCCCCTTCAGAAATCCCTAAACTTTCTGATCAGTAGCCTTGGAGGAGGAAGCTGCTAGCTTCCTCCTTCCCCCCGTTTTCTTTCCTTTTTTTCCTTTCTCCTTCCTCCCCTTCCCTTTGTGCCACTCTTGAGGCAAAAAATGTCTCCTCAGAGGCCTTATCCAACACCTTAGGCGTTTTATCCCTGTCCAACAACAACAACGCCCCATCCTCCACCTCAAAACCTCCGACCTCCATCTCCTTCAGCCACTCCAAGTCTAGATTTTGCATTCTATTTGAAATCTTTGGAGAACTTTTTTTCAAGATCTGTTCTCAAGATTTTAGGAAGCCTTGGATGCACACGCGCTTCTCCTCTGGGTTCCTGACCGCCTCCGCCTCCGTCTGTCTCCAACGACATGCCCATCCAACCTACATGCGCCGTAGCGTGCTTCACAAGCGCCTGTGAGTAGATCTTACTCGCGGGCACGTGTCCTTCTCAAGCCGGCACATGGGGCCTCGTTCAAGCCGCTCCACCTCCTTCCACCACCATCGGCGGTCTCCTGGTTCCATCGCCGGCTCGTGGCCCCGTGCGTCTCCGACTACTCCGACGTTGCTGTTCTTTGGACATTTAAATCTGCTTTTTAGCTTGTTTTCATATTATGATATGCTGTGGTTTATTTCTATAACTTGTTTTTGTTGTTCTCTGTTAAACCCAATCCGATTAGGCTTCAAACTTTTCATTAGTGAAGTGGTCTCCTTCTTCACCTTTTTTTGGTTTCTGTTTGGAAACCTTTATTCCGCTGTAACTCTGTATCTAAGTCTTCATGGCTTCTTTGGAAGTATGTTTAGATGCGTTTTGGGGATTTTCGTACTCTCGATGGTAGCATCCATCATATTGTGCCGCGGCAAGGGTTTACTCGGGCTGCATTCGCAGACGTCTGCCATCTTCACCAGCTTCAAGGAGTTTGAAGTTTGTTTAGTTTGGGTTTATCTGTCTAAGCTTTTTAGCTTAAAGTGTCTGTACTGTTTCTTTCTTATGCTTTAATTTGTGTAATCGGTTCGTTACAAAAAAAAAATAATAATAAAACCAAAACGAAAAAGATCTCCAATCACCCATGAAATTGGCTCTCTAGCTAGTTCTCGAGTGAGCATTGAATAAAGGTGATCGAAGAAGATTAGACCACATAGTACGTGGTGATAATTGTATAACTCTTCTTTCTCATATGGTCCACAATCTTTGGAAATATAAAGATAATTTAAGTGGTGACCAAGTTTCTTAGTGTTCGTGCCAAAAAATCTATAAGCTGCACAATTTATTTAATGCATTTTTTTTTGACAGATGCTAGAAATACTAAGTCTTTTATTAACAGAGCAATAGAGAAAAATAGAACAATTAATTAAGACAAATGTAAGGAATACTAACAAATATGTTACACATTACTTTAGCAAATCCTGATTAACCCCTAGTATTTCTTTTTCCTTTTAATTTTTATTTACCTACACTAATTAATGTGGATGAACTTAAATAAAATAAAATAAATAAATAAATAAAAACCAATCCAAGGGAAAAATGAAATACAATTGCGCTAGCAAAGACTTGACTCCCTTAGCTCCCTAAAGCAACCGGCGTTTTCCACCTTAACGATTTGCCTTGAACTTATCTGAGAAGCTTTCTCTCTGCGCCGCTCTCTCCCACTGAAAAAAAACCTTAAATTTGGTTTGTGTAAGAGGAGCACGGGCTTCTTCGCTCCTCCTTTTTACTTCTTGAGGCTTTTATCTTCGGGTTTTTTCCTTCTCGTTTGAGACCATATCTATCGCCTTGTGCAATTAATCTCTTCTTTTCCACCTTCACTGCCGGGGTTTACCAAGACCGGAATATGAAGGACGCAAATTCGACAATTGACGGTGGAGGAAATTGTTCAACAAAATAGTGTAAGTATTAGTTTCAAAGAGAAAATTAATAAATGTTGTATTATCGATATTTCTGTCTTATCTGGATGCACGTCCATACTCGTTGGAGAAATTTGTAGTTAATCTCCACCACTGTGCTGTAGTGATGTTCAAAATCACGATCGGTACATGGAAGTGAACTTAATTTGTCACAAGGAAAGTCCATTTTCTTGCCTGCTCCTCCTTGGGAAGCATCAAAAGTCCAAAGGCAAGCCAATCAGAAAGCTAATCTGGCTGCGATATGGGCTGTGGCTCCCTGGAGCTCTGATTTGTATTCTTTTCTTTCTTCTCGTTTGTTTCTCCTTTTCCTTCTTCCTGTATTGCATTTTTCAGTAATTACTAACTGCGGTACCGCAAGTTAGAGAGGGATGGGTAGCATGACGACTAATCACCAGCCATGGCTCTTATTTGCTCTGCTTTCAATCCTGTCTTGTTACAGAGCATGCTTCTCCATAGCTGTTGATAGCCTTTCACCAGGTCACTCTCTTTCTCATTCAAAGAGTGAGACAATAGTATCTCAAGGTTGCACTTTTGAGCTCGGTTTCTTCAAACCAGGCACTTCATCAAAAATCTACCTGGGCATATGGTAGCAAATAGAGAAAACCCTTTGTCTCACCCATCTTCCTCAAGACTTTACCTTTCAGAAAATGGCAATCTACTCCTTTTTGAAGGTTCCTCCGAGATCCCAGTTTGGTCAACAAATATGACGTTTCCCCAGTCAAATATAATTGAAGCAGTACTTCGTGATGATGGGAATTTTGTTTTAAGAGACGGCTCAAACACGTCTTATATATTTTGGGAGAGTTTCGACCATCCAACCGATACATTGCTGCCAGGTGCGAAGCTTCGGAGTAGAAAATCACAGCAGTTCATTTCATGGAAAAATTCAGAAGATCCAGCACCAGGTTTGTTCTCGGTGGGGTTAAACACAAATGGAAGCATTCAGTTTTTCTTAGAGTGGAACAGATCACAAATTTATTGGAGTTCGGAAGTTTGGAATGAAAGTGAGAGAAATTTTACTTTAATGTGCAGCAGTATCTTCAAGTGGAGTTTTGTGTCAAATAAAAATGAAAGTGAGAGATATTTTACTTGCTCTCTTTTTAATCCATCTAACCTTGCTAATTATCGGATTGACCAAACAGGACAGATCAGGGGACTGGTGTGGGACACTGGCCTTTCCATTTGGAGTGCATTTTGGTATGCACCGACGGAACCATCTGATGTTTATGCTTTGTGCGGTGCATTTGGTGTGGTACAATACCCTGACAATTTCTCAAACCCTTGCGAGTGTCTAAAAGGTTTCAAACCATTTTCGATGGAGGACACCAAACTTAATGATTGGTCAGGCGGCTGTGTGAGGAAATCTCCTTTGCAATGTGAGAATAATACGCATGCTAATGTCAAAAAAGATTGGTTCATGAAAATATCAAACATGCGATTGCCTGTTTATTCGAAAGCATATTTGGCCTTGAATGCTAGCAAGTGTGAATTGGCTTGCATGGAAAATTGTTCTTGCACAGCTTATACTTATAATAGGAATGGGTGTATGATATGGGAAGGAGCTCTTTTGAACTTACAGTTACTTCTATATGGTGGCAAGATTGAGCAAGATATTTATCTCAAACTTGCTGATGATGAGTATCCGTATCCAAGTACCAAAAGTACGATGAGCGAAATGAAAAGTATGGTTGAGCTAATACTTAATATATGTTATCTTTCTTTTTGAACCAATACTTAATTTTCTATTATGGTTGAGCTAATAGTGATTCTTGTCATCATAATTAGGCAAAAAATGGAAGGTGTGGGTAGCTGTGCTGATTCCTGCAACAGGGCTTATCTTATGCCTCTCAATTTGCTTTTCATGCAAGGGAAAGCTCAAATGCATCGGTAAGTGTAAATGTTCTAACTATACAAGGAAATCACTTTAAAAAAATGACAAGGAAGTCTACCTTAATCTAGCTAAGACAAGAAAATTGTCACAAGTCCTAGTTCTTAGGAAAGTCCTTATTCTAATTACTGTCATTAGTTGGTGATGGATCCCCACAAACTTCACCATGTCTTCCGAAAGGAGCTTTGCAGTTATTTGGTCATTTTACTAAAATGGGAAAGAATTATTAAATTATTAGTACTTAATTATTTGCGGAAATGACTAAATTAACTTAGTTACCTTTAGATATTGGCATTGCTCAATTGATTTTCTCTTACCAAACACTACATTTCCATGTATAGTGACCAATTCTTATCATTCTATATCAAACAAGAGAGAGACCTTTAAGTAATAATCTACTATTATTTGATTTTGATATTGAACTCCATGCAATCAATGATGGAATGAACATTGAAAATAATACGAAGAAATGTGAGAAGAAGGATGCTGAGTTAACACTATTCAGTTATGAGAGTGTATTAGCTGCAACAAATAATTTCGCAACTATGAATAAACTTGGAGAAGGAGGTTTTGGACCTATCTACAAGGTACGTTACATTTTCCTAATGAATGTGCTTTGAACACTATTAAGAAAAACCTACTTAATGGTAACCCTTCATGAAAGTTTAAAGAGTTTGTGGTTCTCCTTCATAGGGAAAATTACTCAGAGGACAAGAAATTGTAGTGAAAACACTTTCAAAACAATCTGGACAGGGAATTGAGGAGTTTAGAAATAAGACAAAACTAATTGCAAAACTCCAGCATATAAATCTTGTCAGACTTTTAGGCTGTTGTATTGAGCAAAATGAAAAGATACTAATATATGAGTACATGCCCAATAAAAGTTTGGACTTCTACCTTTTTAGTGAGTGCACGTTTATGTATATATATGTGTATATATTTTTTTTCTCATATGTTTCGAAGTTCTTAAGCACTAATTGCCTTGGTTGTACTATTTAAATAGATCCAACCAAGAAAAAGATGATAGGTTGGGAGACATGCATATGCATTATTGAAGGGATCGCTCAAGGGCTTCTTTATCTTCATCAATATTCAAGATTACAAATCGTACATAAAGATCTAAAACCTAGTAACATTCTCTTGGATAGTGAAATGAATCCAAAAATATCAGATTTTGGCTTGGCTCGAATAGTTTGACGCAATGAAACACAAGCAAACACAAACCGAATTGTTGGAACTTAGTAAGTATGCAACTTGTTTTACATTTGATATTTTCAATTCCCAACTAAATTCATTGAGCAAGCTACTGATAAGTTTGTTTACTAAATTTTGGAATGTAGTGGCTATATGTCTCCCGAATATGTTATGTCTGGTTTGTACTCAACAAAGTCTAACGTGTTTAGCTTTGGAGTATTGGTGTTAGACATTGTGAGCGGCAAGAAGAACACTAGCTTCTATATTTGAGTCACTCAATCTTCTTAAATATGTATGTAGCTTTTATACTGATCTCCCAAATTCCTCATGTTTTACAATAATCTTTTAAATTAAAATGCTATTAGTTTTTAATTAAATTTAGTCCTATTTGAAATGAAACTAGGCTTGGGAGTTGTTGAGAGATGATCGAAGTTTAGACTTGATGGAGCTAACAATAAGATATCCTTCTTCCACTTCTATTATTTTGAGATTCATTAAGATTGGCCTTCTCTGTGTCCAAGAAAGCCCGATTGATCGACCCACCATGTTTGATGTAATCTCAATGATTAGGAATGAACATGCACCTCTACCTACACCTAAGCGACCAGCATTGTCCACAGGCCAAAATATGATGGACACAAATTCAGACGTTGATAGTGTAGAAAATTGCTCAAAAAATGGTGTAACTATTTCAGCAATGCTGGCCTGTTGATTGATTCCTATGTGAAAGAAAAGAAATGTTGGAAAAGCAATCTTTTTTGCCTAATTTATATGCATGTTGATATGCTGCATAATTGTCACTAAATGTTGTCTTAGTTCACTCATTTTAGTTTTGTTGCCAATGAAACTATTAAGATAGAATTTGTAAGTTTTTATGGGATCTAAGAGTAATTTTTCTTCGATGTACTGCTACACTAGTAAACATTAGCCTATAGTATGCACATGTTATTTTTCATTATGAACGTACTTCAGGTGTCTTTAAAAGATTATCAGTTAATGATTTCCTTCCCCTCCCTCAGTAAACTAATTGGCTGCCTAAAACGGTTGAAATCCGAAATCTTGGCTTATTTCTTTTCATGTTTATTCATGTAAGAGACAGAATGTTAATAACTAATTCAAACATACATATAGTTAATGTTTTAGACCCAAATTATGACTAATTCGACTACACATAAATAAAAACAGTACTTGTGAACATAACATTATAACTAAATCGACATGTTCTTGAAGATTTTGAACAATATCTTCAAATTATGCGAACAAGATTTTGGACAAAATGGCGGTGCTGGATGTGTAATCCCCGGTGCGCATTGTCTAACCACCTTAATTGGTGATTAAGTTTCTTGGTGTTCATGCCAAAATTCTATAAAGTCACGTAATTCATTTGATGCATTTCCTTTTAATTTGTGTTTACTACACTAATTAATGTGGTTGTTTTGGAGCTTTTTTGTTGGGTTGCTCAGCAATTTGTTTTTCTTTGTTTTAGTTTCTTAGTTGATGTAATTTAAAAAACAAAAAAAATAAAAACCAATCCAAAGCAAAAATGAAATACAACTGGGCTAGCAAAGACTCGACTCCCTTAGCTCCCTAAAGCAACCGGCGTTTTACACCTTAACGATTTGCCTTGAACTTATCCGAGAAGCTTTCTCTCTCTCCCCTGAAAAAGACCTAAAATTTGGCTGGTGTAAGAGGAGCACTGCCTTCTTCCCTCCTCCTTTTTACTTCTTCTTGATGCTTTTTCTTCGGGTTTTTCCTTCTCGTTTGAGTCCATATCTATGGCCTTGTGCGATTTATCTCTCTTTTTCCTGAAATCGTAGCCCTTTCACTGCCGGCGTTTAACAAAGACCGGAATATGAAGGACACAAATTAATTCAACAATTGACGGTGGAAAAAATTGTTCAACAAAATAGTATAAGTATTTCAAAGAGAAAATAAATGTTGTATAATCGATCTTCCTGTCTTGTCTGTGTTGACAATTGTGGCTCACTTCTGACAAGTGGAGCCCCCATTTGATGGCTTTGGAGTCATCTCCATCTGTTGTTGCCTCCCAACTCTCCAGATTATTGATATTTGAGGCTAATTGGTTATATTAGTCTTCATCCATTAATATCTACTGACGCAGGCTTTTAATGCTTGGTTTTTTTGGATTCTAGTCTCTCGGTGCAGTAGAGAAAAGGTAGAAACATATAAGAGGAGAGTTGTAAGCCTGGTAAAAATAGAGACAGAAAGTGGAGAGCCTTTTACACTTGTTTTGTAACCAGTGAAGAGTGAGAGAGAGAGATACACTAAGTGTGTGTATGATCTGTTGATCCACAAAACTTGTAATTCTTTCAACAAAGATATATATCTGGTGTGTTCTGTGGATGTAGGCAGGATTGGCCGAACCACGTATCAATTCTTGTTCTCAAGTTGTTTGTGTTTTGCTGTTATTTTTTTCTTGACTGAGCTGGAACCATAAGGAAATAGAGGAATCTTTTGTTTTCTTATTTCCTATCAACTGGTATCAGAGCTTGCCCAGGTTTGTGTTCCAATCGGAGAACAAGTTTTTTTTTTTCTTGTTCAAGTGGGAGCAATATCGTCAAGTTCATACAACAAGAAGGATGTCCAGCGAGACCTCTGAAACTCCTGAAATTCCTTCTTCAAATGAAAATTTAAGGAAGTGGAATCCGAGTTATGGATCCGGTGGATCCATGAAAGTTGAAATAAAGCCATTTGACGAGAAGATCAACTTTGGCTTATGGCAAAGGCGGATGCATGGAGTTCTTATTCAACAAAGGTTGCAAGTTGCCTTAGAAGAAAGACCAGAGGACATGACTGGCCCTGAGTGGTTAGATATTGATCAGCGGGTAATCTCTACCATTGAAATGTATATCACCGATGATGTGCTAAATCATGTGATATCAGCAACCTCTGCCAAAGATATATGGGACAAGCTAGAAGCCATATATTTGGGAAAATCTTTGTCAAATAAACTCTTCCTTAAGAAGAAACTCTTCAAGCTGGAGATGAAGGAAGGTGAGGACGTGATGAAGCATATCAACATCTTCAACGCTTTGATCAATGACTTGAACCGGATAGATGTTCAATTCAGTGAAGAAGATTGAGCCTTGTTGTTGCTTGCATCATTTCCAGATTCCTATGAGCATTTTGTCACCACACTCATGTTTGGAAAGACTACTCTCAAATTCAATGAGATTGTGCAAGACATCATCTCTCATGTGA
>CM017322.1:8046032-8142827 GCA_006937295.1 Carpinus fangiana
GGAAGCTACAAAAGTCTGAAGGCAAGCCAATCAGAAAGCTAATCTGGCTGCAAAATGGGCTGCGGCTCCCTGGAGCTCTTCTTCGTATTCTTTTCTTTCATCTTGTTTATTTCTCCTTTTCCGTCTTCCTGTATTGCATTTTTCTGTAATTACTAACTACGGTACTGCAAGTTAGAGAGGGATGGGTAGCATGACGACTAATTACTAGCCATGGCTCTTATTTGCTCTGCTTTCAATCCTGTCTTATTACAGAGCATGCTTCTCCATAGCTGGAGATACCCTATCACCAGGTCACTCTCTTTCTCATTCAAAGAGAGAGGCCATAGTATCTAAGGGTGGCACATTTGAGCTCGGTTTCTTCAAACCAGGCACTTCATCAAAAATCTACCTGAGCATATGGTATAAAGTGTTTCATGAGGAAATTGTTTGGGTAGCAAATAGAGAAAACCCTTCGTCTCGCTCATCTTCCTCAAGACTTTACCTCTCAGAAAATGGAAATCTACTCCTTTTTGAAGGTTCCTCCGAGATCCCAGTTTGGTCGACAAATTTGATATTTCCCCTGTCAAATATAACTGAAGCAGTACTTGGTGATGATGGAAATTTTGTTTTGAGAGGTAGATCGAACACGTCTTCTATATTTTGGGAAAGTTTCGACCATCCAACTGATACATGGCTGCCAGGTGCAAAGCTTGGAATCGATAAGTTTACTGGAGAACCACAACAGCTCATTTCAAGGAAAAAATCACAAGATCCAGCACTTGGTGTGTTCTCGTTGGGGTTAGACCCAAATGGAAGCAATCAAAATTTCTTAGAGTGGAACAGATCCCAAATCTATTGGAGTTCTGGACTTTGGAATGCAACATCTCTCATCTCACTTTCTGAAAGGAGCTTTATCATAAACTACACTCTTGTCTCAAGTAAAAATGAAAGTGAGAGATATTTTACTTACTCTCTTCGTAATCCTTCTACCCTTGCTAGATATCGAATTGACCAAACATGACAGATTAGGGAACTGGTATGGATATCTGCCCTTTCCACTTGGAGTATATTTTGGTCTGCCCCGAGTAATCTATCTGATTTCTACGCTTTGTGTGGTGCATTTGGTGTGGTACAATACCCTGACAATTTCTCAAACCCTTTTGAGCGTATAAAAGGTTTCAAACCATTTTCGATGGGAGACACCAAACTAAATGATTGGTCAGGCGGTTGCGTGAGGAAATCCCCTTTGCAATGTGAGAATAATACGCATGCTAATGTCAAAAAAGATTGGTACATAAAAATATCAAACATGGGATTGCCTGTTTATTCGAAATCATACATGGCCGTGAATGCTAGCAGATGTGAATTGGCTTGCATGGAAACTTGTTCTTGCACAGCTTACGCTTATAATAGGAGTGGGTGTATGATATGGGAAGGAGCTCTTTCAAACTTGGAGCAACTTCCATATGGTGGCAAGATTGGGCAAGATATCTACCTCAGACTTGCTGCTGATGAGTATCCAGATCCAAGTACAAAAGGTAGGATGAGTGAAATGAGAAGTGGTTGAGCTAATACTTAATTATATATATGTTATCTTTTGTCTTGAACTAATACTTCATTCTCTATTATGGTTGAGATAATAGTGATTCTTTACATCATAATCAGGCAAAAAATGGAAAGTATGGGTAGCTGTGCTGGTCCCAGCAACAGGGCTTATAATCTTATGCCTCACAATTTTCTTTTCATGCAAAGGAAGGCTCAAACACAAAGGTAAGTGCATGTAAATGTTCTAACCGTACATAAAAATCACTTTAAAAAAATTACAAGGAAGTCTACCTTAATCAAAGGCAAGAATATTGTCAAAAGTCCTTGTTCATAGGGAAGTCACTTAACTAACTTTTCTAATGGCCCAACAATGAAAAGGAAATAGTATTATTAGTAATTGGTTAAGTTTGTTAGGATCCTCTTACAAACTTCACCATGTCTTCGGGAAGGAGCTTTGCAGTTATTTGGTCATTCTCCTAAAATGGGAATGAATTACAAAATTATTAGTTCTTATTTGCGAAAATTACTAAATAAACATACCTTTAAATACTGGCATTGCTCATAGTGGTTGAACTTTGGTGAACCTAATGATGTCACCTCAATTTTTCTCTGACCAAACACTACATTTCCAAGTATAGTGACCAATTCTTATCATTCTAGATCAAACAGGAGAGAGCTCTTCAAGTAGTAATCTACTATTATTTGATTTTGATGCTGAGCTTCATGCAATCAATGATGAAACGAAACAATAATTTGAAGAAGAGAGAGAAGAATGCTGAGTTACTACTATTTAGTTATGAGAGTGTATTAGCTGCAACAAATAATTTCTCAGCTGTGAATAAACTTGGAGATTTTGGACCTGTTTACAAGGTACATTGCATTTTCCTTTTCTTGATGAATGTCCTTTGAACACTATTAAAAAACCAACATTAATGGTAAACCTTCATGAAAGTTTAAAGAGCTTTTGGTTCTTCTTCATAGGCAAAATTACTCGGGGGGCAAGAAATTGCAGTGAAGATGCTTTCAAAAAGATCTGGACAGGGTATTGAGGAGTTCAGAAATGAGACAATACTAATTGCAAAACTTCAGCATAGAAATCTCGTCAGATTATTAGGTTGTTGTATCGAGTAAGATGAAAAGATTTTAATATATGAGTACATGCCAAATAAAAGTTTGGACTTCTACCTTTTTGGTGAGTGCACGTTTATGTTTATATATATATATATATTTTCTTATATATTTCTAGGTTCTTAAGCACTAATTTCCTTGGTTGTACTATTTAAATAGATCCAACGAAGAAAACGATGCTAGGTTGGGAGACACGCATACGCATTATTGACGGGATTACTCAAGGGCTTCTTTATCTTCATCAATATTCAAGGTTACGAATCATACATAGAGATCTAAAACTGAGTAATATTCTCTTAGATAGTGACATGAATCCAAAAATATCAGATTTTGGAATGGCTCGAATAGTTGGAGACAATGAAACACAGGCAAACACGAACCGAATTGTTGGAACTTTGTAAGTATGCAACTTCTTTTACATTTGATATTTTCAATTCCTGGCTAAATTCATTGAGCAAGCTACTAATAGGTTCGTTTACTAAATTTTGGATTGTAGTGGCTATATATCTCCTGAATATGATATGGATGGCTTGTACTGAATAAAGTCTGATGTGTTTAGCTTTGGAATATTGGTGTTAGAGATTGTAAGCGGCAGGAAGAACACTAGCCTCTATAACAACGAGTCACTCAATCTTCTTAGATATGTATGCAGCTTTTATACTCTCACAAACTCCTCATGTTTTACAATAATCTTTAAAATTAAGATGCTATTAGTTTGTACTTAAATTTAGTCTTATTTGAAATGAAACTAGGCTTGGGAGTTGTGGAGAGATGATCTGAGTTTGGACTTGATAGAGTCAACAATAAGATATCCTTCTTCCACTTCTATTATGTTGAGATTCATTAACATTGGCCTTCTTTGTATCCAAGAAGGCCCGATTAATCGGCCTACCGGCCTACCATGTCTGATGTAATCTCAATGATTAGCAATGAACATTCACCTCTACCTACACCTAAGTAACCAACATTTTCCACAGGCCTAAATATGGATACAAATTCAACAGTTGACAGTGCGGGAAATTGCTCAAAAAATAGTGTAAGTACTTCAGTAATGGAAGCCAGATGATTGATTCCTACATCAAAGAAAAGAAATGTTGGAGAAGCATTATTTTCAACCTAATTTGCTACATAATTGTCACTAAATGTTGTCTTAGTTTACTCAATATTTTAGTTTTGTTTCCAATAATACTGTCAAGATCGAATTTGTAAGTTTTTATGGGATTTAAGTATAATTTTTCTTCCATGTACTACTACATTACCTAGTAAACACTAGCCTATAGTATGCACATCTTATTTTTCATTATGAACAACTATAGGCATCTTTAAAGATTATCGATTTTCTTCCCCTTCCTCAGTAAACTAATTGGCTACCAAAAAAGGGGTGAAATCCAAAATCTTTGGCTTATTTCTTTTCATGTTTACTCATAAACCATACTTTGTTAGCCTAAAATTGTAACTAAAACTACATGTTCGTGAAGATTTTGAACAATATCTTCAAATTATATGATACATGTTTTAGAACTGTCCCCTTTTTTTCCTATTCATTCTTTCTCTGGTTGATGTGATTCACACACAAGACCGATAAATAATAGAAACACAACTAAAGACATAACTTTGGCTATAAAGTTGTGTCCCTATCATTTCTTCTGAAGACCATTCCCTCCCTGAGAAAATTCTCCATCTCATCTTTCACCTTCATATACTCTTGGGATACCCCATCTCCTTTGATTCACGCCACCTCCTTAACTTGGCGCGATTCCATATATTTCAAGCTTTCCTTTTTAAAACTCTTTCCGCAACCACTCAAGAATTTACAACATTAAATTAACAGACAAATTAAAATCTAAAATTTTCAAAAACTTTTTTAATTTTTTTCAAAAGAACTATTTTTACTTTTGTATCATACCATAAACTTAAAAAAAAAAAAAAAAAAAAAAATCCTTTAACAAATTTTGTCAAACGAGCCTAATGAGTAGATTGTTGGACTGCGAACACATGCACTAAAGCAATTCAAAAAGTAGTTTGATAATATTGGTGCGGCTGCGAACACATGCCGGTTGAATATAATCAGTTAATCACCACCCTTTTGCTCCATTGCTAGAAAAAGCATATCTTACGGAGAATTTCCGTTGCCATACATTGAGTTGAACTAGTCAAAATAGGCACCCCCCAAAAAAAAAAGAAAATAATAATAATAAAATAAAATTAAAAATCTAAAATTGTATATTTTGGCTAGCTCAGTCGCAAAAATTAACAAAAAAGGAGAGCGCTAACCGGCTAGTCACTTGGCTAAGAAATAACTAATTGTTACCGTGCTCAGTAATGAGCTTAAGACTAACGCAAAAAAAAACTAACGAAAAAAAATGAATCTAATGTTCTCTCCTCTCATATGTGTGATTGTGGGAGAAAGAATAAGTAAATAATATTTAAATTGAATAGTAAAAGTGAATATTTAAAATTTTGAGTCGAACATAGGTCTTTGAAAAAGTGGGTAGAAAAAAAGAAAAAAAGAAGTGATCTTTTAGTTAAATTTTAACTCAATATTTACATAACCCAAGCTCATGGGGTAGTTTAATTGGACACCCTGAACCAACCAAATGCTGGTGGTTCGGCTACCTTCAGCCAACTGATTTTTTTTTTGGTCACGATACATGAAACNCCCCCCCCCCCCCCCCCCCACAAAAGAAAATAATAATAAAAATAAAATAAAAATAAAAATCTAAAATTGTATATTTTGGCTAGCTCAGTCGCAAAAATTAACAAAAAAGGAGAGCGTTAACTGGCTAGTCACTTGGCTAAGAAATAACTAATTGTTACCGTGCTCAGTAATGAGCTTAAGACTAACGCATAAAAAAACTAACGAAAAAAATGAATCTAATGTTCTCTCGTCTCATATGTGTGATTGTAAGAGAAAGAATAAGTAAATAATATTTAAATTAAATAGTAAAAGTGAATATTTAAAATTTTGAGTCGAACATAGGTCTTTGAAAAAGTGGGTAGAAAAAAAGAAAAAACAGAAGAAGTGATCTTTTAGTTAAATTTTAACTCAATATTTACATAACCCAAGCTCATGGGGTAGTTTAATTGGACACCCTGAACCAACCAAATGCAGGTGGTTCGGCTACCTTCAGCCAACTGATTTTTTTTTTTTGGTCACGATACATGAAACTCAGGGCTGGCTGCAACTTAGGCGGATGCTTAGAGCCCTTGATCAATAATTGTACAATAATTTTTTTTCCAAAAAAATAAATATTAAAGCTCGAATATGCAAAAAAGTACTTAATAAATAGTCTCTACTTAAGGCCTCCGATTTTTTAAAATTATACAATTAAGTAAATTAAGGCCTGAGATAAATAATTTTACAGTATTGCTTTTTTCCAAAAAAATAATAAAAATTAAAAATTTAATATGGCAAAAAGTCAATAAATAATATCTAATTAAGGTCCTCAATTATGATTAAAAAATAATTTTATAATATTGGGGCCTTAAAAAATCTCTATACGTGAAAATAAGAATTTATTGAGTCTCTAGACATGCACTTAGTCATTTCCTTTCTTCTGATGTGTACAATTCAACATATTTAAATTCTTGGAATGTCCATTTGTTTACTTTCTCATTTTCAAATTAGTAAAAGTCCAACATGCATAACTTTCTTCTAGGTGGCGTCGTCAATTTCAATTAAATTTTTAGCAGAACAAGGAAAGTCTGCCTCCAATATGCTCCAACATAAATCTAAATTGATTGGCCAGCCCTCCCCACTAACCACTCATAACGGGTGGTTAGTGGTGATAGGGTAGACAGAAATTAACCGTCTTTGTCTACCCTTATATATATATAAACTACGTTGTTTTGGTCTTAGAGTCAAAATAATGTCATGTCAGCATAGTAAGAAGGCTAGGACCTTCTTTTCTTTAGGGTTTCAAATTTTCTAGTAACTTTCATTTGTCCTTTCTTGTATCTTGGGCAAGCCCCCTCTCACTTCTCAGCTATCACCACCGGAGTTGACTCCTCTCCCTCTCACCACCGCAGCTCTCCTTCTCACTGTTGCTACGTACCTCACGCGTGCATGGATGGTTATGGGAGAAATTACCATTCACCCATGGGCGGGAACAAGCAGTGCCTCAAAACTATCCACTACCAAAGATGGTGGCGGAGGCGGTCACAAGGCCAAAACCACCCCGTCTAGGGAGGTGTACGCCCCGAGTCAGAACCTCCAAATTCATAAGAGTATAACTTCTATAAGGAGCTAGTGTAAACCAGCCCCTTTGTGCCCACCAATAGGAATTAGCCACATAGGATTATTGCTTCAAATCAAATAAGCACAAAAACACTAGATTATATAGGTTTTTTCATGTTTTTTTTTTTTTTTTTTTTTAAGACTGTGCAGGGGGTTAGAGGTGGCCACACCGCCAGATTTGCCATGAGGGTTGATTGCGCGAGCCACCCCAGCCCATAGGGGTGACTTGCCAGCAACCCTAGATGGGCTGAAGGTGGCTGCGCGACCACCTCCGCCCATCTAGGGTGGCTCGCTGGCCACCCCAGACGGGCTGGGGTGGTGGTGCTGCCACTCCCAACCCCCTGTACAATTTTTTTTTTTAAAAAAAATAATTGAAAAAACCAATATAATCTAGTGTTTTGATGCTTAATTGATTTGGTGCAATAATCTTATGTGGCCAATTCTTATTGGTGGGCACAAAGGAGCTGGTTTACACCAGCTCATTATAGAAGTTATACTCAATTCGTAAATGCCAAAAACTATTTATGTATTTATTTAATTCAAAGCAGGAGAGGGAGAAAAAGGAAATCCAAAACTAGTAGTTAACCTCCCCGAAAATGAGGTTAAAGTAAAAAATGAACACCATATAATCAAAACTTCATATGAGGAAATTAGGGAGATATAGAAAGTACAATTGAGACTTGGAAGAGAAAGGTGTAATGCCCCGAGAATTAATTAACTGGTATTTAATTTTACGGTTCGTCCTCCAGCCTTATTCCACTCCGAACAAGACTCAGGGACCTCTACTCCTCGAAAACAAATTATACAAAGCAGCAAAAAATACTAAAGTTTTGTAAACATTAATCATTATAACTAGAGCATCTACCAAAGAACATCAAAGTAGCAGGAATCATACTATATACATAACATCATCATTATAAGAGATCTATGTTAAACCTTAATATGCAAGCATGCATCAAGCCCTAAGTCTACAGCATGACTCAAAAGTTCTAATTACCATGAGTACCCGCTTAAGCTTGCAATAAGTTCTCAAGCATCTCCCAAATCGAATCCTTCAACATAACCGGATGTTTCACAATACCCACTATCTATAATAGTTGAATATATGAAGAAAAAAGGAAAATAATACAAGAGTAAGTACGATGACTTAGTGAGTAGAAATGCACATGACGTATCTGTCATTAATTTGTAGATTCAGTTATTTATAAAGCACATACAACATTATGAGTTGACAGTTTATCATGGATGTGATATATATATAGTAAAAGTTATAGTTCAACAGTATGGTCTACTCGAGATATTACCAATTCTTAGCAGAATTGATTGACGCTATCCCGAGGGACTTGTAGCACAATACTGGTGCCCCAGCCATTGCACAACATACCATATGTAACACTAGCAGTACGACCGAGTTCGACCTTGGGTGGATCACACCGCTAATGA
Source organism: Carpinus fangiana (assembly GCA_006937295.1). NCBI lineage: Eukaryota > Viridiplantae > Streptophyta > Magnoliopsida > Fagales > Betulaceae > Carpinus > Carpinus fangiana. Next base: position 8,054,365 of record CM017322.1, read on the forward strand.
CGTCCGTCCTATAGCGACCATCCATTGGAAATGACTGCGTCTTGGTCACGAAACCATTGGATCCAAAGCCCACGCACACACATTTGACTATAAAGTTAACCCATATAGTAAGCCTATAGCCATTGTACCGTACGTACTAATGTACCATGTCATATGATGTAAATTATCTTGTCTGTATTTTATATGCATGTCTTTTATAATTCTCATTATTATTTTATTAATCGACACATGTTTTCGCAAAAGAGAGTTCCCAGTAGTTCCAAAATGTATTTCATGAGAGTTGCAAAATATGCATGTTTGATATATATAAAATAGATTTGCAATACAGGAAAAGTAACAACAAAGCATCCATGTGAGTTTGTACTCACCTGGGTTGTAAAGCTCCTTCATGTAATTCCTTTAAGGCTTTATAACCATGAATATTGAGAAAAGACCTATCATTAGTTCTATTTCTACTAAAGCAACTCTATAGTAAGGAAATATGAGCTATGAGACAGCTGGTGAAAATAAAGTTTCCTGTCACACTCTAAACCGTACGTCCGGGCTTGAGGCCTTACGTTCGCTGTGACACATCATATCGTACGTCTAGTTTCGAGACCATACGCTCCCTTCGAGGTTTTCATGGAGAACCTCATTTTCTCCACTCATCCTCCTATTCTCCAAACAAACTCCTAAGTCTAACAAAGGCTTCCTAAATCGAAATGAAACCTCCATGCAACGCGATTATGTTAAGTTAACATAATGCTAACATAAACAAGATCTAAAACATAACTAAAGCTAAAACTACAACTATCAACACAAAACAATAATCAAGCAGCATAATGACGTAATTAAAAAGCTAATGAACCGAACATTACCTCGTTGAAGCGAAACCTCAAGAGTTCCTCCTTTGGCAGCACCAAAACACTCAAAACACTTACAAACACTCATAAAACGGTCTACAGGCAACTTGGGGGCGAAGACAGGGGTTTAGGGGCAGATGGGTGTGAAATGGACCAGGGGGTGAGGGGTACTTATAGAGCCAGAAAGCAGTGGACGTCCGGTCTAAAGGGGCGTACGTCCAGTACTATTACTCAGCGGTCCAAAGGTTGTCTCATATGTCTAGGTATTACCCAGCAGTCTATCCAAGAAGTAGTGGACGTTCGGTACTTTTGAGCGCATGTTTGCTGTACTATTCACAGAGTACAACATACAATATGTCAGCATACGTTTGGTGGTCCCCCCGTGTGCGTCTGCACTAAAGACAAGAGCATATGTTCGGTGGTCTCGTGTACGTCCGCTACTACAAACAACAGCGTACGTTCGCCAACCCTAGTGTACATCCAGTTTAGAAGCCCAATTTTCCCAAAATGCCCTTCTGACATATTCTAGTGCCCCAAAATCCAAATTAACCCTCTAACTAAGCTACTTATGCCTAGTTAATTATTTGGGTCACTACAAAAGGTCATGTCCCACCTGATATGATCAAGCTGATATCACTAGAGAAAACCAATTTTTATTGACTTGAGTTTTTTGATGTGTCAAGAAGGTTGATAGGTCACTAAATATTATTGACGTGGCATTCTTGACGTGTGTGCAAGGTTAAAAATGTGGGTGTCACTAAAGTTTATTTATGGACGTGTGAATTATTGGCACGTCAAGAAATTTTATTGACGTGTAGTTTTTTGCCATGTCAAGAATTTTATTGATGTGGCAGACATTACCATATCAATAAATTTATTGATGTGGCAAAAAATGCCATGTCAATAAATTATTGACGTAGCAACAAATGCCACGTCAATAAATTATTGACCTGGCAAATTGACATGCCAACACCTATTGACCTACCAAATTGACACGACAATAATTATTGACATGTCATAATGTGCCACGTCAAAAATGTATAGAATTTTTATATATTTTAAATTGAGATATGCTACAATGCAATATAATGCCCACTTTGGCCCATATTTAGTGAGGGATAGATTATTGAAATTCAAATTTCAAATTTAATTCTCTCTTTCATGTGATTGTTCATCTGCCACGTCGCTAAAAATGGGCCAAATGTGAATATTATATTACATTGAAACATTTCTCTTTTAAATTATTTTAACTTTAGCAATGTAGTACTTTTTGACAAGTCAGCATTTATTGACCTGCTGATATTACCACATCATTATTTACTGACGTGGCAACTTCAACACATCAATACAAATTTTTTATTGACGTGGTAGTAATTGCCATGTCAGTAAATAGTGACATGGCATAAATCACGTCAAAAAGTCCCCATTTTTTGTAGTGTATGAGAGAGACCAGAGACAAATCATATGTGAGACAAACATTTGTTTTATAGGTAAAAATATATGATGTAAGTTCACAACTTTGTGAGTAGTCATGATTGAATAATGATATAAGGAGGTATAAAATATTCTTAGTCATCCCAAATATGATGTGACATTTAAAATTACGAATAAATTAAAATTCAATAATGATCATCTCAAATTAAATGGTGATTTTAAATACCACATCACATTTTAAATAACTTTTAAGAGGACTCTAGTTCTCCTTATATCATTACTCGTCATGACTTCAATCTTTTATAGAACATACGAGAAAATCACACAATTGCTAAAATAGTAAGGTTTTGCTGACTCCTACGCGGCATACCGTTTGATCAGTATCTCCCAATGTTAGGACGGTAGCAAACGAACATCACAAAGTGACAGTTTTTCTAATTTACACTTCATTTATTGTTAGAACAATAATAGAAAGCAAAAAATAAAGTTGCTCTTAAAGTACATTGCAACAAATGTTTCCCACTAGATGTGGTATGCAAAAGGTTACAACAAATATTTTCCAAACCTCAAAATAAATATATAAGCATATCAATTTCGAAAATTCTTTGGCATTCCTTGCCTCTTATTTACTATCTTAACCCAATAACCCTTTTTAAAGTGTGATCTTAACCCTTGTTTAAATCATGGGTACTACATTATGAGGTGTCAGCATGTAGTAAATTTAACAGGAGATCTCTTGTTAGTAAACAACTAGAGGCAAGTCGAATCCCTTCGAAGTTAGTATGGTCATTCCACTGAAATGGGAATGAATTACCATATTATTAATATTTGATTACAGAAATGACTAAACAAACTTACGAACTTTTGGGCACTGCCATTGCTCATAGTAGTTGAACTTTGGTGAACCTATTGATGCGATCACCTCAACTGATTTTATCAAACCAATAACTGGATTTTCCTCTAAAGTGACAAATTCTTATCATTCTATATCAAACAACAGAGAGCCCTTCAAATAATGAAGTTGGTAGTTGATGGGGTATATGATAATCAAGTGATACTTTATAGAGGAAAAAATAACTACCCCTATGTATTTTACTGTTTAGAGACGTCCCAACATTTTAAGATTTTTTTTCCCTGTAAACCATATATATTAAGGAGCAACCTCAGGTAAGTTTGGTTAACCAAATCCAAAAAATTCCCTATAAAACTCAAACTTTCTCATTTTTAAAAGATGTCCTGCTTTCTTAAAGCCTATCTAGATCCACTATTGCCCCACATTTTCATCATAAAATTCCCTATAAAACTCAAACTTTCTCATTCTTAAAAGATGTCCTGCTTTCTTAAAGCCTATCTAGATCCACTATTGCCCCACATTTTCATCATATAAAGGATCAAGAGTGGAAATGATCATTTCTTGTAACCATTACCTTATTAAAAAAAAAAAAAAAAAAAAAAAAACTCAAATTGATTGGGATGGATCCAACTAGATCCGTAAGCTATTTGAGGGTGGTTAGTCACCACTATCAACTGTTTTGAGGTGATCAGATCACTCAAAAACTTTCGAGTAGACCGATTTCCTTATCCACAATTTCAAGGATGATCGACCACTACTAAAATTGTTTTGAAATGTTCGGTCACTTTATCTGCTATTTTGAGGGTGATCGACCACTTTAAAAGCAGTTTTGAAGCTGGTCTAGTCGACCAACCTCATCATGTATTTTGAAATAGTCAATCACATATAAAATTATTTAGAGATGGTATGACCACATCGAGCCTATTGTGGGAGTGGCTAACCACCCTAAAGTAGGTTAAGGGATAGTTCGGCCACCCATCTCACCACGACCTTGTTTTTGTGTGCAAATTTTATACTTCCATTATAATTTTTAGGTGCTTAATGAACTTCCTATTAACCAAACAGAACTCAGAAAATTCTTTTCAATACTCCAAAGTATACTTTGCACATAGAGGCAAAAAGACTCCAAAGTTTATGACGAAAGGGTTTCAATCAATTGTAGATATAGATAGATGGTAAAGTCTACGTCTCTTTTCTAGAGCCCACCATTTTTTACCAAGCTCTAAAGGTCTGCCATTCTATGATTTCTTCTTCAAGCTCCATTAAGGAGCAACCCCACGTTTGATAACTCGCATAAAAAATTAACCCAAATAAGTCTTAAATGAACTAAGCCAATCATATGGTTGCAATGAAAACTGAAGCAATGGACATAGCGTGTTTGAATAACATTTAGTTTCTTCGTAATAATTGACTTGGAAATTGAATATGGAAGACTTTAATGAACTAAGCCAATCATATGGTTGCACTGAAAACTGAAGCAATGGAAATAACGCGTGTTTGAATAACAAAGTAAAAATTGACTTGGAAATTGGATATGGAAGACTTTAATGAACTAAGCCAATCATGTATATTGTTGCGCTGAAAACTGAAGCAACATGTGAGTCTAAAAGGTTTCAAACCATTTTCGATCGAAGACACCAGACTAAGTGATTGGTACGTCAGGCGGCTGTGTGAGGAAGTCTACCTTAATCAAAGACATGCAAGAAAATTGTCACAAGTCCTTGTTCTAATTATTGTCATTTGTTGGTGATGGATCCGCACAAGCTTCGCCATGTTTTCGGGTAGGAGCTTAATTTGCAGTTATTTGGTCATTTCACTAAAGTGGGAATGAATTACTAAATTGTTAGTACATATTTGCGGAAATGACTGGGTTTTGGGGGTTTGGATCGATCGGGGATGTAGTGACAAATTCTCACCATTCTAGATCAAACAGTAGAGAGCACTTCAAGTAATAATCTACTATTATTTGATTTTGATATTGAACTCCATGCAATCAATGAAGGAATGAACACTGAAAATAATACGAAGAAACGAGAGAAGAATTAAGAATGTTGAGTTACCACTATTCAGTTATGAGAGTATATTAGTTGCGACGAATAATTTCTAAGTTATGAACAAACTTGGAGAATGAGACCTGTCTGCAAGGTATGCTACATTTTTCTAATAGATGTGCTTTGAAAACTACTAATAAAAACTACATTAATGGTAAATCTTCATGAAAGATTAAAGAGCATATGGCTCATTTTCATAGGGGATAATAGTAAGAGGGCAAGAAATTGCAGTTAAGATAATTTTAAAAAGATCTGGACAAGAAATTGAGAAGTTCAGAAATGAGACAATATTAATTGCAAAACTCCAACATAGAAATCTTGTCAAACTCTTAGATTGCTGTGTCGAGTGAGATGAAATGATATTAATATATGAGTACATGTCCAATAAAAGTTTGGACTTCTACCTTTTTGGTGAGTGCATGCTGATGTATGTATTTTTTTTTTCCCTCTCATATGTTTCTAGGTTCCTAAGTACTAATTTCCATTGTATATATATATACATATATATGTGTGTGTATAAAGAACTGTTGTAGAAGTAGAACCATAATTTTTATGTATTCTTTATGCATATTGATGTGCTACATGCTAGTTATTATTTTTTTTGGAGAAATTTCACTTAAATTCTTAAACTATTATGCGTTTTGAGAAGACCCTCTAAATTTTATAAAATCTCAATTTCACCCCAGGAACTTTCAATTTGATGCAATACACCCCCTTCGTCAGTTTTTTAAAGGTTAAAAGAGATAAAATGGCATTTATACCCCTTTTAAAAATATCCAAATTTACCATTAATTTCAAATTAAAAAAAATAAAGTTATTGACAAAAAATTGAGTCACGGTGGAGGAAATTGTTCAAGTAAGTAGTGTAAGTATTAATTTCAAAGAGAAAATTAATAAATGTTGTATAATCGATCTTTCTGTCTTATTTGTATGCCCGTTCATAGCCGTTGGAGAAATTTGTGCTTAGTCTCCACCACTGTGCTGAAGTGACGTTCAAAATCGATACATTGAAATGTGAACCTAATTTGTCACAAGGAAAGTCCGTTTTCATGCTTGCGTTCCTTCTTGGGAAGCTTTAAAAGTCCAAAGGCAAGCCAATCAGAAAGCTAATCTGACTGCAAAATGGGCTGCGGCTCACAAATCTTATAGATACACTCCCTGGAGCTCTTCTTTGTAATATTTTCTTTCTTCTAGTTTGTTTCTCCTTTTCCTTCTTCTTGTATTGCTTTTTTCTGTAATTACTTTTCCTACTTCATGCACTGCAAGTTAGAGAGGGATGGGTAGCATGACGACTAATCACCAGCCATGGCTCTTATTTTCTCTGCTTTCAATCCTGTCTTATTACAGATCATGCTTCTCCATAGCTGGCAATACTCTTTCACCAGGTCACTCTCTTTCTCATTCAAAGAGAGAGACAATAGTATCTCAAGGTGGCCCTTTTGAGCTGGGTTTCTTCAAGCCAGGAACTTCATCAAAAATCTACCTGGGCATATGGTATAAAGGGTTTCATGAGGAAATTGTTTGGGTAGCAAATAGAGAAAACCCTTTGTCTCACCCATCTTCCTCAAGACTTTACCTCTCAGAAAATGGAAATCTACTCCTTTTCGAAGGTTCCTNGTCTCCACCACTGTGCTGAAGTGACGTTCAAAATCGATACATTGAAATGTGAACCTAATTTGTCACAAGGAAAGTCCGTTTTCATGCTTGCGTTCCTTCTTGGGAAGCTTTAAAAGTCCAAAGGCAAGCCAATCAGAAAGCTAATCTGACTGCAAAATGGGCTGCGGCTCACAAATCTTATAGATACACTCCCTGGAGCTCTTCTTTGTAATATTTTCTTTCTTCTAGTTTGTTTCTCCTTTTCCTTCTTCTTGTATTGCTTTTTTCTGTAATTACTTTTCCTACTTCATGCACTGCAAGTTAGAGAGGGATGGGTAGCATGACGACTAATCACCAGCCATGGCTCTTATTTGCTCTGCTTTCAATCCTGTCTTATTACAGATCATGCTTCTCCATAGCTGGCAATACTCTTTCACCAGGTCACTCTCTTTCTCATTCAAAGAGAGAGACAATAGTATCTCAAGGTGGCACTTTTGAGCTGGGTTTCTTCAAGCCAGGAACTTCATCAAAAATCTACCTGGGCATATGGTATAAAGGGTTTCATGAGGAAATTGTTTGGGTAGCAAATAGAGAAAATCCTTTGTCTCACCCATCTTCCTCAAGACTTTACCACTCAGAAAATGGAAATCTACTCCTTTTTGAAGGTTCCTCCGAGATCCCAGTTTGGTCAACAAATTTGACATTTCCCCAGTCAAATATAACTGAAGCAGTCCTTGGTGAGGATGGAAATTTTGTTTTGAGAGATAGGTCAAACATATCTTCTATATTTTGGGAGAGTTTCGACCATCCAACTGATACATTGCTGCCAGGTTCGAAGCTTTGGAGTAGAAAATCACAGCAATTCATTTCATGGAAAAATTCAGAAGATCCAGCACTAGGTTTGTTCTCGATGGGGACCGTGGGGATAAACCCAAATGGAAGCATTCTGTTTTTCTTAGAGTGGAACGGATCCCAAATTTATTGGAGTGAGGAAGTTTGGAATGGAAGCGATGTTTTGATGTCGAGCAGTATCTTCAAGTGGAGTTTTGTGTCAAGTAAAAATGAAAGTGAGAGATATTTTACTTGCTCTCTTTATAATCCAACTAACCATGCTAATTATCAGATTGACCAAACAGGACAGATCAGGGGACTGGTGTGGGAGACTGGCCTTTCCATTTGGAGTCCATTTTGGTATGCACCGAAGAAATCATCTGATGTCTACGCTTTGTGTGGTGCATTTGGCGTGGTACAATACCCTGACAATTTCTCAAACCCTTGTGAGTGTCTAAATGGCTTCAAACCATTTTCAATGGAAGAAACCAAACTAAATGATTGGTTGGGCGGTTGTGTGAGGAAATCTCCTTTGCAATGTGAGAATAATACGTATGCTAATGGCAAAAAAGATTGGTTCATGAAAATATCAAACATGCGACTGCCTGTTTATTCGAAAGCATGTTTGGCCTTGAATGCTAGTAGATGTGAACTGGCTTGCATGGAAAATTGTTCTTGCGCAGCTTATGCTTATAATAGGAATGGCTGTATGATATGGGAAAGAGCACTTTTGAACTTGCAACAACTTCCACATGGTGGCAAGATTGGACAAGATATCTATCTCAGACTTGCTGCTGATGAGTATCCAAATCCAAGTACAAAAGGTAGGATGAGCGAAATGAAAAGTATGGCTGAGATAATACTTAATTACGTTATCTTTCATTCTGAACTAATACTTAATTCTCTGTTATGATTGAGCTAATAGTGATTCTTTTACATCATAATCAGGCAAAAAATGGAAAGTATGGGTAGCTGTGCTGGTCCCTCCAACAGGGCTTTTGTTATGCCTCTCAATTTTCTTTTCATGCAAAGGAAGGCTCAAACGCAAAGGTAAGTGCATGTAAATGTTCTAACCGAACATAAAAATCACTTTTAAAAAAAAAATTACAAGGAATTCTACCTTAATCTAAGACAAAAAAATTGTCAAAAGTCCTTGTGCTTAGGAAGTCACTTAACTAACTTTTGTAATGGCCTAACAATGAAAAGCAAATAGTATCATTAGTTATTGGTTAAGTTACTAAACAACCCGAATAACCTTTTTTCACTTTTTTTTGTCTCGCTACATGGAAGAAGGGTCTGACTCAACCCCTATGCAACTTAGGCAGTTGCTTACGGACCTCTTATTTACTCTCTTAACTCTTGTTAATTTGTTATTAACCCTAGTTTATATCATGGGAATTACATGAGGTGTTAGCGTATAGTAAATTTAATAGGACATGTCTAGCATGATAGTAAAAAACCTAGAGGCAAGCCAAATCCCTTTGAAGTTAGTTTGGTTATCCTACTAAATGGCAATTATGAATTAGTATATATATTAATAATATTTGTTTACGGAAATGACTAAGCAAAATTAATTATTACTTTTGCGTATTGTTATTGCTCATAGCAATTGAACTTTGGTGAACCTATTGATTTCACCTCAAATGATTTTATCGATCCGGTCAATGGATTATCCATAAGTGACAAATTTTTATCATTCTAGATCAAACAGGAGAGAGGCATTCAAGTCATAATCTCCTATTATTTGATTTTGATAATGAACTCCATGCAATCAATGATGGAATGAATACTGAAAATAATATGAAGAAACGAGAGAAGAAAGATGCCGAGTTACCACTATTTAGTTATGAGAGTGTATTAGCTGCAACTGATAATTTCTCAGCTGCAAATAAACTTGGAGAAGGAGGTTTTGGACCTGTTTACAAGGTATGTTTCATTTTCCAAATAAATGTTATATGTACACTAACAAGAAAATTGACATTAATTAATGGCAAACCTTCATGAAATTTTAAAGAGCTTATGTTTCTCCTTCATAGGGGAAATTACTTAGAGGGCACGAAATTGCAGTGAAGATGCTTTCAAAAAGATCTGGGCAGGGAATTGAGGAGTTCAGAAATGAGACAATACTAATTGCAAAACTTCAACATACAAATCTTGTCAGACTCTTAGGTTGTTGTATTGAGCAAGATGAAAAGATATTAATATATGAGTTCATGCCCAATAGAAGTTTGGAGATCTACCTTTTTGGTGAGTGCATGCTTATGTATATATGTGTAGACATTTTCCTTGTACTAGTTCATAATTACTAATTTCCTTGTTTGTACTATTTAAATAGATCCAACCAAGAGAAATATGTTAGGTTGGGAGACATGCGTACGCATTATTGAAGGGATCGCTCAAGGGCTTCTTTATCTTCATCAATATTCAAGGTTACGAATTATACATAGAGATCTAAAACCTAGTAACATTCTCTTGGATAGCGAAATGAATCCAAAAATATCAGATTTTGGCTTGGCTCGAATAGTTGGAGGCAATGAAACGCAAGCAAACACAAACCGAATTGTTGGAACTTAGTAAGTATGCAACTCATTTTACATATAATATTTGCAATTCCTAGTTAAATTCTTTTAGCATGTTACTAAAAGAATAGTGTGCTACATTTTGGAATCCAGTGGATACATGTCTCCAGAATATGCTATACAGGGTTTATACTCGATAAAGTCTGACGTTTTTAGCTTTGGAGTATTGCTACTAGAGATTTTAAGTGGCAAGAAGAATACTGACTTCTATAACCATAGTTCACTCAGTCTTCTTAAATATGTGAGTAGCTTTTATATCCACTCAATTTCTTTATGTTTTATATTAGTATTATAAGTTGAATGCTTTTAGTTATCAATAAAACTTACATTTATTTGAAATGATAATAGGCTTGGGAGTTGTGGATAGATGATCGGGGTTTGGAGTTGATAGATCCAACAAAAGGGTATCCTTCTAGTTCTATTACGTTGAAATTCATTAACATTGGCCTTCTTTGTGTCCAAGAAAGCTCGAATGATCGACCTACCATGCTTGATGTAGTCTCAATGATTGGCAATGAACATGCAGCTCTACCTACACCCAAGCAACCAGCATTTACCACAGATAAGAATATGATGGACACAAATTTTACAATTGATAATGGAGAGAATTGCTCAAAAAATAGTGTAACTATTTCAACAATGGAAGCCCGATAACTGAAATCATTAGATCATGTGATATAAAATCGAAGATCGTACGATTTGTTAGAGATCATATGATAATACTTAGATTGTGTCACCACATACTTAGGAATTATGCTCATTATAACTCAAAATCATCATATTATTATATGATAATCGTTAGATCATATTATCCTACGTAGGAATTTTATGATCATCATATATTATGACTAATTGATCATATAATCTTAGATCTTAGACCACCTAATCTAATGATTATATGTAACTATTGGTAATACTATGTTATATTAATTATATTCGTATTATATAGTGATTATATAAATCATATAACATATATATATCTTTCACATGCATAAAGATTTTTCAAGTAGCAATTTATGCCTACTAATTTACTTAGCTGTGGAATTCTAAATTTTGCCAGTATAGTGAAAATCTTATTTTTGAGGAGTAACAATTTATGTTTCTACCATGTCAAAATAAAAATGTCCCAATCAAAAGTGACTTAAAACTACAACATTTAAAAAAAAAAAAAAAAAATCCATAAATAAAACACCCATATAATTGCATTGATGAAAACAAAAACAAATTCCCAAAAAAAAAAAAAAAAAGTTTTTACGGACTTTGCCAACAAACACAGATAATCTTCTTGGTCATGTATGCACCTATTATGCACAATGTCACCATGTCTTCGAGAAGGAGCTTTGCAATTATTTGGTCATCATATATATATATAAGCCGAGTTTTGACGTAAAGAGTACTTAAAATTGCAACACGTGTCTATATTTTTCAATACAAATGTATTTTTATGGTAATCATATATATATAAGCCGAGTTTTGACATAAAGAGTGCTTAGAATTGCGACACATGTCCATGATTTTTAATACAAATGTATGAAAATGTATGTTTAGATAGCCTTTTAGTGAGACAATTAAAACATAGGGGTTTTATTTGTAATGCATTGAATTGTCTTAATAAAGAAAACAAAAGGTTTTCAAATTGTCTATTTCTCTCTTTTTATCTAATTTCTTCAATAACTTCATCAATAATCTCCTTAATCAAGCATACTTGGTGCATTTGGTCATAATCTAGTGGCTGTTTTCTAATATGAAAAATATTTAACTCCACTGTCATATTCCCGAAGCTAATTTGCATCACTCCCAACCTACAATTGATTAGGGCATTAGCCGTAGCTAAAAATGATCGCACTAAAATCACCGGTATCTCACTAGCTATGATCTCTACCGGTTCCATGTCCAACACAATAAAATCCACGGGAAAATAAATTTGTCCACTTTAATCAATACATCCTCAACTATTCCCCGTGGAACCTTCACTGATCTGTCTGCGAGTTGCAGTGTCATGACATGGCAAAAATTACCAGGTTAATAAATTGATTGATGTGGCAAAAAATGCCATATCAATAAATTATAGACATGGCAACAAATGCCACGTAAATAAATTATTGACCTGGAAAATTGACACGTCAATAATTATTGACGTGGTAGTTTGACACATCAACACTTACTGACCTACCAAATTGACACGTCAACAATTATTGACATGCCGAAATGTGCCACGTCAAAAATGGATAGAATTTTTATATATTTTAAATTGAGATATGCTACAATGCAATATAATGCCCACATTTTGCCCAAATTTAGTGAGGGAGAGAGAATTGAAATTCAAATTTCAAATTTCAATCCTCTCTTTTATGTGATTGTTCATCTGCTACGTCGCTGAAAATGGGCCAAACATGAGTACTATATTACATTGAAGCATTTTTCTTTTAAATTAATTTAATTTTAGCAATGTGGTACTTTCTAATAAGTCAACATTTATTGACTTGCTGATATTACCATGTCACTATTTACTGAAATGGCAACTTCAACACGTCAATAAAATTTTTATTGACGTGGCAACAATTGCTACGTCAGTAAATAGTGATGTGGCATAAATCGAGTTACTGTAGACACGTCAGAAAGTCCCCATTTTTTGTAGTATGTACTGTATGAGAGAGACCAGAGGCAAATCATATGTGAGACAAAGATTTGTTTTATAGGTGAAAATATATAATGTAAGTTCACAACTTTGTGAGTAGTCATGACTAAGTAATGATATAAAGAGGACTAAAATATTCTTAGTCATCCCAAATATGATTTGACATTTAAAATCATCAATAAATTAAAATTCAATAATGATCATCTCAAATTGAATGGTGATTTTAAATGCGACATCACATTTTGAATAACTTTAAGAGGACTCTACTCCTCCTTATATCATTACTCGTCATGACTTCAATCTTTCATAGAACATACGAGAAAATCATACAATCATTAAAATGATAAGGTTTTGCTGACTCCTACGTGGCATACCGTTTGATCAGTATCTCCCCAATGTTAGGACAGTTGCAAACAAACATCACAAAGCAACATTTTTTCTAATTTCCACTTCATTTATTGTTAGAAAAATAATAGAAAGCAAAAAATAAAATTGCTCTTAAAGTGCATTGCAACAAATATTTCCCACTAGATTTGGTATGCAAAAGGTTACAACAAATATTTTCCAAACCTCAAAATAAATATATAAGCATATCAATTTCGAAAATTCTTTGATATTTCTTGCCTCTTATTTACTATCTTAACCCTTGTTAAAGTGTTCTTAACCCTAGTTTAAATCATGGGTACTACATTATGAGGTGTCAGCATATAGTAAATTTAACAGGAGATCTCTTGTTAGTAAACAACTAGCGGCCCTTTGAAGTTAGTATGTGTTAGTTCTTGTGTTGGCTTAATTCAGTTCCAAAATGCAGAGGTTACTGTACACAAGCTCAAACATTGATATAGAATGTTCAGAATTGAATCTCCACCGTTCATAATGTAGATTCATGTGTCATGAATGTCCCTGCAAAATTTCAGCTCAATCGGACCACAAACGCCTATCGATCGAAGCTGTCGATGAAGGCTGGACAGCATTTCCAAAATGCTGTTTTCTCCCCACTGCAGGCCATGTCCGGACATGGTTCTAACATGTCCGGACATGAATTCCAGGAAGCATATTTTTGCTCCGCAAGGCCATGTCCGGACATCCCATTAACATGTCCGGACACTCCGTACATATTATGCCCAAAAACGTGTTTTTAGTGCCCTAGGTCTAGGGTTTGATGTACTGATATATATACATCATTATAGAAGAGAGAGGCACGAATTTTCACCCCCAGAGAGTTCGTCGGAGGGTGTGCTAAGAGAGATTATATGTGGTGAGCGTTAAAATTGAATCTCTTAGAGTTTAGTTATTTCTTTGATAAATCTAAGGTTGTGAAGTCAACCGGAGTTCCGGTGAAAGGAGATCACGTAGAAGAATTGTGCCAGATGTTCTGGAAAGGACTACTGCGGTAGAAGTCAAGTGGGTCGCTTGTCTTATGCAAGAATGTCAATTACAAAGGTTTTGTAAGTGTGAACTTCTTGTAATCCTTAGTCTTTTATTGAGTTAGTGATTTCTTGGGTTTGGCTGCCCCGGAGAGGTTTTACATTTAGAGAGTTCTCTAAATGGTTTCCTCTTCGTAACCAAATATCTGTGTTGTTTATTGTTTATTGTTTTATATATTTTTGGTTGTTTATTAATTGTTAGGTCAGATTTATTTCCGCATAATATTATTTTGTTAAACACCTAGAAAATTTGAATAGGTGTTAATTTGAGTCAATTAGAATTTTCAGTATGGTCATTCCACTGAAATGGGAAGAATTACCATATTATTAATATTCGATTACAGAAATGACTAAACAAACTTACGAACTTTTGGGTACTGTCATTGCTCGTAGTAGTTGAACTTAATTTGGTGAACCTATTGATGTGATCACCTCAACTGATTTTATCAAACCAATAACTGGATTTTCCTCTAAAATGACAAATTCTTATAATTCTATATCAAACAGGAGAGAGCTCTTCAAGTAATGAAGTCGGTAATTGATGAGGGTATATGGTAATCGAGTGGTAGTTTAGGGGGGAAAAGATAATTACCCTTATGTATTTTACTGTTTAGAGATATCCCAACATTTTAAGATTTTATTTATATTTTCTTTCCCTATAAACCATACTAAGGAGCAACCTCAGGTAAGTTTGGCTAACCAAATCTAAAAAATTCCCTATAAAACTCAAACTTTCTTATTCGTAAAAGATGTCCTGCTTTCTTAGAGCCTATCTAGATCCACTTATTGCCACACATTTTCATCGTATAAAGGATCAAGAGTGGAAATGGTCATTTCTTGTAACCATTACTTTATTAAAAAAAAAACACTCAAATTGATTAGGATAGATCCGACTAGCTCCGTAAGCCGTTTGAGGGTGGTTAGTCACCACTATCAATTGTTTTGAGGTGATCCGATCACTCAAAAAGTTTGGGGTAGACTGATTTCCTTATCCACAATTTCAAGGATGATTGACTACTACTAAAATTGTTTTGGAATGTTTGGTCACTTTATCTGCTAGTTTGAGGGTGACTGACCACTTTAAAAGCAATTTTGAAGGTGGTCTAGTCGACCAACCTCATCATGTATTTTGAAATAGTCAGTTAAAATTATTTAGAGATGGTATGACCACATTGAGCCTATTGTGGGAGTGGCTAACCACCCTAAAGTAGGTTAAGCGATAGTTCAGCCACCCATCTCACCATGACCTTGTTTTTGTGAGCAAATTTTCTACTTCCATTATAATTTTTCGGTGCTCAATTAACTTCCTATTAACCAAACAGAACTCAGAAAATTCTTTTCAATACTCCAAAGTATACTTTGCACCAATAGAGGCAAAAAGCTTCCAAAGTTTATGAGGAAAGGGTTTCAATCAATTGTAGATATAGATAGATAGTAAAGTGAATAAAGTTTACGTCTCTTTTCTAGAGCCCCACCATTTTTTACCAAGCTCCAAAGGTCTGCCATTCTATGATTTCTTCTTCAAGCTCCATTAAGGAGCAACCCCACGTTTGTTAACTCTTATAAAAAATTAACCCAAATAAATCTTAAATGAACAAAGCCAATCATATGGTTGCAATGAAAACTGAAGCAATGGACATAACGCGCGTGTTTGAATAACATTTAGTTTCTTGGTAATAATTGACTTGGAAATTGAATATGGAAGAGTTTAATGAACTAAGCCAATCATATGGTTGCACTGAAAACTGAAGCAATGGAAATAACGCGTGTTTGAATAACAAAGTAATAATTGACTTGGAAATTGGATATGGAAGACTTTAATGAACTAAGCCAATCATATGGTTGCACTGAAAACTGAAGCAATATGTGAGTCTAAAAGGTTTCAAACCATTTTCGATCGAAGACACCAGACTAAGTGATTGGTACGTCAGGCGGCTGTGTGAGGAAGTCTACCTTAATCAAAGACATGCAAGAAAATTGTCACAAGTCCTTGTTCTAATTACTGTCATTTGTTGGTGATGGATCCCCACAAGCTTCGCCATGTCTTCGGGAAGGAGCTTAATTTGCAGTTATTTGGTCATTTCACTAAAGTGGGAATGAATTACTAAATTGTTAGTACATATTTGCGGAAATGACTAAGGCATTGCTCAATTGATTTTCTCTTACCAAACACCACATTTCCATGTATAGTGACAAATTCTCCTCATTCTAGATCAAACAGTAGAGAGCACTTCAAGTAATAATCTACTATTATTTGATTTTGATATTGAACTCCATGCAATCAATGATGGAATAAACACTGAAAATAATATAAAGAAACGAGAGAAGAAGAATGCTGAGTTACCACTATCTAGTTAATTATGAGAGTATATTAGTTGCGACAAATAATTTCTCAGCTATGAACAAACATGGAGAATGAGACCTATCTACAAGGTATGTTACATTTTCCTAATAGATGTGCTTTGAAAACTACTAATAAAAACTACATTAATGGTAAACCTTCATGAAAGTTTAAAGAGCATATGGCTCATTTTCATAGGGGATAATAGTAAGAGGGCAAGAAATTGCAGTTAAGATAATTTTAAAAAGATTTGGACAAGGAATTGAGAAGTTCAGAAATGAGACAATATTAATGGCAAAACTCCAACATAGAAATCTTGTCAAACTCTTAAATTGCTGTGTCGAGCGAGATGAAATGATATTAATATATGAGTACATGCCCAATAAAAGTTTGGACTTCTACCTTTTTGGTGAGTGCATGCTGATGTATGTATTTTTTTTTTTTTTCCTCTCATATGTTTCTAGGTTCCTAAGTACTAATTTCCATTGTATATATATGTGTGTGTGTACAAAGAACTGTTGTAGAAGTAGAACCATAGTTTTTATGTACTCTTTATGCATATTGATGTGCTAGATGCTAGTTATTATTTTTTTAGGGAAACTTCACTTAAAACTCTTAAACTATTATACGTTTTGAGAAGACCCTCTAAATTTTAAAAAATCTCAATTTCACCCCATGAACTTTCAATTTGATGCAATACACCTCCTTCGTCAATTTTTTAAAGGTTAAAAGAGATAAAATGACATTTATACCCCTTTTTAAAAAATATCCAAATTTATCATTAATTTCAAATTAAAAAAATAAAGTTATTAAAAAAATTGAGTCACGTTGGGATCAAAGGCTAGTTTGGCCTCTTTTTTTTGGGGTTTCTATTAGGCTTTAACGAAAAATAAAATAAAAATAAAAATTGTTGGAGGGGTAAATTGCATCAAATTGAAAAGTTCAAATAGTAGAATTAAGAGTTTTTGAAATAGACAAAAATTTCCTACAAACTAGTTTGAAGGAAATATCCCCAAACGCATGTAAATAGTGATAAGTGTCTATAAACATTTAAAAGTCACATTAAATTTAGTCTAAGTAATTAGTAAACTGCTATTAATGAGGTTAAGAATTTAATTTACCTTTTTAATATTTATAAACACTTATCACTATTTTACATAAGTTAGAAGATATTTATGAAATTTATGATTTTTTTAAATTATTATGTGCTTTGAGACATTCCACAGTCAAAGAATCTACTGATGAAGTGGGGATTTTCCTAACCCATCTTATCCATTGACCAGCTGCATTTGGAAGACTTGACAACTTGACTCTTTGAAACCTCTCAGAATTAAATTTTTTTTGACGGTACGTGAACAAAACGAAAAAGACCTCCAATCACCCATAAAATTTCCTCTCCAGCTAATTCTCGAGTGAACATTGAATAAACGTGATCGAAGAAGATTAGACCATATAGTACGTGGTGATAATTCTATAACGCGTCTTTCTCATAATAAAACAAAAATTTTAGCATATGGGCCACAATCTTTGAAAATATAAAGAAAATAAAAAATATATATATATATAATTGGTGTGGTGACCATGTTTCTGAGTGTTCATGCCAAAAAATCTATAGAGTTGCGTAATCCATTTGATGCATTTCGTTTTAGAGGGATTGTAGGAGAAAAAAAAAAAAAATTGTTATTCTTAATTTGTTGCAGTTTCTTAATTGATGAACTTTATACAAAAAATAATAATAAATTAATTAAAAAAAAAAAAACCAATCCAAATTAAAAATGAAATACAACTGAGCTAGCAAAGACTTGACTCCCTTAGCTCCCTAAAGCAACCGGCGTTGTACACCTTAAAGATTTGCCTTGAACTTATCTGAGAAGCTTTCTCTCTGCGCCGCTCTCTCCCACTGAAAAAAACCTTAAATTTGGCTGGTGTAAGAGGAGCACGGCCTTCTTTCCTCCTCTTTTTTCCTTCTTCTTGATGCTTTTATCTTCGGGTTTTTTCCTTCTCGTTTGAGACCATATCTATCGCCTTGTGCGATTAATCTCTCTTTTTCCCACCTTCACTGCCGGGGTTTACCAAAGACGGGAATATGAAGGACACAAATTCGACAATTGACGGTGGAGGAAATTGTTCAAGTAAGTAGTGTAAGTATTAATTTCAAAGAGAAAATTAATAAATGTTGTATTATCAATATTTCTGTCTTATCCGTATGCACGTTCATAGCCGTTGGAGAAATTTGTGCTTAGTTTCTATCACGGTGCAGTCTGTGATGAAGTGATGTTCAAAATCGGTACATGGAAGTGAACTTTGTCACAAGGAAAGTCCGCTTTCATGCCTGCGTTCCTTCTTGGGAAGCTTCAAAAGTCCAAAGGCAAGCCTATCAGAAAGCGAATCTGGCAGCAAAATGGGCTGCGGCTCACAAATCTTATAGATACACTCCCTGGAGCTCTTCTTTGTATTATTTTCTTTCTTCTAGTTTGTTTCTCCTTTTCCTTCTTCCTGTATTGCATTTTTCTGTAATTACTTTTCCTTCTTCATGTACTGCAAGTTAGAGAGGGATGGGTAGCATGACGACTAATCACCAGCCATGGCTCTTCCTTGTTCTGCTTCTAATCCTATCTTATTATACACCATGCTTCTCCATAGCTGCTGATACCCTTTCTCCTGGTCACTCTCTTTCTCATTCAAAGAGAGAGACCATGGTATCTCAAGGTGGCACTTTTGAGCTCGGTTTCTTCCAACCAGGAACTTCATCAAAAATCTACCTGGGCATATGGTATAAAGGGTTTATTGAGGAAATTGTTTGGGTAGCAAATAGAGAAAACCCTTTGTCTCAACCATCTTCCTCAAGACTTTACCTCTCAGAAAATGGAAATCTACTCCTTTTTGAAGGTTCCTCCGAGATCCCAGTTTGGTCAACAAATTTGACATTTCCCCAGTCAAATATAACTGAAGCAGTCCTTGGTGACAATGGAAATTTTGTTCTGAGAGGTAGGTCAAACACGTCTTCTATATTTTGGGAGAGTTTCGACCATCCAACTGATACATTGCTGCCAGGTTCGAAGCTTTGGAGTAGAAAATCACAGCAGTTCATTTCATGGAAAAATTCAGAAGATCCAACACCAGGTTTGTTCTCGATGGGGACCGTGGGGATAAACCCAAATGGAAGCATTCTGTTTTTCTTAGAGTGGAACGGATCCCAAATTTATTGGAGTGAGGAAGTTTGGAATGGAAGTGATGTTTTGATGTGGAGCAGTATCTTCAAGTGGAGTTTTGTGTCAAGTAAAAATGAAAGTGAGAGATATTTTACTTGCTCTCTTTATAATCCAACCAACCGTGCTAATTATCAGATTGACCAAACAGGACAGATCAGGGGACTAGTGTGGGAGACTGGCCTTTCCATTTGGAGTCCATTTTGGTATGCACCGAAGAAACCATCTGATGTCTACGCTTTGTGTGGAGCATTTGGCGTGGTACAATACCCTGACAATTTCTCAAACCCTTGTGAGTGTCTAAATGGTTTCAAACCATTTTCGATGGAAGACACCAAACTAAATGACTGGTCGGGCGGTTGTGTGAGGAAATCTCCTTTGCAATGTGAGAATAATATGTATGCTAATGGCAAAAAAGATTGGTTCATGAAAATATCAAACATGCGACTGCCTGTTTATTCGAAAGCATATTTGGCCTTGAATGCTAGCAGATGTGAACTGGCTTGCATGGAAAATTGTTCTTGCGCAGCTTATGCTTATAATAGGAGTGGGTGTATGATATGGGAAGGAGCTCTTTTGAACTTACAACAACTTCCATATGGTGGCGACATTGGACAAGATATCTACCTCAGACTTGCTGCTGATGAGTATCCAGATCCAAGTACAAAAGGTAGGATGAGCGAAATGAAAAGTATGGTTGAGCTAATACTTAATTATGTTATCTTTCATTCTGAACTAATACTTAATTCTCTGTTATGGTTGAGCTAATAGTGATGCTTTACATCATAATCAGGCAAAAAATGGAAAGTATGGGTAGTTGTGCTGATCCCTGCAACAGGGCTTATCTTATGCCTCTCAATTTGCTTTTCATGCAAAGGAAGGCTCAAACGCAAAGGTAAGTGAACGTGAATATTCTAACTGTACATAAAAATTACAAGGAAGTCTACCTTAATCTAAGACAAGAAAATTGTCAAAAGTCCTTGTTCTCAGGGAGGTCACTTCACAAACTTTTCTAATGGCCTAACAATGAAAAGCAAATAGTATCATTAGTAGTAGGTTATGTTTGTTGGGATCCTCCTACAAACTTCACCATGTCTTCGGGAAGGAGCTTTGCAATTATTTGGTCAATTTACTATTATGGGAATGAATTACTTAATTATTAGTTCTTACAAAGGTCACGTCACCAACTGGTGACACGCTATTTTTTCCACGTCACCTTACAAAGGTGACATGTGGATTTTTCACATGCCACCTTGGGGTGACGTGCGAAAAAGCCACACCTCGCTAAAAAAATTTCCAGTCTACCACTATGAAGTCCTTCTTTACATGTCATTGTTGGAAGGTCACTACCCTATTAGTGACCTTTTTTGGCCAAAAAATTGTTATAAATGGGAGGTCACCAAAAAATTGCTTTTTTTGTAGCGTTTGCAAAAATGACTAAATAAACTTATCTTTAGATACTGGCATTGCTCATACTGGTTGAACTTTTATGAACCTAATGATGTTGCCTCAATTTTTCTCTGACCAAACACTACATTTCCATGTATAGTGATCAATTCTTATTATTCTAGATCAATCAGGAGAGAGCCCTTCAAGTAATAATATACTATTATTTGATTTTGGTGATGAACTCCATGCAATCAATGATGAAATGAATACCAACAGTAATATGAAGAAGAGAGAAAAGGATGCCGAGTTACTACTATTCAGTTATGAGAGTGTATTAGCTGCAACAAATAATTTCTCAATTGTAAATAAACTTGGAGAAGGAGGTTTTGGACCTGTTTACAAGGTACGTTCCATTTTCATTTTCCGATGAATGTGCCTTGAACACTATTAAGAAAACCAACATTAATGGTAAACTTTCTTGAAAGTTTAAAGAGCTTTTGGTTCTTCTTCATAGGCAAAATTACTCGGAGGGCAAGAAATTGCAGTGAAGAAGCTTTCAAAAAGATCTGGACAGGGTATTGAGGAGTTCAGAAATGAGACAATACTAATTGCAAAACTCCAACATAGAAATCTTGTCAGACTCTTAGGTTGTTGTATCGAGCAAGAAGAAAAGATATTAATATATGAGTACATGCCCAATAGAAGTTTGGACTTTTACCTTTTTAGTGAGTAAACGTTTATGTATATGTGTGTGTATATTTTTTTTCTCATATGTTTCTAGGTTCTTAAGCACTAATTTCCTTGGTTGTATTATTTAAATAGGTCCAACCAAGAAAAGGATGCTAGACTGGGAGACACGCATACGCATTATTGAAGGAATTGCTCAAGGGCTTCTTTATCTCCATCAATATTCAAGGTTACGAATTATACATAGAGATTTAAAACCTAGTAACATTCTCTTGGATAGTGAAATGAATCCAAAAATATCAGATTTTGGCATGGCTCGAATAGTTGGAGGCAATGAAACACAAGCAAACACAAACCGAATTGTTGGAACTTAGTAAGTATGCAACTTGTTTTACATTTGGTACTTTCAATTCCCAGCTAAATTTATTGAGCAAGCTACTAATAGGGTCGTTTACTAAATTTTGGAATGTAGTGGCTATATGTCTCCTGAATATGCCATGGATGGTTTGTACTCAATAAAGTCTGATGTGTTTAGCTTTGGAGTATTGGTGTTAGAGATTGTGAGCGGCAGGAAGAACACTAGCTTTTATAACAACGACTCACTCAACCTTCTTAGATATGTATGTAGCCTTTATGCATATCTCCCAAATTCCTCATGTTTTACAATAATCTCTTAAATTAAAATGCTTGTAGTTTTTAATTAAATTTATTCTTATTTGAAATGAAACTAGGCTTGGGAGTTGTGGAGAGATGATCGAAGTTTGGACTTGATGGAGCCAACATTAAGTTATCCTTCATCAACTTCTATTATATTGAGATTCATTAACATTGGTCTTCTTTGTGTCCAAGAAAGCCCGATTGATCGACCTACCATGTCTGATGTAATCTCAATGATTAGCAATGAACATGCTCCTCTTCCTACGCTTAAGCAACCATCGCTTTCCACGGGCCGAAATATGATGGACACAAATTCAACAGTTGGCAGTGAAGGAAATTACTCAAGAAATAGTGTAACTATTTCAGCATTGGAAGTCCGATGATTGTTTCCTATGTGAAAGAAAAAGAAATGTTGGAGATGCAATCTTTTCAGCCAAATTCCTATGTCGCTAAACTTTGTCTTAGTTCATTCATATTTAGTTTTGTTGCCAATAGTACGATTAAGATAGAATTTGTAAGTTTTTACGGGATCTAAGTACAATTTTTGCTTATGTCTTTTTATGCTTATTCATATAAGAGATAGAATGTTAACAACTAATTCAAGCACTCATCTACTCAATATTTTAGACCCAAATTATGACTTATTTGACTAGACATCAAAACTATACTTGTGATTTGTTAACCTAACATTATAACGAAAACAACATGTTAAAGATTTTCAACCATATGTATATACCTTCAAATTATGTGATACTCATATCTTCAAGCACATATGTTGAAGATTTTGAACCATAATTCACACCACCTCCTTGGGTCCCCTGTTTTTGCGTCCATTTGACTTCACGCAACTCCTGCAATGCCAGGAATTCTGATCACGTGGAAATAAAAGTTTGGCAAGCTACGTAAATGACACAAAAGTGTTGGAAATACACAATTACGACAAAAAGAGCTTAGCGTTTTCCAAACGTTCTCTGTAAAAGGAATGGCCAGCAATCTTTTGGAAGTGATCTTTGTCACAAAAAAGTCCCAAGTCTTTTTTGTCTGCGTTCCTTGGGAAGCCTCAAAAGTCTGAAGGCAAGCCAATCAGAGAGCTCATTAATAAGTGTTTAATATTGTATATTTGGGCCCCTTAACTTATATTTGTTAAGCTCTTAGCTGTGTCTTTTTCTAATGTTTTGGTGTTTTACAGGTTGCTATCTTGCATTTGGGGCTAATGCCATTAAATCTGGGGCTTAAAATAGTTCGGAGAGCTTTGGCGGCAAAATTGAGTCAAGTGATGATTTGCACCCGACAAGTCCCACCAAAACTACCATACCTAGAGTTGTAGAACTTTGATTGGGGTGATCTTGGTGTCTTTGGAAAGCTAACTCAAAGATCTACAAAATCATATTTCACAAGATTTGGCCAATTCTGAAGTATGTGCGCTTGAGCGCACATCGAGTGCAATCGAGGGCACTTGTGCCCATCAGATGCAGAAATTCATGCACGAGTGCGATCGAGCGCACCTAAGTGAGATCGAGCGCACTTGGCCGACCTGGCAACGCTAAAACCCTAGAATTAGCTTATAAATACTATCTTTTTCATTGTAAACACATTGGGCGGCGCCATAGAGAGCAGAAACACGACTTTTGTCGTGCCTATGTCTTTGTGAACGCTTTTTTATTGTAAGTTTTACCTTTTTCATGAATTCAATTGATATATTTATGTCTGTTGTCGTCATGAGATGCTAAAACCTTCAACTAAGGTTGAAGATGAAGCCTCATCATTGATAAACTCATTGTTTCTCATGTTTTTGTTCATACAATTCTGAATTTAATATGAAGTATTTTCGTTTCAATCTAGTTATGTGACAAAACTTGTATTAATTGTTGTTTATAGAATTGTTTAAATGTTGGATATTCGTTGTGTTTCATCCAGTGGATACATCGAATCTTTTAATTGAAATTGGATATCCATTGTCTTTCGTTGTTCAAACGGATACATTGGATCTTTTGATCTCAATTGGATATTCGTTGTCTTTCGCAATAAAGTTGGATTCATCGAATCTTTCAATAAGATTTTATAAAAACAATAAAAGATGCTTAAGGTTTAACTTTTGACGAATGTATGAACAAAACATGAGAGTGAGTTTTGATTTGAAAAGGTGGATTCAGAAAACCTTAGTGCCTTTTTATTATTTAAGCAATTTCATTTTTACTTAATTTATATTTTTGCACGACCAACTTCGAACTTCATAACTAAGTTAAAATAGGATTTATTCGAATAGAAAATTGCTTATTTTTACATGAACACAAATTCCCTGTGGATCGACATCGCATTTTGTACGCGCACGTTACTATATATGACTCGTACACTTGCGAGTACTTTATTTTTGGTACATCACTCATCTGGCTCCAAAATGGGATGTGGCTCACAATTCCTTTGTATTCTTTTCTTTCTTATTGTTTGTTGCTCCTTCTCCTTCTTTCTATATTGCTTAGAACAAAAAGGTTTTCTTCAAGCATTTTTTAGTAATTATTAACTGCTTTACAGCAAGTTATACAGAGGGATATTGTTGGGAGATTAAAGCGATCATGGAGTTTTTACCAAGAGTACATTAATATACATAATTGAACACAATTCTAATCCAAAAGCCTAAGCTAATGGGCTAAGGTTCACTTATGTATATTAAGCACTCTTTTCTTTTTATATTTTCTCAATATAGGACACAACACTCACAAGTGAACTCACAACAATCTCTCCTCACTTGTGAGTCTCTTCACATTAACCAAACTTCTCCTCGCTTGTGAGTCTTTTTACATTTCCAAGAGTGTCTCACGTCAAGAGTTGCAGAAGCGAACACAACTCTAAACCCGACGCATTCCGACACCCGTTCTAGGAAAGTAACCATGGCTCTAATACCATTTGTTAGGAGATTAAAGCGATCATGAAGTTTTTACCAAGAGTACATTAATGTGACGTCCCACATCGCCTGGGTATGAAGATGGAGATGCGCTTATATGTATACTTACACCCTTAATGGCAACAACATGTTTTAAAGCAGTGATGATAATGATCCCATCAGAACTCTGCAGTTAAGTGTGCTTCTGCGAAAGTAGTACCAGGATGGGTGACCTCTTGGAAAGTCTAGTTTAAGGTAGCCAAAAGCAAACAATATTGTGTGTCATTGGGGTGAGATGTTACAAATGGTATCAGAGCCATTGCCCTGCTTGAGATGTGAGGGAGCAGACAATATTGTGTGTCATTGGGGTGGGATGTTACAAATGGTATCAGAGCCATTACCCAGCCTAAGATGTTGGGGAGCGTGTACAAGCCCATGAAGGTCGCTAGCGGACGCTCGCTAGGACGAATGCAAACAGTGGGCTAATCCCATGAGGCTGCCAGCAAGGACTCGCTGGGACAAATGCCAAGAGTGGGCTAATCCCATAAGGCCGCCAGCAGGGACGTTAGGTCCTAAGAGGGGGTGATTGTGACGTCCCACATCACCTGGGTATGAAGATGGGGATGTGCTTATATGTATACTTACACCTTAATGGCAACAACGCGTTTTAAAGCCGTGATGGTAATGATCCCATCAAAACTCTGCAGTTAAGCGTGCTTCTACGAGAGTAGTACCAGGATGGGTGACCTTCTGGGAAGTCTGGTTTAAGGGAGCCAAAAGCAGACAATATTGTGTGTCATTGGGGTGGGATGTTACAATTAATATATATAATTGAACACAACTCTAGCCCAAAAGCCTAAGCTAATGGGCTAAGATCCACTTATATATATTAAGCACTCTTTTCTTTTTATATTTTCTCAATGTGGGATACAACACTCACAAGTGAACTCACAACAATCTCCCTTCACTTGTGTGTCTCTTCACATTGACCAAACTCCCCCTCGCTTGTGAGTCTTTTTACATCTCTAAAAGTGTCTCACGTCAAGAGTTGTAGAAGCGGACACAACTATAAACCTGAAGCATCCAGACACCTGTTCCAAGAAAGTAACCATGGCTTTGATACTATTTGTTAGGAGATTAAAGCGATCATGGAGTTTTTACCAAAAGTGCATTAATATACATAATTGAACACAACTCTAGCCCAAAAGCCTAACCTAATGGGCTAAGGTCCACTTATGTATATTAAGCACTCTTTTCTTTTTATATTTTTTAAATATGGGACACAATACTCACAAGTGAACTCACAACAAATATTATATATGAGTAGCATGACGAGGAAGCCACGGCTCTTATTTCCTCTGCTTCTACTCATGTCTTATTACAGAGCATGCTTCTCCATAGTTGGTGATACCTTTTCACCAGGTCACTCTCTTTCTCATTCAAAGAGAGAGACAATAGTATCTCAGGGTGTCACTTTTGAGCTGGGTTTCTTCAAACTAGGAACTTCATCAAAAATATACCTGGGCATATGGTATAAAGGGTTTCATAAGGAAATTGTTTGGATAGCAAATAGAGAAAACCTTTTGTTTGACCCATCTTCCTCAAGACTATACCTCTCAGAAAATGGCAATCTACTCCTTTTTGAAGGTTCCTCCGACATCCCAGTTTGGTCAACAAATTTGACATTTCTCTAGTCAAATATTACTGAAGCAGTCCTTGGTGATGGTGGAAATTTTGTTTTGAGAGGTAGATCGAACACATCTTCTATATTTTGGGAGAGTTTCGACCATCCAACCGATACATTATTGCCAGAATCAAAGCTTCGGGTCAATAAGTTTATTGGAAAATCACAACAACTCATTTCATGAAAAATTCAGAAGATCCAGCACCTGGTGTGTTCTCATTCGGGTTAAACCCAAATGGAAGCAATCAGCTTTTCTTAGAGTGGAACAGATCCCAAATTTATTAGAGTTTGGAAGTTTGGAATGGAATATCTTTCAGTTTAATTCTTAACATGCACTTTATCTTCAACTACACATTTGTGTCAAGTAAAAATGAAAGTGAGAGATATTTTACTTACTATCCTTATAATCCTTCTAACCTTGCTAAATATCAGCTTGACCAAACAGGACAACTGAAGGCTTATCTTATGTCTGGCATCTCCGTTTGGAATACACTTTGGACTGCACCGACAAACCTATCTGATGTCTATGCTTTGTTTGGTGTATTTGGCGTGTACCGTGAGAATTCCTCGAGCTCCTATGAATGTTTAAAAGGTTTTGAACCATTTTTGATGAACTACACCAGACTAAATGATTGGTTAGGTGGGTGTGTGAGGAAATCCCCTTTGTAGTGTAAGAATAATACGTATGGTAATGGCAAAAAAGATTGGTTCTTGAAAATATCAAACATGCGATTGCCTATTTCTTCGAAAGCATATTTGGCCTTGAATGCTAGCAGATGTGAATTGGCTTGCATGGAAAATTGTTCTTGCATGGCTTATGCTTATAATAGGAATGGGTGTGTGATATGGGAAGGAGGTCTTTTGAAATTGCAGCAACTCTCAGATGGTGGTGAAGTTAAACAAGATATCTATCTCAGACTTGTTACTGATGAGCATCTAGATCCAAGTACCAAAGGCAAGATGAGTGAAATGAAAAGTATAGTTAGCTAATACTTAATTACATTCTCTTAATTCGTTTTGATCCAATACTTCATTCTTTGATATGGTTGAACTAATAGTGACTCTTGTCATCATAATTAGGCAAAAAGTGGAAAGTGTGGGTAGCTATGCTGATCCCTACAGCAAGACTTATCTTATGTCTCTCAATTTGCTTTTCATGCAAGGGAAAGCTCATTTGCATAGGTAAGTGTAAGTGTTCTCACTGTATATGGAAATTACTTTTAAAAAAAAAAAAATTATAAAGAATTCAACATTAATACAAGACAAGGAAATTGTGGCAAGTCCTTGTTCTTAGGAAAGTCCTTGTTCTAATTATTTTCATTAGTTGGTGATGGATCGATCCCCACAAACTTCACCATGTCTTCAAGAAAGAGCTTTGCAATTATTTGGTCATTTTACTAAATTGGGAATGAATTACTAAATTATTAGTACTTATTTGCATAAATGACTAAATAAACTTACCTTTAGACACTGGCATTGCTCAGAGTGGATAAACTTTGGTGAACTTAATGATGTCACCTCAAATTGATTTTCTCGGACCAATTAAGCACAACACTTCCACGTATAGTGGCTAATTCTTATCATTCTAGATCAAACAGGAGAGAGCCCTTCAAGTACTAATCTACTATTATTTGATTTTGATACTGAACTCCATGCAATCA
This sequence comes from Carpinus fangiana, assembly GCA_006937295.1. Classification (NCBI taxonomy): domain Eukaryota; kingdom Viridiplantae; phylum Streptophyta; class Magnoliopsida; order Fagales; family Betulaceae; genus Carpinus; species Carpinus fangiana. Next base: position 8,083,125 of record CM017322.1, read on the forward strand.
ATGATGGAATGAACACCGAAAATAATATGAAGAAACAAGAGAAGGATGCTGAGTTACCACTATTTAGTTATGAGAGTGTATTAGCTGCAACAAATAATTTCTCAACTGTGAATAAACTTGGAGAAGGAGGTTTTGGACCTCTCTACAAGGTACGTTACATTTTCCTGATGAATGTGCTCTAAACACTATTAATAAAAACTACATTAATGGTAAACCTTCACGAAAGTTTAAAGAGTTTATGAATCTTCTTCTTAGGGAACATTACTTAGAGGACAAGAAATTGCAGTAAAAGTGCTTTCAAAAAGATCTGGACAGGGAATTGAGGAGTTCAGAAATGAGACAATACTAATTGCAAAACTTCAGCATAGAAATCTTGTCAGGCTCTTAGGTTGTTGTATCGAGCGAAATGAAAAGATATTAATATATGAGTATATGCCTCATAAAAGTTTGGACTTCTACCTTTTTAGTGAGTGCACTTTTATGTATATAAACGTATGTTTTGGTTTTCTCATGTGTTTCTAGGTTCTTATGCACTAATTTCCTTGATTGTACTATTTAAATAGATCGAACCAAGAAAAAGATGTTAGGTTGGGAGACACGCATACACATTATTGAAGGGATCGCCCAAGGGCTTCTTTATCTTCATCAATATTCAAGGTTACGAATCATACATAGAGATCTAAAGCCTAGTAACATTCTCTTGGATAGTGAAATGAATCCAAAAATATCTGACTTTGGCTTGGCTTGAATAGTTGGAGACAATGAAACACAGGCAAATACAAACCAAATTGTTGGAACTCAGTAAGTATGCAACTTGTTTTACATTTGATATTTTCAAGTCCTAGCCAAATTCATTGAGCAAGCTATTGATAAGCTCATTTACTAAATTTTGAAATGTAGTAGATATATGTCTCCCGAATATGCAATGCATGGTTTGTACTCAATAAAGTCTGATGTGTTTAGCTTTGGAGTATTGATATTAGAGATTGTGAGCGGCAGGAAGAACACTAGCTTCTATAACAATGTGTCACTCAATCTTCTTAGATATGTATGTAGCTTTTATACTCTCCCAAATTCCTCATGTTTTACAATAATATTTTAAATTAAGATGCTATTAGTTTGTACTTAAATTTAGTCTTATTTGAAATGAAACTAGACTTGGGAGTTGTGGAGAGATGACCGAAGTTTGGACTTGATGGAGCCAACAATAAGATATCCTTCTTCCACTTCTATTATGTTGAGATTCATTAACATTGGCCTTCTCTATGTCCAAGAAAGCCCGACTGATCGACCTATGATCTGTGTCAAATATTGTTTATTAGACCCCCATTGACTTATTTTGTTAGGCTCTTAACTGTGTTAATAACTAATGTTTTGTATAGTTTTTAGTGTTTTGTGCTGTGCAGGTCATTGCATTAAAACACGGCTAGCAAAGGGCAAAGAGGACTTAAAGTGAAGAAGCTGATTCTTGCCAAGTGCGTTCGACCGCACTTGGTGCGTTCGAACGCACTTACGGTCGAACGCAGGAGCCGCGGTCGCACGCATGCCCAGCCGGCCCTAGCGGTTTTCTGTGGTCGAATGCAGAAGGTGCGGTCGAACGCAGGCCTAGTCAGCCCCAGCCGCCACAGCAGTTATTTGGTCGACTGCACACCNCGCATACGCATTATTGAAGGGATCGCCCAAGGGCTTCTTTATCTTCATCAATATTCAAGGTTACGAATCATATATAGAGATCTAAAGCCTAGTAACATTCTCTTGGATAGTGAAATGAATCCAAAAATATCTGATTTTGGCTTGGCTTGAATAGTTGGAGACAATGAAACACAGGAAAATACAAACCAAATTGTTGGAACTCAGCAAGTATGCAACTTTTTTTACATTTGATATTTTCAAGTCCTAGCCAAATTCATTGAGCAAGCTATTGATAAGTTCATTTACTAAATTTTGAAATGTAGTAGATATATGTCTCCCAAATATGCAATGCATGGTTTGTACTCAATAAAGTCTGATGTGTTTAGCTTTGGAGTATTGATATTAGAGATTGTGAGCGGCAGGAAGAACACTAGCTTCTATAACAATGTGTCACTCAATCTTCTTAGATATGTATGTAGCTTTTATACTCTCCCAAATTCCTCATGTTTTACAATAATATTTTAAATTAAGATGCTATTAGTTTGTACTTAAATTTAGCCTTATTTGAAATGAAACTAGGCTTGGGAGTTGTGGAGAGATGACCGAAGTTTGGACTTGATGGAGCCAACAATAAGATATCCTTCTTCCACTTCTATTATGTTGAGATTCATTAACATTGGCCTTCTCTATGTCCAAGAAAGCACGACTGATCGACCTACCATGTCTGATGTAATCTCAATGATTTGCAATGAACGTGCACCTCTACCTACACCTAAGCAACCATCTTTTTCCACAGGCCGAAATATGCTGGACAAAAATTCAACAGTTGATAGTTTAGGAAATTGCTCAAAAAATAGTTTAACTATTTCAGCATTTGAAGCCCGATAATTGATTCCAATATGAAAGAAAAGAAATGTTGGAGAAGCAATCTTTTCGTCCTAATTTGTATGCTTGTTGATATGCTACATCATTGTCACTAAGTGTTGTATTAGTTCACTCATTTTTGTTCTGTTGCCAATAATACTATATATATATATACATACATACATATATAGAATTATATATATGTTGCCAGAAGGTTTGAAATCCGAAATCTTGCCCTAAAAGTGTGTTAAAATCCATAGGGTTATTTCTTTTCATGTTTATTCATGTAAGCGACAAAAGTTAACAACTAGTTCAAGCATACATCTACTTAATATATTAAACCCAAATTATGATAGTGGCTCGATTGAGTCCTATCTAATACCCAATTTTTTATTTACATCACACAAAGGTACATAAGAGTTGTGTTACGGTCAAAATTGAAATTTCAAAAAAGAGAAAAATCAAAATATATGTCAACAAAAGTTGTCTTAGATGGGGCTAGTTGAGCATGTGGAGAAGCAATCTTGGCCTTATCATATCTCTTCAACTACACATAAAAAATATACTTGTGAACATAAGATTTTGAACCCCCTTTTTGCCCTAAGCAACTCCTTTCCATTTTTTTTTTTTAATCATTTTAGTTTTTTTTTTATTAGGTGTATGAACATGTGTCTATTTTTTAAAGGTTCTGACGTAGATTTCGGTCAAATTTTGAACATAACTTAAACAGAGGAATCATCTCCATTTTAAGCCATTGCCTTCTTTTTTTTTTTTTTTAGGGTAGTTCATTTATTGAAAAAAGATCAAGAGCATAAAGCCTTTATATTAGAGAGCATAAAACTATGATAAATTATAACCAAAGTGATGCAGCTTGACACGGAACGGAAGCAAATAAAACAATAAAAGAAGAAGGATAAGTAATTCTTAGATTCTAAGTCTATCAAGGATTTAAGAATTCTTCTCTAAAATACAAAGTCCATCTATAAATCAAAGGAAAATATGAAGAAATCTCAACTGTGAGAATTCTTGTTGTAACAAACTGCGATTAATAATAAAAAAACTGAGTTATTTGGAGGCTATAAACATGTATATATATAGCCTCAAGACCAATAAAATACAGAATAGGGAGTTTAAAACCCTATTTGTAACAACCCAGGGAAAAGTACTAGCCACATCTGCTCTATCACCCCAAAAGGACTAGTCAATTTGAAACTTCTCTATAATTTATTATAAAGCCTAGTTTCACCTAGTAACTAGGCAATGTGAGACTTAGCATCCATGACCATCATTATAAACCACCCATTCTATGTGGGTTTCTTCTCATCTTCCCAATATGGGATCGAGGTGTTACACTTAGGGGTGTTAAATGAGCGAAGCGGTTCGCGAGCAAGCTCGGGCTCGGCTCACATAAGCTCGACTCAAATATTAAATAAAGCACTTCATGAACACCTATTCCTGGCTCGAATAATAAACGAAGCAAGTTAGGCTCGATTCGGCTAAACTCGTAAATCAACTGGTATAAGCTCGTATATATATAATATTAAGAATTGTAATATATATATAATATTAAGAATTGTAATATATAATATATATTAAGAATATTGATCCAACCAAAACTGCAAGGAGGAATATTTAAAGAAAAAAAAAAGCCCAAAACTGCCATATTTGTTATCACCTAGTTCAGAACTAGGCCCATTTGTTATAGAGTACCCCTGAAGAGTTTAACGGTTTAACCCTCTTCCTCTTCTTCGTCCCAGCCTAATTCTTGATCGGAGCTGCAGACGATAGCGTCGACCCAGCGTGGTGCAGAGAGAGGGAATCTGAGAAATGGGCATGCAATTAAGGGCTATCTGTTATCATATTCATCAAAATAGTTCATTGATACCACCAACATCGCTGACATCGCTGCCGTCATTTTCTCCGGCAATTTCATCGCTGTCCAAGACACATTTCGTTCAAAACAATGTGGTTGTTTTAGAAAGGTGTCTTGGTTTTTATCGTAGTGATGGGAGCAGTATAATTAGCAGCATAGGAGGAATTAAAGGAAGAAGAAGAGTAGAACATGGGGTGGTGGCGACATCGAGCAACGTGGCGGCATCGTTCTGTGATGATTGGAAACCTGGGAAGCGGTCTGCAGCTCCTTCCCACAGCGACGTCCTCTGGCCTTCTGCAGAGGCATTCGCAGAAATGGACAGCGTAAGCCATGCCGTTAATGGGTTTTGCCGGCCAGCGAATTTGGGTTTTACTGGAGCGAAATTGTCGGCCAGCTCTGTGCTGGACGGGCAGCTCCATTAATGGGTTTTTCTTTTGGATGTACAATACTAGTAGAGTGAAGAAAATAGGAGTGGGTCGAGTGGGGATCAGAGGGTGAAGACTAAAGGGGAAGAAGAAGACTGGAAGAGGGCTAAGAAGAAGAAGAAGTTGCTAAGGAAAGCCGTCCCACATTGCTAAGGAAAGGGCAACCCCCACGCTTCTTTTTCTATAAAAGGCTCCACATCCTTCCTTTTAAAAACTAACCATCCAAGCTTCCTCATGGCATTGGGCTAGGCCAGCTAGGTGCATAGCCAAGCGGCCTAAGCCTAAGCTAGAGCCCGTTTAAGAATGTAACTGGGCAAGGAAGGAAAAAGTTTAAAAGTTCGGTTTTGTATGTTAAGCTGAGCTTGGTCTCGAGAGCTTAGCTTGCTTATAGGCGAGCTTCTATGAGCTCGAGTCATGATTTCTTTTTGGTGAGTTCGAGTCGAGCTTGAGTCAAGGTTTTTTTTTGGTGAGCTCGAGTCATGATTTCTTTTTGGTGAGTTCGAGTCGAGCTTGAGTCAAGGTTTTTTTTTGGTGAGCTCGAGCTAGGACTTTTCTTTGGTGAGCCAAGTTTGAGCCTAAATATGCCAAGTTTGAGCCCAATATTTAGGCTCGTGGTAAAGCTCGGCTCGAGTTCGATTGAAAATTAAATGAGTTGAGCTTGGACAGCCTAAGCTCTCTCAAGTTCGGCTCATTTACATTCCTAATTACACTAATACTACTAAAACAAGGAAACAGAGTAGTGTACAATAACTAAAAACACAAAAATATAACATAAAGGGTCGCATGCGCTCGATGGTGCAATCGATCGCACCCATCGGTCGCTCTGACAGAGAGGACAAGGAAACAGAGTAGTGTACAATAACTAAAAACGCAAAAATATAACATAAAGGGTCGCATGCGCTCGATGGTGCAATCGATCGCACCCATCGGTCGCTCTGACAGAGAGGATCGAGGGCGTGTGCTCGATGGTGCGATCGATCACACCCATCAGTTGCTCTAACAGAGAGGATCGAGCAAATGTGCTCGATCGTGCTCATCAATCGCTCTAACGAAGACAATTGAGTGTATGTGCTCGATTGCAGTCATTGAGCACAATTCCAGAGAAGGCTGATCTTCGGTCCTCTGCTGCACCTTTAGTCTGGGAACGCGTCATCATCCTCTAGGGTGGTTCCACCTTGACATCCCTCCTCTCCTTTCTCATATACTCCCAAGCATCCTGGTCTACATCATCCTCCCCAGGATGGACAGAATTCGCCCTTGAATTCGCATCCTCCTCCGATGAGTCTTCAATGAATGGCACAAGATGTTTGACATTAAAAAAATCCAAGGTGTTGATGTGGCTGGGCAACTTCAGCTAATATGCATTAGGATTGATCTTCTTCACAATCTCGACTGGACCAATCTTGCATGCCGCCAACTTGTTATACTCTCCAACAGGAAATCGATCTTTAGTTAAAACTGCCCACACAAAATCACCTTCTTCAAACTCTAATGGACGCCACTTCTTATTCGCTTCTACTTTGTACTTCGCCATTGACTCCTATAGATTTTTGATGGTTAATTTGTGGCCCCCTTGAATCTGTGCAATAAGCTCCTCCGCTTTGTTGTGTGTGCTCTTCAAATCAGGTAGAGGTGCTAGGTCCAATGGCGCTCGTGGATTAACTACATAGATGATGGTAAAGGGACTAAGACCCGTGCTTCGATTAGTTGACTGATTGTAAGCGAACTCCGCTTGGTACAACTGCTAGTCCCATGCCTTGAGATGCTCTCCCACTAAACTCCGAAGTAAAGCTCCTAACGACCGATTGACCACTTCCATTTGACCGTCTATTTGAATATGATATGCACTACTAAAATCGAACTTAGTATGAGATAGTTGCCACAAGCATCGCCAAAAGTGGGTAAGGAATCGCGCCATGTAGTCGATAGACTTCCTGGAAATACAATTGTGCCACATTCATGGCATCAGCAGTCTTTTTACAGGCAATGAAATGAATCATCGTAGAAAAACGATCAACAACCACAAAGATAGAATCATTACCTTTTTGTGTTCGAGGTAGGCCCAATACGATGTCCATGCTCACATTCATCCATGGGCCCTCCGGAATGGGCAACGGCATGTACAACCCTGCATTAGTAACTCCTCCTTTCAATACTTGGCACACTCTACAACATCGCACAAATTTTCCCACTTCCTTCCACAAGGTCGGCCAATAGAATTGTTCTGCTACCAAAAGGACCATTTTTGTCTTGCCCCATGTGCCTTTCATTATAGCACTCTTGGATGATTTTAAGCCTTAGACTGCAGTTGGGAATGCATAATTGATGCCCTTTGAAGAGGAACCCATTATACAACCCATAGTCACTCCTCACCCCTGAGTTATATCTCCAACAATGGGTCTAAAGAAGGAATCAATATGCAACAATTCTTTTATAAAGTCAAAGCCAAGTACCTCATTTTTCATTGTGACCAAAAGTGTTGACTTTCAGTTAAGGGCATTGGCCACCTTGTTCAATGCTCCTTCTTTGTGCTTAATGGTGAAATAAAATTGTTGGACATACGCAGCCCACTTAGCATGCCGAGACGATAGTTTATCTTGACTATTGAGATGTTTCAAAGCCTCATGGTCCGAGTACAAGATAAAATCATTGTAGGCTAGGTAAGAACTCCAATGCCTCAATAATTGCACCAATGCATAAAACTCCACATCATAGGTGCTATAGTTGAGCCTTGAACCACTCAACTTTTCGCTAAAGAATGCCACTGGTTTCCCTCCTTGACTTAACACCGCTCCAATGCCGACTTTGGAAGCGTCACAATGTAACTCAATAGGGACTTCAAAATCTGGGAGCACAAGCAATGGAGCCGTCATTAGTTTAAGCTTGATCAACCCAAACAACTTCGTCGCCGCTTCGCTCCAAGCAAACTTTCCTACTTTCATGCATTCTATGATAGGCGCCATAGTAGTGCTAAAGTCATGATTGAAACACCTATAAAACAACACCCATCCATGAAAACTTCTAACTTCATGTAACGTAGTAAGGATGGGCCAATCTCTCACAATTGCTACCTTGGATTCATCCACCACCAATCCATCCTTAGACACCACATAACCAAGGAAAAGGACCGAATCCTTCATTAATGAACACCTAGCAGGTGAAGCATAAAATTTCTCCCTCCGGAGCATACAAAATACCTCCCGTACATGTTAAATATGCTTCTCTTTGTTGGGGCTATAGATGAGGATATCATCAAAATATATTGCCACAAACTTTCCAATGAATAGTTGGAAGGCTTGATTCATCACTTTCATGAAAGTACTAGGGGTATTAGATAGCCCGAATGGCATCACCAACCATTTATACAGTCCCTCTCACGTCTTAAACACAGTCTTCCACTCATCACTTGGCCGTACCCGAATTTGGTGATACCCACTCCGTAGGTCAAGTTTTGAGAAAATAATTGCCTCGCTCAACTGGTCCAACAAGTCATCTAACCTAGGGATAGGAAATCTATACCTTACTATGATCTTGTTGATGGCTCGACTATCCACACACATCCTCCATGTGCCATCCTTCTTGGGCGTGAGCAATGCCAGTATTGCACACGGACTCAAACTCTCCCGAATGTGCCCTTTGGCCAATAACCCTTCCACTTGTCGCCTTAATTCTTCATACTCTTTGGGGCTCATGCGGTAGTGTAGTCGACTAGGCAAACTCAATCCCAACACTAAGTCGATCTGATGTTGTATGTCACGAAGAGGTGGTAGCTCATCGGGTAGTTCGCTCGGAAATACGTCCCCAAATTCCTCCACCAACCCCTTAGCCTCTTCCGACAACTCTTCCCTTTCGGAACTCTCCTTGTTCAATAGTAAGTACACCAATTTTGATGATAACATCTCCGTGATAAACTCTCATTTTGCCGATAGAGATTGGGAGAGACTCGCGTCCTTGGTGGATTTAAGGCTATTTCCCAAGCTTGGTAAGAGTGTTATTTTCATAGTACCTGTCATGAAGCTATAGGTGTTCGTCCTTCCATCATGGTGTGCACTTCGGTCATACTACCACGGTCTCTCCAACAATAAGTGGCATGCATCCATTGCTATGACATCACACCAGATCTTATCCTTATATCTAACTCCAATTGAAAAAGACACTAAACAACGTTTAAAAACTACTACCTCAGTGCCTTTTTTGAGCCACTCCAAACTGTAGGGGTTAGGATGTTGCTCCCTTTTCTAGGGACAACTTATTTACCATTTCTTCAGCCACGACATTCTCACAATTGCCCGAGTCAATGACAAGTTGACATACCTTGCCCTCTATAGTACACCTTAAGTGAAAAAGATTATGTCGCTGCTCGTCTTCATCTTCCGCCTTCCATGGGGTGAAGCACACCTTTCTCACCATAAATAGAGGACCATCATCCCCTGTGACAAATTCTTCCTCGCAACCGTCCATCTTCATCAAAATCTGCCTCTTGTTCCTCTCCAACGCCTTGCTCCTTAAATGTAACGCCCCGAGAATTAATTAACTAGTAATTAATTCCACAGTTCATCTCCCAGCCTTATTCCACTCTAAACAAGACCTCCGGGACCTCTACTCCTCAAAAACAAAGGATACTAAGCAGTGGAAGAAATAAAGTTCTATAAACATTAATCATTACAACCAGAGCGTCTACCAAAGAACATCAAAGTAGCCGAAATCATACTATATACATCTCATCATTACAAGGGATCTATGCTAAATCTTAATATGAAGCATGCATCAAGCCCTAAGTTTATAACATAACTCAAAAGTACTAGTTACCATGAGTACCTGCCTAAGCATGCAATGAGTCCTCAAGCACCTCTTGGATCAAATCCTCCAGCATAGCTAGGTGCTTCACGGTAACCACTATCTATAACAGCATAATTATACATATGAAAAAAAAAAGGGAAATAATACAAGGGTAAGTCCAACAACTTAGTGAGTAGAAATCCACATGACGTACCCGTCATTAATTTGTGGATTCTTTTATTTATGAAACACGTGCAACATTATAAGATGACAATTTATCATGCAAGTGATATATATATTATAATATATGCTTATAATTATGAGTAACAGTAATAGTTCAATAATATAGTCTATCCGAGATATTAACCATTCTCAGCAGGGTTAACGCTGTCCCAAAGGACTTATAGTACAATGTCGGTGCCCCAGCCATTGTACATCATACCGTACGTAACACTAGCGGCACGATCGAGTTCAACCTCGAGTGGACCACACTACTAATAACATCCGTCCTATAGTGATCATCCATTGGGAATGACTGTATCATTGATCACGAAACCATTAGATAGAAAGCCCCCCCATACACACACACATTGACAACAAAGCTAACTTGTATAGTAAGCCCATGGCCATTATACTGCATATACCGGTGTACCATGTCATACGATGTAATTAATCTTATCAGTCTTTTATATGCACAGTTTTACAAGCCTCATTGTTATCTTATCAACACACGTTTTCACAAAAGAGAGTTTGCATTGGTTCCAAAATGTATTTCATGAGAGTTGTAAAATATGCATGTTTGACATATATAAAATATGTGCAATGCAGGAAAAGTAACAATAAAATATCCAAGTGAGTTTGTACTCACCTAGGTCGTAAAGTTTCTCCATGTAATTTTCTTGTCGAATACTGAGAAAAGACTTATCATTATTTTACTTCTACTACATCATAACTCTATAACAAGGAAACATGAGTTATGGGACGGCTGGTGAAAATAAAGTTCCCTATCACATACTGGCTGTACGTCCAGGGTCGGGGCCGTACATCCACTGTGACACTTCGGGCCGTACGTTCAGTCTCGAGAACGTACGTCCGTTTCGAGGTTTTTAGGAAGAACCTCATTTTCTCCACTTGTCCTCCTATTCTCCAAACAACTCCTAAGCCTGTCAAAGGGCTTCCTATGGTCTCTTAAGTCGAAATGAAACCTCAAAGTAATGCAATCATGCTAAGTTATCAAAACACTAATCATAAACAAGATCTAAAGCATAACTAGGGTAACAACTACAACTAGCTCTATGAAACAACAATCGTGTAGCATAACGACATATTTAAAAAGGTAAGGAACCAAACGTTACCTCCTTGAAGCGAAACCTCAAGAGTTCCTACACCGAAACACTCATGAAACCTTACAAACACTCACAAAACGGTCTACCAACAACCTAGGGCGAAGAGAGGGGTTTAGGGGCGGAATAAGTGTGAAATGGGCGAGGGGGTTAGGGATTATTTATAGGGCCAAAAAGTAGCAGACGTCTTGTCATAAGGGTGTACGTCCAGTACTATTTCACAACGGTCCAAAGGCTATTTCGTACAACCAGGTATTACCCAGTGGATTCTGTTAACAGTACCGCGTACATCTGGTACTTTGGCATACGTCTGTTGTACTATTCACAGAGTACAATTGTACTATCTGTCAAAGTGTTCGTCTGATGGGGGACCACCGTACATCCACACTAAAAAACAAGAGCATACGTTTGCCAACCCTAGCATACATCTGCACTAAAAGACAAACCATAAGACAAATTCTCAAAATACCTTTTTGGCTGATTTTAGTGACCTAAAGTCCAAATTAACCATGTAACTAAGCTACGTATGCCTAGTTAAATATTTGGGTCACTACATCAAAGGCTCCCCTCACTTCACCAAGTAGACCTTTACCATACTTCTCTCCCTTATGACAATAAGTCATCTGGTGACCCGATTCACTGCACCAGAAGCACTTAAGACCAGTAGTTGCCTCGGTTTGGCTTGGCTGTCCAACGGTAGTGGTCATCTTGCTTGGGTTGTTTGGTGGAGTAAACCCCTGATTCGTAAATGAACCACCCGAACCGTTGTAGCTCCCAATACCCCTACACCCAAATGTGCCTAAGGAACCTCGCACCGACGTCTTCTCAATAAGTAAGTCCCTTTGGTAGGCCTCCGAAACAGTGTTAGGATCAAAGAGGTTTAATGTGTCTTGGATTTGTGGTCGTAAACCTCCAATGTACCAGGACACTAATTGCTCATCTGACTCTGATAGGTTAACCCATGCCAATAGCTTGTAAAACTCCTCCATATACTCATCTACAGACTTCGAACCTTGTCTCCACTTTTGCAGCCTTTGGTACATAGTCCGAAAGTAATTATGGGGCGGAAAGGCAAGTCGCATCTTACTCAATAGTTTCTCCCAACTAGTGATCAACAATTTGCCTCTCTGCACCCTTGCCTGCTTCAACTGTTGCCACCATGCCGCAGCTCTACCCCGAAACTTGGTTGCGACCAAAGAAACCTGTCAGTTTTCAGGCACCCCCTTGAAGTCGAGAATTTCTTCAACTGCCGTTACCCAATCCAAAAATTTCTCAGGTTGCATACCCCCTGAAAATTTTGGAATATCCAGTTTGAACCCACTCTCCCACCAATTAGCATGAGCTTGCGCGAGGGATTGACGTCCCTGCATTCGGTGCTCTGCAAAAAGGTTTGCTGATCCATAACCGTCATCATCTTCGTCTTCCTCTTCCGCCTGCTGGGGTGGAGTTCGATGTCGACACCTATCGTAGAGGCGCAATTCGGCCAGTTGGTTAGTGAGGTCTTCAATCTGAGCCCTCACAGCCGCCTGTGGCTCCTTGTTATCCCCCTTCAGTGTTGTCCCTTGATCTTCATGAACTGATTCATCGCGATTGTACACATCATGCAAAGTTGAAAAACAGTTGCCCTTTCTTCTTGTGACCAGATCCATGAAAAGAAACTTGCGCTCTAATACCAACTAATGTAACCTGACACGTAACGGAAGCAAATAAAACAATACAAGAAAAAGGATAAGTAATTCTAGATCTTGAGTCTATCAAGGATCTGAGAATTCGTCTCTAAAATACAGAGTCTCTTTGTAAATCAAAGGAAAATATGAAGAAAACTCAACTATGAGAATTCTTATTATAGCAAACTGCAATTAATAATAAAAAACTGAGTTATTTGGAGGCTATAAACATGTATATATATAGCCTCAAGACCAACAAAGTACGGAATAGGAACTTTAAAACCTTAATACTACTAAAAAAAGAAACAAAGTCATGTAAAATAACTAAAAAAGCAGAAATTTAACATAAAGGCCCGCATGCGCTCGATGGTGTGATCGATCACACCCATCGGTCCTTTGACAGAGAGGATCAAGCGTATGCACTCGATGGTGCACTCGATCACACCAATCAATCGCTCTAATAGAGAGGATCGAGCAGATGCGCTTGATCACGTTCATCAGTTGCTCTAACAAAGATGATCGAATGTATGCACTCGATCGTAGTCATTGAGCGCAATTCCAGAGAAGGCTGACCTTCAGTCCTCTACTGCAACTCTAGCCTGGGAACGCGTCATCATCCTGTAAGGTTGTTCCACCTTAACATCCCTCCTCTCCTTCCTCGTATACTCCCAAGCATCCTGGTGTAGATCACAAAGCTATGAGGTTAATTACAACGTCATAAAGACAAATATAAAAATCTTACAATCAAGTCTTATCTATAACTTCAACATTTGCTAACTCATGTCCAAACTTCAGTTAGAGTACTCCTTGCAGCCTCACAAAAACCATTTTTTTTGGTTATTTTGGTAAGGCAATTTAACCAAAATGGCCTAAATGTCCACTTTTCAGCCTCACTTCTTTAACAAAAAAAAGTAGTGAGGTTCAAAAAAAAAAAAAAAAGTAGTGAGGTGGACAATACTCACCAAATTTAAAATTTATTATTCACTTCCTTATTCATTAAACAACTCATTTCTCTCTCTTCTTTTTTGCTTTTCGTTTCACTTTCTTTCTTTAATTGTTAAAAAAAGAATAAACAAATATTTGAAAAATGATATTTAAATTGAATAGTGAAAGTAGATTGTTAAAATAGTGAGGCTGCTGGGATGTTCGAAAAAAGTGAGTTATTAAAATAACTAAAAATGTACCTTTGGTTATTTTGGTGAGTAAAATTCGATGAGGCTGCTAGGAATGCTCTTATAGAGTAGATTTGCTTCAAGCATACTCAATCTAATACATAGGTAGCCCATATTCCTAACTTTATTTTTCCAGTCATAAGAGCAAAGTCCTCACACCAAAACTAATCCTTCTTGACCCAAAGGCCAGGACAAAAGTCTTCACTCCAAAGATCACTCATGAAAACAAATCTAAGGAGAAGTCAAACCTTTATTCAATAAAACAACAAAAACACAATAAAAAACTAGCAAACAACTACAATAGGCGGGGTGAGGGAGGCAAATCACACTAGTTGTCATGTGGTGGATGAGATGGAGCTGTTTTGTGCTGATGGGCAAGGACGGAGCCAAAATAATTTATGGGAGGAGGCCAGCCAAAAAAAAAATTGGTTCTTTAGAATTTTTTATTATTATTATTATTATTATTTTTTTTTTTTTTTTTTAACTAAAGACTACCTAAAGACCAAAAAAGTGAGCATTTGAAAGTATGGGCAAAAAATAAAAATAAAAACATAATGGGTATAGCCTAAAAAATTAAGAATAGGGCCAAAAGTTTTTATTGGATATGGCCATAAAATCTAAAATAGGGCCAAAAATTTTTTTGGAGGGGACCAAATAGCTAAAATTAGAACCAAATTTTACATTTTATTTATTTATTTTTACTTCTTTTTATTTTTTCCTTTTTTTTGGGGGGGGCATGGCCCACCCCGGTCCCTAGGCCTGTAAACGAGCCGAGCCGAGCCGAGCTTTGGCAAACTCGGCCCGACTCATTTAGGAAATAAAATAAACGAGCCGGTCTCAAGCTCAAGCCGAGCTTCAGACCCCCGGCTCAAGATCGACTCGATGAGGCTGGTTGCACACTCGAGATCGAGCTCGGGACCGTTAAAGGGGCATTATCGAGCCGAGCCCTCGACTCGCTCGAACTTAGAAGAGAGAGAGAAAGAGAGACGCAGAGCGTGAAGACGAGAGGATTTGTGCTGGGCGAGGATGACGGCGAGAATCTGGATTTGGTAGATCTGGATCGACAGACGGCGAGGCGTGAACAGCAGTGAAACTGAGAGACAAAGAGGTGAGGACGACAGCAAAAACGAGAGCCAGCGAGGGGAGGACAGCAGAGAAACGGGAGTCCTCACAATCACGGACGAAGGCAGTGAGAGAAACGAGAGATTTTGAGAGGATGAGATGACTGAGATGTTAGGTGTTTGAGGAAAGGGTGCAGCTGAAGAAAGGAAAGAATGGAGCTGAAATGAGGAAGGAGTCATTACTTCGGGGAGATGCGGTCTCTGCGAAAATGAGAAAAGAAAGAGGAAGATATTTTAGCATTAAGGGACACGTGGTTGGCAGAAAGGAGAAGTCTGTGGAGGAAGTAACATGTGGGCTTAAGCTGGCAATCTGGCATGCATTTAGGAAATAAAAGGTTTTTGGTGAGGAAGCACGTGGAGCATTCAGCTTTGGAGCATTTAGCTTTGGACCATGTACTACAGGCTGGCAACAGCTATGATAGAAAAACTCCTTACCGAGAATAACTCCAACATTGAACAAGGGTGATGTGTCATCTCAATTAATACTATATTTTTTTTAAAAAAAAAATAAGCAATTTTAGAAAGACAAAAAAATTATTTAATGTGAAGGTCAACTGAGAACTCTATAATGAACAAGTGCAAGAACTAATATTAATATATATTTTTTTTTTAAGATAATCTTTCATATTCATTTTTAAAAAAAAAGATAAGAGCATTAAGCTCTTACATTATAGAGTAAAAGCTATGAGGTTACAACATCATAAAAACAAAAATCTTATAATCAAGTCTTATTTATGGCTTCAACATTCGCTAACTTATATCCAAATTTCAGTTGTAGAACAAATTTGTTAAAGGCAAACTCAATCTAATACATATATATCTCATATGTGTTTAATACAATTTTCTAGATTTTGTTTGCAGTTAGACATGCGAAACATAATTAGGGTTGACTATTTTATTTTTATTTGATTGTCTTATTTATTACTATCGGTTTTTTAAGTTTTTTTTTTTTGAAAGGAAAGTCTTATTTATTTCGGAATATTTCATATTCATATGATGTTAATGCTTTTTAAAAAAAAATTAAGGTAGGAGCCGTAATTAAAGTGTACAAATTATTTAGTAGGGGTTTGCTAAGAGTTCTCCCCTAGTGTTCTCCTATCGTTCTCACAGTCCTACGTGGGACAAAACCTATGGGTGGAAGGTTAACCTTTCAATGATGGTATCACCCAAAATGAATTTGATCATTCTAAATTTAGTCCTAATGCCTCAATTTTGATGCTTATGTCTCAAATTTGGTGCTAATGCCTAAAAAAACCGGTGGTGGAGACTACTACAATTTTATTTTTTCTTAAATCATTTTTCACGTACAACTGGGAGAACGTTAGGAGAACATTAGAGGGAGAACCCCTAGCATTTTCCTATTTAGTATGTTAATACTTGCATTTTATTTTATTTTTTGACATGTCCACATAAAGGAAGGGGGAGGAGGATTTGAACTTCAGACCTCTGCTTCATTAGGCGTGCTCCACAGTTGATTGATCTATTCCTTGGGGCGTACGCATTTTAACTATTAAATATAAGTATATATTTAATTAGTCAACAAATGTATATTATATACATAATATACATACAAATATTAAGTAACATATAATTATTATTTTTTGTCAAAATAACCTATAGTTAATTATACTCGATTAGTAATTTAATATATACTACTTAGTTAATGTGTTAGTTTATTAATTAACTAGTTACTAGTTAGTATGTAATACTAATATATAACAATATACATATAAATATTGAGTAACCTATAGTTAATTATATTTACTTAATATATATCAATTAACTAGACAATATGCTAGTTTATAACTAACTAGTTAGCATGTTAATTAATACATACACATATAAATATTAAATAACCTATATAACATATATTACTTAATTACTAATATACAAATTTATATAACTCTTTTTTGTAATATATGTGTCTAAGATCTATAAACGAGCTAACGAGCTAGGCTAACGAGCCGGGCGAGTCAGACGAGCTCAAATTAAACGAGTCGAACTCACGAGCCCCCGTCGAGCTTAATCGAGCGAGCCGGGTATGTGTCACTAGCTAATCGAGCGAGTTTCAACAGTAACAAGCGAGCTTGTACAGTGTCGAGCTCAAGTTCGGGTTGAGTTAAGTCGAGCGAGTATTGAGCGAGCTGTCGAGTGTGTCGACTCATTTACAGCCCTACCGGTCCCCCCCTCCCTCCATCATTGTTGATGGGTAACTAAGGAGCCGGGGAGCATAGTAGGCCAGCGCGTGGCTGAGCGAAACTAGTTGAGGAGAATAGATCTAAAGCTCAACCAATTTCAGTGAGGCGAAGAGTGGCACAACACAGTGGAGGGTGGAAAAAGGCAGCGTAACATAAGTAAATGAATGGCCGGAGCAACTAGATTGGTTGGAAAAAAAAAGAAGGAAAAAACAAGGAGAGGGACGAAAGAAGAGGGGGAGTAAGGAGGGAGGGGAAAGTCTTGCTCCCTTCTCCTCATAGGTTTGGTTTTTTCTCTCTACGTTTTCTCTTTATTTTTGGCCATTATCGATGACTATCTATCTTACAAAATGAAATCGTAAAAAAAATTAAAAAAAATAAAATTTTTTGTTGAACTAGCAAAGAACTGAAGAAGTATGTTTAGATCCGTGTGGGACCGTTGACGGCTACACACGTTTTTCTTTTTGACATCGCTCCACACGTTTTTCACTTGTTCTAGAACGTTGCCTTTTCTTTCGTTTTAGGTATTCCTGAGTCAGAGTAACTCCCATGACTGTCCCTTCCCCCTCATATACATCCTCTTGCGATACCCCATCTCCTTGATTCACGCCACCTCTTCCGGTCCCCTGTTTTTTTTTTTGTGTGTCCCTTTGACTTCGTGCGACTGTATATACATCAAGCCTTCCTCAAAATACTTTCCATATATATCCATGGAAAATCAATGCTCTACCCATTCCCGACAATCTCGCTCTTAATTAATATCAACACAATCCAGAAAGAAAAGGAAAGGATTAGAGAAATATTTTTATTTCTATATCATATTACAACTATAAAAATAAAAAATAAAGACACCCTTTTAACATAGTTTGTCAACACATGCACTAAAGCAATTCAAAAAGTAGTTTGATAATATTGGTGCGATGAACATGTGCCGTTGAATATAGTCACCGCCTTTTTTCTCCACAAGAGAAAAAGCAGATCCTATGGAGAATTTTAATTTGGCAAATTGACTCCAACAGTATCGATTTCGAAACTAGTCTGTCCAGAGAGTGATTATGTCCTAAAAAGTCCATTTTTCAGTTTATTTTTTCATGAAGGTTCAGACGGGCAATGGAGGATTTGGTAGATCCCCAGCAGCCCCCTGTCTCCACCGGACCACCACTGTGCTGAAGCGAGTTCACAAATGGTACATCATGACACAAAAGCATCCAGCGTTTTCCACACGCTCTGTAACGAATTGTGTAGAAGTGAGCTGTGTCACAAGAACAATTCTTTGTTTTCTTTGTTCACCCATTCTTGTCTTCTTCTACCATTTTTCTGTAATTACTAACTACCATTTTTCTTCCTCTTCTATAACAACGAGTCACTCAATCTTCTTAGATATGTATGTAGCCTTTATACTGATCTCCCAAATTCCTCATGTTTTACAATAATCTCTTAAATTAAAATGCTCTTAGTTTTTAATTAGATTTATTCTTATTTGAAATGAAACTAGGCTTGGGAGTTGGGGAGAGACGATCGAAGTTTGGACTTGATGGAGGCTAAGTTATCCTTCTTCCACTTCTATTATATTGAGATTCATTAACATTGGTCTTCTTAGTGTCCAAGAAAGCCAAATTGATCGACCTACCATGTCTGATGTAATCTCAATGATTAGCAATGAACATGCACCTCTTCCTATACTTAAGCAACCAGCGCTTTCCACATGCCGAAATATGATGGACACAAATTGTAGGAAATTTCTCAAAAAATAGTGTAACTATTTCAGTAATGGAAGTTCGATGATTGATTCTTATGTGAAAGAAAAGAAATGTTGGAGAAGTAATCTTTTCAGCCTAATTCCTATGTCGCTAAATGTTGTCTTAGTTCACTCATATTTAGTTTTGTTGCCAATAGTACTATTAAGATAGAATTTGTAAGTTTTAACGGGATCTAAGTATAATTTTTGCTTATGTCTTTTTATGCTTATTCACATAAGAGACAGAATGTTAACAACTAATTCAAGCACTCATCTACTCAATATTTTAGACCCAAATTATGACTAATTCGACTGCACATCAAAACTATACTTGTGATTTGTTAACCTAACATTATAACTATACCTTCAAATTATGTGATACGCATATCTTCAAGCACACATGTTGAAGATTTTGAACCATAATTAACTTGCAAGGAACGATACTCCATCTCCGTGATTCACGCCACCTCCTTGGGTCCCCTGTTTTTGCGTCCATTATCGACTTCGCGCAACTCCTGTTATGCCAGGCAGGAATTCTGATCACTCGGAAAGAAAAGTTTGTCTCAAGTCGATATGGACAAGATAAAAGTGTTGGAAATACACAATTACGACAAAAAGAGCTCAGCGTTTTCCAAACGTAATCTGTAGAAGGAATGGCCAGCAATCTTTTGGAAGTGATCTTTGTCACAAAAAAAGTCCCTAGTCTTTTTGGTCTATGTTCCTTGGGAAGCCTCAAAAGTCCGAAGGCAAGCCAACCAGAGAGCTCATTTGGCTCCAAAATGGGATGTGGCTCACAGTTCCTTTGTATTCTTTTCTTTCTTCTGGTTTTTTGCTACTTGCTCCTTCCCCTTCTTTCTGTATTGCTTAGAACAAAAAGGGACCAGGTTTTCTTCTAGCATTTTTCTGTAATTATTAACTGCTTTACAGCAAGTTATATAGAGGGATATTGTATATGAGTAGCATGACGAGGAAGCCATGGCTCTTATTTCCTCTGCTTCTACTCCTGTCTTATTACAGAGCATGCTTCTCCATAGTTGGTGATACCCTTTCACCAGGTCACTCTATTTCTCATTCAAAGAGAGAGACAATAGTATCTCAAGGTGGCACTTTTGAGCTGGGTTTCTTCAAACCAGGAACTTCATCAAAAATCTACCTAGGCATATGGTATAAAGGGTTTCATGAGGAAATTGTTTGGGTAGCAAATAGAGAAAACCCTTTGTCTGACCCATCTTCCTCAAGGCTATGCCTCTCAGAATATGGCAATCTACTCCTTTTTGAAGGTTCCTCCGAGATCCCAGTTTGGTCAACAAATTTGACATTTCTCCGGTCAAATATTACTGAAGCAGTCCTTGGGGATAATGGAAATTTTGTTTTGAGAGGTAGATCGAACACATCTTCTATATTTTGGGAGAGTTTCGACCATCCAACTGATACATTGTTGCCAGGTTCGAAGCTTCGGGTCAATAAGGTTACTGGAAAATCACGGCAACTCATTTCATGGAAAAATTTAGAAGATCCAGCACCTGGTGTGTTCTCATTCGGGTTAAACCCAAATGGAAGCAATCAGTTTTTCTTAGAGTGGAACAGATCCCAAATTTATTGGAGTTCGGAAGTATGGAATGGAAAATCTTTCGGCTTAATTCGTAACAGGAACTTTATCTTCAACTACACATTTGAGTCAAGTAAAAATGAAAGTGAGAGATATTTTACTTACTATCCTTATAATCCTTCTAACCTTGCTAAGTATCAGCTTGACCAAACAGGACAACTGAAGGGTTATCTTATGTCTGGCGTCTCCATTTGGAATACACTTTGGACTGCACCGACAAACCTATCTGATGTCTATGCTTTGTGCGGTGTATTTGGCGTGTACCGTGAGAATTCCTCAAGCTCCTGTGAATGTTTAAAAGGTTTTGAACCATTTTCGATGAACAACACCAGACTAAATGATTGGTCAGATGGGTGTGTGAGGAAATCCCCTTTGCAGTGTAAGAATAATACGTATGGTAATGGCAAAAAAGATTGGTTCTTGAAAATATCAAACATGCGATTGCCTGTTTCTTCGAAAGCATATTTGGCCTTAAATGCTAGCAGATGTGAATTGGCTTGCATGGAAAATTGTTTTTGCACGGCTTATGCTTATAATAGGAGTGGGTGTGTGATATGGGAAGGAGATCTTTTGAACTTGCAGCAACTCTCAGATGGTGGTGAAGTTGAACAAGATATTTATCTCAGACTTGCTGCTGATGAGCATCTTGATCCAAGTACCAAAGGCAAGATGAGTGAAACGAAAATTATAGTTAGCTAATACTTAATTACATTCTCTTAATTCGTTTTGATTCAATACTTCATTCTCTGGTATGGTTGAACTAATAGTGATTTTTGTCATCATAATTAGGCAAAAAGTGGAAAGTGTGGGTAGCTGTGCTGATCCCTGCAATAGGACTTATCTCATGTCTCTCAATTTGCTTTTCATGCAAGGGAAAGCTCATTTGCATAGGTAAGTGTAAATGTTCTCATTGTATATGGAAATCACTTTAAAAAAAATTACAAAGAAGTCAACATTAATCCAAGACAAGGAACTTATGACAAGTCCTTGTTCTTAGGAAAGTCCTTGTTCTAATTATTGTCATTAGTTGGTGATGGATCGATCCCCACAAACTTCACCATGTCTTCGGGAAGGAGCTTTGCAATTATTTGGTCATTTTACTAAAATGGGAATGAATTACTAAATTATTAGTACTTATTTGTGAAATGACTAAATAAACTTACCTTTAGATGCTGGCATTGCTCAGAGCAGTTGAACTTTGGTGAACCTAATGATGTCACCTCAAATTGATTTTCCCGGACCAATTAAGCACTACACTTCCACGTATAGTGACCAATTCTTATCATTCTAGATCAAACAGGAGAGAGCCCTTCAAATAATAATCTACTATTATTTGATTTTGATATTGAACTCCATGCAATCAATGATGGAATGAACACCGAAAATAATACGAAGAAACGAGAGAAGGATGCTGAGTTACCACTATTTAGTTATGAGAGTGTATTAGCTGCAACAAATAATTTCTCAGCTGCAAATAAACTTGGACAAGGAGGTTTTGGACCTGTCTACAAGGTACGTTACATTTTATTGATGAATGTGCTTTGAACACTATTAATAAAAACTACATTAATGGTAAACCTTCATGAAAGTTTAAAGAGTTTATGGTTCTTCTTCTTAGGGAAAATTACTCAGAGGACAAGAAATTGCAGTGAAAATGCTTTCAAAAAGATCTAGACAGGGAATTGAGGAGTTCAGAAATGAGACAATACTAATTGCAAAACTCCAGCATAGAAATCTTGTCAGGCTCTTAGGTTGTTGTATCGAGCGAGATGAAAAGATATTAATATATGAGTACATGCCTAATAAAAGTTTGGACTTCTACCTTTTTAGTAAGTGCACTTTTATGTATATATTTGTATATTTTGGTTTTCTCATGTGTTTCTAGGTTCTTATGCACTAATTTCCTTGATTGTACTATTTAAATAGATCCAACCAAGAAAAAGATGTTAGGTTGGGAGACACGCATACGCATTATTGAAGGGATTGCTCAAGGGCTTCTTTATCTCCATCAATATTCAAGGTTACGAATAATACATAGAGATCTAAAACCGAGTAATATTCTCTTGGATAGTGACATGAATCCAAAAATATCAGATTTTGGCATGGCTCGAATAGTTGGAGACAATGAAACACAAGCAAACACAAACCGAATTGTTGGCACTTTGTAAGTATGCAACTTGTTTTACATTTGATATTTTCAATTCCTAGCTAAATTCATTGAGCAAGCTACTGATAGGTTTGTTTACTAAATTTTGGAATGTAGTGGCTATATGTCTCCCGAATATGCTATGGATGGTTTGTACTCAATAAAGTCTGATGCGTTTAGCTTTGGAGTATTGGTGTTAGAGATTGTAAGCGGCAAGAAGAACACTAGCTTCTATAACAACGAGTCACTCAATCTTCTTAAATATGTATGTAGCTTTTATACTCTCCCAAAATCCTCATGTTTTACTATAATCTTTTAAATTAAGATGCTATTAGTTTGTACTTAAATTTAGTCTTGTTTGAAATGAAACTAGGCTTGGGAGTTGTGGAGCGATGACCGAAGTTTGGACTTGATGGAGCCAACAATAAGATATCCTTCTTCCACTTCTATTATGTTGAAATTCATTAACATTGGCCTCCTATGTGTCCAAGAAAGCCCGACTGATCGACCTACCATGTATGATGTAATCTCAATGATTAACAATGAACATGCACCTCTACCTACACCTAAGCAACCATCATTTTCCACAAGCCGAAATATGATGGACAAAAATTCAGCAGTTGATAGTTCAAGAAATTGCTCAAAAAATAGTTTAACTATTTCAGCATTTGAAGCTCGATGATTGATTCCTATATGAAAGAAAAGAAATGTTGGAGAAGCAATCTTTTCGGCCTAATTTGTATGCATGTTGATATGCTACATCATTGTCACTAAATGTTGTATTAGTTCACTCATTTTAGTTTTATTGCCAATAATACTATATATATAGAATTTCTATGTTTTTACGAGATACTATAAATGTTGCCAGAAGGGTTGAAATCCGAAATCTTGCCCTAAAGTGTGTTAAAATCCATAGGGTTATTTCTTTTCATGATTATTCATGTAAGTTACAAAAGTTAACAACTAGTTCAAGCATACATCTACTTAATATGACACAAAGGTACATAAGAGTTGTGTTAGGGTGAAAATTGAAATTTCAAAAAAGAGAAAAATCAAAACATATGTCAACAAAAGTTACATCTTTTTCTTTTTTTTAGACATGTCCACACAAGAGGGAAGATGAGGATTCGAACTAGTAACCTTCACTTCATTAGGTGTGGTCCCAGCTAATTGAGCTACCTCTTGGAGACAATAAAAGTTATGTTGTAAATGTGGCTAGTTGAGCATGTGGAGAAGGAATCTTGGCCTTATCATACATATCTCTTCAACTACACATAAAAACTATACTTGTTGCCATAAGATTTTGAACCCCCTTTTTGCCCTTAGCAACTCGTCTTGAAATTTTTGTTTCTTCCAATTTTTTTAATGTTTTTAATCATTTTAGTTTTTTTAATTAGGTGTATGAACATGTGTTTATTTTTTAAAGGTTCTGACGTGGATTTCGGTCAAATTTTGACCAGAACTTAAACAGTGGAATCATCTCCATTTAAAGCCATTACTTTTTTCTTTTTCTTCTTTAAGGGCAATTCATTTATTGAAAGAAGATCAAGAGTACAAGCCCTTACATCAAAGAGTATAAAACTCTGATAAATTATAGCCAAAGCTATGAGGTTAATTATAATAAAGACAATCATAAAAATTTTACAATCAAGTCCTATTTATGATTTCAACATTTGCTAACACGTGTCCAAAGTTCAGTTATAGAGCAAATCTGCTTCAAGCATACTTAATCTAATGCATAGGTAGCCCATATTTTTAACTTTTATTTTTCTAGTTGTAAGAGCAAAGCTCTCATACCAAAACTAATCCTTCTCAACCCAAAGGCTAGGACAAAAACCTTCACTCCAAAGATCACTCATGAAACAGATCTAAGGAGAAGTCAAACCTTTATTCAATAAAACAATAAAAACACAATAAAAAACCAGCAAACAACTACAACAGTCAGGGTGAGGGAGGCAAATCGCAATAGCCATCGTGTGGTGGATGAGATGGAGCTATTTTTTACTGATGGGCAACTGAGGAGCCGAGGATCACAGTGGGCAAGCGCGTGGCTGAGCGAAACTAGTTGAAGAAACTAGATCTAAAGCCTGGCCAACCGATTTCAGTGAGGCAAAGAGCAACACAACACAATGGAGGGTGAATGGAGGCAGCGTAGCATAAGCAAAGGGATGACTGGGGCAACTAGATTGGTTGAAAAAAAAAAAAAAAAGAGAGAAGGAAAAAACAAGGAGATTGGGAGGAAAGAAGAGGGGGAGTTATAAGGAGGGAGGGGAAAGTCTTGCTCCCTTCTCGTAGGTTTGGTTTTTTCTCTCTACATTTTCTCTCTATTTTTAGCCATTATCGAAGTACTATCTATTATACAAAATGAAATTGAGAAAAAAAAAATGTTGTAAAATCAAAGAAAATAACAAAATAATAGAAAAAGATTGCAATATGTGAAACTAGTTTTTCAAGAACTATGTATGATTGTTCACTCTTATTGTGTATTTTACAAACTAGCCAATACTCCCTTTTATAGGCATGGAATAATGGGAGGTTAAAGAATATGAAAAGTGGAATATAAAAGGGTGGTACATGAATCAATTGGCTACATCAATGTATACATGAATGTTATAGGAATTCTAAAAGGTTATATAAATGTATAGAATTCCATGAGGTGAAACCAAATGGTCATCCACCAAATGCATGAATGCATTTATAACACTCCCCCTTGGATGACCATACACTAAGAATATGCCTCATTAAAACCTTGCCAAGGAAAACCCAGTGGGAAAAAACCTGTGGCGAAGGAAAAAGAGTACAATATTCTTGTGTGCTTTCGTATGCTTTATGATTGCCTCATTAAAACCTTGCAAAGGAAAACCAGTGGGAAAAACCTTAGCGAAGGAAAAAGAGTACAATCAGCATATTACTCCCCCTCATTAGCATGAAGAGCTTCACTTGTTCATAACGAAAGATCCTTTAGTCGACGCATTCCAATGTTATTCACCAACTTCTTGAATGTTGCAGTTGGTAATGTTTTGGTAAATAAATCTGACAAATTATCACTTGATCGTATCTGCTTGACATCAATTTCACCACTCTTCTAGAGCTCATGTGTATAAAAGAACTTTGGTGAAATGTGTTTGGTTCTATCGCCTTTAATATATCCTCCTCTGATCTGTGTAATACAAGCAGCATTATCTTCATATAATATTGTCGGACTATCTTTGATTGTAGACAAACCACACTTTTCTCGAATGTGTTGAATTAATGATCTTAGCCATATGCATTCCCGACTTGCTTCATGAATTGCAATAATCTCTGAGTGATTTGAAGAAGTAGCAACAAGTGTTTGCTTGACAGATCTCCATGAAATAGCAGTACTTCCACATGTAAATAGATATCCTGTTTGAGATCTACCTTTATGTGGATCAGAAAGAAAACCTGCATCTGCATATCCAATTAATTGTGAATTTGAACCTTTTGAATAAAATAATCCCATGTCAGTTGTTCCACGAAGATAACGTAGAACATGTTTGACCCCATTCCAATGCCTTCGAGTTGGTGCAGAACTGTATCTTGCTAGTAAATTAACTGAAAATGCAATATCAGGCCGTGTGCAATTTGCAAGATACATCAGAGCACCAATTGCACTAAGATATGGTACTTCAGGACCAAGAATTTCTTCATCATCTTCTCGAGGTCGAAAATGGTCTTTTTTCACATCAAGTGATCGAACAACCATTGGAGTGCTCAAAGGATGAGCCTTCTCCATGTAAAAGTGCTTCAAGACTTTTTCTGTGTATGTCGACTGATGAACAAGAATTCCGTTTGGAAAATGTTCAATTTGTAAGCCAAGACAGAATTTTGTCTTTCCAAGATCTTTCATTTCAAACTCACTTTTTAAGTAAGTGGCAGTTTTTATGAGCTCTTCTGGAGTCCCAACAAGATTTAAATCATCTACATAAACTGCAATGATAGCAAATCCAGATTCTGATTTCTTAATGAAAACGCATGGACAAATTGGATTATTCTCAAATCCTTCTTTCAATAAATATTCACTAAGACGATTGTACCACATGCGTCCAGATTGTTTTAACCCGTATAAAGATTTTTGTAGCTTGATAGAATAAATACTTCTGGATTTGGAATTATATGCTTCAGGCATTTTGTATCCTTCAGGGATTTTCATGTATATATCATTATCAAGTGATCCATATAAATATGCTGTAACCACATCCATTAAACGCATATCCAAACTTTCTGTAACTACCAAGCTAATTAAAAATCTAAATGTAATTGCATCCACTACAGGGGAATATGTTTCTTCATAATCAATACCAGGTTTCTGCAGGAAACCTTGTGCAACAAGTCTTGCTTTGTATCTCACAATTTCATTTTTCTCATTACGTTTTCGTACAAATACCCACTTGTATCCAACAGGCGATACACCTTCAGGTGTTTGAACTACAGGTCCAAATACTTCACGTTTTGCTAGTGAGTTCAATTCTGCCTGAATTGCCTCTTTCCACATTGGCCAATCATTTCTACGTCGACATTCTTCGACGGTTTGTGGTTCAATATCATCATTACTTCTGGTAATGTCAAATGCAACTTTAAATGAAAATATGTTGTCGACAACAATTTTGTTTCTATCCAATATTTCTCCTGTACTTACATAATTTATTGAGATCTCATTATTTTCAGGTACCTGTTCCTCTTCAGGGGGTAACTCTTCAGGAGATTCCTCTTCAAGAGGTTCCTCTTCGGGGGATTTATTTCCAGGAGAATTTTGTACAGAAAGTTTGGATGGATCAATTTTTGTTGCCTGTTTTGTGGGTAAAGCCTCTTCAGGAGCGCTTATTTCATTTCCTTGTGCTTTTCTCTTCCGGGGAATCTTATCCTTTGCACCAATAGGTCTTCCACGCTTCAGGCGTGCCTTAGACTCATTTGCTGCTGTATTAATTGATTGTCCTACAGGGACTTCTATCTTCGCTGGAGTATTAGCAGCTGGAATGTGAGATTTAACTATTTTCTTGTTATCAGTAAATGCATCCGGCAATTGATTTGCAATACTCTGCAAATTGATGATCCTCTGAACTTCTAGTTCACATTCATTTGTGCGAGGATCAAAATGAGATAACGTCGAATTATTCCAAGTAATTTCTTGTCGTGCTTCTGGCAACGACTTTTCTTTCCCTAGTGATGGGAATAGGCTTTCATCAAAATGACAATCTTCAAAGCGTGCTTTAAAAATATCACCAGTTAAAGGCTCAAGGTATCTAATAATAGAAGGAGAATCAAAACCAACATAAATTCCAAGTCTACGTTGAGGTCCCATCTTAGTGCGTTGAGGTGGCGCAATTGGAACATACACAGCACAACCAAAAATACGAAAATGAGAAATATTTGGTGGCTGACCAAATGCAAGTTGCAAAGGGGAATATTTTTGGTAAGTTGTTGGTCTGATTCGAACTAATGATGCAGCATGTAATATTGCATGTCCCCAAGCAGAAACAGGTAGTTTTGTTTTCATAAGCAAAGGTCGAGCAATTAATTGAAGTCGTTTAATAAACGATTCAGCTAAACCATTTTGAGTATGAATATGAGCAACAGGATGTTCAACATTAATTCCAATTGACATGCAATAATCATAAAATGCTTGAGATGTAAATTCACCTGCATTATCCATCCGAATAGATTGAATTGGATAATCAGGAAATTGTGCTCGTAATCTAATTATTTGAGCAAGAAGTCTAGCAAATGCAATATTACGAGTAGAAAGCAAGCAAACATGTGACCACCTAGTTGATGCATCAATTAAAACCATAAAATATCTAAATGGCCCACATGGAGGATGAATTGGCCCACATATATCCCCTTGAATTCTTTGTAAAAATGATGGAGATTCAACAATTACCTTAGAAAGAGATGGTTTGATAATAAGTTTACCTTGAGAACATGCAGCACAAGGATAATCACTTGGTAAAAGAATCTTCTGGTTCTTTAAGGGATGTCCATGAGAATTCTCAATTATTCGACGCATCATAATTGTTCCCGGATGTCCAAGACGATCATGCCAAAGCATAAACATCTTTGGATTAGAGCACTTCTGGTGCATCACAACATGTGATTCAATTATTCTTATTGTTGTATAATACAACCCGGAAGAGAAAGCAGGCAGTTTTTCCAATATGAGCTTCTGGCCCGAAATTATTGAAGTAATATAAAGATATTCGTCACTGCCTTCATTAGTGGTTTCAACATGATAACCATTTAGACGAATATCCTTAAAACTGATTAAATTTCATCTAGATTTAGAAGAATACAAAGCATCATCAATACAAAATTTTGTTCCTTTTGACAATATGATATTAGCTCTTCCGGAGCCTTCGATTAGTTTTGATAAACCAGATATTGTATTGACACTAGCTTTGTTTAATATTAAGTATTGAAAGTACTTCTTATCTCTAAGAATTGTGTGAGTTGTACAACTGTCTGCTAGACAAAACTCTTCACCAATCATCTTGGAATTAATCATTCCATCAATATGACTCATGCCTCTATATATAAACAAAATATATATTAAATTTCATTAATCAATAATAAAATACAATTAAATTAGATAATGTAAACATACTGTGATTAAGACATAATAAAAGCATATGAATTGTTGTAGAAATATTCATCACTAATCAAAAGATTAGATTTTGTATTAGAGTCTATAAAGAAATCAGAAATAATAAGATGAATATCAAGAAAAATTGGAGAATCAACATAATTGCTGTAATTAGCAAAATTCATTTCAATTATCTTTCTCTTTGTCTTTTATGGCGGCATAATATAGTTATTTCAGATGTTTATGCATACGACAGGTACGCGATCAATGCCCTTTTATACCACACTTGTAACATTTATCTCCATAGTTATTTGTAGGTTTATTCTATAAACCTTTGTTTTCATTTTGTTTCGCCTCAGTGTAGTTTCACTTCTGGTGGTATGTAATATTTCTTTTTGTAAGAATTATGAGTACGCTCCCCTTGACTTCTATAATTTTTTTCTACCTTATCCACATCCACAACCATGGTTTCCTCTATTACCATGTAATTATGTTCCATTTGCTTCAGGAAATGGTGTAGAACTCGTTGGACGAGATTGATGATTTTTCATTAATAACTCGTTGTTTTGCTTAGTCACTAGAAGACAAGATATTAATTCAGAATATCTTGTGAAATTATGCTCTCGATATTGCTACTACAAGAGCACATTTAATGCATGAAATATGCAACTTCAAGTGTATGAAGTGTGCAACTTCAGGTGCATCCAATCATAACGAGCTTTTGGGAGGATAACTGTCTTCTAGTACTTGTATCTCTCCCTTATATTATTTCACAAGGTCAATAGATCTTTTTACCATAAGGTACTCAGTTTTTATATGCTTCAAGCATATAAAATTATATGACATCATATTCATAACATTAGTATGATAACATTCTAGTTCATATAAATCTCACATGAATCATAATATGCAAATGTACGCTATAAAATGATTCTAAAAACATTAAAAATTTCTAAGCATATGTTAGAATGTTAATTAGAAGATCAAAAGAACACAATAATTGACTAGAGCTTCGTGCTGATAACGTGTTGTAAAATCAAAGAGAATAACAAAATAATAGAAAGAGATTGCAATATGTGAAACTAGTTCTTCAAGAACTATGTATGATTGTTCACTCTTATTGTGTATTTTATAAACTAGTCAATACTCCCTTTTTATAGGCATGGAATAATGGGAGGTTAAAGAATATGAAAAGTGGAATATAAAAGGATGGTACATGAATCAATTGACTACATCAATGTATAACCAAATGGTCATCCACCAAATGCATGAATGCATTCATAACAATAAAAAAATTGTTGAACTAGCAAAAAAGTATTTTTAGATCCGTGTGGGACCGTTGACGGCTCCACACGTTTTTCTTTTGGACATCGCTCCACACGTTTTTCACTTGTTCTAGAACGTTGCCTTTTCTTCCGTTTTAGGTATTTCTCCAGTTGACCTGAGTCAGAGTAACTCCCATGACTGTCCCTTCCCCCCTCATATACATCCTCTTGCGATACCCCATCTCCTTGATTCACGCCACCTCTTCCGGTCCCCTGTTTTTTTTTTTTTTGTGTCCCTTTGACTTTGTGCAACTGTATATACATCAAGCCTTCCTCAAAATACTTTCCATATATATCCATGGAAAATCAATGCTCTACCCATTTCCGACAATCTCGCTCTTAATTAATATCAACACAATCCAGAAAGAAAAGGAAAGGATTAGAGAAATATTTTTATTTCTATATCATATTACAACTATAAAAATAAAAAATAAAGACACCCTTTTAACATAGTTTGTCAACACATGCACTAAAGCAATTCAAAAAGTAGTTTGATAATATTGGTGCGATGAACATGTGCCGTTGAATATAGTCACCGCCTTTTTTCTCCACTAGAGAAAAAGCAGATCCTATGGAGAATTTTAGTTTGGCAAATTGACTCCAACAGTATCGATTTCGAAACTAGTCTGTCCAGAGAGTGATTATGTCCTAAAAAGTCCATTTTTCAGTTTATTTTTTCATGAAGGTTCAGACGGGCAATGGAGGGTTTGGTAGATCCCCAGCAGCCCCCTGTCTCCACCACTGTGCTGAAGCGAGTTCACAAATGGTACATCATGACACAAAAGCATCCAGCGTTTTCCACACGCTCTGTAACGAATTGTGTGGAAGTGAGCTGTGTCACAAGAACAATTCTTTGTTTTCTTTGTTCACCCATTCGTGTCTTCTTCTACCATTTTTCTGTAATTACTAACTACGGTACTGCAAGTTAGAGAGGGAGTTGAAAGGTGCCATGAAGAGTAAAAAGCCATGGCTCTTCTTTGTTCTGCTTCTAATCCTATCTTATTATACACCATGCTTCTCCATAGCTGCTGATACCCTTTCTCCAGGTCACTCTCTTTCTTATTCAAAGAGAGAGACCATGGCATCTCAAGGTGGCACTTTTGAGCTCGGTTTCTTCCAACCAGGAACTTCATTAAAAATCTACCTGGGCATATGGTATAAAAGGTTTGGCCAGAAGGACAATACTGTTTGGGTAGCAAATAGAGAAAACCCTTTGTCTCACCCATCTTCCTCAATACTAATCCTCTCAGAAGATGGCAATCTACTCCTGTTTCAAGGTTCCTCCAAAATCCCAGTTTGGTCGACAAATTTGACATTTCCCAGGTCAAATTTAACAGAAGCAGTACTTGGTGATGATGGGAATTTTGTTTTAAGAGATAGGTGGAATGCGTCTTCTATATTTTGGCAGAGTTTCGACCATCCAACCAATATATTGCTGCCAGGTGCAAAGCTTGGGGTTGATAAGGTTACTGGAAGACCACAGCAGCTCATTGCATGGAAAAATTCACAAGATCCATCACCTGGTGTGTTCTCGTTTGGGTTAGACCCAAATGGAAGCAATCAAATTTGCTTAGAGTGGAATAGATCCCAAATCTATTGGAGTTCTGGACTTTGGAATGGAACTTCTTCCAGCTTTGCCTTTATTCCTGAGATGGGATTGAATCATATTTACAACTTCAGTTTTGTGTCAAATGAAAATGGAAGGTATTTTACTTATTCTCATTATAATCCTTCTCACCGTTCTAAATATGTGATGGACTCTACAGGACATCTCCAGCTATGGTCGTGGCTTTCTGGCCCTTTGGCATTGAGTAGATTTTGGTCTCAACCTGCGGCAGAGCTATCAATCTATGCTTTGTGTGGTGCATTTGGCGTGTATCGTGAGAATTTCTCAAGCCCCTGTGAATGTCTTAAAGGTTTTGAACCATTTTCAATGGCAGACACTAGACTAAATGATTGGTCAGGTGGGTGCGTGAGGAAATCCCCTTTGCAATGTGAGAATAATACATATGCTAATGGCACAAAAGATTGGTTCCTGAAAATATCAAACATGCAATTGCCTATTTATTCGAAAGCATATTTGGCCGTGAATGCTAGCGGATGTGAATTGGCTTGCATGAAAAATTGTTCTTGCATGGCTTATGCTTATAATAGGAGTGGGTGTATGATATGGGAAGGAGCCCTTTTGAACTTACAGCAGCTCTCAGATGGTGGAGAAGTTGAACAAGATATCTATCTTAGACTTGCTGCTGATGAACATCTAGACCCAAGTACCGAAGGCAAGATGAGTGAAATGAAAAGTATGGTTAGCTATTACTTAATTGCTTTCTCTTTCGTTTTGATCCAATACTTCATTCTCTGATATGGTACACTTGGGCTAATAGTGATTCTTATCATCATAATCAGGCAAAAATTGGAAATTATGGGTGCTTATCGTGGTCTTTGCTACGGTGCTTATCTTATACCTCTTCTTTTGGTGCTCAAGCAAAGGAAAGCTCAAAAGCACAGGTAAGTGTAAATATTTTAATTCTGCATACATAGGAATCACTTTCAAAAAGTTACAAGGAAGTCTAGCTAGCTTAATCTAAGACAAGAAAAACATGACAAATCCTTTTTCTTAGTGTTAGGAGAGAAGCACCTAGGAAGTCTACAATAGCACATTAATATATATATACATAATACATGATTAGATACCACTTAAACCCAAAAATTTAAGTTTATGGCTTTGTAGCCAATAATATATATTAACTACTCATTTTCTTTATTTTTTCTCAATGTGGTACTCAACATACATACATGCACTTACAACAAATCTACCTTCATACTTGTGTATCTGCCACATTCATCTAACTCTTCCTTGCATGTCAAACTTGTGAGTCATTTACAAATCAAAGAGTGAGCGTACAAGAATTGCATCAATTGCATATCACCAAACACAACTTTGCTCCAAGAGTCATCCACACTCTTTACAGAAGCCAAAGCAAATGCGTTAAAGACTAAGACGCACGTTTAAGCAAAAGCTAGACCATAGGTCTGATACCAATTTGTTAAGACGAGAATCACTTATGATATTCCTAAAGCTTAAGTTTATGGGTTTGAATTTATTTACGTATATTAGCTACTTAATATGTTTATTCTTCTTCAATGTGGTATTCAATACTCACACACGCGCAGGTGCACTCACTTAACCTACTTTTCTCATGAAAAAAAAAACCCTACTTTTCTCATGACCGGATACTGAAAAGCTATTAGTAAATCATCAGTTGGTTAAGATACTGTTTTAGGCCTTCGAAACCATCTCAACCTAGTTTGTGGGAGTTCTCCTACAGACTTCACCGTGTCTACGGGAAAGTGCATTGCGGTTATTTGGTAATTTCATTGAAATGAGAACAAATTGAATCTTTATTTTTAGAAATGACTAAATAAACTTACTCACCTTTTGGGTATTGGCATTGTTCATAGTGATTGAACCTTGGTGAACCTAATGGTGTCACCTCAATTAATTTTCTCGGCCCAAGCACTGGATTCCCCTCTAAAGTGTCCAATTCTTATCATTCTATATCAAACAGGACAGAAGGCTTCAAGCAATAATCTATTATTATTTGACTTTGATATTGAACTCAATGGGATCAATGATGGAATGAACACACGCGATAATTTGGAGAAAATAGAGAAGAAAGATGCTGAGTTACCACTATTTAGTTATGAGAGTGTATCAAGTGCAACTAATAATTTCTCAGCTGCTAATAAGCTTGGAGAAGGAGGTTTTGGACCAGTCTACAAGGTATGTATATATGATTCATTTTCTTGATGAATGTGCTTCAAAACTACGAAGAAACCCAGAAAGGTAAACTTTCGTGCAAGTTTTAAAAGCTTATGGTTCTCTTTCATATATAGGGAAAATCACTTAAGGGGCAAGAAATTGCTATAAAGATGCTTTCAAAAATATCTGGACAAGGGCTTGTGGAATTCAGAAATGAGACAATACTAATTGCTAAACTCCAACATAGAAATCTTGTTAGAATCATGGGTTGCTGTATTGAGCGAGATGAAAAAATGTTAATATATGAGTACATGCCCAACAAAAGTTTAGATTTCTACATTTTTGGTGAGTGCTTTTTTTTTTTTTTATCATACTATTTATAATACTTTTTTTTTAGCATTAATTTTATTAGTTGTACTATTTAAACAGATCAAACCAAGAAAAAGATGTTAGATTGGGGGACACGCATACGCATTATTGAAGGAATTGCTCAAGGACTTCTCTATCTTCATCAATATTCAAGGTTACGAATCATACATAGAGATCTAAAGCCTAGTAACATTCTACTGGATAGTGAAATGAATCCCAAAATATCAGATTTTGGGATGGCTCGGATAGTTGCAGACAATGAAACACAAACAACACATCGAATTGTCGGAACATAGTAAGTATGCAATCTATTTCACATCTAATATTTGCAAAGAAAACACTTATGGTACCACAACTTTTACTACAATATTTTTTACAAATTGATAAGACAATCCATAATTGGTAAAATACTTAACATTGTAGAGTTGCATGTAAGTAACTTACAAAATTTTTGGCTTAATCATTTCAATTAATTATAGACTATCACATCAAGTTCGTAAATGGCTCATAGTAAAAGATGTATACTCAAAACAAGACTCTATTTTGCAATTCTCAACCAAATTCATTGAACAAGTTACTAATAGAATTGCTTTCTAAATTTTGGAATGCAGTGGCTATATGTCTCCTGAATATGCTATGGATGGCTTGTACTCGATAAAGTCTGATGTATTTAGCTTTGGAGTATTAGTGCTAGAGATTATAAGTGGCAAGAAGAACACTGGCTTCTATAACAACGAGTCACTCAATCTTGTTAGATACGTATGTTGCTTCTTCTTCTTTTTGTTAAATTCCTTATGTTTTACATTAGTTTTATAAATTAAAATGCTATTAGATTTTAATTAAATTTAGTCTGATTTGAAATGAACTAGGCTTGGGAATTGTGGAGAGATGATCAAAGTTTGGACTTAATGGAGGCAACAATAGGATATCCTTCTTCAACTACTGTTGTGTTGAGATTCATTAACATTGGCCTTCTTTGTGTCCAAGATAGCTCGATTGATCGACCTACCATGCCTGATGTAATCTCAATGATTAGTAATGAGCATGTACCTCTACCTACACCCAAGAAACCTGCTTTTACTAGAGGTCGGAATGTGATGGACACTAATTCAACAAGTGATAGTACTGCAGGAAATTTCTCAAAAAATAATTTAACTTTTTCAACAATGGAAGCCCGATGATGATTCGTGTATGAAAGAAAAGAAATGTCTTAGAATCAATCTTTGTTTCTTATTTGTATACAAGTTCATATTCAGTAATAGTTATTTTGTCGGAAAAAATAAATATATATGGTCGAAAACCGAAGATGTTTTGAACTCTTAATAGTTAATATGTATTCTACTGTTTAGAGACGTCCCAACATTTTAAGTTTTTTTTTTTAAAAAAAAAAAATTAAAAACCCTATTATGGATCAACCTCATGAGGTAAGTTTAGCTACCCAAATCTAAAACATTCCCTATAAAACTCAAACTTTTTCGATCTAAAAGAAGCCCTACTTTCTTAATTAGAGGATCCACTATCACAACACCTTCATCGATTGTATTAAGGATAAAGAGTGAAAATGATCATTTCTTATAACTTTTTTTTTATTCAATTCTGAAAAAAAAAAAAAAAAAAAAAAAAACCCCTCACGTAAATTGGTTGGGATGGGTCCAACTAGCTCCGTAAGCTATTTGAGGGTGGTTAGTCACCACTTTCAACTGTTTTGGAGTGATCCACTACTAAAATTGCTTTGGAATGTTTTGGCTACTTTCAAAAGAGTTTTGAAGTCCGTCTGATCGACCAACCTCATCATGTATTTTGAAATAGTCAATCACATATAAAATTATTTAGAGATGGTATGACCACATCAAACCTATTGTAGGAGTGACTAACCACCCTAAAGTAGGTTAAGGGGTGGTTCGACCACCCATCTTACCACGACCTTATTTTTGCGAGCAAATTTTCTACTTCCATTATAACTTCCTACTAACCAAACAGAACTCAGAAAATTCTTTTCAATACTCCAAAGAACTTTGCACCATTAATTAGCGGCAAAAAGGTTCCAAAAGTATATGAGCATAGGGTTTCAATCAATTGTAGATATAGATGGATAAAAAAGTCTACGTCTCTTTTCTAGAGCCCCACCATTTTGTAGCCCATTCTATGATTTCTTGCGACTTATCAAACTTACTGGATCGGAGCAACCCCAGTAAGTTTGATAAGTCGCATAAAAAATTAGCCCACATAAAGCAATGGAAGTAACGTGTTTGAATAACTTGAATCCTTCTTTCTTCACTATATAACATTTTCTTGGCGATAATTGACTTAATGGAATACAGGCTGAGATTAGAGCAAGTGGAAGGGTACACTTGTGGTAATTGGTCTGTGGTTTGAAAAATTCCTTGATACCACAGTCGAAGAATCTACTGATCAGGTGAGGGATTTTCCCACCCACCTTCCCCATTGACCCCTGTTGGGGAGAAAATATTTCCTAGTGGGCCCTACTCCTTTTATAACTTATTTACAACATTACCCTTATCACTCATTGGGTGACACATGTACACACCACTTTTGCACTTGAGGATAAAAGGAGATATATAGGAGAAAGGAGAAGGGTTCTTTCTCCTTTCACCGTGAAAGACCAGCTCTTTGTTTAGCACAGTTTAAACAAAGTCTTTTTTCTTAGATACAGTAGTTGATATATATGGAAAAAAAAAAAAAAAAAAAAAAAAAGTTAAGAATGTTTAGTATAAAAAAAAGTAGTATAAAAAAAGTAAAAAGGTTTTGTTTTGTAATGATTTTTATTAATTGAATAGTAATAAAAAGTGAATAATGTGATATGAAAAGTGAAAAAAAGTTAAAATGTTTTGATGTTGAACTTTTTAAGAAATAGTAATAAACAATAACAAAGGAAAAGGAAAGGCTTTGCGAAACAAAGCAACTCTCTCTCCCACACCTCTCTCTCTCTCTCTCTCTCTCTCTCTATCCTATATCTCTTGCTTTGATGACCCCCTCTCCTTATCTTTTCTTGTATACCCCACACAACTCACACTCATTCGTCCCCACATTTATTCATCCAAAAAAACACCTCACACTCATTCGTAGATATTAGAGGCAAATTTTCATTGGATTTTTTATTCACAAATAAATATGTTAACTTAAGCATAAGAGAGTTTTCAGTTTTAACTGAAGATCCTCCGACCTTGTTTTTGTTTTGCAAAAACTTCATTGCCTTACATGCAAGAGGTTCTTTACAATTTACGTAGCAAGAAAATCACTAGGTAGTAAATCCTTGGATTAGAAAAACGCTCCAACAACCCCATTACAAAGGCTCGACTCTTTTAACTCTTTAACATTAAAAAAATCTGATGATGAATAAAACCATAAAATAAAAAATATATATATATTTAAAAAAAAAAAAAAGGATTTCTAATCACCCATGTCTTTCCTCTCTAAAATCCTGTTTAGGATTGTGTTTGAGAAATAGAATTTTCAAGTCAAAAAGAGTTTTTAGGCAAAAGTTTCATTTTTAAACTTTTACCAAAAGTGTTTTTTTGACAATTTTTAGACTTTTTGGACTTTTAAAAGTGCTTTTAATTTATTTACCAAACAAGTTTTTTTTTTTTTCTTTAAACGAGATTTTTGAGTGTTAAAAGTACTTTTAAACTTTTTAAACACAATCCCAAATAGGCTTTAATTCTCTTGTGAACATTATTAAATAAAGGTAAAGAAGATTAAACCATATAGTGGTGATAATTATATAACACGTCTTTCAATTCTCATAATAAAACAAATAATTTGGCATATGGTCCACAATCATAGAAAAAGCATGATCAGATGCCTATCAAAACGACAATTTCAGAACAATTTCTACGTACGCTACTCCAATAATGTCCTAATTAACTAATTACATCAATTTCAACTTTGATAAGCGCCATCCTTAGATAAAGCATCCATATTAGGCTAATCACAAAATTATTTCGAATCACTACACAGATTTTTTATTTTTTTTATTTTTTTAAGGTTCACACAGGGCCATGGAGACATATAACTGCAATGATCGATCGATGTTTATAAACGGTATATCAAGAAACTAATTAATATCAACACAATCCTTATAAACGGTATACAGAAAGGATTCTCTCTTTATAATCCTTGTTTCTTCACTACATAACATTTATAGTTTCTGATGACTTGGAAATTGGATATGGAAGAGTACTGGTAATGCTGGCAGTGATTAGAGTAAGTCGGGGGGTTACCGGGAAATGCTCTTTTGCATTCTCCCAACCATCTCCTCACCATCTCTTCTCTCTTGTGAGGAGATGGGTCCCATGTGAGTCCCATGATAGAAGAAAAAATGTAAGAGGAAAGATGGGGTGGAGATGGTTTGGAGAATGCATGGTAGCATCTCCCGAGGGTTACCCATCTGATAATAATATATTGGCCTGTGCTTTGGGATTCCGTAAGAGAGAGTACTTGACGACTTGACTCCTTGACTCTTCTAGACCTCTGAATAAAACCAAAACGAAAAAGATTTACAATAACCTAATTCTCGAGTGAGCATTGAATAAAGGTGACCGAAGAAGATTAGACCATACGGTACGTGGTGATAATTGAATAACGCGTTAAAGATAATGACTCACGACTTGTTTGGCAAATTAAGGTTTTCAGAATAACCTTTTTTTTTTTTTTTTTTTTTATTTAAGGAAAAAAGTAAAAGTACTAACAAATAAATTAAAATACAAAACATTTAAAACTAATTTTATTTT
This sequence comes from Carpinus fangiana, assembly GCA_006937295.1. Lineage (NCBI taxonomy): Eukaryota > Viridiplantae > Streptophyta > Magnoliopsida > Fagales > Betulaceae > Carpinus > Carpinus fangiana. The sequence continues at coordinate 8,122,498 of CM017322.1, forward strand.
TATATAATATCACAACTATATATATATATAGGGGTTTGCTAGGGATTCTCCCCATAGTGTTCTCCAGGCGTTCTCTCAGTCTTATGTAGAACATAATTTAAGAAAAAATAAAATTGTAATACCGTTTTTTTGCTAACAGATTAATTTTTATTAGTTAATAGTTAAGTTCTAATGCTTTAAAACTTGTTTTTGGATTCAAAACTAAAACCTAAAGGTGAAAGGTTAACCATTTAGGGATGGTATCACCGAAAATGAATTTGATCATCCTAAATTTGATGCTAATGCCTCAATTTTGGTGCTAATGCCTCACAAATTTGGTGCTAATGCCTCAAATTTGATGCTAATGCCTAAAAAAACGGTGATGGAGGCCACTACAATTTTATTTTTTCTTAAATCATGTTTTACGTGTGACTGAGAAAACACCAGGAGAACCTACGGGAAAAATCCCTAACATTTTCCATATATATATTCTCGAAAACATTTTGAGAAAAGTACATATACTGTCTTGAAATCCTTGTATTTTGACTTTTCCAAAATCATATATGTCCATTCCAAGAAGCCACAACCTTTACACAGTTATATGCACCGCTCCTCCAGCCTTTCAGTCTCAAATCGGCTGCCCCCTTATTGAAATCTTTGGATTTGATTTTTTCTAAATCACTAGTTGGAGAGCACGTGCCTTCGGTGTACAGTATTTTTGTGATTCTTAACATTAACAATAATAATTTCATAAATAAAACTATTCCATAATATCATAGTTTCATAAACTTATTAATCCATTCTAAAGAATTGTCCTTTAAATAACCTCAGTAATATACAATTGAATTATTCATCTCACTATAAAAGATACTTCAACGGTGACATCAAATAACGATTAATTCCAAATATATAACTCTTCCTATTGACCACATTGTCATTAAATCAAATGCTTTTTTTTTTTTTGATAAGTAATTAAAAATAAACGAAAATTTTTAATCAAACTTCATTGCCTGAATAAGTAAGAATAAAAATAAAGAAAAAAAAAACTTGAAAAATGTACAACATTAAATCAAATGCTATTACTCATAAAAAAATTAAAAATAAACGAAAATTTTTAATCAGACTTCATTGCCTGAATAAGTAAGAATGAAATTAAAAAAAAAAAAAAAGAAACTTGAAGAATGTACAACATTAACTTAAAACTCTACTTTTTAAATCTATATCTCAAAGTTTGAAACCAAAATCAAAAGTTTGAAACCCTCAATTAGTGCAAGGCACGTGCTTGATTCCCCGTGTTCAATAGTAATATATGTAATTCATTACATGATACTTAAAATTAAAATCTAAATATCTATAAAAAGTATCAACATAAATTTAATATCTAGTCCTTAAACAAGTGCAAATTTAAATTCTTACACAAGTGAAGTTATTTTAAAGGGCAGACACATTTTAACCACAAAAGAGATCATGTTTTTGTATTCTTTACCTGCTATTATAGGAAAATAAATTAATATGCTATATAACAAAAATGCATTTGTTTGTCTTTTAGTTGTTTTCAAAAGACCCTAAGTTTGTATGCCAATCTCTTCTCTTGCATTCAATTTTTGTTGTCACTCCCTTTGTCTGTGCACTGATCTCCCTATTAATGTATCTAATTGTAGTACAAGTACAACTTCAAATATATTAGAATAATAACCATACAATCTAACCAAAAAAGAACTAAAGAAAGAGAACCAAACAATTATTGTACCAATAACAATCTTACCAATACATATCCAAGCAAATCTTTACATTTGAGTCAAACACAATGACTATGAAAAACAATGAACTATAATAGTACCTTCAAGTTGGCTAGTACTTGCATAGGGCCCGTTTCGACTCTGCAATTGCCTTTAGAACTTCCAAACTAATTGGTTTTGCTGCCTTCAAAATCTTATCAATAAACTGTGTGTACAAATCACTTTCCTTCACACAAACAAAAATGGGAATCACAACATATCACCAATTTGTTTGTTAATGAGGAGAATGAAGGTAAAGAAGCACACAAAGTGTAAATCATATTCTCAACATATTACTTATCAAAAAATATTAAGATGCGAATCAATCAGCAATCAGGTTGCAAATTAAACCAAACTTTATTCGACTTGTATAAAATCTAGCATTATAATAAACCAAATCTTAGAATAATTAAAAGTTTTCCAAACTTGCTAGATTTACACAAATCTGTCCTAGTCCTTATTGACTACAAATTAAAAGAATTAACTGAAGTAGACACAAGGTTAATTTTAAATCGTTTAAAACAAAACAAAAAGACTTCAACATCATATCTATCAACTTGCCACAATATTGGGTAGAGACAACAAGATAGCATACAATCTAACCAAACAATAGAAACATGCTAATGCTTTAAGAAGTATGTAGGAAAAAAAAAATCTTAATAGTCCATGTAAGTAAAAGTTGACGAGTAGTTGCCAGAATTGATATATAGTCATGAAAAGAAGGCATAAAAAATATTAAAACAAATACTTAAGAACGTCCAAAATATGGACAATAACCACATACACACATACCCCCATACAAAAGAGCAAAAGTTTGAAAGGCTCCATGATAGCCTCAATGTGCCTTAATTGAATTTCTTCCTCCCTATAACACAAAACACTTACAGCGAACCTAACCCAAAACTCTTCAAATTCAGCCATAGCAACACCTCTAACAAAACACTTCCAAAGAAATTCATATAGCTTAATTGAATTCAACTTCAATCCCACAAGAAACATTCTGTAAATAGCACAACCAGTTAACCAAACAATCCAAAATATCAATATAAGATAAGACTACTAATCAAACTTCAAAACATAGTACCCATTCAGCCAAACCGTATAAAAATCCACTCGAGGGTTCACACTAACTCTAAGATAAAACCCAAAAATTCAACACCGAAATCTCCAAAAAACAAAAAAAAAAAGTTCAAAACCCATACAAACCCACCAAAAAAATCATCAACCACATAAATAAACACACAAAAAAAAAAATCTTTTTTTTTTTTTTTGATGAATCAATCCAAGAACCGCACCAAATCTCTACTAAGCACATGTTCAAAAACTAAAGCAAATTTTTACTCTTTGCAACTTTCCCTCGCACTTTCCTGAGACCCAAACATAAATTTACTCAAAACAAAGTGTGAGAAATCTTAGGTATAAGAACCAATTCGAAGCAAAAGTTTAAACTACAATGGAAATCCCCAAGTTAAAATTCCAAATCAGAACAATTAAAGGAACAAAATTCTTACTTTCTTTGCCTCCACACCGGTTTTCCTCTCATCCGTCGATGATGACGATCAGTGGCTGGAGCAGCTGGTTCTCTTTGATTCCATGGAACTCAAACATGCTGAGAAAAGGTATCCAGCAGAACCACCTTGTCTGCCATTCTCATACTGAAATTTATTCAACATTCCTGCATTTATCTCAGGTATAAGAACCAATACAAAGCAAAATACAAAAAAACAATGATCAAAAACAAAAACAAAAGCAGCAATTAAAGAAAGAAACCTCACATATTATTCTGAAAAGCAAACCAAAAAGAAGGAATAACGAATAACCCAAATCTAAGAGAAAAATAAGCCTCGTAGAGGAGAGATTTCATGCTTCTCTCTTCAGAGACATAGAAAGGATGAGAGGAAGTGATTTTTGCTACTTTATCTTCAGGACAATAGATACCGGATTTTTAGCAAAAATTCATTTGATTGTCTGATAGAGTTGATAAATCATATAAAAAAATATGTAATTAAAAAAAAAGCACCACAAAAGAAAAATTGTTCTCTCTCCCACTTGCCGACAACATCACTCAAATTTTTTTTCTTTCTTTTCTACTCTTTCCATGCACACAACACGTTTTTTCTTTCTTCCCACTTTTCTCCCAATATTTTTTTTCCCTCTTCCCTCTTCTTCTCTTTCCTTCTTCATTTTTTTTTTTCTTCTTCAAGGGTGTGTGCATGGGGAGGAAAATATACGGGAAAAAAAATTAACAAAAAAATATATTAAAAAACACCCAAAAATTAATACACAAAATGAACCAAGATTAACACGGAAATATTTAGGAAAAAATATTTAAAAAAAAAAAAACTCAAAAAACTCAAGATTAAACCCAGAAGATTAAGAAAAAAAACACAGAAATCAATAACCAACAGCTCAAGATTAACCCATAATCATNAAAAAAAAAAAAAAAAATCTCAATACCGAAAAAAGCTTAAGATTAATCAAGAAGATTATGAGAAAAATATACCGAAAAAAAAACCCAGAAATCAATACAGAAAAGCTGAAGATTAACCCAAAAAAAAATCCCAAAAACCAATACCCAAAAGCAAAGATTAATCAAGAAGATTATGAGAAAAATATACAAAAAAACCCAAAAATCAATACACAAAAGCTGAAGATTAACCCGTAAAACAAATCCAAAAAATAAATGCCCAAAAGCTCAAGAGATTTAAGAGAAAAATATACACAAAAAAAACCCAAAAATCAATACCAAAAAAACGTCAAAAGATCCAGAAGAGTAAGAGAAAAATGAACCAAAAGCTCAATTGATGAATCCTTACCGATGTGCGTAAAAGCTGAAGATTATTAACCCGAAAAACAAATCCCAAAATCAATAACCAAAAGCTCAAGAGATTTAAGAAAAAAATATTATAAAAAAAAACCCTAAAAATCTCAAGATCCAGAAGATTATGAGAAAAATGAACCAAAAAAACCAATAAAAATCCAGAAGATTAAGAGAAAAAATGAACAAAAAAAAAACCCAAAAATCAAGTCCAAGGACACCAAAGTAAACTAACCAAAAAAAAAAAAAAAACCAAAAAAATTATCAAAAACCCATACAAAACCCAGAAGAAAAATCATCAAGCACATAAACCCACAAGACAAAGCCACAACCTTACACAGTTATATGCACCACTCCTCCAGCCTTTCACAGTCTCAAATTTGGGGAATGATTTATTGAAATCTTTGGATTTGATTTTTTCTAAATCATATCGGTCCATTTCAGGAAGCCACAACCTTACACACTTACACGCGTCACTCCGCCATTCTACTAGGCCAATCCACTCTCAGCGACCACCAAACTCGTCTCCATCTGGCCATCACACGCTGGAGCGCGTTCCACATGCGTTGACACATGTGCACCATTATGTCGTGTGTGAGTACTCCTGATTGCCTTCGCTCCGCCACCTCCTGCCACTGTTGCTGGTCTCCTGAAGCCATTTGCTGCCTCCCGGTGTGTGGTCCCAGGCACTGGTGAGTGGCTTACACGCGCTAGTGTTCAACCGCATTCATGTTACCTTCCCCTGCCCCACACTTAAATGATGACGTTGTTTTTTTGTATTATTTTTGTTTTTATGTTGTTTTCTTGTAGTTTTAGGGCTTTTGATGCCCTCACAACCATCTATGGTGCTCTCTCGATCTGGTTGCAGATTTCTTTAGACTCTGTGTTGGTGTTTCCTTTTGTTAGTTTTGATTCAATATTCATTAGTGTTTTCTCTGCTGCTGTGGTTCTCTTTTGGGTGCGCTGGCAATGTTCTATGGACTCTGTGTTGGTGTTTCCTTTCGTTAGCTTTGATTCAACATTCACTAGTGTCTTCTCTACTGATCTGGTTCTCTTTCGAGTGCACTGAAAGTGTTCTTTGGACTTTGTATTGGTGTTTCCTTTCGTTAGCGCTGATTCGACATTCACTAATATTTTCTCTGCTGTTGTGGTTCTCTTTCCGGTGCGCTGGTGTAAGAGGAGCACAGCATTCTTTCCTCCTCCTTTTTCCTTCTTCTTGATGCTTTTATCTTCGGGTTTTTCCTTCTCGTTTGAGATCATATCTATTGCCTTGTGAGATTTATCTCTCTCTTCTCACCTTCATTGCCGGGGTTTACCAAAGACGGGAATATGAAGGACACAAATTCAAAAAATTGACGGTGGAGGAAATTGTTCAACAAAGTAGTGTAAGTATATCAAAGAGAAAATTAACAAATCTTATAGATACAGTCCCTGGAGCTCTTCTTTATATTCTTTTCTTTCTTCTTGTTTGTTGCTCCTTTCCCTTCTTCCTGTATTGCTCCGTAAAAAAAAGTCAAAGTTTTCTTCTAGCATTTTTCTGTAATTACTAACTGCAGTACCGCTAGTTAGAGAGGGATGGGTATCATGACGGCTAATCACCAGCCATGGCTCTTACTTGTTCTGCTTTTGATCCTGTATTATTACACAGCATGCTTCTCCATAGCTGGTGATACCCTTTCACCAGGTCATTCTCTTTCGGGGAGCAAGACCATATTATCTCAAGGTACCATTTTTGAGCTCGGTTTCTTCAAACCAGGCACTTCATCAAAAATCTACCTGGGCATATGGTATAAAAGGTTTCATGAGAAAATTGTTTGGGTAGCAAATAGAGAAAACCCTTTGTCTCTCCCATCTTCCTCAAGACTCTACCTCTCAGAAAATGGCAATCTACTCCTTTTTGAAGGTTCCTCCGACATCACAGTTTGGTCGACAAATTTGACATTTCCTGGCTCAAATATAACTGAAGCAATCCTTGGTGATGATGGAAATTTTGTTTTGAGAGGTAGATCGAACAAGTCTTCTATATTTTGGGAGAGTTTCTACCATCCAACCGATACATTGCTGCCAGGTGTGAAGGTTTGGACTAGAACACCACAGCAACTCATTTCATGGAAAAATTCACAAGATCCAGCACCTGGTGTGTTCTCGGTGGGGTTAAACCATAATGGAAGCTATCTGTTTTTCATAGAGTGGAATAGATCCAAAATCTATTGGAGTTCGGGAGTTTGGAATGGAACACCTCTCAGCCCCATCTTCAACATTAGTTTTGTGTCAAGTAAAAATGAAAGTGAGGGATATTTTAATCTCCCTCTTTATAATCCTTCTAACTTTGCTAATTACCGGATTGACCATACAGGACAGATCAGGGCACTGGTGTGGGAGACTAGCCTTTCCATTTGGAATGTATTTTGGTATGCACCGACAAAACCATCTGATGTCTACGCTTTGTGTGGTGCATTTGGCGTGGTACAATACCCTGACAATTTCTCAAACCCTTGTGAGTGTCTAAAAGGTTTCAAACCATTTTCAATGGAAGACACCAGACTAAATGATTGGTCAGGCGGTTGTGTGAGGAAATCTCCTTTGCAATGTGAGAATAATACGCATGCTAATGTCAAAAAAGATTGGTTCATGAAAATATCGAACATGCGTTTGCCTGTAAATTCGAAAGCATATATGACCGTGAATGCTAGCAGTTGTGAATTGGCTTGCATGGAAAATTGTCATTGCGCAGCTTATGCTTATAATAGGAGTGGGTGTATGATATGGGAAGGAGCTCTTTTGAACTTACAACAACTTCCATATGGTGGCGACATTGGACAAGATATCTACCTCAGACTTGCTGCTGATGAGTATCCAGATCCAAGTGCAAAAGGTAGGATGAGCGAAATGAAAAGTATGGTTGAGCTAATACTTAATTATGTTATCTTTCATTCTGAACTAATACTTAATTTTCTTTTATGATTGAGCTAATTAATAGTGATTCTTTTACATCGTAATCAGGCAAAAAGTGGGAAGTATGGGTAGCTGTGTTGGTCCCTTCAACAGGGCTTATCTTATGCCTCTCAATTTTCTTTTCATGCAAAGGAAAGCTCAAACGCAAAGGTAAGTGCATGTGAATGTTCTAACCGAATATAAAAATCACTTTAAAAAAACATTACAAGGAATTCTACCTTAATCTAAGACAAGAAAATTGTCAAAAGTCCTTGTTCTTAGGGAAGTCACTAAACAAACTTTTGTAATGGCCTAACAATGAAAAGCAAGTAGTATCATTAGTAATTGGGTAAGTTTGTTGGGATCCTCCTACATACTTCACCATGTCTTCGGGAGTAAGCTTTGTAGTTATTTGGTCATTTTACTAAAATGGGAATGAGTTACTAAATTACAAGTTCTTATCTGCGAAAATGACTAAATAAACGTACCTTTAGATACTGGCATTGCTCAAAGTGGTTGAACTTTGGTGAACCTAATGATGTCACCTCAATTTTTCTTTGACCAAAGACTACATTTCCATGTATAGTGACCAATTCTTATCATTCTAGATCAAACAGGAGAGAGCCCTTCAAGTAATAATCTACTATTATTTGATTTTGATGATGAACTCCATGCAATCAATGATGAAATGAATACCAACAATAATATGAAGATCGAAGAGAGAGAAGGATGTCGAGTTACCAATATTTAGTTATGAGAGTGTATTAGCTGCAACAAATAATTTTTCAGCTGTGAATAAACTTGGTGAAGGAGGTTTTGGACCTGTTTACAAGGTACGTTACATTTTCCTTTTCCTGATGAATGTGCTTTGAACACTATTAAGAAAACCAACATTAATGGTAAACCTTCATGAAAGTTTAAAGAGCTTTTAGTTCTTCTTCGTAGGCAAAATTACTCAAAGGGCAAGAAATTGCAGTGAAGATGCTTTCAAAAAGATTTGGACAGGGTATTGAGGAGTTCAGAAATGAAACAATACTAATTGCAAAACTCCAACATAGAAATCTTGTCAGACTCTTAGGTTGTTGTATCGAGGGAGATGAAAAGATATTAATATATGAGTACATGCCCAATAAAAGTTTGGACTTCTACCTTTTTAGTGAGTGCACATTTATGTCTATATGCGTGCATATATTTTTTTCTCATATGTTTCTAGGTTCTTAATCATTAATTTCCTTGGTTGTACTATTTAAATAGATCCAACCAACAAAAAGATGCTAGGCTGGGAGACACGCATACGCATTATTAAAGGGATTGCTCAATGGCTTCTTTATCTTCATCAATATTCAAGGTTACAAATCATACATAGAGATTTAAAACCTAGTAACATTCTCTTGGATAGTGAAATGAATCCAAAAATATTAGATTTTGGCATGGCTCGAATAGTTGGAGACAATGAAACACAAGCAAACACAAACCGAATTGTTGGAACTTAGTAAGTATACAACTTGTTTTACATTTGCTACTTTCAATACCCAGATAAATTTATCAAGCAAGCTACTAATTGGGCCGTTTACTAAATTTTTGAATGTAGTGGCTATATATATGTCTCCTGAATATGCTATGGATGGTTTGTACTCAATAAAGTCTGATATGTTTAGCTTTGGAGTATTGGTGTTAGAGATTGTGAGCGGCAGGAAAAACACTAGCTTCTATAACAACGAGTCACTCAATCTTCTTAGATATGTATGTAGCTTTTATACTCCCCCAAATTCCTCATGTTTTACAATAATCTTTTAAATTAAAATGCTATTAGTTTTTAATTAAATTTAGTCTTATTTGAAATGAAACTAGGCTTGGGAGTTGCGGAGAGATGATCGAAGTTTGGACTTGATGGAGCCAGTAATAAGATATCCTTCTTCCACTTCTATTATATTGAAATTCATTAACATTGGCCTTCTCTGTGTCCAAGAAAGCCCGACAGATCGGCCTACCATGTCTGATGTAATCTCAATGATTAGCAATGAACATGCACCTCTGCCTACACCTAAGCAACCAGCATTTTACTCAGGCCGAAATATGATGGACACAAATTCAAGAGTTGACAATGAAGGAAGTTGCTCAAAAAATAGTGTAACTATTTCAACAATAAAAGCCCGATAATTAATTCCTATGCAAAAGAGAAGAAATGTTGTAGAAGCAATCTTTTCAATCTAATTTGTATGCATGATGATATGCTATATAATTGTCACTAAATGTTGTCTTAGTTCACTCATTTTAGTTTTGTGGCGAATAATACTATAGATATAGTCTCTAAGTGGTAGCTCAATTGGTTGAAACCACGTTTAATGAAACGACGGTCACTAGTTTGAATCCACTTCTCCTCTTTTGTGCGGACGTATAAAAAAAAAAAAAAAAAAAACTATAGATATAAATGTTTTTTTATTTTGAACCCCCATTTCTCCCTAGGCCACTCCTTTCCATTTTTTTAAAAAAAAATTATTTTTTTTAATCATTTTAGTTTTTAATTTTTTAATTTTTTTTTATTGAAATAATCATTGTCTTATATATTAATCAATCAATATGATAGAGCAAATTTCTCTACCCGGATAATATCCGAGATACAATCGGGGATTTCTTCCAGCCCCGTCCTATCAAAACCCAGCCTTGCAGCCATCTTTGCTAGACCATGAGCTGGAAAGTTGGCTTCACGTCCTACATAGTTTACCTCCTAGTGTGTGAACGTGTTCAAAAGCACTCTCATATCCGCTACCAGATGGCTGATCTTACTCCAGTTTTGCTCTCCTGAATTCATCTGTGTCCTACCACCGATGAATATGGTGAAAGTGAATTGGGATGCTGCCATAAATCAAAGAAATGCTTGTGTGGGGGCCTAGTAGCAAGGGACGAGAATGGTAAATTTTTGGTTGCATGTGGTATTAATCTGAAAATCACAGCAGACCCGGCAAGAGCTGAAGCTGTTGCGGCCCTTCATGCGGTGATGTTTGCAAAGGAGCTTGGTTTCTCAAATGTGATTTTTGAAGGAGATGCTCTATCTATTGTGAAAGCAGTCAACTCCAACAGACCTTGTGAAGCCATTTATGGGCATTTTGTGGAAGATGTAAAACGTAGTATGGGTGAGCTCACATCCTCAAGATTTATTCATGTAGTTAGGGGAGCAAACTCAGCAGCCCATATTTTAGCAAAGGAGGCCTGTACCCATGTCACTGATATTTATTGGTGGCATTCTATTCCATCTTGTAATGATAGTATTGTTAGAAAGGAGGAATCTTCCCCTCTTTCGTCATTTGCTCTTTATTTGAGCCTTAATAAGATTCAATAATTTTCTCAAAAAAAAAAGAATTCTCCGCGTCCACCACGATTTTTGCATCACCCTCCAAGCAAATGTTGTTCAGGCCAACTTCTTCGCAAAACCTTAAGGCATGCACAGTAGCTATAGCCTCAGCAACCATGGGGTCAAAAAACCAGGTCTGGTAACCTAATTATTATTATTTTTTCAATTAATTAGGTGTATGGACATGTGTCGATTTTTAAGGATGCTAACGTGGATTTCCATCAAATTTTGAATGGAAGTTAAACAGAGATATCATCTCCATTTTTAGCCATTATCGAGATATTATCTATGATACAAAATAAATTTGGAAGAACAAAAATTAAAGTTGTTAGACTACATGAGACAAAAAAAGTATTTTTTAAAGAATCTGCATTTTCAAAAATGGATTTGGCTTGTATGCATATCTGCGGTAGTATATTTTGATAGCCCAAATCTTAATGGGCGTTTAACATATAGTAAGACTAAGCATTTTTTCCGTCTATCCGGTCTATCCTTTCCTTTTACTTCTTCTTCTTTTTCTTTTTCTTTTTCTTTTCTTTTTTTTTTTTTTTTTTTTTTTGTCACTTCCTTTCTTTTCCTTTTACTTTCAGTTTCACTTTCGTACACAGTCAGCCTCTCTCACACATAGAGACCCCTCTCCATTTGTCTGTGTTCTAAAGCTCCAACTACCATCAATTTCCTCTCTCTGAATGTAATTTCAAGCCGTCTCCATTTGGTGTTATGGCATCCATGAAACATAACACTAGCATCAACTATATAGCAATTGAAGCCAACCCAGATGTTTCTTTCATCTCTGTTGTCGTTTTCAGCTTACCATGGAAATTAAGACCCAGTACAGTCAGCAACAGGCAGAAGCTCCATCATTTCTTCAGTTCCCTTCAACTCCTCAAACCTTGCGTATCACAAGTCCATGACGCAGGAAGCATCACAACCGTGTTACACTAAAGTGGTCGACTTGTAGCCGTCGTTTTTAAATTATCATTACTAATCTCGCTCCTAATTGTTAGAGAATAGTAATGTGGGCTTGTCCCACATTGCTTAGTATTGAGAAATCTCTTGTCACTTGTTCACATAAATAAGCCTTACCTAAGGCTTGTCCCACATTGGAAAAGCATGAAGTCTTTATCTCCTTTGGCTCCTATATAAGGAGGCCTCTTATGTACATTATATTCACTCAATAAAACAAGATGTAGCCAATAGGGCTTTAGTGTGTGGATGTAGGTCTTAAACCGAACCACCTTAAATCTTGTGTCTCTTGTTTATTTCTCTTTTGCTCATTTATATTTCCGCATTATGTTTTCTATTAATTGGCGTTAGCCTATTAGCTCTGATACCATAATAAAAAACATAATGCGGAAATATAAATGAGCAAAAGAGAAATAAACAAGAGACACAAGATTTAAGGTGGTTCGGTTTAAGACCTACATCCACACATTAAAGTCTTATTGGCTACATCTTGTTTTATTGAGTGAATATAATGTACATAAGAGGTCTCCTTATATAGGAGCCAAAAGAGATAAAGACTTCATACTTTTCCAATGTGGGACAAGCCTTAGGTGAGGCTTATTTATGTGAACAAGTGACAAGGCATTTCTCAACACTAAGCAATGTAGGACAAGCCCACATTACTATTCTCTAACACTAATTAATATCAACACAATCCAGAAACTGAGAAAAGGAAAGGATTAGAGAAAAAAGAAAAAAAAGAGTGAAAACTTTCATTAATCTCTCAACTCTGAGAAGCCCTGAAAGGTGATCAATTGACATAACATTTTCAAATAGCATGGCCAAAATGCTATTTTGGCAACCTTTTTTAAGGTTTGGGGTAATTATCTTTTGCCCCCATGAATTACAATGCTTTAGCACTTTCCTCCTATGAACTACTAACTATGATACCTGACCCATCAAATTACCATCTTATGACAAAAAGCCACATTCTTTCAGTCAAAAGGGTTAAAATTAACGGTCAACGGTTATATGTAAGTCATGTGCCCTTTTTTTTTCTTTCACTTTTGCCCTCACTTCAGACTGAGAAAATGACGCTTATACCCTCCGAATTTGGGTTCCCGATTGACGTGGCTGCAGTTTAGTAAACTGCAGTTATTATTTTTTAAAAAAATAATAATTGTATTGGTAAACCATATAGTACGTGGTGATAATTGTATAACGCGTCTTTCTCATAGTAAAACAAATAATTTGGCATATGACCCACAATCTTTGGAAATATAAAGAAAAGAAAAAAAATTATGGGTCCAAATGTATTTATAACCACTTATAGATTGCACGGGAGATGTCCATATGTCACTATGAATCAATTCTAAAGGTTGATGAGAAATTCTGTTTGAAGCATGAGATGGTTGCTTTTTGCTTTTGCCAAGTTGACAAGAATCACAAGATGCACTTTTATTGAAATCAAAATTGGAAACCGGAAGTGATTTTTCTTTCACAACACGATTGACAATATCCAAAGATGGATGTCCTAGTCTATAATGCCATACTAAAGAGGTGGTCCTTATTCCTAAGAAAGCTGTAAAAGTCTTGGTGTTCTTGTGAAGATTCCCTCCTAGAATATGACCCAGAATTTTGTTTCCTGTCAGCAAATCCTTGACATAGTAATGAGATGAAGTTAGAATGAAGTAACAACAATTATCAATGCAGAATTTTTGTATGGACAATAAGTTGGTTGAAGCTTTTGGACAATGCAGTATATTATTCAATTTAAAAGAGGATTGAGAGGTGTGTAAGAGGGTAGAACTAGTGTTTTCAATTTGGAGTCCAGAGCCATTGCCTACTGCCACCTTCTCTGTCAGTTGGAATGGTTGCTGAATTTGCAGATTATCAAGTCGATTAGTAATGTGGGCATTGGCTCCACTATCTGCCAGCCACTGCTGCTCCTCATATGCAGAATTGGAGTGTGCTACCATAGCTGCTAGTTGTGTAGGTGGATTCCTGCCTTGGAATGCATAATCCATCATGTGGAAGCAATCAATGGCCAGGTGATTGTATCTTCCACATATTTGGTAGGGAGCTCTAGAGGAGCCAGAGGAAAAATGATTCCCTTACTGCAAAGAGTCTGGATTGAATTGCCTGTTGAAGTTGGCTCCTTGGTTGTTTTGAAAGGATGGACCTCGAGAATACTGGCGTTGAGAGATGTGCTGCTGATGAGAGCCTTGAGGAGAACTTTTGTTGAACTGAGTAGAGCCACGGTTGTACGACTGTAGGTATGGTCTTGGGGCAGAAAGACCAAAACCTGGTCTGGGGGGGAAACCTCTTTGTGGAAATTTGGGATGGAATGGAGGCCTATTCTTTGGTGGCTGGGAATAGGAAGGTCTCTGGGTAGTGAGTGCAAAAGTAGAGTTGTCTGTGACTTGCTGCTGTTGTTGGTTGATGAGCATTTCATGGCTAAGGAGTTCATCCTGAAAATCTTCAAAGTTGATCTCATTTACTCTAGTGTGAAACGAGTATGTTGTGATGAAGTGAGTGAAAGAAGGGTTTAGGCCATTTAGGATAGCAGTGATGAGCTCTTCATCTAGTATAGGATTGTCTGCTGCATTTAGTTGATCTGTCAAGATTTTGGTAGATTGCACGTAGTCTGCACACGATTTAGGCCCTTGAGAGAGACTTTGGAGTTGCTTCTTTAGGTTAGAGATTCGAGATTTGGACTTTAAGGCAAACTTGGTGGCCAGGGCTGTAACACCCAAGGAATTTATTAGAATGACTTAGAATGCTTTAGTCTAAATTTTGGTCTTAAGTTGAATCAAATATATCAAGAAAATATATTTGATGTCTAGTTTAATATTCTCAGTCTGAACTGAAAAATAGATAGTTAGAATTAGCTCTAATTTTTATTATAAATTATTTGGTATTTAAGATTTACATAGTTAGATGCTAAAGAGTTAGTTGTAGTGGTAGTGTGATTAATATTTTAAATAGTTTGATTGGTGTAATAAGATAAATATATATATNGATTAGTAATGTGGGCATTGGCTCCACTGTCTGCCAGCCACTGCTGCTCCTCATATGCAGAATTGGAGTGTGCTACCATAGCTGCTAGTTGTGTAGGTGGATTCCTACCTTGGAATGCATAATCCATCATGTGGAAGCAATCAATGGCCAGGTGATTGTATCTTCCACATATTTGGTAGGGAGCTCTAGAAGAGCCAGAGGAAAAATGATTCCCTTACTGCAAAGAGTCTGGATTGAATTGCATGTTGAAGTTGGCTCCCTGGTTGTTTTGAAAGGATGGACCTCGAGAATACTGGCGTTGAGAGATGTGCTGCTGGTGAGAGCCTTGAGGAGAACTTTTGTTGAACTGAGTAGAGCCACGGTTGTACGACTGTAGGTATGGTCTTGGGGCAGAAAGACCAAAACCTGGTCTAGGGGGGAAACCTCTTTGTGGAAATTTGGGATGGAATGGAGACCTATTCTTTGGTGGCTGGGAATAGGAAGGTCTCTGGGTAGTGAGTGCAAAAGTAGAGTTGTCTGTGACTTGCTGCTGTTGTTGGTTGATGAGCATTTCATGGCTAAGGAGTTCATCCTGAAAATCTTCAAAGTTGATCTCATTTACTCTGGTGTGAAATGAGTATGTTGTGATGAAGTGAGTGAAAGAAGGGTTTAGGCCATTTAGGATAGCAGTGATGAGCTCTTCATCTAGTATAGGATTGTCTGCTGCATTTAGTTGATCTGTCAAGATTTTGGCAGATTGCATGTAGTCTGCACACGATTTAGGCCCTTGAGAGAGACTTTGGAGTTGCTTCTTTAGGTTAGAGATTCGAGATTTGGTCTTTAAGGCAAACTTGGTGGCCAGGGCAGTCCAAGCCTGGTGAGAAGTGTTCAGCCCATACACAGTGGCTAGAACCTTCTCCGAGAGAGATGCAGTGATAACACTAAGAAGGTATTGATCTTTCTTATTCCAGATAGAGTATTCTGGATTAGAGATCACCTTTCCTGATTCATCTGTGATTGTTTTAGGTGGGCAAGGTTCTGTCCCATCCACAAACCCCATTAGATCATGGGTGCGCAAAATAGGGTTGATTTGTGTCAACCAACTTGTGTAGTTTCCAGACTCAAGTTTTAGGAGAGCATTCTGTGTAGTGTTTGGTGGAATAAAAGCAGGAGCATTTGGGGTTGATGCTGCAATTGAGAAAAGAAAAGCTGAAAATAGTTTGTGAAGAATGATATGGCGTTGGCCTAGCAAAGCTCTGATACCATGAAAACTTTTGTGAAGGTTTTATTCAAAAGTCTTAATCAATATTACAGCATATAGTTCTTATATACAAGGAGAACATAACTAAAATACATAGAAACAAAATATATAATTACAACTGAAATAATTCTTTTCTTATGATGTAAATAACTTGGAGAACATGGCTGCACTCTTCTTCAACACTTTCCTTCTATAGAATGCTTGACAGCAGGCTACCACATCTTCTGACTCTGTCCAATTGAATTGATCCTCTTGCCTTGCTTGGAGTATAAGCTGCGTAGGATATCAAAGTTGTTGACCTTGCAGATTCTGTGTTGTCTTGAGGATCCTTGGAGTATTTGTTGAGCTTCCCATATATACTTTAACAGAAAGATTATTCCATAATCTGGCAAAAAAGAAAAAGAAGAAAAATATAAATATAATGACTCACGACTCGTTTGGAAAATTACGGTTTTCAAAATAACTTTTTTTTTTTTAAGAAAAAAAGTAAAAGTATTAACAAATAAATTTAAATATAAAACATTTAAAACTAACTTTATTTTTATATAATATCACAGCTATAAAACTATATATATATATATTCCTCTTAAACATTTTGAGAAAAGTACATATATCGTCCTCAAACAACCACCTCTAATATCCCTTCTTCCTCCCCCTCATTTTCATGCCTCTTTTGAGGCTCCAACTACCTCTTTGGAGGCCATACTTGCCTCATCAGAGGCCCTATCCACCAGCTTTGGTGATTTATCCTATTTCAAAAGCTCGGTGGTCTCCTCCTCCACCATAAATTGTCTGGTCACCGCCTCCTCCAACTTTTTGCAACCTTAGATTTGTCCCCTTTTTGAAATCTTTGGATTTGGTTTTTCCAAAATCATATCTATCCATTTCAAGAAGCCACAACCCTACACATTTACATGGCCCACTCCTCCCGCCTTTCACAGCCTCGAATTTGCCCCCATCTTGAACTCTTTGGATTTGATTTTTTCAAAATCACATTTGTCCATTTTAAGAAGCCACAACCTTACACAGTTACATATGCCACTACTCCACCCTTTCACAGCCTCGAATCCGCCCCCTTCTTGAAATTTTTGGATTTGGTTTTTTCAAAATCCACCACCTCCTGCCATTGTTGTTGGTCTCCTGAAGCCATTTGCTACCTCCCGGTGCGTGGTCCCATGCACCGGTGAAGGGCTTACACACGCTAGTCTTCAACCGCGTTAATGTTACCTTCTTCCGCCCCACACTTAATTGATGCTGTTGTTTTTTGTATTTATTTTAGTTTTTACTACAATATTTTTTACAAATTGATAAGACAATCCATAATTGGTAAAATAGTTAACATTGTATAGTTGACATGTAAGTAACTAACAATTTTTTTTGCTAATCATTTCATTAATTATAGACTCTCACATCAAGTTTGTAAATGGCTCATAGTAAAAGATGTATACTCTAAACAAGACTCTATTTTGCAATTCTCAACCAAATTCATTGAACAAGCTACAAATAGAATTGCTTACTAAATTTTGGAATGCAATGGCTATATGTCTCCTAAATATGCTATGGATGGCTTGTACTTGATAAAGTCTGATGTATTTAACTTTGGAGTATTAGTTTTAGAGATTATGAGTGGTAGGAAAAACACTAGCTTCTATAACAACAAGTCACTCAATCTTGTTAGATATGTAAGTTGCTTTTTTTTTTACTCTGCCAAATTCTTTATGTTTTACATTAGTTTTATAAATTAAAATGCTATTAATTTTTAATTAAATGTAGTCTGATTTGAAATGAACTAGGCCTGGGAGTTGTGGAGAGATGATCAAAGTTTGGACTTGATGGAGCCAACAATAGGATATCCTTCATCAACTTCTATTGTGTTGAGATTCATTAACATTGCCCTTCTTTCAACAGTAGAAGCCCGATGACTACACTACAAGAAATAAGGGCTTTAGCGTTGACACTATCAGCGTCGACCCTAAAGTTGACGCTAATAGTTGGACCAAAATATGAGTATTAGCATCCACTTTCAAGTGGACACTTATAAGTCGACGCTAATACACTGGCGGGAAAACTATTAGCAACGACTAAATTATTATTAGCGTCGACATTAGTCGATGCTGATAGATGATTATCAGCGTCCACTATTAGTGGACGCTAATAGTCCTACATAAAAAAAATAAAAATAAAAACTATCAGCGTCCACTATAAGTGGACACTAATGGTCCTATAAAAAAATTTAAAAAAATAAAAAATAAAATTAAGACTATTAGCGTCCACTTGCTAATAGTCATATATAATAATAAAAAATATAAAAAAAATAATAATTAAGACTATCAGAGTCTACTATAAGTGGACGCTATCCTATATAATAAATTAAAAAAAAAATAAGACTATTAGCATCCACTATATAAAAAAATAGGACGCTAATAGTCCTATATATATAAATAATAAAAAAAAAAATTAAAACTGTCAGCGTCCACTGGAAGTGGACGCTAATAGTCCAATATGAAGAAAAAAAAAATTATTATGACTATTAGCGTCCACGCTAATAGTCCTATATAAAAAAAATTATAAAATAAAATAAGACTATTAGTGTCCACTATATGTGGACGCTAATAGTCCTATATAAAAAAAAAAAAATTTAAAAAAAATTAAGACTATTAGCATCCACTATAAGTGGACGATAATAGTCCTATATATATATATAAATTAAAACTATCAACGTCCACTATAAGTGGACGCTAATAGGCCTATACAAAAAATAAAAAAATTAAGGCTATTAGCGTCCACAAGAAGTAGACGCTAATAGTTATATATAATAATAAAAAAAAAAAATTGATACTTTTAGCGTCCACAGAATGTGGATGCTAATACTCTAACAAAAAATAAAAAAATATAAAAACAAAATTAAATTTTGGGTAAAGTCCACTTAACCCCCTCAAACTACCACTTTAATGACAATCTACCCCCCAAACTATCAATTGCGACAATTTACACCCAAAACTACCAAAACAATGACGATGTGCCCCCCAATTTTTTAAAAAATGACGAAATTACCCTTACCAAAATAAAAAGAAAAATACTAAAATTTAATTTCTTTTTCAAATTTTTAAGGGTATTTTTGTTTTATTGAAAATTGTATAGGGGTAATTTCGTCATTTTGCTAGCATTATATGGTACATTGTCATTATTTTGATAGTTTGGGGGGTAAATTGTCGTAATTGATAGTTTAAAAAGTAGATTGTCATTGGGTAGTAGTTTGAGGAGGTTAAGTGGACTTTACCCTTAAATTTTTAGAGGCTAACAAAAAAAATTGATAGGCTTATATGATTTTTTAATGGGCAAGAATAATAAAAAAAATAACCATCGAGTTCAATTGAAAATAAATAATATATATCTAAAAATTAAAAAAAAAATGGTATATATATTAAAAAAAAATTAAAAATAGAAAAAAAAAATTATAATTATAACACAAAAAAATTATTTATTTTTTCTATAGGACTTAATGTTAATAGACTAATATAAATTGTTAACAATTTTTTTTTTTTTTTTTAAAAGTAATACTTAAACTATCAGCGTCGACCTCTACAGGTCGACGCTGATAGTCTAACTATGAACCTCAACTAAACTGAGTCATATTAGCCTCGATAATATGTCATTATTTCTTTTATATAAATTATTGGATATTCGATCGAACATCCGATCGATCCTAATGAATAGTTCGATTGACTGTAATATGATCAAATGATCAATCCTAGTGAATTAGTTCAATTGATCATGATAGAATCAACTGTTCAATCTAACATCCGATCGATCCTAATGAATTAATTCGATTGACTATGATATATTCAAATGATCGATTGATCATTCGATCGATCCTAGTGAATTAGTTCGATTGATCGTGATATGATCAAATTATCGATCGATCATTCAATCGATCCTAGTGAATTAGTTCGATTGTTCGTGGTAGGATCAAATGCTCAATCAAACATTCGATCGATCCCAATGAATTAGTTCGATTGACTGTAATATGATCAAATGATCAATCATAGTGAATTAGTTCAATTGATCGTGATAGAATCAACTGTTCAATCTAACGTATAATCGATCCTAATGAATTAGTTCGATTGACTATGATATATTCAAATGATCGATAGATCCTAGTGAATTAGTTCGATTGATCGTGATAAGATCAAATATTCGATCGATCATCCGACTAATCATAGTGAATTAGTTCGATTGATCGTGATATGATCAAATGATCGA
>CM017322.1:8142851-8165416 GCA_006937295.1 Carpinus fangiana
TTTTTTTTTTTCCAATTTGGAATAATGATTTTTGTGTTATGATAAGCAGTTGCTCAGAAAAATTGGTTGCTACTAGGAGCTCTGAATGCCAATTTGGGCGGAGTCAGATCAATTCATGGAACTGGTAATAAATGTGCACTCACAAAATAGATTTATATCTGAGTGTATCGATATGCATAATTTGTGCCTTTCTCGTTTTGGAATCATTTATTCATTTGAAGTTTTTTACTGAAGAAGAATTTTTTTTCCCACTTTATGGTTCCATGTTATTTGAGATGTTGTGGGACTTGTGGAAATTTTATCATGTCTAGTTCAATGGAAGGAATTATTTTTTGGGTGAAAATTTTTTCAGGAATGTTATGTAAGAGATGGAGTTTAATGCTGTTTTGCTTACTCTGTTTTGTGTTCGTTCTTGCTTTATAAATGCATTTGTTTGTTTTCACTTTAATATTGGATGGTGAAAGGAAACTCTGGAATATGTTTACTGTGTTTGTGCTGATTTTTTTCTTTTATCAACAGCCACTGCGAGAGATTATTATAATATACTTGGCGTTAACAGGAATGCAAGTGCATCTGAGATAAAGAAAGCTTATTATGGGGTAGGTCCTTGTGTCATCTCTGTTTTAAGGTTTACAGTTTTACACACAGACATAGGTACTGAAAGGATACAAACAAAAACATATGTATATGCCTATAAAATACGTATAGCATCAACTATAGATGCTTGTCTGTCATGTTTTGATCACGCATTACCAACATTATTTCTTTACACACACACACACACATATATATATATGAAGCTCAGGCAGTTTTGAAAAGCTGGTAAGTATGGGGCACTTTTTCTCTCTACCTTGAAGGTTTGGTATATGGCATGATTGTTCTTTTAGTTATAATTATGAAACACTTAAAAATACTAAATTGAGAGAAGCTCATAAAAGAAATGTTTATTTGTAAAGCCAAATCAACAAATGATGTAGCACAGAAGTTTCTTAGGCAGGAGGAAGAAAAGGCATGTGCATATGTATTGATGTAAATGAAAAAAACCTATGTATATCATATGTATTGCTGGATATGTCTACATATACTTCATTTGTTGCTAGTCTCCTCTGTGTAGGGTGCTAGGTTTGGATATTCTGTTTCTCAACTTTGAGTTGCTTTTGCTTTGAATATCACCATTTACTGTGTAATTATTTGTTGGGTGTTTTTCTGAAGCTTGCAAAGAAGCTCCATCCAGATACAAATAAAAGTGATCCAGAGGCCGAAAAAATGTTTCAAGAATCATGAACATCATCTAGTATATATGTGTGAAAAATGACCAACATATAATCATGAATATCATCTAGTATATGTGTATTTCTCTTTTCTTATAGGCAGTTTTGTTATCTTGCTTCTAAAGGCATGGTGACATTTGTTTTATATCCATGGAATTGTCATTATGCATGAGGAAATAAGGTTTCTTTGACAAGATACTATTAGTCACTTGACCTGAGGTTTCCCATGATAACTGATACAAAACATATTAATATAGGACAAACAAATTTAATAGTAAAACTGATGTAGGTTGGGTGCTGGTTATCCCATAGATGGCGCAAACTGAGTTAGACACTTTTGGGATTAAGCATGAGGGAAACATGAATTAAAGTAACCAGTTTTTTTAGCAGTTAGTGTTTAGGGGATTTAACATCACTATGTTTAAGCTTTCAAGAGGGGAAGGGTTAGGGTGTTGAGAAAGGCCTGAGCTTTGGATTGAAATTAAAGAAAAAAAGTCTTCATCTCCTTTCTGAATTATAGTAATCCAAGAACAATGATTAAACACTTTGATTTATTGCTATGGAATTATTCTCACTGTTATACATGGTTGGGGGGTTATTGTTGCTCTTATATTGAAAACACATTTGGTAGAAAATTGTAATGTTACCTGTAGTACATTGACATTGACTCCTATTTGGGTGATATTGATGTTTATGTGAGTATTAAGTACACACATCTTTGGAAACAATTAAATTTGTTTATGTGCAAGACAGATTCGCTTAGGATTGTTTTTTTTTTTGATACCCTTCAGAGCAACCAAATATGGTTGGTTCAGATTTTCAGCTACGTTTGGTGCAGGCCTCTAGCCTCTAGGATTGATTTCTGTGAGAACTTTGATGATTGTCATAACTGCTTCTTTGCCCTCTTATAATATATCAATTTATTTGGTCACTTGGTTTGTGAGCATTGGGGTGTTGATATGTTTCTGTTAGTTGATAATGTGACAAGCATTTGAGAGGGAACCAAGTTGATTCCAATTCTATGCATATATGTGGGGGAGAATAGCAAGGTTTTATAATCTCATTATAGATGTACCCCTTCCAACATTTCCTTTGCAGATTTTGTCTATTATGATATTCATTTGAATATCTGTGCACATGCTCTGAACATCCAGCTGCTCTTTCACTATCTCTTCTCTTTTATCATCTAACACATGTTTCTTCCCTTCCCTTTTTCCTTTCAGTTCCCTTCCCCCGTGACATGCATTACATGAATGCCTATGTACATGTTTGTTCTTATGAGTCATATATGTGTTCCTCCTATACCCAGCAATGCATATAAATGAGTTCCCTTTATCATAATTGGCTTGTAAAGTGGGGGAGATTATTCTGTTTGCTATTTGAGTGTGCAAAGTAAATTGTGCACTTTAGAAGATTCATTGCTCAGACGTACAATGGTTTTTCTGGTGCTTATCTTATCATTTTTCATCTTATTTGCCACTGCTCTTCCTATAACCTAATATTTGTCTGTATTTACCTTGTTTGAACACACAATCATATAGGTTGGTCATGAGGCATTTGTACAACAAGGAGAAAATGGTTTTCCCAGTGGTTTTCAGGGTCCATTTTCGGATTTCTTCCGTGATAATGCAAGTACTTTTTAATTGTTTTAGTTCTGCCAAT
The DNA here is from genome assembly GCA_006937295.1 of Carpinus fangiana. NCBI lineage: Eukaryota > Viridiplantae > Streptophyta > Magnoliopsida > Fagales > Betulaceae > Carpinus > Carpinus fangiana. The sequence continues at coordinate 8,145,785 of CM017322.1, forward strand.
ATGTTGCTTACAAACTTAAATCTTCCCCCATGTATCTATTATTCAATAAGGGCTTGTTTCGGTGTTGAGAATTTTGAGTGCTTGGAATCAGTTTTAAGCCTTGGCGGGTTCAAGCTGTTGAGATACAAAACTTTTAGAAGCTGAACTTCTCATGATTCAGGAAAAAGTGGTTGTCTCTATCCAGTATTACAGTTATGCTACAACATCCATGAAAAACACCAGATAGCATTTTATTGATTTTGTGAAGATCCTGGTGGTTGTGTTGTTGAGAGTTCATCCAGCGGTTGAGCAATTTCATATCCTTGCTATTTAACGAAGGAACTCCTTCAGCAATTTTGTATAACAAACTTCTCCATACCAAATCTAATGCTTAGTTGCATGATTTCAGAAATTAAATTTTGTATATGGTTGGTTTGTGTGTACTAGAATGGGGATTTGGGAATTAAATTGATTGTTTTACAGGTTTTATTTAGTAATTTTGGATCAGACTTGCTTCATGCAGAGGTAATATTTTGTTTCTCAAGCTTTAAGAAGAAAAGAAAAGAAAATGAATAATATCTGGTTTTATAGGATTCTTATATGCTAGTTTCTATAGGTGCTTAACCCTCTAGTTCTTTGCCATTTGCAGGGGTAGATAACAATGAGACTATAAAGGTGAGCAGAAGCGGTGGAGCAGATCCTGATGGAAATCAGCCTGGAGATCTTTACGTTGTCCTTAAGGTAACCAGCATAACTTTCGTTTCCATTGATTATGTCCTCTTTTGTTTCTTTTTGTGGTTACTTCACAGTTAGAATGCCCTTTTTGTAAAAAATTTCCTTTCTTTTCCAACTATAAATATCATATTCTTCTCTGCAGGTTCGTGAAGATCCTGTTTTCCGTAGAGAAGGCTCTGACATTCATGTAGATGCCGTCTTGATACTATCAGTCAGGTAATGCTTGCTCTAATGTTTCAGTTCATAGGTATTGATATGATGTAATGTGTGGAAGTATTGTTAAATTTTGAAGTGTATTTTCTAGAATCAATAGTCATTAATTTTCTTGTTTTTGTTTTGAGTGTTGTAGTGAGGTTTTTTATGTAAGTTATTGTGGGGGGACTCATTTGCACATGATGGATACTCTTGTCATTCTTAGCCTTTCCACCTTATCATCTTGGTCATCTAACCACCACTACCCTCATTCAACCAATTTCATCTTTCAAGACAACCTTACACATTTCCATGAGACATTATTATCATCTCTAAGCCAAATTCATTGTTCTTTCTTGATCTCTTGAAAAGTCACACCTATCTTGTTAATTAAGTGTGAGAATGCTCTAGAACCCTTCCCCAAACCTTTTATATACCCTAGGCATGTTTCCTAGCCTCTTATTCCATCATATCTTACCAAAACCTTCTCCTATCTTGTGCAAGTGTGGTCCAACCCAAGTTTTTCCATTGTTGTAATATTTCATAAGTAAGAAGTATATTTTCCCCATATAGTTTTGATCTTTCTTCTACTTTTGGTTGTGAGTCCTTGGGCTAGTGTAATTTTGTTGCACTACTTGAAAATCGGTTGTTCCTATTTTTTGGACACCGTATTTTTCACATGGTATCAGAGCTTCAAGGGTGGTGGTGATTCATCCTTGGTGAAGAAGATCAACTGGTGGTGTGGGAATGGATTCGGGTGGACGCTTTAACAATTTTGGGGTTGAGGTGCTCAACCATTCTAACTACAAGATATGGAGGTCGTGCATGGAGTCTTGTCTTGTTGGGAAAGACTTATGGGAGGTTGTTGGTGGTGATGATGTGAATCGTCCGGAAAATACTCCGGAGAATGTCGATAAATTGAAGAAATGGCAGATAGCGAATGCAAAGGCGGAATCTATCTTGAAGATATCTATTTCTCATGGGCTATTTGAGCATATCATCGGCTGTAAGTTGGCTGGTGAGATTTGGACTAACCTTGATGGGTTGTTCAATTAAAAGGATGTTGCTCGATTGCAACTTTTGGAGAACGAGTTGGCAAATACAACTCAAGGTGATCTCTCTATTTCTCAATTTTTCTTGAAGATTAAAAATCTTTGTTCGGAGATTTCAGCCCTTGATTCAGAAGAACCTATATCGGAGGCACGAATGAAGCGGCATATTATTCGTGGATTAAAGAGGGAGTATATTCCCTATGTTATGTCTATTCAAGGTTGGGCTGTTCAACCCACCTTAGTAGAGTTTGAAAGTCTTCTCACTTCACAAGAATCATTGACTAGACAAATGGCGGGATGTTTCATTTTGGGAAATGAAAGTGATGCTCTCTTTTCAAACAAAAAGAAATATTTCAGCAAGGAAATAGACAAAGGCAAAAATGATGATTCTAGCAAGCATGGAGATGGTGGAGAATCATTCGAGAAGCGATATGAAAATAAAAAAGGTGTCAAGTGTTATCGATGTGGTAAACTTGGACACATAAAGAAAGATTGCCGTGTGAAACACAAAGAAGGATTTGTTGCCAAGAAGGAAGGTGAATCTAAACATGAAGAAGAGTGGGGAAAGTGCTTTATGGCAGGAACTACTAAGATTGATGCCTTGTCATCAGTCAATTTTAAAAATGATTGGGTCGTTGATTCAGGTTGTGCGCATCATCTTACTGGCGATGAATCCAAATTTTCAAGCTTCCGAGATTACAAAGGAAATGACGCAATCGTCACTGCAGACAATTCCATTCATCTTGTTAAGAAGGAAGGAGTCGTGACTATCGATGGCGATGACGATGACAAAATCACACTTAAAAGCGTGTTTCAAGTTCCTGGAATGAGAAAGAACCTCTTTTCGGTGGTCAATGCTGTTGATGCTGGTAACTATGTCTTGTTTGGGCCAAAGGATGTGAAGTTTCTTCAAAATATCAGAATTTTGGATGTTGATGTCATTCACACGGGTAAGAGAATTAAAGATTTATTTGTTTTAGCATCTACAGTTTCCTATGTTGATAAAATGAGTACAAATGATGGAGCATCAATTTGGCATGCTAGATTGGGATATCTTAGCATTGATAAATTAAAAGTTATGGCTCTAAAAAATTTGGTGAAATGCCTATGTTGACTACCTTTGGTAGTGATGAAGTATGTGAGGGTTGTCAGTATGGTAAGGCACATCGTCTTCCATTTGACAAGTCTTTTTCACGGTGCAAATCACCTTTAGAGCTTATTCATGGTGATTTGATGGGGTCTTGCACTACACCATCATATTCGGGTTCTCGTTATATGCTTGTTCTTGTTGATGATTATACACGGTTTACTTGGGTATATTTTATGAAAGAGAAATCTAAAGTTTTCTTTAGGTTCAAAGAGTTCAAAACAACTGTGGAAAGCGTGCTCAACAAGAAGATTAAAAGGTTTCGAACTGACAATGGGGGAGAGTTCACTTCTATAAATTTTAACAAGTTTTGTCAAGAGCAGGGCATTCGAAGGGAGCTTTCTTGTGCATATACACCGCAACAAAATGGTGTAACGGAAAGGAAGATTCGACACTTGGTGGAGACTTGCAGGAGTTGGCTTTATGCAAAGAACTTACCCAAAGATTTGTGGGCGGAAGGTATGGCATGTGCTGCTTATGTGATTAATCGGGGTGCCTCTTGGCCCGATAAACATGAAATCTCCATTTGAGTTAATGTTTGAAGAAAAGCCTAGTGTCAAGCACTTCAAGGTTTTTGGCTCTATTGGTTATGTTCATGTACCGGATGCTAAAAGAACTAAATTGGATGCCAAGGCTCAGAAATGTATTTTTATTGGCTATGATGAAAGAAAAAAATGGTGGAAGTGCATGGATCCCGAGACCCATAAATTTTGCGTTTCTTGGGATGTTGTATTTGATGAAGTCTCTTCATATTATAAGGCGGATGGTGCTATTTTTGGATGTACTAGTGGTGACACTAGTGTTCACAATGAGCCGCATAGAGAAATCAGTTTGCCATTATCGCCTAATGCTCCTATGCTATTGGATAGCTCTTCTTCTTCTCATTCTTCTTCTCCTATTGGGGAGCAATCAAATAGGGGGAGTTGTGTTGATGACCATGAGCTAGAAGGTCAGCAAGGTGATGAGGAAGTGGAAAATGTACCACCTCTTAGGAGATCTAAGAGGAAAGTGGTATTGCCAGCTCAGTATAGAGACGGAAATTTTGTAAGTATAAACTCATGTTTTCTTGCTAATCCTATTGATGATTGTGAGCCTTCTAGTTTTGATGAAGCTACAGGTGTTAAAGAGTGGGATGATGCTATGAAAAATCAAACATGGGATCTCGTGCCAAAGCCTAAGGAAGTGAAGCCTATTACTAGCAAATGGGTTTACAAAGTCAAACAGAAGGAGGTTGACTATGTTGATAGATACAAGGCTAGTTGAATTCCTAAGAGTGAAGCTTTGTATCATTTCTAGAAAATCACTTTAAGGGGGAGTGTTAAAATTTAAAGTGTATTTTCTAGAATCCATAGTTATTAATTTTCTTGTTTTTGTTTTGAGTGTTGTAGTGGGGTTTTTTATGTAAGTTATTGTGGGGGGACTCATTTGCACATGATGGATGACTCTTGTCATTCTTAGCCTTTCCACCTTATCACCTTGGTCATCTAACCACCACTACCCTCATTCAACCAATTTCATCTTTCAAGATAACCTTACACATTTTCATGAGACATTATTATCATCTCTAAGCCAAATTCGTTGTTCTTCCTTGATCTCTTGAAAAGTCACACCTATCTTGTTAATTAAGTGTGAGAATGCTCTAGAACCCTTCCCTAAACCTTTTATATACCCTAGGCATGTTCGAAACCTTCTCCTATCTTGTGCAAGTGTGGTCCAACCCAAGTTTTTCCATTGTTGTAATATTTCGTAAGTAAGAAGTATATTTTCCCCATATAGTTTTGATCTTCTACTTTTGGTTGTGAGTCCTTGGGCTAATGTAATTTTGTTGCACTACTTGAAAATCGGTTGTTCCTATTTTTTGGGCACCGTATTTTTCACAAGTATTGAACAGTAAGTTGTATGAGGTGGTTGAATAAAATCATTATTGTGCCCAGCTTGAAGCTATATTAATTTCATTCAAATTTTTGGTTAGCAAAAGCTAAACTGGGATGTGGTATATATATTTTTCTCTAATTTTCCTCTTTTCCTGGAAGTCTAATTTGTAACTACGTTCTTCTACCTCCATTACATGAGTGGACTTATATTTGAACTAATAATAAAATATCTTGGTGAGAAAAATTCTTTCTAATTAGGATTTGTTGCTCAAATAATGGCTGTTGGAGGAATTTTTTCTTGAAGTGGGAGGGGGTTTGGGGGTGTGCAGGGGTGGGGAAGGATATTAATTGGGCCTGAATATAGATGAATGTGATCTTTAGAAAACAACTCAGATATAAGAATTAAAAGAAGCAAAATCAAACTTATGTTCATACTTTTCTATTGAATTGCTTTTGATCATTTGAAGTTCTTACTGGTGCATTAGCAGGGAGCCATGATTGGACCTAATGTATATATATATATATTAGTGGACGCTAATGGTCATTATTATTATTTTTTAATTTTTTTAACACTCATTAGCGTCCACTTGGTTTGGACGCTAATAGTTTTTTTTAATTTTTGAGATTATTAAGTCGACACTAAAAGTGAAGTATTAGTGTCCATATTTAGNGAGGAATTTTTTCTTGAAGTGGGAGGGGGTTTGGGGGTGTGCAGGGGTGGGGAAGGATATTAATTGGGCCTGAATATAGATGAATGTGATCTTTAGAAAACAACTCAGATATAAGAATTAAAAGAAGCAAAATCAAACTTATGTTCATACTTTTCTATTGAATTGCTTTTGATCATGTGAAGTTCTTACTGGTGCATTAGCAGGGAGCCATGATTGGACCTAATGTATATATATATATATATATATTTTAGTGGACGCTAATGGTCATTATTATTATTTTTTAATTTTTTTAACACTCATTAGCGTCCACATGGTTTGGACGCTAATGGAGATTATTATTATTTTTTTAATTTTTTTAACACTCATTAGCGTCCACTTGGTTTGGACGCTAATAGTTTTTTTTAATTTTTAATTTTTAATTTTTTAATTTTTGAGATTATTAAGTCGACGCTAAAAGTGAAGTATTAGTGTCCATATTTAGTCGGCGCTAATAGTGAACCATTAGCTTCGACTTTGACTTCCGTCCATTCAAGTATTACCGATGAAACACGACTTTTAGTGTCCACATGAGGTTGACACTGATGACCTCATTAGAGTCGGGCTTTTAGCATCAACATTATTAGCATCCAAAAGTCAACGCTGATAGTATTAACGTCGACTTTTGGACTTTTAGCATCCAAAAACAGTCGACGCTAATACCCTTATTTCTTGTAGTGCTAATTCTTGCATCGAAGAAAAGAGATGTAGAATCAATCTGTGTCTTATTTGTATGCAAGTTCATGTTCAGTAATAGTTATTCTATTTGGAAATATAAATAAATATGGTTGAAAATCGAAGATGTTTTGAACTCTTAATATGTATTCTACTGTTTAGGGACGTCCCAGCTTTTTAAGATTTTTTATTTTTTATTTTTTTTTCTTCCTTCCTGTAAACCCTATTAAGGAGCAACCTCATGAGTTAAGTTTGGCTAACCAGCGTATAAAAAAAAAAAATGGAAGTTTGGCTAACCAAATAATCTAAAAAATTACCTATAAAAAACATAATTTTTCGTTCTAAAAGATATCTTGCTTTCTTAGAGCCTATCTAGATCCACTATCAGAACACTTTTTCATCAATAGTATCGAGGATCAAGAGTGAAAATGGTCATTCTTTATAACCTTTTTTTTTATTCAATTAGTAAAAAAAAAAAAAAAAAAAGCTCACGTTCGTTGATCGGGATGGGTCCAACTATCTCCGTAAGCTATTTGTGGGTGGTTAGTCACCACTATCAACTATTTTGGATTGATCTGATCCCTCAAAAACTTTGGGGTAGATCAATCTCTTTATCCACAATTTCAAAGATGGCCGATCACTACTAAAATTGCTTTGGAATGTTCAGACCACTTTATTTGCTATTTTCAGGGTGATCAACCACTTTCTAAAGATTTTTCAAGGCGGTCTGGTTGACCAATGTCTCATCACGTATTTTGAAATAGTTAATCATATATAAAATCATTTAGAGATGGTATGCCCACATCAAGCCTATTGTTGGAGTGGCTAACCACCCTAAAGTAGGTTAACGGAAGGTTTGGCCACCCATCTCACTGCGACCTTGTTTTTATGAGCCAATTTTCTACTTCCATTATAATTTTTCGGTGCTTAACTTCTTATTATCCAAACAAAACTCAGAAAATTCTTTTCAATACACCGAGTACTTTGCACCATAATTAGAGGCAAAAAGCTTCCAAAAGTTTATGAGCAAAGGGTTTCAATCAATTGTAGATATAGATAGATAATAAAGTCTACGTCTCTTTAATTTCTAGGCCCCATGCACCATTTTTTACCAAGCTCCAAAAGTCTTCCATTCTATGATTTCTTCTTCAAGCTCTATTAATTAAAAAGCAACCCCTCTAGTAAGGTTGATATATAACTCGCATAAAAAATTAACCCATATAAATCTTATATGAACTAAGCCAATCATATAGTTGCACTGAAAACTCAAACAATGGAAATAACGTGTTTGAATAACTTGTTTCCTTTTTTGATACTAAAGACTTTGTCAGGGGTACTCATGTGGTACTAAGGCTATGTTTGTTTCAACCTAAAGTGATTTTCGTTGGAAAATATTTTTTTATTTTTTGGAAAATATTTTACGGTTTTTGGCAAGTACAGAAAATCACAAATTATATATATATATATATATATATGTAGAAGGAGTTAAAGGAGGTTAAGTGAATCTTAAAAATAATGTCATATACTTATCACCTAAATAGCACCCCAAGACCCACGGTTGCCGGCTACTATGGGTCTTTTTAAAAAAAATGTATTTTCGTCATTTGAAGACGACGTTGATGCAATTTAGACTCGCAGAATATTGCAAATTTAGCGTTAGTTTGAACATCACTTCAGCACAAAATAATAATAATAATAATAATAATTTTGTTTGGTGAAGTGCTTTTTTTCTTTCTGTTTTTTTGACGTGGTTTGGTGAAGTGTTTTTCAAACTAGGTAAACGACATGAAAGAGGTTAGCGTTTTCCAAACGACCTGTAAGGAATAGTCAACAATCTTTTGGAAATTGGAAGTGAACTCCGTCACAAGAAAAGTCCAAGCTTTCTTCAAGTAATTACCAACTGCAAGCGGCACTGCAAGTTAGAGAGGGGTGGGTGGCATGAAGAGTAAGAAGCCATGGCTCTTATTTGTTCTGCTTCTAATCCTGTCTTATTCCACACTACGCTTCTCCACAGCTGCTGATACTCTTTGACCAGGTCACTCTCTTTCACTCAGTGAGACCATATATATTATCTCAAGGTAGCAATTTTGAGCTAGGTTTCTTCAAACCAGGGACATCGATAAACACCTACCTGGGCATATGGTATAAAAGGTCTAATCGGAAGGACGTTGTTTGGGTAGCAAATAGAGAAAACCCTCTGGCTAACCGATCTTCCTCAACACTTGTCCTCTCGGAAGATGGCAATCTACTCCTGTTCCAAGCTTCCTCAAAGATCCCATTTTGGTCGACAAATTTGACATTTCCCGAGTCAAATTTAACAGAAGCAGTACTTGGTCGTGATGGAAATTTTGTTTTAAGAGATAGGTTGTTGGAAAGTCCCACATTGCTTGGATATTAAAGAGATTAGCCTTTTATAAGGATGAAGGAAAACTTCAACTCTTGAACTAGCTTTTGGGTTGAGTTAGGCCCAAAGACCATTTTCTTGACATAGGTCCAACCTGTCCTCTATATTTTGGGAGAGTTTTGACCATCCAACTGATACATTGTTGCCAGGTGCGAAGTTTGGGGTCGATAAGGTTACTGGAAAACCACAGCAAATTATTTCATGGAAAAATTTAGAAGATCTAGCACCTGGTGTGTTCTCAATAGGGTTAGACCCAAATGGAAGCGATCAATTTTTCTTCGAGTGGAACAAATCCCATATCTACTGGAGTACTGAACTTTGGAATGGAACATCATTTACATCAGCTCCTAATCCTGGAGGGGGCGTTGTCTTCAACTACACTTTTGTGTCAACTAAATAAACTTACTTACCTTTAGATATTGGCATTGCTCATAGTGGTTGAACTTTGGTGAACATAACGACGTCACCCCAATTGATTTTCCCGGACCAAGCATTTTTTTTTTGTAAAACGATGTGGCTCCAATATCAGATATCAAAGAGGTTACAGAGGAGCAAACACACTAGAGACCCAAACCGGACAAATCTCAATGGAGGAATGAGATCATAAAGGGAAAAAAAGAGATGCGAATGCAGTCCGAGAAAACTCTTACCGCGGTGCATATTGGTGATGGATTGAACCATCGGGAGTTCGAAAACCCCATTGNTTTTTTTTTTTAAGTTAACCGGTTATGAACTTATGATTTAATATTTAAGGAATTTTTTTTTAAAATTTTTAAAGTAGGTCAAATATTTTTATTTTTCAATATGAGCTATTTTTATAGCAATTTGGCCAAAGAAGACACTAAAAAAAAAAAAAAGAGAGAGAAAAATGCTATAATGCTTTTAAAAAGCCCAAAAAAGGCAAAAAAAAACCCAATTTTAAAAAAGCGGTTATAGCGGGCGGTTAACTGTTTTACTAACCGCTAACCGCCAACTAACCGCTAACCGCTAACCGCCTAGCGGATGCGGTTAATGAAATTTAATAACCGTTAAGGCCGTTACGGTTAGCAGTTTTTGCCAATAACCGCTAACCGTAACCGCCTTTACACCCCTATCGATAGGGTTAGACCCAAATGGAAGCGATCAATTTTTCTTCGAGTGGAACAAATCCCATATCTACTGGAGTACTGGACTTTGGAATGGAACATCATTTACATCAGCTCCTAATCCTGGAGGGGGCGTTGTCTTCAACTACACTTTTGTGTCAACTAAATAAACTTACTTACCTTTAGATACTGGCATTGCTCATAGTGGTTGAACTTTGGTGAACATAACGACGTCACCTCAATTGATTTTCCCGGACCAAGCATTTTTTTTTGGTAAAACGATGTGGCTCCAATATCAGATATCAAAGAGGTTACAGAGGAGCAGACACACTAGAGACCCAAACCGGACAAATCTCAATGGAGGAATGAGATCATAAAGGGAAAAAAAGAGATGCGAATGCAGTCCGAGAAAACTCTTACCGCGGCGCATATTGGTGATGGATTGAACCATCGGGAGTTCGAAAACCCCATTGACGCATCTAAACAGGCTTCCTAAAAAGCCATGGAGGTCTAGATGCAAAGAAGCAGTGGAAGAAAGGTTTCCAAACAGAAACCAAAAAGAAAAGAAAAACAAATCAACTCCAAAGAGTCCCATCCGGTTCAGGATAACTAATATGCAGCACAACATAGGAAAGCAATAAGTTACAAAAAGTAACAGCATAAACTCAAGAAACAACAGCTGCTCGGGTGGAGGAGGACGTCGGTGGTGATCTGCACGGCGCGTGGGGCCCACACGCCGGCGAGTAAGATCCACACGTAGGAGCGTGTAGTTCACTCGCTGGCACGTGGACATCGGAATGAGGCACAGATCTGGACACCGTGTAGCTGGATCGACGGTGATGCTGGAGGAGGGGCGCGTTTCGGCCGGAGGCTGATGGTGAGGAGTAGATCGGGCTTTGAAAGCGTCGAAACTCAAGACTCCAAAAAATCGGCCGGTGGGGCTTCGAAGGAGACGATCCACGACGCTGAAGAGGCTGGAGAGGAGGTGATGATGCAGCTGTTGATTCTTGAGGGTCAGGGATAGACCGTCAAAGACGTGAGATAGATCGTCATAGACGGGAGATAAATCTAGAGCAAGCTCTAGAGACAAAAGAGTTTCCTCCTGAAGAGAGAAACTCATAGAAAAGAGAAAAACATTTAGAAAGGGGGTGGGAGGGGGAGGGAAACCAGAAGGTTTGCCCTCCTCCTCAAGCTTGCACGCAAGAGATGACTTCAGGTGAGAGAAGAGAGGTTTTTTTCTTTTCTTGATTTATGTGGTTGCTCTTTCTCCCGGACCAAGCATTACATGTCTATCCATAGTGACAAATTCTTATCATTCTAGATCAAACAGGAGAGAGCTCTTCAAGTAATAATCTACTATTATTTGATTTTGATACTGAACTCCATCCAATTAATGATGGAATGAACACCGAAAATTATACAAAGAAACGAGAAAAGAATGATGTTGAGTTACCACTATTTAATTATGAGAGTGTATTAGCTGCAATTGATAATTTCTCAGCTGCAAATAAACTTGGAAAAGGAGGTTTTGGACCTGTTTATAAGGTACATTTCAATTCATTTCCCTAATAAGTGTTCTTTGTACCATTAAGAAAACCTACATTATTGGCAAACCTTCATGAAATTTTAAAGCGCTATGCTTCTCCTTAATAGAGGAAATTACTTAGAGGGCAGGAAATTGCAATGACAATGCTTTCAAAAAGATCTGGGCAGGGAATTGAGGAGTTCAGAAATGAGATAATACTAATCGCCAAAATCCAACATAAAAATCTTGTCAGATTCTTAGGTTGTTGTATCGAGCAAGATGAAAAGATATTAATTTATGAGTACAGCCTAATAAAAGTTTGGAGATCTACCTTTTGTCGTGAGTGCATGCTTATGTATATATGTGTGATATTTTCCTCTCATAAGTTTCTAGATCCTTAAGTACTAATTTCATTGTTTGTACTATTTAAATAGATCCAATCAAGAAAAAGATGTTAGGTTGGGAGACATGCATACGCATTATTGAAGGGATCGGTCAAGGGCTTAATTGTTTATCTTCATCAATATTCAAGGTTACGAATCACACATAGAGATCTAAAACCTAGTAACATTCTCTTGGATAGTGAAATGAATCCAAAAATATCAGATTTTGGCTTGGCTCGAATAGTTGGAGGCAATGAAACACAAGCAAATACAACCCGAATTGTTGGAACTTAGTAAGTATGCAACCCGTTTTACATATAATATTTGCAATTCCTAGTTAAATTCTTTTAGCATGTTACTAAACAAGTAGTGTGATAAATTTTGGAATTCAGTGGATACGTGTCTCTAGAATATGCTATACAGGGTTTATACTCGATAAAGTTTGATGTTTATAGATTTGGAGTATTGCTACTGGAGATTTTAAGTGGCAAGAAGAATATTGACTTCTATAACCACAGTTCACGCAGTCTTCTTAAATATTTGAGTAGTTTTTATATCCTCTCAATTTCTTTATGTTTTACATTAGTATTATAAATTGAAATACTTTTAGTTTTCAATAAAACTTATATTTATTTGAAATGATGCTAGGCTTGGGAGTTGTGCATGGATAGATGATCGGAGTTTGGAGTTGATAGATAATCCAACAAAACGGTATCCTTCTTCTAGTTCTATTCTGTTGAGATTCATTAACATTGGCCTTCTTTGTGTCCAAGAGAGCTCAAATGATCGACCTACCATGCTTGATGTAGTCTCAATGATTGGCAATGAACATGCAGCTCTATGATTGATTCCTATATCAATGAGAACAAATGTTCTGTAACCAATCTGGAGTGGGATACCAAACACGACCAACAAATTCCACCTCCCCATAATCTTGTGGTTGGGTGATTGAGAGCTAAATTATTATAGAGCTTTTTATTAGTTTGCATTTTTGTTTTATTAATTACTTCTTTTTTTTTGACATGTCCACACAAGAGAAGGGAGATGGGGGATTCGAACTTGTGACATCAGCTTTATTAGGCGTAGTTTATAGTCGATTGAGCTACCCCTTAGGACGTTTTATTAATTACTTTTAAGACATGTAGTATTTTATTTTTGACTTTATGTTATTTTAGTGGGCCAATAGCCCAAGTACAATTACGGTTAGGGTTAAATCCCTAGTATGTTTAAACCTAGTTATAATGTTGAACATCTATTTTTCTTCTTTGTTGTGATCTTCCTCCTTCTTAGCTTTTTATTTTTATTTTATTTTTTTATGAATACCTCTCTTTTCTTATCCCTTGTAGACTTTTGTTGATTGTTCTACATCAATTTTGGTATTTGTTTTTTCAAAAAAAAAAAAAAAATTGTATTTGTTTCGGATGATCCATAAGTAAAATATCCTTAAATTAAAAAGCTGGGTATAATGAAAAATAATTAATATTTGCACACCTCTTATTTAGTTTATTGATTTTAAACTAAAACTAATAATTAATGATACGGATCATGAGAATTAAATTTGAAGCCATCCTCTTTGTCTTCCAAGTACTGCCAATTAAGGAAGTTAGCATCTCTTTATTAAATGTTGGCCATGGCCGAACTCTTCAAATCTTCTATTTTCTTCTTTACTTTTTTGGGGTTTGCTTTTAATTTTCTCCAAACCTCCACCATTCTTATTAAACCGGCTTGATAGGTTTTAAGGTCTAAAGCAACAAATTCAACTGAGGTATTTAAATACTAATTAACGATATTTTTCAAATCAATTATATTACATATAACTAATTTAACATTTCTTTTTTAATTGATAATTAATATAGTTAATTCACTTAATCTTTCTTGTGACATTGTCTTAGATTTTATCAATTTTATCAAGCATCAAGAGTGGAAATGATCCTTTCTTAATTCAATTAGGAAAATAATAATAATAATAATAATAATAAAAGCTCACTTAAATTGATTGGGATGGGTCCAACTGGCTCCGTAAGCTATTTGAGGGTGGTTAATCACCACTATCAACAGTTTTGGGGTGATCCAATCACTCAAAAACTTTGGGGCAGACCGATCTCCTTATCTACAATTTCAAGAATGGTAGACCACTACTAAAATTGTTTTGGAATGTTCTGGCCACTTCATCTGCTATTTTGAGGGTAATCAGCCACTTTAAAAACATTTTTGAAGGTGGTTTAGTCGACCAACGCTATCATGAATTTTGAAATAGTTAATCACATATAAAATTATTTAGAGGTGGTATGACCACATCAAGCCTATTGTGGGAGTGACTAACCACCCTAAAGCAGGTTAATTAAGTGGTGGTTCGGCTACCCATCTCACCACCACCTTGTTTTTATGAGCAAATTTTTTACTTCCATTATAATTTTCCGGTGCTTAACTTCCTATTTACCAAACAGAACTCAGAAAATTCTTTTCAATACTCCAAAGTAGTGTGCACCATTAGAGGCAAAAAGCTTCCAAAAGTTTATGAGCAAAGGGTTTCAATCAATTGTAGATATAGATAGATAATAAAGTCTACGTCTCTTTTCTAGAGCCCTAGCATTTTTTAGCAAGCTCCAAAGGTCTGCCATTCTCCTATTTCTTGTTCAAGCTCCATTAAGGAGCAACCCCAGTAAGTTTTATAACTGGCATAAAAAATTAACCCACATAAATCTTATATGAACTAATTAGCCAATCATATGGTTGCACTGAAAACTCAAGCAATGAAAATAACGTACGTGTTTGAATAACTTGAATCCTCCTTTCTTCACTATATAACATTTAGTTTCTCGGCAATAATTGACTTAATGGATTACAGGCTGAGATTAGAGCAAGTCGAAGGGTACCCATGTGATAGTTGGTCTGTGGTTTGAAAAATTCCTTATTACCACAGTCGAAGAATCTACTGAGGTGAGGGATTTTCCTACCCATCTTCCCCATTGACCCGCATTAGAAAGACTTGACGTCTTGATTCTGATGAAGAATAAAACCAAAACGAAAAAGATCTCTGATCACCAATGTAATTGCCTCTCTAATTCTCGTGTGAACATTGAATAAAGGTGAAGAAGATTAGACCATATGAAATAGTAGTGGTGATAATTGTATAACTCGTCTTTCTCATAATAAAACAAATAATTTAGCATATGGTCCGCAATCTTTGGAAATATAAAGAAAAGAAGAAGAAAAAAAATAAAGATACTTTAGCCCTATCAATTAATAGCATATTTTGCACTTACACCTCTAAACTTTAAAAAGTAGCACCGGGGCCTCTCATACCACCGCGTGTCAAGGGTGTATTTTGGAGAGAAAATTCAAAAGTGTATAATTCACTACAAAAATCCTATTTTTTACTAACGCCCAATTACTAACGTTTTAAGCCCTTTAAGACGTTAGTAATGGGCTTAACGTGCCGTTTCTAACGTTTTTCACACGTTAGTAAAGTGTCCATTAGAAATGGTAATTTACTAACGTGTCAGACATGTGTCACGTTACCATTTGCTAACGTATTACTATTCACACGTTAGTAAATGGAAAAATTTTTTTAAAAAAAAAAACAAAAAACAAAAGCTAATGTGTTAAAACATTACACGTTACCCCTAGGGTAACGTGGCAAAAATTACCACGTTACCCCTGAGGTAACGTGTGATGTTTTCCCACGTTAGCTTTTGTTTTTTTTTTTTTTTTTTTTTTTAACAGTTACTAACGTGGCAATAATTGCCACGTTAGTAATTTTTTTTTTTTTTTTATACAGCCATTAGTATATATATATATATATTTTATTTTTACAGTTACTAACAGCATTTCTTGCCACGTTAGTAATTTTTTTTTTTTTTTAAAAGCCAATCATACGATTAAATTGGGTATTACACCTTTTGAATTTGGCCCTTTCAGACAATTCATGCTTGCACATAAGCATGAGAAACATGTCTACACATTAAATTACTATTACATTCAACATTAACATTAAGAATGCAGAGAACCCAAAGGAATACCATAGACAAGTCACATATATCGATCCAACTGAAGATAGTATGAATACGGCTTGATAAACATAATAACGCATTAATACATCAATAAAGCAACAAAATATTGAAATTAAGGTTGAAGTAAAAATGGTTAAAACTTTTAGAAATGATCAATTAAAATTACTGCATTTATTCTCTGAGTAGCTGTTGTCTTCATAGCAATTATCAAAAAAGCACATAGAAGAAGCACATAGACAATATCCAAAGCAGCAATGCATCATTGTATATATAGCCATTAGTAAGAAAGTCACAAGGGCAAAGTCAAAATAAAGAGAGCAAATTTCAGTTTTTCTCTTTTTCCATGTCTCTCCCATCAAAGACATAATAAGCATAAGATGAAAAAACTAGAAGCTATTAAATTACATTAGGCCATAATAATGCTAGGCACTATTAGAATTCTAAGGAAACCGAATAACTTCAAGAGATACAAATTCAGCAATACAGGGAAATAAACCCGAATTACTTGTGATTTTTGTAACACCAAATGCCGTTTCTAGATCATCTAGAAGAAGTTGATGCCCATCTGAATCCTACAAGAAAAATAAAGAAAATGCATTATATATTCAGGTCCAACAATAAAATTTCAAAGGGTCCCAAGAAGTACCAGAAATGAAGAATTTTATTACAATTTTTTTAATTGGTAAGTTACAAATGCACCCAGCAGATCTTGAATCCATGATTTAGTCCTCCACCCTGTTCTTACAGGAGGAAGATGTGTCATTTGGTATACAGCTCGTTGACAAGAATGAAGGTCCTAGTGTAATAATTGCACCCAATATTGCAAACCAAGTTATTTATAAAGGAAGAAACTGAATCCTTCTCTTCACAAGAGGCCAAAGTAGGCTATTTTGGGGGGATGAAAAAGAATTAGTCACCTAAAGTCAGATGCCCAAGCACTGGCTGGGCATGAGATCAGCAGCAACGTATAAAGAGTAGTAGACTCAATGACACACATAAGTAGTCCAATGAACTATATATGTTAAAGATTCCGAAAGAACTTTTTTTGGGTACTAGAAAATATTCAGATAATCATTTACTCAAAGTGAAGTAGCATTATAGAACAAAAAAGGCATACAATTTAGAACGTTTTGTTGGAGACAGCATTACACAAGCTGGGTGGTCCATATTTCCAGGACAAACTCTTGAAACATCCATCATAGATGCCACATCTGCAAAGGCTGAATTTCCTAAAGTATATAATTAGTAATGAAGCAAGCTAGATCCAGACAATTTAGGATGAAAAAAGAAGAAGCAACTTTCGTGCAAGAATCAAGATAGTAAGAGAGATACTTCATTCCATCATACAATTAAGGATGTAACCGGACAATGGCTTTCAAACAAAGAGGAAAGACACCATGCAAGATTAGAATTTAGAAGAGTTCATGCCTTTGATGGTGCTCTTCTACATCATTCATATACGCCATTAAATGGTTAAAATTCTTAAAAGCTCACTATATGATAACAAGAGGAGAAAAGTATATTTGCCATCTCTAACTGCCTTAAGCTTTATCATCAAATCCAAATGAGCTGCATTAGGATCCAGAAATTCTCAGTTTATGATACAATACCCAGATTCTCAATAATCCAAATTACAATAAAACCAACTAAACTCAAACAAAACAAGAAAAATAAACCCATAAAACTATGTTCAATTCCAGACACCATTTCAATTCAACTACAACACCCAGATGCCCAATACTCCAAAATCCAACAAAAACAACTAAAACCAAAGAAAACAAGCAGAACAATCCAATAAAAAGCAAATTCAGTTGAAGAGCTTGACCCCAATACTACAAATTACAACAAAACCAACTAAACTCAAACAAAACAAGCAAAATAAACCCAAAAATCTAAGTTCAAATCCAGTTTTCAGGGAGATTGACATATTTCTATGGCAAAAATTAGAGGCAAATAAAAATTCTAAGAGAAAGGAAGATGACACACCGTTGTGATCATATCTTTACTGTATCCACCAGTCTGGAAATAAGTTCCAAAAATCGAAATTGTGCCATCAGCATCAAACCAAAATGACTAGCTTCAATTCAAAACCTTAGGCATGCATACTATTATAATCACGATTAATAGATTATCTCAAAGTAATGCCAACTATAAAATACATAAGGCATAAAAAGAAAGCAAATTGAGCACTTCACCATGATCTAGTTCGGCAGCAATTCCAAAATAAACAAAACAAAAAATTAACAAAAAAAGAAAGAAAGATGAAGTCACAGAAACTAATCAACCAAGATCAACCCATTGTTCAAATCTCCAAAACAAACCCATAAAGCACAAAAATTAAGCAAACACTGCCACTAACCCATAGTCCAAAACACCAAAACCAACTCACAGAGCTCAAACATTTTGGAAACATTCAAACACAGACACAATTACATTACACAACATGGGAATTCCAAGCTAAGACTAACCTTAACCAAGCTTTGATCAAAAACCTCATCAGCCTTGTTCTCTCTCGCCGTCCTCACAGGAATTGAGGAGCCGTACGTCCTCGAGATCACCGGAGGGTAACCCAGAAGCAGAGGAAAATTAAAGCACAAATATAAAGAAAAAGAGAAAATCCAGGACAGAGAGAGAGAGAGATGGAGAGCAAATCGTAGCGGAGAACAAAACAAACCATTTAATTTGAAGAAACGCTAAATCTATATGAACAATCGGAACCCTAGCTCACCTTGGCTGTGGCATAAGGCGCCGTACGGTTGGCGGCGTGGTTGGAGATGCGGCGAGCTGGTCCCGAACCGGGAGCGGAGGGAGAGAGAGTGAGTGTGAGACTGACCGGGCGACGGAGGAGAGGGTGAGTGAGAGAGAAAACGACGGAGAGCAAGAGGACAAGGAAAAAAAGAGAGCTAGGGAGAGGAAGAGGGGCCTGCGCGGGATGAGAGAAAAAAAACGAGGGGGAAGCTACAGGAAAAAAAAAATTAAAATTACCATTACTAACGTGTCATTAATAACACGTTAGTAAATACATTTAATTTGTTTTTTATTTTTTTTTAAATTATCGTTATTAACGTGTTATTAATGACACGTTACAAATTGGTATATTAACAAATGCATTTAATTTTTAAAAAAATTACCATTACTAACGTGTCATTAATGACACATTAGCAAATGCATTTAATTTTGGGGTTAAATACATAATACCCCATTGGGGTTTCATAACTTATTTTTTTCCCCCTTAGGGTTTGATTTTGGTCACAGGAGGTCCCTATGGTTTTGATAAAAGAACAAATTGATCCTTCCGTCAGTTGACCGTTAGTTGACTTAACGGACTGACAGATAGACCAATTAAAAGTTGACATTTGACACCTAATTAAATTTTAAAAAAAAATTAAAATATATTTTTTTTCAAAAAAAAAAATAATAAAATCAATCTTTGGCCATTTGGGGGTGGCCAAGCCACCCCCTTGGCTCTAAGGGCCAAACGTAAAATCTTCAATTTGCTCTTTTTCTGGGCGTGGAACAATATGGGCACTGGGGTAAATCAATCTGCTTGCAGCTCTGCGTAGCTGAGCCCTCTGTCCCACGCATCTAACCAACTCGCGTGGGTACGTCCTTTAACGGTCGAGCCCGAACAGCAATGGGAGAGGAAGGCTCTATCATTAACTGACTGGAAGGTAATAGAAGACGAAGACGCAACAATCTTCATCTGCTTCTTTGAATTGGGCTAACCGTGTGGCCTTACCATAGAAGTGGGAAAGAGAACTCTTAAGAGTAAGAGCAGCCCTTCGTGATCGGCAGTTGAAGTTGACGATTTGTTTTCCAATTTTGGCCAGATGGCGGTGGCCAGGCCACCCCCATGGCCAA
>CM017322.1:8167647-8243297 GCA_006937295.1 Carpinus fangiana
TATTTTTGTCTAAAGAGGCATCCCAGTTAATCTTGACCATATTAGCTGGAGGAGGAGTCCAGCCCTCTGCAATTGTGGCCGTGATTTCCCGTTGTTGCTGTCCCTCACCACTATTAACCCTACGAAATTCCGCAAGTGCCTCTTCTGCGTCATGCACAACCTGGTTGGGGTGAGTCAAACTTCCTCCATGCACTACATCATTTCGACGAAGCCACAGTCGGCGAGCCAATACTGCAAAGAGCTCAACCTCCTCTTTATCGCACTTTGATGACACCTCTGAAAAAATCTGTAAAAAATCACTCCCATCACAATTACTTTTCTGCAGTTTCATTCGTGAACCTCCCCATACGTCGTTAGCTGCAGGACATCCCCAATTAATATGAGCCACTGTTTCTTCTTCGTGGAGACAAATTGGGCACCTTTTGTCTTCGCACACTCCTCTTTTAAACAAATTAGCCTTTGTTGGTAATAAATTATGACATGCTCGCCATATATACATCTTCACCGCATTTGGCACATTTAACGACCAACATGTTTTCCATAAATCCCCTGTATTATTACTCCCCGAACTCTCTGCCTTCTCCATTGCTCGCATCGACATTCCAAGGTGATAGGCACTTTTCACAGAAAAATCCCCATTCTTCGTGCACCTCCATATGAGCCTATCTTTTGGTTGGAAAGGACTCAGTGGGATACTTGTAATTGTGACTGCTTCATCCGGAAGAAAAGTAGCAACAACCAATGGGACGTTCCACTGCTTTGTATTATGATCAATTAGGCTACAAACTTTCCAATCCCCCATCTGATTAATTATAGGAGATTGAACTGAGAAAGAAGAGGGTGTGGGTAGCCATTTATCCCCCCATACCCTTATATCTTTGCCATCGCCCACCCTCCATATGGCCCCATTATGAACCAGCTCCTTGGCAGCGAGAAAACTCCTCCATGCTTGAGAAGGCCTATTCCCCAAATTAGCCTCCAAAATAGACGAATGGGGAAAATATTTTGCCTTCATAATTTTCGCCACAAGTGACTCTGGATTCTTCATTATTCTCCACACCTGTTTAGCAAGGAGCGCCTTATTAAACATGCTCAAATCTCTAAATCCCAAACCACCTTTATTTTTGGCGACACCCATTTTTTCCCAACTCATCCAGTGAATCTTAGAAGTATTATCCTTGTGCCCCCACCAAAATCTCTGCATTAAGCTATTTAACTCCTTACAAAGTGAGTTTGGAAGGAGAAAAACACTCATACTGTACGTGGGAATTGCCTGGATCACTGCTTTAATCAATATTTCCTTTCCCGCCTGTGATAGAAATTTAATCTTCCAATCATTGAGCCAATTCCACACCCTATCTTTAATACTCTTAAACGCTTGATATCTCGATCTCCCAACCATAGTTGGTAGGCCCAAATATTTTTCATAACATTGCGTAGCGCTTAAACCCGACAGGCGTGATATTTCCTCTCTTTTTGTTGGGCTCGTATTCCGAGAGAAAAAAATGGACGTTTTGTCCTTATTGAGTTTTTGTCCTGATGCCTCTTCATATTTCTCCAAAATATTTGTGAGTCGTCACCATTCAACCGAATTTGCCTTGCAAAACAATAGGCTGTCGTCTGCAAAGAAAAGATGACTCAATCGTGGTCCCCTCTTGGATGTAGGCACACCTGTAATAATCCCCAAACTTTCGGCTTTATTAAGCATAGAACTGAGGGCCTCCGCACACAATAAAAAGAGATAGGGTGAAATCGGGTCTCCTTGTCTGAGCCCCCTTGTTGGCATAATGTTACCCACCGGTTGCCCATTAACCACTACCGAATACGACACAGTTCTGACACACGTCATTAACAGCAACCTCCATCTATCTGAAAAACTCATTTTTTCCATCACAGCATCCAAGAATTCCCATTCCACCCTGTCATACGCTTTACTCATATCAAGTTTTATACCCATAAAACCAACCTTACTCCATAGTCTTGTGTGCATGGTATGCAAAGTCTCATAAGCTGCAATGATATTATCTGTGATTAATCTCCCGGGCAAAAAGGCACTTTGATTTGGAGATATTATCATTGGGAGAATCTTCTTCAACCTATTTGCCAGAACCTTTGAAATTATCTTGTATATAACATTACAAAGACTGATTGGTCGAAAATCGGTCACACATCTCGGTTCTTTTACTTTTGGGATCAAAGCTATATTAGTGACATTAATAGCTTCATCCATATGAGCAGTATTCAAGAAATATAAAGCAGCCGAACATACCTTCTCACCAACCGTTGCCCATTGGTGTTGGTAAAAATCTGTTGTGAAACCATCCGGACCAGGGGCCTTACAAGGTGCCATTTGGTCTAGTGCCCCTTTTATCTCCTCCACCGTAAAAAGAGCTGTCAACTTATTATTCATCTCCTCAGATACTTTGCTGCTAATAGAGGCCGTGCATCTCTCTATATTTTTTGGCCTGGCTGAAGTAAATAAGTGAGTATAATAGCTGACAAATGCCTCCTTTATTTCATTCTGTGAAGAACAAACCCGGCCAGCTTCATCATGTATCCTCTCCACCATACTGCGTCTCTTCTTTTGTGTAGCACATACATGAAAGTATCTTGTATTGCGATCACCATTACGAAGCCAATCCTCTTTTGCCCTTTGCTTCCATTTTGTCTCTTCTTGCTCCAATAAATTGTGAATTTCAGCCTTCAACTCTTTCTCTTTCTCCACCTCCCGGTCACCCTCTTTTGCTTGAATTTTCTCTAAAGCACATGTCTTTTCTCTAATTAAATTCTCTGGAGCGTGAACAGTTTTTTTCACCCAAACCTGAATAGTCTTCCTACATCTTGTCAGATTTTCCTTTATATCGACCCATGGACACCGTCTTTCATTCCTCACTTTCCAAGTAGCTTTTATAGTATCAGCAAAATCCATCCGTCTCGCCCAACTATTTTCCATCCTAAACGGCTTTGACCGATTTCTAGCCATAACCTGCTCCTCGTGCATTAAGATTAACAGCGGATGGTGATCTGAACTCCTTCGTGCCAGCACTACTACTTCCACATCGACAAACTGCATTCTCCATTCGGGATTAGCCACAACTCTATCCAACCGTTCTTTAGTGAAAGCGTCCCCTTCCCTTCCATTATTCCATGTAAATTTGGGACCTACAAACCCCAAATCACAAAGATGACAATCTTCAAGAGCCTTTTGAAAATCTTCCATTTGTCGTCGACTTCTAGACGTAGACCCTTTAATCTTCGACAAATTCACAATCTCATTAAAGTCCCCCGCACAAAGCCATGGCAAAGGTGCAAAACAACTCAAATGACGCAATAAGCCCCACGACTCGTTTCTTTTTGCAGCAACCGGGTGGCCATAGAAACCCGAGAATTTCCACGGGAGTCTGTTCTTTCCCATGGTCACAATGGCGTTAATGTGGCGTCGGCTATAATTATGAATTTCTACCTTCGTTCATTCATTCCACAATAAAATAAGTCCACCACTACGACCAACACAATCAACAACAAACATATAATCAAAATTCAGCTTTATTCTTAAAAATTCTGCTTTATTGGAATACAACTTGGTTTCCATTAGGAAAACCATAGTGGGTCCTTTTTCCTTCACCATCTGGTGAAGGTCTCTAACTGCTCGCCGGTTCCCAAGCCCACGGCAGTTCCAACATAGTATACTCATTGTACTTGGCGGGGCTGCTTGACAGCCACCGCCTTACCCATATTCTCCTCCGTCGACGCCACCACTTCGTGTCTATTTTTCTTCCCCCCTGCTGAACCATTTTCTGCTTGTTCACTCGCTTTCCTCCTCTTCCCCGTTAAAGTGATGGAAGCATCTATTTGGCTCAAGTCTTCAAGGCTTCTAGCAGTTCTTTTCCAACACGGCTGAGTAGTATTTTCAGTACCATTTATATCCTGCATGTGTCCACTAACAGCCCCCAAAGTCTCCACGTGCACCACTTTTTTTGGACCCATATGGCCTGGTTTTTTGGTATATGACCTCACGATCTCATCAGTTTTGCCAACATCTTTTTCCATTCGGCCAGCTCTCTTCCAACGTAACTGAGAAGTATTTCCTGAATTTGATTTTTCATGCATATGCCCATAAACAGCACCAATCTCTTCCACGTATGCCCCTTTATTAGGACCCAAATTGACAGTTGTGTTAGCTCCTTGCCCCACGTGTAACCCCTCCATCACCGCACCATCAATTCCCTGCATCCCTTTATTTTTTTCCATTGACTCCCACACCATCTTTTCCTTAATAGAATCCCATTGCCCCACATAAATGCTCCTTGCCTTTTTGGAATTGGTATCCTCTTCCACGTGTAGTTTAGATGAGCCATCATGGATTTCTTTTTCCGTTAAATCCGCTGCTGCCTTCACGTTTGGTGATTTCAGTTTCCCCCTATACCGATCCCCCAAATCTCCTCCCACAACTTCTTCCCTTTCCTGCCACAGTGTATCTTCTTGATTTTCGCACACCATATGAGAATCATGCAAGCTGGCTTGTAGGGCTGAGGTGTCACCTCTTTTTCTCACCGGCGCCGTCGATGACTCAGTGGACTCGCCGCCCGTTTCCTCCTCCCCTGTATCAGAATTAAACCCAAAGTTTGGGTCCTCCTTTCCGTCGATCCCATCTGAGGCATCATAACTGGCCGGCTGTTTTGAACCCCTTCCATTACCATTTGAACGACTCTCTCCACCTCCTCCATACCTGTAGCCAGGAGGAGTGACCCTTAACCACTTTCCAAACTGAGTTTCTTCTGCATCTCCCAAAGCTCGACGTCCCCTTTGATTCATACAACCTCCGGAGCCATGGCGGATTATCCCACAACTGAAATAGAAGCGAGGAATTTTCTCATATTTGAACGGTATCCATAACAATCGATCTCTGAGCCTTAGTCGCCTACCTCGAGAGAGAGGTTTTGTGAGGTCTAAAACAATTCTTACCCTTAGATATTCACCCCAACCAACCCCTTCATCATCAACCTCAACTTCTAGAACCTCCCCCACCGTAGCCCCTATCCGGTGACCAATCGCTTTACTCATACAAGCCAAAGGCAGCTTGTACATACGAACCCAAAACGCAGCTTTCTCGAACTCCAATTCCTCCACAGGCGTTATTCCATCAAAATCAGCCAACGCCACTAGATCCCTGTCAAAAGTCCATGGGCGTCCCTCCATAATCCGAATCTTATCCCATTCATGTTCAAACTCAATCAAGAAAAGGTTTTTTCCCAAAGTTTTGAACGTCACGTTCCCTGTTGGTTGCCACGCTCGAATCAATGGTGGTCGAATAACACCCTTCCCCACCATCCTATCCGCCAACAGCTTCCCCACTACGCAAGCACTTCCTCTTTTCACCATTGGCTCCACTTCATCTTCAGGTGCAAAAACCTCCTCATCTTCCTCCTCCATTAGACTAAACTTTTCCCATAATTTGTTCATATCATCCTCCATAGCCATTCTAAGTTTCCAGAAACCAAAGAATCCTTTATCGCCGCCTCCCACCGCCCTAGGACAAGTAGAGGTCTACCGCTTCACCAATAGGTTTCAGAGAGAAAACCTAGAGAGAAGAATAAGTAATATTTTTCGGGTTTTATTTTCCATTTCTAACTTAATGACACGTTAGGAACTGAATTTTTATTTTTTAATTTTTTTGAAAAAATTCCCCATTACTAACGTGTCATTAATGACACGTTAGTAAATGATTTTTTTTATTTATTATTTTTTAAAAAAATTCCCCATTACTAACGTGGCAGTATTGACACATTACCATTTGGTAACGTGTCATTACTAACACGTTTCCAATTGGTAACGTGTCAATAATGGCACGTTAGTAATGAAAAATTTTTTTGAAAATAATTTTTAAAAAAATTTTAGTAATGTGTGAATGTTAGACACGTTAGGAAATGGTGACGTGGCAAAAATTAGTGAACAGTNATATATTATATTTATATTTATATATTTTTTTTATTTTCCATTTCTAACTTAATGACACGTTAGGAACTGAATTTTTATTTTTTAATTTTTTTGAAAAAATTCCCCATTACTAACGTGTCATTAATAACACGTTAGTAAATGATTTTTTTTATTTATTATTTTTTTAAAAAATTCCCCATTACTAACGTGGCAGTATTGACACGTTACCATTTGGTAACGTGTCATTACTAACACGTTTCCAATTGGTAACGTGTCAATAATGGCACGTTAGTAATGGAAAATTTTTTTGAAAATAATTTTAAAAAAAATTTTAGTAATGTGTGAATGTTAGACACGTTAGGAAATGGTGACATGGCAAAAATTAGTGAACAGTAGACACGTTAGTAAATGACACTTTTTTTGTAGTGATTTGACATGCAATGGTTGTATGTGGGGGCTTCGATGTCACTTTTTAAAGTTTAAAGACGTAATTGCAAAATGAGTGATAGTTGAGAAAATTAAAATATATTTTCCCCAAGATAATATATGGCTCTAGATTCATTTGACAACAATTTTTAGGATAACTTTGTGTCTTTTTAGCAAAAAAATAAATAACTTAGAATATAAAATATTCAAAATATTTTATAAACTATTGATTGAGTCAATGTCTCGACAAACTATCAAAATTTGTAAATTTTCCTCTTAAAACATCAGCAAATACATAAAAATAACCTTAATTTTTTTTAATAAGACAAAAATACTCTTATAAATTCAAAAAAAAAAAAACAAAAACAAATCTTCTAAGCCAAATGGGGTGGGTGGCCACCCCTTTGGGCAAAAGGGAGTACCAAACCATTCCTGGGTTCATTATAACAAATGACACTAAAATGGGCATAGAAATAGAATGTGAATTCAGNAACGTGGTATGAACTACATGTTACCAATTGCTAACGTTTTTTTCATACCACGTTAGTAATTGGTAACGTGTTTAAGATGGCACGTTACAATATTTTTATTTTTCCTTTTTCTTTTTTTGCGTCCCATTTACTAACGTTTTAATATTTAACACGTTAGTAAATGGTAACGTGGCAAAAAAAATGAACAGTAGACACGTTAGTAAATGGCGCCTTTTTTGTAGTGGGTTCATTATAACAAATGACACTAAAATGGGCGTAGAAATAGAATGTGAATTCAGAAATGGATATAATAGAATAGATTGCACATCATACCCAAAACAAAAGACAAGTGGCAATCAATCCCGAAGGTTGGTAATTAATTGGCCCACTATTGCGAGGAAAATTAAGCAGATGATTGCCTATCAAACGACGATTTCAAAACTCAAGTTTGAATCCTCCTCCCCCTACTCTTGCGTGAACATGTCAAAAAAAATAAAAATAAAAACGACGATTTCAAAACTAGTCCAACCCATTATTTTGAGTCACCACAGACAGATTTATTTATTTATTTTTATTTTTTTCTAAGGTTCACACAGCACACACAGGGGCATGGAGGGCTTGTGGGATCCCACAGCCGCCGCAAAAGCTTACCACAGGGCCATGGAGGACTTGTGAGTCAATTTAACCCACTACACAAACGCGTCCAACGTTTGCTCCACTGCGAGGAAAAGCAGATCCTATGGAGAATTTCCGATGCCAAACTGACTCCAACATCGATTTCGAAACTAGTCTGCATGTCGACGGAATGATTATGTTGGATACAAAGTGACAGCACATGTGTTCAACTTTGATCTTCTTCGCCTTTTACATATATAGAGCATTTACATTTAACAAACCCCGGCCCGTCAAGAAAGAAAGATATTGAAAAATATTTTCCTGTCAATTAGGTGGCAACCTAGCTCCCAACTAAAGACAAAAGACGAAAAATACAAAAATCAGAGCGAGACACGCACTAAAGCAATTCAAAAAGAGCTTTAAATTGGAAAAAAAGAAAAAAGGAAAGCAGTTTGATAAGATCAAATTAAAGCGCGCTAGCAGTCTGCACAATTTTATGTCCTGTTGAATCTGTTGATGAATTGACTTCAGCATCAACTAGGAAAGGAGTAGAATGAAAGTATATGCATTGCATAAGCTTAGGATAATGATTCTCTCCGGTTTAAATGAATTAGAAAAGAGTCGGTTCCTTTAAAATAAATTATAGTACTTTAAAAAATCAGTTCCTTTCCGGAGAGAGAGGTTCCAATTTCATAAGTTCAATGGTATTAGGAAGAGATGAAAATCTTATATATATATATACATGTTGTAATTACTTTTTTGAAGTACATACCTGTTTTTTTTTTTGGGTCTCATGGATGGAGATATATATGGTTACATAGTAATTTGCATCAATTTGGAAAATAANAAGCTTAGGATAATGATTCTCTCCGGTTTAAATGAATTAGAAAAGAGTCTGTTCCTTTAAAATAAATTATAGTACTTTAAAAAATCAGTTCCTTTCCGGAGAGAGAGGTTCCAATTTCATAAGTTCAATGGTATTAGGAAGAGATGAAAATCTTATATATATATATATATATATGTTGTAATTACTTTTTTGAAGTACATATCTGTTTTTTTTTTTTGGTCTCATGGATGGAGATATATATGGTTACATAGTAATTTGCATCAATTTGGAAAATAATGGTCATGCCTAAGAAACTTTACAAATCATGTCCACCATTACACATTGAGAAATATTTCCATTTGTTTTGATCAATTGAAACCAACATTCTAAAGGTTCACCTTAATTATCTGTTTCCTTTTTGCTTCTGTTACCACTTTATGCAGTCAATTTGAGAGAGAACCGGGACACTTGTTTGCCCCATTTTCTACCTGTGTTCTCATATTCGTATTGTATTATTGTTTTGGGTTTATTGTTAAAGTCCACACTTTTTTGGTTCATGTTTGTTATTTTTTAGGATTTTCCATTCTCGGATTAAAAATAGTAAGGATCCTCCCTTTTAACCCTTTTCTCCAATCAATTAAAAAAATTTTTAAAAAAAAAAAAAAAAAAACGAAAATTCTAGAGCTCTGCGTGTTCAAACCTGCCGGCTTTCTCGTACTATCTCGTAATGTGAATTTCTTCATAGATTCTGCATAAAGTGTTTAGTTACGTATTAATGGTTGGTAGATCAGTTAAAGCCAAAATCCAAATAAGCGGTCAACTGTGCTTTTTCCCTTCAGGTTCTGCATGGGGCTATCTTTTGTCACCTCTTGTTTGCACCTTTGGTTTTTTTCTTCTTGCTTTTCACAAATGCAAAAGCTTTACTAATTAAACAAATCTGCTTTTGAGAAAGATTTAGAAAAGACTAGGAGGCTTCTTTTGCTAAAGATATGCACGACCTTTAATCATGCAAGTAACTAAATTATTAAACTTTATCTATAGCATGGCCATGATATATAACATAATATAATGAGATTAATTATTTAAGAAAAGAAGAGGAAGATTGGAACTAGAGGACGATGATTTATCAAATACCGAGTTTTTTTTTTTTTTTAAGAATTATGTTGTGATAGACCCTTTCTATATAATTTTTAGATTGAATCACCACATAGACTTTATTTTATTTTATTTTATTTAGAGTTTTTAGGAGTAACTTGGATTTTGGCTTAAAAAGTAGGGTCAATCAAAATTAAAATAAATCTAATTTTGGGGTTTAAACAATGGAGGCATAAAAACAACTATTTTTAAAGCAAAATCACTCATTTGCAAACCCCCTTCGAACAAGGTTGCAGACGAGATTTTCTTAGAGTCACACAAACGATCTTCACCAAGAAGGAAAGTGTCATCAATCACAGCCCAAAAGTCACTCCAAAAAGTGGAAATCAATCTTGGATTTTGGATGCATTTGGGATTGCAATTTCGCAAGAATAATCTACATTTTTAAAAGATATCGCAAAATGTAAAATGTTTTATATCACGATTTAAAAAGTAGTTAATTTAAAATAGGAAAACAAATTGCGATTTATTTAAGTAGATTAATGAGTGCTTATTTAAAAATGCGCGAATTTAAACCAAAATCATGATTTCGCATAACAAATATTTGGTAAAAAAATCTATTTTTTAACATGTTTTACCAAATACCTTTGCAATTGTAAAAAGCAACGATTTTAAGAACGTAATTTTTAAAAATGCAATTTTTAAAATCGAACTTATTGAAACCACAATCCCAAACGGAACCTTATTGTGTTTAATTAGTGCCCTTTTTCTTTCTGTATTTCCTCTCCAAGTTGCCCTATTATATTACCTTGCTGTTGTAGATTTTTCCGTATGTAGTTTTTTTTTTTTAGTTCAATCATGTGATAAAGAGTAGGGTATCACGTTCGTAATGGAAGAACTTTAACAACTTTGAATTAGGAATTATTGAGAATTAGTGAAACTCTTTAGTTTCTTTTCTGTTCTAAACTATGCCCACGCATTATAGGGGAGTGAAAATGTGGTTAGATAATAACCGTCCGTATCTGCACTTTAACACTTTCTTTCATGTGTGAGCTCAAATTCCCTTTTAATATGTGAGGTCTAACACATGTAATATTTAATTTAAATGGTAGGTGATTTGACGGAGTCAATGTTCGATCTCAAGACCTTTGGCTCTGATACCATGTTAAATTACCAATTATCCCAAAAGTTTAAGCTGATTAGAAGAGTTAAATTTAATCAGTTAATCATTATTTTAACACAAATGTGAATAACAAAAATTAATATCAACAAATACGGATACGGATAACGGTTTTAGGATATGCAGATGTGTATATTATCCACATCTGCATTCCTTTATATATTTAATATATATTATATTATATATATTTAATATATTTTTTTAATTTATGTTTCTTATATTTGCTGGATTTGTATTGATGTTGTTGGATTTCACTTTTAGAAAACTGTTTAAATTAATTGCCTTATATGTTCTTCATTTATTATTATTATTTTTTAAATATTTTTTCTTGTCACCAACTATAGATTTACTGGAAGCTAAATATTAAATAATATATGTGATGAAAATTTATTGGTAAAATGATTAAGAAGTGTGATATGAATAATATTGTTCAACTATAATTTTTTTTTTTTTTTTACTAGAAACAATAATTAATGAATTACAATTTTAAGATTTAAAACGCTAATTACTTCAAAATGCAGATAGCGGATAACATCCGCATTTAACCGCACGGATGCGAATAGTAATCTTATGATGCAAATGCGGAGAGGTGCCCTAGCCACTCCCTGCATTCCCAAGTTGGGGGGCCAGCCATCAATCACCGTTGGTGGGTGGGCGGAGTGCCACCCCAAGCAAATAGGAAGGCTTGCAGCCACCTCCATTGGCTCAAATGTCCAAGTCACCTTAGCATTCTAATTAAGTGGCTAGCCGACGAATGTGAAAAGTAGGAGTTGGTTCAGAGGAAAATAATGATTTGCGCATCCTTACATGCAATACTTTATGGAATTATCGGTTGCATGGGAGATTTCCACATCTCTGTATCATCGGAAAAGAATCTTACTATTCATTAAACTAAAAGTATATGTTAAAATATTGATTAAATGATTAAATTTATATTTTTCTATTAGTTTAAGTTTTTTGGATAATTGGTATTTTAATATGGTACCAATGTCAAAGGTCATGAACTGAACTTTGACTTCATCAATTCACTCCCATTTAAATTAAATATTCCACTTTTTTATTTATTTATTTTTATACTATCATGTTAAACTTTTAAGATAACTGTAATTTAACAGTATATATGTTCTTACTTTTGTGACTAAGAAATGTTCTTAATCAATAAGAAAAATCACTAGTACCAACTTTCTCACAAGAAAAGACTTGGTAATTATCTTGTTCCCCATTCGTGTCTGGCATCAATATTCTTACTTCTACCACTAATTTTCTGAAATTATTAACTGCGGTGCAGCAAGTTAGAGAGGGAATTGAAGGGTGCCATGCAGACTAAGAAGCCATGCCGCTTATTTGTTCTGCTTCTAATCCTGTCTTATTATACACCACGCTTCTCCATAGCAGGTGATACTCTTTCTCCAGGTCAATCTCTTTCTCTATCAAAGAGAGAGACCATGCTATCTAAAGACGGCACTTTTGAGCTCGGTTTCTTTCAACCAGGAACTTCGTTAAAATTCTACCTGGGTATATGGTTTAAAAAGTTTGGCCAGAAGGACAATATTGTTTGGGTAGCAAATAGAGAAAACCCTTTGTCTAGCTCATCTTTCTCAACACTTCGCCTCTCAGAAGATGGCAATCTGCTCCTGTTTCAAGGTTCCTCCAAGAATATCCCAGTTTGGTCGACAAATTTGACATTTCACGGGTCAAATTTAACTGAAGCAGTACTTGGTGAAGATGGGAATTTTGTTTTAAAAGATAGGTGGAATGCGTCTTCTAAATTTTGGGAGAGTTTCCACCATCCAACCGATACATGGCTGCCAGGTTCAAAGCTCTGGATCGATAAGGTTACTCGAAAACAACCGCTGCTCATTTCATGGAAAAATTCAGGAGATCCGGCACCCAGTGTCTTCTCGGTGCAGTTAGACCCAGATGGAAGCAAACAACTTGTCCTAGAATGGAACAGATCCATAATCTATTGGCGTTCTGGACTTTGGAATGGAAATTCTTTCAGCAATATTCCCGAGATGAAACTGAATTTTATCTACAACTTCAGTTTTGGGTCAGATGAAAATGGAAGATATTTTACTCATTCTCTTTATAATCCATCTCACCGTTCTAAATTAGTGATGAAGTCTACAGGAGAATTGCAGTTATCGTCGTGGCTGTCTGGTCCTTGGGTATGGATTTCATTTTGGTCTGCACCGTGGGACCAATCTGATATCTATGCTTTGTGTGGTGCATTCGGCGTGTTGTACCATGAGAATTCATCAAACCCTTGTGAGTGTCTAAAAGGTTTTCAACCATTTTCCATCAACTACACCACAATAAGTGATTGGTCAGGTGGGTGTGTGAGGAAATCCCCATTGCAATGCGGGAATAATACATATGCTAATGCCACAAAAGATTGGTTCTTCAAAGTACCAAACGTGAGATTGCCTGCTAATTCAAAAGCATATCCGGCTGTGAGTGCTATGAATTGCGATGTGGCTTGCATGAATAATTGCACTTGCACAGCTTATGCGTATAATAAGAGTGGGTGTATGATATGGGAAGGAGCTCTTTTGAATTTACAGCAACTCTCAGAAGGAGACCAGACTGGACAAGATATCTATCTCAAACTTGCTGCCGATGAACTTCAAAGTACCAAAGGTGAGATGAAATCTACACATTTTTTTGTCATCTTTTGTTTTGAACTAGTTATACTTAATTCTCTGTTATGGTTGAACTAATTAATAGTCATTCTTGTCATGATCAATCAGGCAAAAAATGGAAAGTATGGGTAGCTGTGCTGGTTCCAACAACATGGCTTATCTTATGCCTCTTTATTTGTTTTTCATGCAAAGGAAAGTTCAAACGCTTAGGTAATTGTAAACATGCATTCTATTGCATATTGTGGTTGGGTTTCCAAATCGTGACAACAAAGAAAACCAAAAATTGACTATTGGGATGGTTATTTGGTGGCTGAATCACACAATGTTTGAGTTGGTTTGTCCACCTAAAAGGAGTGGTCAGGGTGACCGAACCAGCATCTAGCTTGGGTTGGCCAAATCAACCCCAAGTTCTTGGGGGTATTGGTTGGGCCACTCACTTAAGTTTGGTTGAGGGTAGTTTAGTCACCCGTCTAGCTGAATTTAGAGGTGACTAAACTATTCTTGGCCTTTAGGGATAGTTTGGTCATCCACTCTAGTCCTGAATCTAAAGGTGGCCGAACCACCCCAAACAACCCGAATAACCTTTTTTTAACTTTTTTTTGTTTCGCTACATGGAAGAGGGGTCTGACTCAACCCCTATGCAACTTAGGTGGTTGCTTATGGACCTCTATTTACTCTCTTAACTCTTATTAATTTGTAATTAACCCCAGTTTATTTCATGGGAATTACATGAGGTGTCAGCGTATAGTAAATTTAATAGGACATGTCTAGCTTGATAGTAAAAAACCTAGAGGCAAGCCAAATCCCTTTGAAGTTTGAAGTTAGTTTGGTTATCCTACTAAATGGCAATTATGAATTACTCTATTAATAATATTTGTTTACGGAAATGACTAAACAAACTTAATTAGTACTTTTGCGTATTGTTATTGCTCATAGCAATTGAACTT
Organism: Carpinus fangiana; assembly: GCA_006937295.1. NCBI lineage: Eukaryota > Viridiplantae > Streptophyta > Magnoliopsida > Fagales > Betulaceae > Carpinus > Carpinus fangiana. The sequence goes on from CM017322.1 coordinate 8,181,786, forward strand.
TGGTCAACCTATTGATTTCACCTCAAATGATTTTATCGATCCGGTCAATGGATTATCCAAAAGTGACACATTTTTATCATTCTAGATCAAACAGGAGAGAGGCATTCAAGTCATAATCTGCTATTATTTGATTTTGATAATGAACTCCATGCAATCAATGATGGTATGAATACCGAAAATAATATGAAGAAACGAGACAAGAAGGATGCTGAGTTACCACTATTTAGTTATGAGAGTGTATTAGCAGCAACCGATAATTTCTCAGCTGCAAATAAACTTGGAGAAGGAGGTTTTGGACCTGTTTATAAGGTACGACATTTTCTTTTCCTAATAAATGTTCTTTTTGCACTATTAAGAAAACCGACATTAATGGCAAACCTTCATGAAATTTTAAAGAGCTTATGCTTCTCCTTTATAGGGGAAATTACTTAAAGGGCATGAAATTGCAGTGAAGATGCTTTCAAAAAGATCTGGGCAAGGAATTGAGGAGTTTAGAAATGAGACAATACTAATTGCAAAACTCCAACATAGAAATCTTGTGAGACTCTTAGGCTGTTGTATTGAAAAAGATGAAAAGATATTAATATATGAGTTCATGCCCAATAAAAGTTTGGAGATCTACCTTTTCGGTGAGTGCATGCTTATGAATATATATGTGTAGTAATTTTCCTTGAGTACTACTTCGTAAGTACTAATTTCCTTGTTTGTACTATTTAAATAGATCCAACCAAGAAAAAGATGTTAGGTTGGGAGACATGCATACGGATTATTGAAGGGATTGCTCAAGGACTTCTTTATCTTCATCAATATTCAAGGTTACGAATTATACATAGAGATCTAAAACCTAGTAACATTCTCTTGGATAGTGAAATGAATCCAAAAATATCAGATTTTGGCTTGGCTCGAATAGTTGGAGGCAATGAAACACAAGCAAACACAAACCGAATTGTTGGAACTTAGTAAGTATGCAACTCATTTTACATATAATATTTGTAATTCCTAGTTAAATTCTTTTAGCATGTTACTAAAAGAATAGTGTGCTAAATTTTGGAATCCAGTGGATACATGTCTCCAGAATATGCTATACGGGGTTTATACTCAATAAAGTCTGATGTTTTTAGCTTTGGAGTATTGCTACTAGAGATTTTAAGTGGCAAGAAGAATACTGACTTCTATAACCATAGTTCACTCAGTCTTCTTAAATATGTGAGTAGCTTTTATATCTACTCAATTTATTTATGTTTTATATTAGTATTATAAGTTGAAATGCTTTAGTTATCAATAAAACTTACATTTATTTGAAATGATACTAGGCTTGGGAGTTGTGGATAGATGATCGGAGTTTGGAGTTGATAGATCCAACAAAAGGGTATCCTTCTTCTAGTTCTATTCCGTTGAGATTCATTAACATTGGCCTTCTTTGTGTCCAAGAAAGCCCGAATGATCGACCTACCATGCTTGATGTAGTCTCAATGATTGGCAATGAACATGCAGCTCTACCTACACCCAAGCAACCAGCATTTACCACAGATAAGAATATGATGAACACAAATTTTACAATTGATAATGGAGAGAATTGCTCAAAAAATAGTGTAACTATTTCAACAATGGAAGCCCGGTAATTGATTCTCATATCAATGAAAATAAATGTTCTATAACCAATCTGGTGTGGGACACCAAACACAACCCACAAATTTCACTGCCCATAATCTTGTGGTGTGGTGATTGAGAGCTGAATCATTATCAAGCTTTTTATTAGTTTGCATTTTTGTTTTATTAATTACTTTTAAGACATGTTGTATTATTTTGTTTTTCACTTTATGTTATTTTAGTGGGCCACTAGGCACTAGCCCAAGTACAATTACGGTTAGGGTTAAATCCCTAGTATGTTTAAATCTAGTTATAATGTTGAACATCTATTTTTCTTCTTTGTTGTCTTCTTCCTCTTAGCTTTATATATATATATATATATATTGATGAATACCGCTCTTTACTTTTTCCTTGTAGAATTTTGTTGATTGTTCTACATCAATTTTTGTATTTGTTTCGGATGATCCATAAGTAAAATATGCTCAAATAAAAAAAGATATAATTAAAAATAATTAATATTTGCACACCCTCTTGTTGAGGAGACTACAAGAGTGATTGCGTGCAAGTTACGTGATCACTTTTCTGTTAGTCAAAACTACTTTGACTGACAAAATAGTTGAATTGCAAAAATTTGAAATTTTGAAGGGTACATTGCAAAATTGGAAATATTGGAGGTTGAATTGAAAATCATCCCAAACTTTAGGGGGATAAAGTGTAATTTTTCTTAAATTAAAATGCTATTAGTTTTTAATTAAAATTTAGTGTGATTTCAAATGAACTAGACTTGGGAGTTTTGGAGAGATGATCAAAGTTTGGACTTGATGGAGCAAACAATAGGATATCTTTCTTCAACTCTTGTTGTGTTGAGATTCATTAGCATTGGCCTTCTTTGTGTCCAAGAAAAGATGATTGATCGACCTACCATGCCTAATGTAATCTTAATGATTAGTAATGAACATGCATCTCTACCTACGTACGCAAGAAACCTGCTTTTACTAAAGGTCGGAATGTGATGGACACAAATTCAACACTTGACAGTACTGCTGAAAATTGCTCAAAAAATAGTATAACTATTTCAACAATGGAAGCCCAATGATTGATTCCTATATTAAAGAAAAGAGGTGTTGTAGAGTGAATCTATGTGTCTTATTTTTATGCAAGTTCATATTCAGTAATAGTCATTATATTGGAAAAATAAATTGCTATGGATGAAAATAAATTTCTGTAAACCCTTCTAAGGAGCAACCTCATGTAAGTTTGGCTAACCAAATCTAAAAAAGTCCCCTTAAATCTTAAAACTTTTTTGTTCTAAGAGATGTCCTGCTTTCTTAGAGCCTATTTAGATCCACTATCGAGTGCAACACCTTTTCATCGTATCAAGGATCAAAGAGTGGAAACAATCATTTCTTATAACCATTTTTTTATTCAATTAAGAAAAAACACTTAAATTGATCGGGATGGGTCCAACCAACTCCATAAGCTATTTGAGGGTGGTTAGTCACCACTATCAGCTGTTTTGAAGTGATCCGATCACTCCAATACTCTGGGTTAAACCAATCTCCTTATCCACAATTTCGAGGATGGCATACCACTACTAAAATTGTTTTTGAATTTTCCGGCCACTTTATCTGCTATTTTGAGGGTGATCGGCCACTTTCAATCAACCCTGTCATGTATTTTGAAATAGTCAATCACATATAAAATTATTTAGAGATGGTATGACCACATCAAGCCTATTGTGGGAGTGGCTAATCACCATAAAGTAGATTAAGGGGTGGTTTGGCTCCCCATCTCACCACAACCTTGTTTTTGTGGGCAAATTTTCTACTTCCATTATAATTTTCGGTGCTTAACTTCCTATTAACCAAACAGAACTAAGAAAATTCTTTTCAATACTCCGAAGTAGTTTGCACCATTAGAGGCAAAAAAGTTCCAACGGTTTATGAACCGAGGGTTTCAATCAATCTAAGTCTACGGCTCTTTTCTAGAGCCCCACCATTTTGTTAGCAAGCTCCAAAGGTAGTCTGCCATTCTATGATTTCTTCTTCAAGCTCCATTAAGGAGCAAGCCCAGTAAGTTTGATAACTCGCATAAAAAACTTAACCCACATAAATCTTATATGAACTAAACCAATTAATCATATGGTTGCACTGAAAGCTCAAGCAATGGAAATAACGTGTTTGAATAAATTGATTCCTTCTTTCTTCACTATATAACATTTAGTTTCTTGGCAATAATTGACTTAATGGAATACAGGCTGAGATTAGAACAAGTCGAAGGGTACGTACCCATGTGATAATTGGTCTGTGGTTTGAAAATCAATTCCTTAATACCACAGTCGAAGAATCTACGTACTGAGCTGAGGGATTTTCCTACCCATCTTCTCCATTAGAAAGATTTGACACATTGACCCTTGAAAACCTCTGAACATTAAAAATTGTTTTGATGATGAATAAAACCAAAACATAATTGCACCTTAAGTGATAGTTTGGAGAGTTAAAACATATTTTCCCCAAGATAATAGCACTAGAGACTTATATTTTGATAACAACTTTTAGGATAACTTTGTGTTTTTTTTTTAACAAAAAAATAAAAGTATTAACAAATAACTTAAAATATAAAATATTCAAAATATTTTACAAACTATTGATTGATTCAATGTCACCACAAACTATCAAAATTTGTAAATTTTCCTCTTAAAACGTTAGCAAAAAGATAAAAATAACTGCAAATTTTTTAATAAAACAAAAATACTCATAGAAATTCAATATATATATATATATATAACAAGAAATTAAAAAAAAAAAAAAAAAAAATCTATGCCAAATGGGGGGTGGCTGGCATATGTATATATATATAATAGATTGCACAGATCATATTTACCAGAGACCAAGACCCATGCTGACAACCAAAACAAAGACAAGTGGCGCTTGGTGGCCGGCAATCAATCCCGAAGGTTGGTAGGGGGTAATTAATTGGTCCACTGCGAGAAAAAGCAGATGCCTAACAAACGACAATTTCAAAACAAGTCCAATATTATGTTTTTCTACGCTACTGCAATAATGTCCTAATTAACTAATTACATCAATTTCAACTTTGTTAATCGCAAAGCTTTAGATAAAGCATAGCACTCATATTAGGCTAATCAAAAAATTATTTTGAATCACCACACACATTTTTTATTTTTTATTTTTTGTATTTTTTTTTTTAAGTTCACACAGGGCCTGTCTTCACTATATATGCTGAAACGGGTTCAAAAAGGTACTTGCAGTTAACACAAAAGCGTCCAACGTTTGCTCCACTGCAAGGAAAACCAAATCCTATGGAGAATTTCCGTTGCCAAATTGACTCCAACATTGATTTCGAAACTAGTCTCTCTAGAGAGCAATTATGTCGAATACAAAGTAGTGTTCAACTTTGATCCGCCTCGCCTTTTACATAGAGCATTTACATTGAACTAGCTAAAATAAGTAAAAAAATAAAAAATAAAATTGTATATTTTGACTAGCTCAGTAGCAAAAATTAACAAAAGAAAAAAAAAAACCACCTTAAACAGCTAGTCACTTTGGCTAAGAAATAGCTAATTGTTACGGTTCTCAACTGAGATTAACAATGTATAAAAAAAACTAATAAAAAAATGAATCTAATTTTCTCTCCTCATGTGATTGTGGAAGAAACAATATTTAAAATATTGAATAGTTAAAATTCTGAATTAGACATAAGTGCTTTAAAAAAGTGGATAGCAGAAATTAAAAAAAAAAAATTTAAAAAAAGAAGTGATTTTATAGTTAAAGTTTAACTCAATATATATTTAGAGAGCCGGATGTGAATGCTATAAGTTTCTAAAGAAGAATTCACTATAAAAAAAACATGGGACTGGTACAATGCAAGACTTTTTCACACGTCACCAATTGGTGATGTGGCACTTTCTGACACGTTACTAAAGTTTTTGGTAACATGTCAAATTTGACTCTGGTTGTAAGATTGGTTGCAGAAGCACGATGGAGTTTAGTAGATTTGGAGGCTAATTTAGGAACTTTTGCTGGTTTGGGCTTAAAAAAACTTATGGTAGGAGCACAATTCATTTGGTTAGAAACCCCGTCAAGAAAGAAAGGTATTGCAAAATATTTTCCTGGCAATTCAGTGGCAACCTCCCAACTATAGACAAAAGATGAAAATTACAAAAATAAGAGCGAGACACGCACTAAAGCAATTCAAAAAGAGCTTTAAATTGAAAAAAAGAAAAAAGAAAAAAGAAAAAAAGAAAAAAAGAAAGAAAGAAAGAAAGTAGTTTGATAAGATCAAATGAAAGCAGTCTGCACAATTTTATGTCCTGTTGAATCTGTTGACAAATTCACTTCAACATGCATCAACTGGGAAACGAGTAGAATGAAAGTATATGTGGTGCATAAGTTTAGGAAATTGATTCTCTCCGGTTCAAATAAATTAATAGGATGTATGTTGATTGAGTTTAAATAATATAATAGAGAGATTTTTACTGAGATTGCAGTATTGNAGTTCATTGTTGTTAGGAAGAGGTGAAAATTTCATATATATATATTGTAATTACTTTTTTGAAGGATATGCCTTTTTTTTTTTGTTTTTTTTTTTTTTGTCTCATGGATGGAGATATATATGTTTACATGGTAATTTGTATCAATTTAGAAAATAATGGTCATGCCTTAGAAACTTTACAAATCATGTCCATGCCACCATTATACATTGAGAAATATTTCCATTTGTTTTTATCAATTGAAAAACTAACATTCTAAAAGTTCAACATAATAGGTTCTCCTTTTGCTATTGTTACCATTTTATGCGGTTAATTTAAGAGGATCGAAACACTTGTTTGTCATAATATTTTCTACCGGTTGTTCTTATTTTTGCATTGTATTGTTTGTTTTGGGTCTATTGTTGAGAAGTTCACCCTTTTTTCAATTTATGTTTGTTTTTTTTCTTTGCCTTTCGGATGAAGAATCCTTCTTTGTAACTATTTTCCCCGATCAATGAAAAAAAAAAGAAAAAAAAAAGAACGAATATTCTGAAGGTCTGCGTGTTCAAACCTGCCGGCATCCTCGTTCAATGGTTGGTAGGGTACTAGAGTTAAAGCTAAAATTATAAAGTAGTGTGAGTTTCTTTATAGATTCTGTATAAACTATAAAGTGTTTAGTACTTACGTATTAATGGTTGCTAGAGTTAAAGCTAAAATTTAAATAAGAAGTCAGTTGTGCTTTTTCCCTTTAGCTAGGTTCAGCATGCGTGGCTATTTTTCGTCACCTCTTTTTTTGCACCTTTGGTTTTTTTCTTCTTGCTTTTCACAAATGCAAAAGCTTTACTAATTAAACAAATCCTGCTTTTGAGAAAGATTTAGAAAAGACTCGGAGGCTTCTTTTGCTAAAGATATGCACGACCTTTAATCATGCAAGTAACTAAATTATTTAACTTTATCTATAACCACTACAAAAAAAAAAAAAAAAAAAAAAAAAAAAGGACAATTTTTGACGTGTTAAAAGTTTGGTAAAAAATGTCACGTCAAAATTTTTTGACGTGGCAAGAAGCAACATCTCAAAAAAGTTGTTTATAAACTTTTTTTACATGTTAATATTGCCACAATCAAAAAAATTTTGACATGTCAATTTTGACGTGTCAATTTGACACATCAAAATTTTTTAATTTTGAAAATAATTAAATAAAAATTTTAAAAAATTTTAATTTTTAAAAATAAAAAATTTTGACATGTCCATTAGACATGTCAAAATTTTTTAATTATTAAAAATAATTAAATAAAAATTTAATTTTTAAAAATAAATAAATAAAAAATTTTGACGTGTGACTTTGACATGTCAAACATTTTTGAGGTGTTAAAATTAACACGTCAAAATTTTTTAATTATTAAAAATAATTAAATAAAAATTTTAAAAAAAATTAAATTTTTAAAAATAAAGAAAAAGGAGAAGAAGAAGATTTGCACACATGTAAGGGGAAGAGATTGAAGAAGAAGAAGAGAAGCAGAAGACAAATAAAAGAAAAGAAGAAGCAGAAGAGAAGCAGCAGAAAAAGAAAAGGAGAAGAGAAAGAATAAGAGAAGCAAAAGAAAAATAAAAGGAGAAAAGAAGAAGAAGAAGAAGAAGAAGAAGAAGAAGAGAAGCAGAAGAAAAGGAGAAGAGAAGATAAGAAGATTTTTTGGGTTTGAGGTTTGGGTTAGAATAAGAGAAGCAAAACAAAAATAAAAGGAGAAGAGAAGAAGAAGAAGAAGAAGAAGAAGAAGAAGAAGAAGAGAAGCAGAAGAAAAGGAGAAGAGAAGATAAGAAGATTTTTTGGGTTTGAGGTTTGGGTTTTTGATTTTTCAAGTTAAATTTTTTTATTTTTTGATTTGGCTTTTTTATTTTTTCGGTTTGGGATTTCAAAAATGGAGAAAAGAAAATAGAGTGAGAAAAAACTGGCCATGGAGAAACCAAAAAACTGGTCATATATGGAGAAACCAAAAGCTCCGGCGGAGCTAATGATGAACAAATTTTTTTTTTTTTTCATGTCAAAAAAATTCTGACATGGCACTATTGACATGTCAAAATTTTTTTTTATGTGGCATCAAAAAAGTTTAAAAATTAATAAAAAATATTTTTTTAAAAAAATGATTTGTCACGTCAAAAAATTCTGACGTGGCACTATTTGACACGTCAGAATTTCGACTTTTTTGACACCCGAATTTTTAACATTCTATAGGAAAATAATGATTTGCACATCCTATAACATGAAATTTATGCATGGAATTAGCTTTTGCATGAGAGACTTGCACATCCCAGCATTATCTGAAAAGAATCTTACTTTTCATAAAACTGTGGTATAAACGGTTCCTAATTTTGTGATTAAAGACATGTTCTTAATCAATAAGAAAGATCACTAGTACCAACTTTGTCACAAGAATAGACTTGATAATTATCTTGCCCCCCATTCATCGGGTTTGGCCCTAGGGGTGGCCGAACCACCCCCTGGGGCCTATGGGGTGTTGTCGGCCACTCCCAACTGGCCTTTGGTGGTGGTTGACACCACCCATTAGGCTGAGCTTGGGTGGCCAGCCAACCCTCTAGGGTGAGAATGGGGTGGCCGAGCCACCCGTTTCTGTTTTTTTAATTATTTTATTTTTTAATAAATTATTTTATTATTTTATGATTTCATTTTATATTTATATTTATTTTTAAATTTTAAATAATATTTTATTATTTTATATTGGGTGGGACACGTGGCGAGTTTGTAGCCGTTGGATGAAAATGAGTGGTTAAGATTTCAAAAAAAATCCATGGGCAATTCTTGAAGAATAACCAGGGATCTCAATCCCTCCTTGTCCTCCAAGTACCGCCAAGGAAGTTAACATCTCTTTATTAAATGTTGGCCATGGCCAAACTCTTCAAATCTTATATTGTCTACTTTTCTTGTTTGGGGTTTGCCTTTTAATTTTCTCTAAAGCTCCACCATTCTAGATATCGAACCCAGCTAGACAGGTTTTGAGATCTAAAGCGATAAATTCAAGTGAGGTATTTAATATTTTTTAAATCAATTATATTATGTATAACTAATTAAGTTTTGAGAGCCCCTATGGTCAGGTCAACCCTGCAAACCCCTTATTTTACAGCACCCAATTCCAATAAGACACCTCATCAATTTAAGAAAGTTGCAAAACATCAAAGTGAGAAGAAATCCAGCTGATCAAAATGAAAAAAAGAAAAAGACCAAAAAAGACGCACACCTAAAACCAAACCACCGATCCCGCTCCAGCAAACCTAAGACCCAACCACCGACGCCAGAGAGCGTCCACCGGCCGGCATGAGGCTTCCCGTGTGTGCCCTGGTGACCCACGGTGGGACAGACCCACGACGTGGGTTAGGAGAGACCAACGAAAAGAAAAAGACCAAAAAAGACCCACACCTAAAACCAAACCACCGGTCCCGCTCCAACAAACCCAAGACCTAACCACCGGTGCCAGAGAGAATCCACCGGCCGGCATCCCGTGCGTGCCTTGGTGACCCACGATGGGACAGACCCACGACGTGGGTCGTGGGTGAAGATGAAAACGCCGGCCAACAAATCCACGGCCACGGCCATGGCCAGACCCACGGAGAAGATGAAAACGCCGGAGAAGATGAAAACACTAGACCTTGCTACGTTTCTTTCTTTCTTCCAACCCTCTTTTCTTCATTTCTTCATCTGGTGATTTTTTTTTTTTTTTTTTGAAATGTTCATCTGGTGATTTTGATTGTAGGATAATTTGATGCAACTTTTCTGATTTTGCTTATGTAGCAGTGTGTGATTGGGGGCTGTAAAAGTAGCATTTTAAGGCAAATCCGGACCAAAGTTAAATTCTTAAGTTTTTATATTTAATTTTTATTAACATATTATTACTTTTTAATTGATAATAATTTAAGTTAATTATAACTTTTTAAAAGTTTGTAGATATTGTAATTTAAGTAAAAGTTGAAGGACAAAGGAATAAGTGTAGTTAAAAAAAAAAAAAAAAAATTAAAAATGACGATCGTGGGAAGGGCTGTAAATGAGCCGACACACTCAACAACTCACTCGATACCTACTCGGCTAAGCTCAATCCGAACTCAAGCTCGATACTGTACAAGTTCGCTTGTTATTGTTGAAACTTGCTTGATTAGCTAACAACACATACCCGGCTCGCTCAATTAAGCTCGAAAGGAGCTACGAATCCAACTAGTTTAAGTCAAACTCGTCGAGCTCGCCGGGCTCGTTAGCTGGCTCGTTCATATATATATATTACAGAAAAGAGTTACATAAATTTGTATATTAGTAATTAAGTAATATATGTTATATAGGTTATTTAATATTTATATGTATTAATTAACATACTAACTAGTTAGTTAGCTCGTTCATATATCTTGTATATATATTACTAAAATTAGTTATACTAATTTATACTATAGATAAATATCTAGAAGTTGTTTTAAAATTTGGGCTTGAACTTTGCTCAGATCATACATTAAATAATTTAATAGCTTAACTTGAGCTCGAGTTAAGCCCGGCTCAGCTCGAATAGCATTCTCAACGAACTCGAGTTTGAGCTCGAGCTCGCTCGAATTTTAAACGAGCCGAGCTTGAACACGCATTTTATAGCTCGGCTCGAATAAGCATCTTCGTAAATGAGCCAAGCTTGAAATCCTAAAGCTCGACTCGACTCGATTACAACCCTAATTATTTATTTGTGGGCAACAAATAGTTTGCCACAAGTTCAAGCTTTAGTCAACCATGGTAGGTAGGAGCACAAATCAATTGGGTTAATTAGAAACCCCGTCAAGAAAGAAAGATATTGAAAAATATTTTCCTGGCAATTAAGTGGCAACCTCCCAACTAAAGAGAAAAGATGAAAAAGATAAAAATCAGAGCCAGAGACATTCACTAATTAAAGCAATTCAGAAAGAGCTTTGAACTTTGAATTGAAAAGAAGAAGAAGAAGAAGAAAAGATGAAAAAGATAAAAATCAGAGCCAGAGACATTCACTAATTAAAGCAATTCAGAAAGAGCTTTGAACTTTGAATTGAAAAGAAGAAGAAGAAGAAGAAGTCGTAGTTTGATAAGATCAAATTAAAGCACTCTGCACAATCAAGATCAACTAGCTTATCCGATGTATTGTTACATAAGAAGAAGAAGAAGAAGATAAAAATCAGAGCCAGAGACATTCACTAATTAAAGCAATTCAGAAAGAGCTTTGAACTTTGAAGAAGAAGAAGAAAAGATGAAGATAAAAATCAGAGCCAGAGACATTCACTAATTAAAGCAATTCAGAAAGAGCTTTGAACTTTGAATTGAAAAGAAGAAGAAGAAGAAGAAGAAGTAGTAGTTTGATAAGATCAAATTAAAGCACTCTGCACAACCAAGATCAACTAGCTTATCCGATGTATTCAAATTAAAGCACTCTGCACAATCAAGATCAACTAGCTTATCCAATGTATTGTTACATGAGTTTAGTAGGAATGGAGTAGAATGAAAGTATAGTGCATAAGTTTAGGAAATGGATTTTCTCCGGTTTATAAAATGAATTAAAGAAGAACAGTAGTTTGATAAGACCAAATTAAAGCACTCTGCACAATCAATATCAACTAGCTTATCCGATGTATTGTTACATGAGTTTAGTAGGAATGGAGTAGAATGAAAGTATAGTGCATAAGTTTAGGAAATGGATTTTCTCCGGTTTATAAAATGAATTAAAGAAGAATCCATTCTTTTATATTAAAGGATAAATTAATTATCATTTTACTTTAAAAAGTCTCCTTTTTGGAGAGGTTCCAATTTCATAAGTTCATCTATGTTGGGAAGGGGTGAAATTCATATTTATATTGTAAGGGTCTCATGGATGGAGATATGTATACTTAGTAATTTGCATCAATTTGGAAAATCATGGTCATGCCTTAGAAACTTTACAAATCATGTCCACCATTATACATTGAGAAATATTTCCGTTTTTTTTGACCAATTGAAACTAAAATTCTAAAGGTCTGTGTGTTCATACCTGCTAGCTTCCTCGTACTATCTCGTATTAGAACCTTTTTTTTTTTTTACATGTCCACACAAGGGAAGGGGGAGGGAGGAGGGGGGATTCGAACTAGTGATATTTGCTTCATGAGTCATGGTCTACAGTCGATTGAGCTACCCCTTGAGAATTATTAGAACATAATTATTCAAGGAAGAAATGACTACACAAAAGTCCGAAGTCTATTACATTTCTGTCTGTTTCAAAATGTTCCGAAGTCCGTTCCACTTTACGTTCTGATAGTTACAAAAAATGAATATATAGCCTCAATCAATGTGGTTTTATGTAATTGTTATAATACACATGTAAGAATGTCTCTATTTAAATGAATGGAAAAGTCTTCAATGTAATTGTTATAATCAGAGTTTGTTTGAATTCTATTACCTCGTATTGTGAGTTTCTTCATGGATTCTGTATAAGGTGTTACGTACGTATTGGTTTGTAGATCAGTTGAAGCCAAAATCCAAATAAGTAGTGAATTGTGCTTTTTCCCTCTAGGTTCTGCATGGGGCAATTCTTTGTCACCTCTCTTCTTCTTCTTCTTCTTCTTCTTTTTCTTGCTTTTCACAAATGCGCGCAAAAGCTTTTCTAAAACAAATCCTGCTTTTGAGAAAGATTTAGAAAATACTAGGAGGCTTCTTTTGCTAAAGATATAGATGCACAACCATTCATGCATTTCTGTTGTTTCATTAACAAAAAAGTGTAAGCTTTCTTTGAGATCGAATCTCTTTCGAAATGAAGACTTCTTTTTCTAATAATTTCATTTTGCTTTGGATTATGGCTACGACTAGGCTGACTAGTGGCTGTAGGCATGCAAAAGGGTGTGTGGCTTTTGATGAAAGAACAAAAGGATGTGCAGTTTTAATTTTTAATTTTTTAATTTAGTTTTGGTGGAAGAGTGTAAAACGGGTTGCTTGATATTTGAGTTTTGAATACAATAACGTGCATGAAATGTTGCGGGCAGTTCAATGTAATGAACGGCCTGGATTATCAAAATTGAGGATCTAGCAATTTCTTTGAAATTCTTGTCAATCCAGATATGAGAGTCTAATAGCGACAAGCAAATAACTAAATAATCTGCCCCCGAGCCTAACTTTACTCTCCGGAGCCGGAGGCACCTCCCTTTAAGCCGGACAGACTCGCTCAATCGCTAGAGCAAATAACTATATTATTTAACTTTATCTATATAAGAGCACTCACAGCAGTCTCACCAAATTTTACTCATCAAATTTTTAGTTATTTTGACAACTCCCCTTTTTAGAATACCCATTTCAGCATCACTACTTTAACAATTAATCACTTTCACTATTTCATTTAAATATTGTTTTTCAAAGACTTGTTTATTCTTTCTCTAATTTTTATATTTTTGAATGTTTATAATTTTCTAATGGTCTATTTTAAGAATATTTGTCTTATTCTAACGGTAATACTTTTAAAATTTTGTAATTTTTCTAACGGTCATATATTTAAATTTGTGTCTTATCCTAGCGGTCATATTTTCAAAATTTGTCTTATCCTAACGGTCATATATATTTATAAATCTCAACGGTCACTTTTAGGTTCAACTCAGAATTTCTAAAACTTTTAGACAATCTTTTGTTTGCACCACGATTTTTTGAAAATAAAAGGTGCAATGACTTTGCAATACTCAAAAAGTTGAGGATTTGATTGTCAAACAAAATCATAATATTTCAACCAATCTTTGTGATGCCACTTGAAATTATGTTCATGTGTTTTCCAAACCTATGGCATCTTCTATCTCAGTTCAATGAGCATATTCCTTTAAAATGAAATAGGTGATCAAAAATATAGAATTTCTTGTTAGTGTTCAATGAGAGGGAGGAGGGTGCAAAGAAAAAAAAAAAAAAGGAGAGAGAAATGAAAAGTAAAAAGGAAAAGAGAAAAAATATATTTGTTTAATGAATAGGTGAGTGAATAGTAAATTAATAAATTTTATGTTTGATGATTACTGTTTATTTTGTAATTTCTTTTGGTTAAAATGATGAGGCTAAAAAGTGACATTTTAAGTCATTTTGGTTAAATTGCCTTACCAACATAACAAAAAAATGGATTTAGTGAGGCTACAATGGATGCTAACATGGCCAAGATAACATAATATAATTATTTAACTTTATGTTATTTTAGATTGGGGAACACACATACGCATTATTGAAGGGATTGCTCAATGACTTTTTTATCTTCATCAATATTCAAGGTTACAAATCATACATAGAGATTTAAAACCTAGTAACATTCTAGTAGTGAAATGAATCCCAAAATATCAGATTTTGGTATGGCTTGTGTTGGTACAATTTTTGGTTTGGTGAACACATGGGTAGTTTAGTAATTCAATGAGCTGCTTCTCCTTGACCCTGCGGAACAAGAACAAACTTTAAGAGAATACACCGGGTGATTTATGGTGGATCCTCCTCCGATGGTATAGTTAGTTCTTTTCTGAGTTTCTGCCAATTGTGTAGTATGGAATTAATCATGTACCTGTCTTCTTGTTATCGGTGGCTTTTATAGATAGGTTTTGTAGGTGTAGTGATGATAACCGAGCGGAGGATCTAGGTTCCACGTGTAACGGATGGAGGAGTTAATATTTTTGTTGTCTGACCGTTATGGTCAATGAAAAATTGTTATTGTCATTAACATGATCTCGAGAGTTGCGTCTAACTGCTATCTTACGTTTCTGTAATAGGATGTATGTTGATTGAGTTTAAATAATATAATAGAGAGATTTTTACTGAGATTGCAGTATTGACATAAAAGTATAACTACGAAATTGGTATAGTGCCACGTGGGGGGCCGTGTGGGAGGGGAGGAAGAAAAATAAGGAAAAGGAAAGAAAGGGGTGAGTGATTGAGGAAGTGTCGGCAACCAGAGAAAAATAAAATAACGAGAAGAGGGGAATGAGGAAGAAAACTTGAGAAAAATAAAAGTTAGGCGCCGCGTAGAAAATGAGGAAGTGGTCGTTAAAAGAGGGGTGAGTTTATTTAATAAGAAATTAAAGGTGCTTAGTGATTTCTCCACTATCATAAAAGTAATAATAATTTCATCCTTCATCATTCGCACACGGATTCCTCGAATTCCTGGGGGAATTTGACCATTTGAGAATCTCAAATTCTCAATTTCATACACTCAATCATTCATCATCATCATAAAAGTCTTTAATATAAGTGCCTTGATTCACACTGCATCTAAAATTTCCCACCACTTTCTCATTTTGTTTCTTTTTTTTATCCTCTCTGTTCTCCCCTTTTTTGTTCCTTCCCACTTGACTTTTGGTGCATGCTTCACTTAAATAAAAGAAAGCAACCATGTGAACTTTGATTAAAAAATGAAAACACTACGAAATAAAAAATAAAAGAAAGAAACCATGCATGAATTTCACACACAACTACTCCCACTTCGTTTTCTTTTCCCCCACACACTCCCTCCTTCGGTCCTTCCTTTTCTTTTCCTTTTATTTCTCTACATTCATCCTTTACGCCAACATGCTCCCTCTTTCGTCTCTACTTTTTTCCTCTCCTTTTCTCTCCAATCACTCACACTTTATTTCTTAAGTAAGTCTATTGTGTCGGCATAGGGATAAGAATCATAAGACCGAGGAAAAAGTTGAAAAAAATGAGAAAATGGAAAAGAATAGTTAGGCGTGTAAAATGAGAGGGGTATATTTTATTGAAAAAAAAAAAAAACACCGTTCATTAATACATCTAACCATCAAATCTCTTAACTCACCGAATACAATTATAATGATCACAGAATAATTTATACAAGCTCCTTGTATTATTTACAGGAAGATGTCCAATGGTAATAATTAAAAAAAAAATGATGTAGCAAAAGATATAGTAGTAATAAAGAGTGGATGTCTTCATTGAACCGCTCCAAAAAGATGATTTCTGCATGAAAAAACTGTAGTTTTAGTACTATTATAGATAATGTCTAAATTTTTATTAAATGAAATTAATGCTTTATATGAAATACCTTATCGAGGATTAGAACTAGAAGCTGCACAATATTTTTGGAGGTCAATCTGAAAGCACTTAGTTTGTCCTTGAAGACGTTCACTAATTTTCTCTATGTCCATTGTAGGATCCAAGTTTATCCATATGGGCCCCGCGGCCCATCTAGAAGTCAAGCCCAAACAGAAGGCCCGATAAAGCCCCCATCATTCGGCTCGTCTAAATATTATTTCGGTTATTGGGTCCTCAGTCTTTCCGAGGATCAAGTCTACTGTTGAATTCTCACTTATTTCCGATGATTATGCCCGTTATTGGATCCTCGGGAATATCCGAGGATCGGTTAGCCGTCTGCTCATATGTTGCCATAATCCTCGGCTCTACCGAGGATTTCCTCTGCTGACCATGCTGATGTCACCAGGTCCCTATAAAAGGGGAACTCCACCCTCACTTCCCAGGTATCCAATACTTCTCTCAGTTCATTTGTTTTCTCCAAGTTATCTGATTATCTTTGGAGTTCACATATAGACTTAGGCATCAGAGCTCCCATCGCCGGGATACCACCGGTCGCTCTTATCCTATTTCTCTCTTTTACAGTTAAGCCAATCCATACACCAAATACACCATCAACATACCAACGAATAGAAGCGCACCACGTCATCCTCGGAAAACTGTGTTCTAACAGTTTGGCGCCATATGTGGGAATCGATTTTTAAATCTATTCCTACTTTTAAACTTATTCCGAAGGATGGCCGTTCAACCACAATGAGTCCCTTACTCAGAAGTTCCAGCAATGTCCAGACTCTCTATTGCCTAGCTAAACTCACTAGAAGAGATCATCAACTGCGTCATCAACGCCGTGGAAGCCACAACAAGGGAATTCGAATGTCTCACTTCTTAGCTCCTTCATCGAAGGGAGCGCAAACTCAAAGACAGGCGGGGGTTCGTTCATAAACGTAGTCACAAGGGTTTAGTCCTTGGAGGTTGCTAAGCACAGTCCCAGAGCAGGTGGAACGTTCGCTCCTGGGAGCCATGTCATGGAGAAATCCAGAAGCAGCAATCTTATGGGAAGAATA
Organism: Carpinus fangiana; assembly: GCA_006937295.1. Lineage (NCBI taxonomy): Eukaryota > Viridiplantae > Streptophyta > Magnoliopsida > Fagales > Betulaceae > Carpinus > Carpinus fangiana. The sequence goes on from CM017322.1 coordinate 8,198,960, forward strand.
GTTGCGGGCACTACTATTCCCGCAATTGCTGCAACCAGTCTCCTCCTAACCAACCATACTATGGCTAGTCAGCAAACGTTGAGGACCAGGAAGCAGAACGTTACATGCAAGATCGGAAAGGGAAAGGCGAGGAGATGGCTCATCCAAAGGAGAGGGAAAGTACGAATCCACCCTGTACAAACCAAGTAATGAATCATTCCCTTTCTAACAAGTTCAAAATTCCTCCGATTAGCAGTTATGATGGAAGAGGAGATCCTGTTATCCATTTAGAAGATTTCCAAACTCATCCTTCTTTCTATAACCTCCATGACGAGGTTGCTTGCCAAGTTTTCCCTTTATCTCTGAAAGAAAAGGCCCGTGAGTGGTTTGATGGTTTGGAATCCATCGATAATTTTAGTGTTATTATGCAACAGTTCCTGGAGCGATTTTTAGCTGTCCGTAAAAAGAAACAACACCCTGCTTCATTGTTCTCTCTAAAGCAAGGGCAGACCGAATCCCTGATGAGTTTTGTGAAAAGATTCAATCAGGAGCTGCAGATAGTCGAAAGTCCGAGTGAAAAGATCATACTCTCCGCCATGATCAACAAAATGAAAGCCAAAGAACCTTTATTAGTCGAATTGGCTCGGGGTTCAACCATATGCACCCTACGATAGTTCATGAGCAGAATAGAGGTATATCTGCGAAAGGAAGAGGCCATCAGAGTATCGAACAAGACTGTAAAGCCCCTAAATCTGTCAAACAAAATTCGACAGCCAGGAGAATCTTCTTTGGGAAAGAGGAAGAGAGCCGCTAGCACCAAAGAACAAGATCGGTGGACTCCACTGAACACGAGTCTCTCAGTTGTCTTCATGGAAGCAAGGAAGGATCCTAGTTTCAAGCCACCACCGAAGATGAGGACTTGGCCAACAAAACGCAGTAGTCAGAAGTATTGCGAGTATCACCGCGATCACGCTCATTGGACCGAAGAGTGCGTCGCCCTAAAAAAAGAAGTAGAAACGTTCATTCAGCAAGGAAAGTTGGGGAGGTTCGTCACAAAAGGGGAGGGCGTTAGAAATTGTTTTTAGGATAATCCCCTGGAGAAAGAAGAGCCCCGACGCAAGCTCCCTCGAAATCCTCAAGGGACTTCACCTTGACGAATGAAAACCATCCAAGAAAATGACCGAATATTGGTGGTCGGACACTGCCAAAACCAAAAACTATCATTGGAAGAAGGACGAGAAGTATCCACCTGTTAGGAACCTTCTCTCTTTTCTTCCATATAAGCCCTTGTATCCAAAAAGAAATATTATATAAACTTACTAAAGTTATATAGATTGTATCTCGCTCTAAATCCTAAAAGCAGTTTCGTGATAGTTCGAAACAAACCCTTGTGAGATCATGAATTAGGTAGGCAATCAAACACAAGCTATGAAGAAAACCCATAGACCGAAAACCATTAAGTCTAAAGTGTTGAAGGCCAAGTATCAGTTTACCATTACTCGAATCAGATATTAAAAGGATCCGACGCCCCCGACGTACCCAAGGATATAACGAAGTTTTGTTAAAAAGACCAATCCTGGCTTAGCCAAGGGCCTAGCAATATTCTGCCACTAAGTTCAATACAGTCTCAACAAACGAAGAAAGAGATAGAAAGATTGACTCGTTACTTGAGTCAAAGTTATCAACACAAAGGCCGGGGAAAGACAGTTGAAAAAGAGGATGGCAAAAGACAAACAAGATCCAGAAGAGCAATAAGACGAGAGATGCATGGAAAACAGTACAGATTCATTAAACTGTTCTACAATTTGCGATTACAAAAGAAAAGCCGACTACAATTGCCGATTACAAAAGAGAAGCCAATTACAATGGCCGATTACAGAAGAAAGCTGACTGTTGAGGCTGATTACAAAAAGCCGACTATCAAGGTAGATTACAAAGGGTCGGCTATCAAAACCAAATAAAAAAAAAAAAAAAAAAAAAACTCTACAAGTATAGATCTTCATCGAGCTACTCCCAAGAAAGAACACCTCTCTAAATCCACAGCTGGTGACATTGTACACAAGCAGTGGAACATGATAAACAAGAGATATCGCCACCGCCAAAAAAGGCATCCCACCAGACCAACAGAGGCTAATCTGGGCTGGAAAGGAATTAGAAGACAAGGAGCGTATCCCACTGGACCAGCAGAGAAGCGTCCCAGCCGAAAAGTAGCTAATGAAATTGTACAAGGAGGGGAAGTTATGTTCAACCCGAATGCTCGTCACAGGAAGCACCACCCGATATGTTGGGTTTAGCCAAAGCCCGAGACCGCCAAAATCGAAACCTCTTACGAAGTTGCCGACACTCCCTCTCAGTGTCCACAATGAGACAAACGCTAGCGTGCACGCCGTTAGCCTCCTGCATCCGACCCTTGTAAACATCATCCAGCTTCGCTTTAAGCTCCGCAATCCGACGATCCTACAGTTGCACTTGTCAATTTATCAGAGCCAGCTGGTGGTCTTTCGAATCAAGCTCACCCATCATCCTCGATAGCTGGTTTGAACGCTCAACAAAGGTATACTCGTGAGACACCAAGACCAACTTGAGCCCAGAGAGCTCCGCTCGTATATCTTGCGGAGCATGAGAATTGATTTCACCGGAGGATCCACTATTAGCAAGCCCAGAGAGGGGAGCGATGGAATCGGTGGATGAGGAAAAGTCCCCAGAGCTATCGGAGGAGCGACTGACTGAGACCTGGTATCCATGTGAGCAAAGGAAGATAAACGAAAGAAAAAAGGCTAAGAATGTATTAAGGCCCGAATCACATGAGTGATATTTATAAAGGAAAACGCCTAGGAAAGCCAACATCGGAATAAATGTAAGGCGACAAAACCGGCAAGGCCACGGGGAAGGTCAACAAAAGTCGTATCACGGGGATACACGTAATCCACTCTCGAATGGAGCGATTCGGCGTAATGATGATTCTGGAGATACGAAATGACAGAAGAAGAAATGACGATATAATCAAAAGATTCTCAGCCCAAATCCTCGCAAACAAAACCAAAAGGCCAGACAATAATGACGAATCGTCTGAATCCTTGGAAAGGTGCATCCTCATATCTTAATGACGTACGATCCAAGTCCTCAACCCAAACAAACTATTTGACCTAATATTCTCAGCCTCGAAGTCCTCGGCCCCAGGGCCAAAACGCGAAGCTAGATTCTCGGCAATGATTCTTCAGCCATGGGGGGTATACACTACATAGATAGTCGGACACTATGCAGATAATCGGAAAGAAGCCGAGAAGGATAAATTCGGTTTCGCAGATAGTCGAACACTATGCTGATAGTCGGAAAGAAGTCGAGAAGGACAAATTATGTTTCCGATTTATGCTCGAAAAGATGTTTCCCCAAGATTATCCCCAAAGTGGCGTGCGGAGAAAAGAAAAGTTCCTCGATAGGTAATACTGATTTGTATTCGGAACGTACAGCCTCTGAAGTAGGAGTGTTCCAAACATACAAAGGCCTGATTAGAACTAACAGCCTCTGTAGTAGGAGTGTTCTAATCTTATTCGGAATGTACAACCTCTGAAGTAGAAGTGTTCCGAACATACAAAGGCCCAATTAGAACTAACAGCCTCTGCAGTAGGAGTGTTCTAATCTTATTCGGAACGTACAGCCTCTAAAGTAAGAGTGTTCCGAACATACAAAGGCCCGATTAGAACTAATAGCCTCTGCAATAAGAGTATTCTAATCTTATTCGAAACGAACAGCCTCTGAAGTAGGAATGTTCCGAACATACAAAGGCCATATCAAAACTAACAACCTCTGCAGTAAGAGTGTTCTAATCTTATTTGCAATGTACAGTCTCTAAAGTATGAGTGTTTCGAATATATAAAAGGCCCAATTAGAACTAACAGCCTCTGCAGTAGGAGCGTTCTAATCTTATCCGGAACATACAGCCTCGGAAGTAAAGAGGTTCCGGGGAAGAAGGGCCTAGTTAAGACCAACAACCTCCGAAGCATGAATGTTCTGAAAGTATAAGCCTTACTAGGAACGCACAAACCTCTAGAGAAGGATTGCCTTAAGGAAAAAGGTACTCGCAGATCCAGCTACACTACGCGTTTTTTCGAAGCAGAGCGTTAAACACTGATAATGTTATCTTAAAAAACACAGCCGAAACATTCTTTTCGAAGAATAAGTCGATAGAATGCAGCTGCAATACAAATATTTTGTAAAGAATGAGCTTTCAGAAGAATGATTGACAAAACATTCTCGAAACGGAGAACTCAGAGGTCAAAACAATAGTAATTCTAGTATTACTACAAAGCAAGCAACAGTCAAAGAGCACTTGCAATTCTCAAAAAATATTTGTACATGAGGAAACTTTGTTTCTCAAAGAAAAAAGAAAGGCACATTTCAAGAAGGCTATTAACAAAGTCCCTCGGAAATTATAGCTACCAGTTGTATGGATCCTTATTAAGAATGCAATCCCATAATTCGGCAGAAGAATTCGCTGACCCCATAGAATCAACATCTAAGTTCGCTTAACGTTCTACTCTAGGAGAAAGCTTTGCTACAGCTCAGGCTTCAGGGTCATATATGAGATGCGGCTCGAAACCCATACGTTTAATCCCTCTACAATCAGGCATCTCTTCATGTCTGATAGATAACGCATCTTCGGCAATCCCTTTCAGAGGCAGAAGTTCTTCAACGGAAACCTTATCCACTTTAGAGAAGTTTTCGGGTTTTTTAACCCACGCCCGAAAGGTTTCAATGCCTCCATTGTAGCCCACGTAAAAGCATGTATCCGATGCCCATGAGGTGAAAGTAAGCTGCTTGTAAAAGCTCTGAGCCTTCTCCTTATACTTGTGTAGTTGCTCCTTGGCTCGGCGAAGGCGTGCCTATAAATCCAGATTGGATTTTGATAAATCCTCAGCCCTGCTACGATGTGTTGCTGCCTTTTTAAGTGAGTGTGAAATCCTCACCTCTAATGCTTTTGAATCAAGCTCGACTTGGATCTTCACTGAAGAGAGCCCATTTTGAATATTCTGAATCACTGTCTCGGACTTGATGTTAGTAGCAGGGCCTCAAGATCACTAATCTTAGCTTCGGCTGCCAAGGCATCTTCGGAGATCCAAATCTCCAGCACGACAATATGTTCCCTCAGAAAAGAAAGCTCTTGTTCTTTCAGGGCCTGGATCAGAGCGAGGGCGGCTTCCGAGTCTTCCGCTAAAAGTTCACTATCCGAGGTGTCATTCTCTTGGGATCTCCGAAGCCTGAAGAAGTAGTCCATGCCATACATGAAACCCTGCAAAACTGAAGAAGGAATAAGCCTATGAAGTATAAAGCAAGTCACTCGTTCGAAGTGCAAGACACTTACATCGGCAATATGAAAGATCATGTGGTCTGCGGTCTCCTGAGAAGTCATCGCCTTAATCTCTGCCATAATAGGCGTCGAAATCAGACCAGCCAAAGTAGTGAAAGGATTGCCTAAACATTTTTTGCCCAAACGAGATAGAGTTTCACTGATGAACCAGCAAATAGCTTCTGGGGTTTGGCCACCCACAGAGCCGCCCCCCGACGGAGTATCCGTTGCAGCATGGCTAGCAATCGAACCCTCCCATATAAGCCTCGACTCATAATCAACTATAGATATCATCCGAGTTTCTCCTCTTCCAATTGTTGATGTTGAAGCATCTTTAGTGGTCGCGACCTCCGCTTCTATCGTCCCACCATGCTCGAGCCCTAAAGATTTTCCTATCCCTTCTACGTCAGTGGATATTTGTGCAAAAGGTCCTTCTGTAGCCATGCCTGATGAAGTCACTCAAAATATCGCTCAGTTTCTCTGTCCGAATCAGACAATGGTACAACTTCAGTAGGAGCATGGAAGGGTGGCACGCCGAAAAGTGGCATTATCATCAAAGGGTCCTGCTCTTCAACAGCAATTGCTTTTTCTGAGGATTTGGCCTCAAGAGAGTCTGGAGAGGCTGGCCTTTTCTTTTGAATGAGTTTCTTCGTTTTAATCATAGCACTCAGTAATTCAACTTTCAAAGTTTCAGGCATGTCATAAGGATAACTTGCAATAGTCGTCTCAAGTGGTTTGGAAATATCAGAAAGACCAGCTACCACCAGAATTGAAGGCACATCGTCCCCCAATTTGTCTTTTCCCTTTTCTTTTCTTGTCCTTCGAGGACGATCAACCGGTTTGGCAGGAGATGCTCGGGTTGTAGTGTGCTCGGGAAGTTTGGAGACTTCTCTTGAAGCAATCTCGACGTCCTGTTTGTATTCTGTTGGAGAAGCTGGGGCATCAGTTTCCATGACAGAGAACTGTTTGACAGAAGAAGGCTGAGTAATAGTATGCTTGGAGGATCTGAGAATTTCTTCTTGTGGACCCTTGGTGATTCGCTTCCATTTTTTCGGGGAAGCTGGGGCATCAGATCTCATGGTAGGTTCGGATTCCCTGATAGGTTCAGGAAACTCTTCTTGAAGAAACTCGAGCATTCTCTCCACTTCAACCCCACTTGATGGTTTGTCCGATGAAAGAACTGGAGTTTCTCGTTGTGCCATTTCTGATGGTTGAGACTCCAAGGTTTGGAGCGCTGCAGCTTTTCTATTTTTCTTCAACTTTGGTCCGACCAGAGCCCTTCCTATAATGACACTCACGGTTAGGGGGTACTTCAAACGAGCAGCCAGGGCTGACTGAGAAAAGATGGTGTTGAATTCCATCTTTGCAGCATGTCCTTCAGTGTGTTCCGTTAACACGCGCACGTGAGCACTTTCACTCTCGTTCAGAACAGGCTCATCTTGTCTCGAAGACGAAAGATGACGAACCTCTTGTGGAACTCTCAGATCCGCGACTACCTCCATGGCCAGACATTCCCAATCACCTTGGGCAAAGAAGAATCTCTCTTTCCAATGCTTGTTGCTAGAATATCTAGATAGAAGGATGAATTTGATCTTCTGACGACCTTAAAAGTTAAAAGTATACTCGGACTTAGGATTCCTTGATGGTTTGTATATCTTCAAGAACTCTCGAACCGAGAGTTCATGTCCCTTTCCAAGGATCCTCGACCAAAGAATCACGCAAGCGAAGAAAGTTCGCCAGGCGTTCGGAGCCAGTTAATGAGGAGCTATTTGAAAATAATGGAGCATCTCCCTCACCACTCTCAAGAATGGGAATCGAAAACCCGCCTCAAACATATCCTCGTATACACAAATTTCGTGCTCATTTTCACGAACCATTGCGCCTTCATTCCTCGTATCAAAACGAAGCTTCACGGAAGACGGAATAGAGTATACTTCGCGGAGTCGCAGTTCATCTGCATAAGTTATCTTGGTTCTCCAAAGCCCTGGGTAAGAAGTGTCTATATCTTCGGTAGCATCAGATTCTTTTCCGCCCATTCTTATGGAAGGTTCGAAATTAAGATTATGAAAACTAGGGAAATTTCGAGATTGAAAGGGAAGATAGGAACTCCACAGGCGAAGGTGGTCCTAGGAAGGTTTAAGGATAGGAAGGAGGAAATTTAGGTATTCCAGAAAGGGGTTTTCAGGATTAACAAAGTATTCTGCAGAAGGAACGATTTCTACGGAAGCTCAGAAATATACTGCTCGCAGGAAGAAATATTGACTAGTGTTACTCAAAGTAAACCAAGCCAGAATCGGAAGAAGAATCGGACAATGGAGATCAAAGGTTTCTGTCTGAGAAGAGAAGAAGGAAAATGAAGGGATGATAGTTTTAAAAATTCAAAAAATTAAAGACTCCTCGAAAGCAATGGCATTATTCATACCAGTAGCTGGCCCTGAGTCACCACGCGTCTGAAGATTGGGAAATGTGTTCTCATCAAGATCGTCGGATGAATATTTGATTGAAAGGCTACACCTCCACCTCAACCCTAAGTAATCAAGATATCGCTCAATCCCTTCGTATCTTAACCGTAACGATCTTTCTTTTGATTAAACATAAATTTCCTAAGGTCCTTCTGACTAGGAAATTAGGGGGTAACTGTAGGATCCAAGTTTATCCGTATGGGCCTCGCGGCCCATCCAGAAGTCAAGCCCAAACCGAAGGCCCGATAAAGCCTTCATCATTCGGCTCATCTAAATATTATTCCGGTTATTGGGTCCTCGGTCTTTCCGAGGATCAAGTCTACTGTTGAATCCTCGGTTATGTTCGATGATTATGCCCGTTATTGGATCCTCGGGAATATCCGAGGATCGGTTAGCCGTCTGCTCATATGTTGCCATAATCCTCGGCTCTGCCGAGGATTTCCTCCGCCGACCATGCTGATGTCACTAGGTCCCTATAAAAGGGGAACTCCACCCTCACTTCACAGGTATCCAATACTTCTCTCAATTCATTTGTTTTCTCCAAGTTATCTGATTATCTTTGGAGTTCACATATTGACTTAGGCATCGGAGCTCCCATCGTCGGGATACCACCGGCCGCTCTTATCCTATTTCTCTCTTTTGCAGTTAAGCCAATCCATACACCAAATACACCATCAACATACCAACGAATAGAAGCGCACCACGTCATCCTCGGAAAACTGTGTTCTAACATCCATCAATCTTACCTCCAAGTTGTTTGCGTATGACTCAACATATTGTTAAGCTATATTTTTGTTTTTATTTTTAATTTGTAAACAATATTTACTTTTTAAAAAATATATATTTATTTCTTTTTTTCCTGCAAGCTAATTGAGTGACTCAAGATATTTCATTCTCGAAAAAGTTCGATTTTAAAAAACTGAATTTTTAAACTTTTTAAAAAACCAGATTTTTAGCTTTTTAAACAATCTTGTATAATATAAAAAATAAAAATAAAAATAAAAACGTATAATTTTTTTTTTTTTTTTTCTGCAGACTAATTAATGATTGGCCCGGTGCGTTCGTTAGCAGCAGTGCGGGACTTTCTTCTTCCTTCACGGTATGCATCTCTCTTTCTCATTCTCTGCAAATCTCTCTTGGTCTCTCCCTCTCTCTATAATGGTCTTCATTCTCAGTCTTTCTCTATCGGTTTCTCTCCATTTATTATCACCCAATGTCTCTATTTTTGTAATGGATTCAACTCTCCGACTGAGATCAAGACACCGACAAAATAAGCATAGTGGGCCCCACCATTTTTTACCAAGCTCCATAAATCTTCCATTCTATGATTTCTTCTTCAAGCTCCATTAAGAAGTAACTCCTCTAGTAAGTTTCATAACTCGCATAAAAAATTAGCCCATATAAATCTTATATGAACTAATTAAGCCAATCATATATATATATGGTTGCACTGAAAACTCAAGCAATGGGAATAACGTGTTTGAATAACTGGTTTCCTTCTTTGATACTCAAAAGACTTTGTCGGGTATATTAATGATATTAAGATTTCGTTTGTTTCGACGTAAAATAATTTTTATTAAAAAATATCTTCAACAATTTTACAGTGTTTAGTGCATACTGAAAAATCACAAATTTTATATATATTGAGGGAGGTTAAGGGAATCTTAAAAATAATGCGATATACTTATCACCTAACCTGGCCACCTGCGTTTACAACGGACCAAAATATGATAGACACAAAGTCAACGATTGGCAAGGCAGAAAATTGGTCAAAAAATAGAACCTGAAGAACCACGGTTGCCAGCTACCATATGGGTCTTTTTTTTTTAAATGCATTTTCGTCATTTGAAGACGACGGTGATGCAATTTAAACTCGTAGAAAATTGCTAAAAAATAGCACCCGAAGACCCACTGTAGCCGGCTGCTATGGGTCTTTTTTTTATATATCTAAATATTTTTTTTAAAATGTATATTCGTCATTTGAAGATAACGTTGATGCAATTTAGACTCGCAGAAAATTGCAAATTTAGCTTTAGTTTGAACGTCACTTCAGCACAAAAAAATAATAATAGTAATTAATCATATATATAAAAGTCAAATCACTCTAAGTACCTTAATATTGCGACATATAACGTGAACCATTTTTATTCTAATGTTAAACAGACCGATTTTTTAAGAGTAAACCGGTTTTTACTTAAAAAATCGGTCATTAAATTAGCGTAATTAATGACGTTTAATTATATTTGAAGAGTTTTTCATATATAAATTATGTAATAAATTAAATATTATTAATGTCAAAATTAAATAAGGAAACAAATAATACAAATCAAATTATTATGTATTATTATGTTTAATCACTTTAATATGTATATAGCATAATATTATATGTTATAGTTGAATTAGATGAACTAAATGATAGGATGTAGAAAAAAAATAGAAAAAAAATTTCATTGCATTATTAATAAAAAATCCTGTTTTTTGTTAGGCATAACGATTATTAATCAAAAATTTTATTGCATTATTTTTGTATTTTTTTAAATATATAATTGTATATTAATGATTAATTGTATAGATTGTCGAATTTTTTCTCAACATAATGATTAGGTATTTATTTTTTATTTCATTAGCAAAAATAATTTTTAATATATATATGATTAGCATCCTACGAACAATTATATATTCGATGTCCAAACCAAAGTGTAAAATCACAACGGTCATCTTGGGGCTTTTTTTTTGCTTAGTGTCCGTTAGTTTATAAAATTGTTAATTGTGCTATATAACATGCTTCTTATTTGATATTTTTTCGAGGCCTATTCGCCTATGAGATTTTTTATTTATATGATTTATCCAAATTTATATGTTGAGCAATATATTGGTATATAACTTTTAGTATGTATTTTTTATTTAAAAAGACGTGATTTTTATTTATTTTTTATTTTATTTTATTTATTTATTTACAACCTATAAAGAAAAGTTGATAGAAATGTGTTTAAATTTTGGAATTAAACTATAACAAAGAATCTTGCGCGTACTTTTTTCTACAACCAAAGTATTTTTTCGAATGTTCATAATTTTGAGTTTTATTTATATTGAAATCTAATAAGTATTACATCAACAATATTAGAAATTCTTTTTAATTTTATATTCATGTTTTGATTAAGCAAAATTCAAGTTTTCCTCTTACAATTATGAAAAGTAAATTTCGTAATACTTATAAAAAGTACGATTTTAATATAACCCTAAAAATCCCACGCATTGCGTGAGTTATAAGCTCGTAATAATAATTTGGAAAAAATTCACTTTACCCTTCTGAAATTTTAAGGGTTTTTCAATTTTAACCATAAAGTTTCAAAATTGGCAATTTACCCCCCTGAAGTTTAAAAAATGGCAATTTAAATCCTCCGTTAATAATTTTGTTTGTGAAGTGCTTTTTTTCTTTTTCTTTTTCTTTTTTCTTTTTGTTGACGTGGTTTGGTGCAATGGCGGAGTCAGACATTTTATATTGTAGGTGCCGCTGAATTTTTTTATTTTTTTATTTTATCAGGGAACATCTACAAAGTAGGTTAGGAATGGAACCAAGAAGTTTTGTGGGAGGGGGGCCAAAGCAAAAAGTTTTCTTAAGTTTTTTTTTTTTTTGGTTTTTTTTTTTTTTTTTTTGCATCATGTAATGAACGGTTGTTCTTGTTTTTTTTTTTTCTTCTATTTCTAATACTGGTAGAATTGTGTCAAATTCTCCAATTAAATGTTTAAATTCTAGCAATCAATATTCTTAGTATTTAATAACCAAAATATTCAAATTACAAGACCACTTAAATTAGGATTTTCACTTTCACTTTATGAAAATCTCTTCTTTCCTGCTAACACAATTCATAATCTAAGTGTTCTAGTAATTTGGATGTTTTGATTATTAAATATTGAGAATATTGGTTGTTAAAATTTAAACATTTAATCAGAGAATTTGACACAATTATAAGCTCAATTCCTCATTGTATTTAAGTACTAGTATAAGAAAAAGATTTTTTTTTTTTTTTTTTTTAATTTTTGGGGTGCCACGAGTCCCATTGGTAGGAAAAAAAAATTAAAAATCTTTGGGGGTGTTATGGCACGACACTACTAAAAACATATGAATTTTTTACAGGCCTTTTTTGACGTGACCTATTTTACATGTTTTGAATGTTAAAAATCAGGGTGTCAAAAAAGTCAATATTTTGACGTGGCAATTACCAAAACGTCAAAAAAAATTTACGTGGCAAAACTAGCACGTCAAAATTTTTTTGACATGCCATTTTTGCCACACCAAAAAAATTTCTGACGTGGCACTACTACAACATCAGAAAATTTTTGACGTGTGTATTTATCTATTAAAAAATAACTAAGGTCACCGCCATGGCCATTGAATTTATATACTAAAAAAAAAAAATTAACTAAGGTCATAGTTGCAATTTCACACTTATCGATCATAGGGGTATAATGGATATTTTGTGTGTTTCCTGTCCAAATTAATAGAAAATCTTTTAAACTATACTATGCGGTTTTAAACTACCCGCATATTTAAGCCGAATCTTCATGCGCACGAGCACGAGTCCAAGACATCAGCTGAACCTCAACACTTTTTTTGAAACCTATCTTTCACATCACTCCACTCATTGAACCTCAAGACGTTAGCTGACCGTTAGGTTTTAAAAAGTTTAACCCTAATTATGGAAAGTTTAGGGTTTCCTAATATATTTTGAATAAATATGGAAACTACCTAATTAATTAGCAAATTAAATATAGAAAGTTTAGGGTTTCTTAAAATATTTTTGATTAAATATGGAAACTACATAATTAGAAAATTAAATATGGAAATTTTATGGTTTCTTAAATTATTTTAAGGGTTAAATACTTAATTAGTCCATAGGGCTTAGAAACTTTATTTTTTCCTCCCTAGAGTTTGGAAATTGACCAAATTAGTTCTTGTGGTTTTGAAAAGTGACCAAGTTAGTCCATTCGTCAGTTGACCGTTAGTTGACTTAACGGACTGACACGTTGACCAATTAGAAGTTGATATGTGGCTATCTAATTAAATTTGTTATTTAAAAAAAAAAAAAAAAAAAAACCTGGGGGGCTACGGCCACCCCCATGGAGCTAAGGGGGTGGCTGAAGCCACCCCCTTGGGCCCATGGGGACGGCCGAGCCACCCCTTGGTGCCCAAGGGGGTGGCCAAAACCACCCCCAGTGGGTATTTGAACGGTCACCTTCTCGCCATGTCTAAAGATGATTTCGGCCATCCCTAGGGTTTCGGCCACTTCTAGGGTTTGGAAAATGACCAAATTAGTCATTGTGGTTTTGAAAAGTGACCAAGTTATTCCATTTGTCAGTTGACCGTTAATGGACTTAACGGACTGACACGTGGACCAATTAGAAGTTGACATGTGGCTACCTAATTAATTTTTTTTTTAAAAAAAATATTTTTCAAAAAAGAAAAAAAGAGAGAGAAAAAAAAACCTTGGGGGCTACGGCCACCCCCATGGAGCCAAGGGGGTGGCCGAAGCCACCCCCAATGATGGTTTGCGGGTGGTTTCGGCCACCCCCTTGGGCCCATGGGGACGGTCGAGCCACCCCTTGGTGCCTAAGGGGGTGGCCAAAACCAACCCCAATGGGTACTTCAACGGTCGCCTTCTCGCCATGTCTGAAGATGATTTACCATACCATGTTTGAATTACTCTTGCCGACGATCTTAACACTGTCGGCCGCTACGATTTCAATGGTCACCTTTGTTCCGCAATGATTGCTCATCCAAAACTCGACCCTGTCTCTAGCGAGCTCTTCGCTCTTAGCTACGACGTTGTCTAGAAACCGTACCTCAAATACTTCCACTTCTCCCCAAATGGGGCAAAATCACCCTACGTTGAAATTCCTCTGTCTCATCCTACAATGATCCATGACTTCTTTGTGGTCATTTCGGACCAGCAGGTGGTGTTTAAGCTCCCAGAGATGATTCACGGCGACTCTCCGGTCGTCTACGACAAGAACAAGATTTCCCGGTTCAAAATTTTGGACAAGAATGCCGTTGATGCTTCCGGGATCAAATAGGTCGAAGCCCCCGATTGCTTCTGCTTCCATCTTTGGAATGCCTGGGAGGAGCTTGAGACTGACAACGTCGTAGTGATTGGCTCTTGCATGACTCTTGCGGACTCCATTTTCAACGAATGCGACGGACTCCAAACACCATTGGGGGCGATTTCGGCGAGCCACCCCTTGGTGCCCAAGGGGGTGGCCGAAACCACCCCCAAACCACCATTGGGGTGGTTTCAGCCACCCCCTTGGCTCCATGGGGGACCCCTTGGTGCCCCCAAGTTTTTTTTTTTTTTTTTTAATTTTTTATTATTATTTTTTTAAAATTTAATTAGGTGGCCACGTGTCAACTTTTAATTGGTTTACATATCAATCCGTTAAGTCAACTAATGGTCAACTGACAGATGGACTAACTTGGTTATTTTTCAAAATCACAATGACTAATTTGATCACTTTTCAAACTCTAAGGAGAAAAAAATAAAGTTTCCAAACCCTATGGACTAATTAAGTATTTCACCATTATTTTAATAAATATATATGGTTTAGCTAAATTAATTAAGGGTTAAATACCTAATTTTTGACCGTTAGTTAACCTAACGGATTGACAAGTGGACGAATAAAAATTTGACACTTGTCACAAGTGGCCACGTCATCAATGATGACATGGAAACTTATTTGATTTTACATAATATTATGTATTAATGTAATTAACATAATTAATATTATTAATTTTAATAATTATATTAATTTTGAAATTTTTGACGTAGTGGATTTTCACCATATCAAAAATTTTTGATGTGGCACTCCCTTCCCATGTCAAAAACTTAAAAATGGAATATAATTTTCTTTTAAAAAAAAATTAATTTAAATTTTTTGACTTGGCATTCTTAACACGTTAAGAATGCACTTTCAAAAACAAAGATTAATAGAATAACTTGTATATATATATATATATATATATATTTTTATAGAATAATAATCTCACAAGTTTTAAAACAATAGAAATAACAAAGAATATACATAAATGTAAGTAATATATTTATTATTATTTTAATAACAACATGTAAGTGAAAATCAAAATCACTTGTAGTGCTCTCTAATGAGCTTTTTATACAGAAAGTGTGAGCTTACTTTCTAAGCTAGCATTTAAGGGTTATAAAGGAGCCATGGACAAGTAGTTATTATTTAGGTGTAGAAAAAGAAGTTTAGAATTAAATAGTCATTAAAAACCAACGTTTATTTACGCGAACGAAAAAAGTCAATGTCTTGTAAATAAATTGATTGCTAGTGCATGCCAGCAAGAAATTCATAAATGCAACGCTTAAAGTCAAAGAAGGAAAAAATGAGCTCAAAATGTCTTTGTAATAAAACACGAGCGTACGTAAATTACAACAAATTTTGACGTGGCAATATGTCAAAATTTTTTTGACGTGATAGTTTTCAAAAAATTAAAAATAAAGTATAAATATTTTTTTAAAAAAAGTTAATTTAAATTTTATTTTTAATTTTTTGATGTGATATTTTTAACGCATCAATAATTTTTTAGATGTTAATATTATCGTGTCAAAAATTTTTAACATGGCAATACTTTTTTACGTGTTAATATTACTAAGTCAAAATTTTTTTTTTTCTTTTTAAGTGTGCGCACCTAACACGATAAAAACATCCCATTTCTTTTTGTACGCGCACCACACAAGACTTTTGTTGCTCCGCCACTGGTTTGGTGAAGTGTTTTTCAAACTAGGTAAAAAAAACGAAAGAGGTTAGCGTTTTCCAAACGATCTGTAAGGAATAGTCAACAATCTTTTGGAAATTGGAAGTGAACTCCGTCACAAGAAATAGTCCAAGCTTTCTTCAAGAAATTACCAACTGCGCGCGGCACTGCAAGTTAGAGAGGGATGGGTGGCATGAAGAGTAAGAAGCCATGGCTCTTATTTGTTCTGCTTCTAATCCTGTCTTACACACTATACTTCTCCATAGCTGCTGATACTCTTTCACCAGGTCACTCTCTTTCACTCAGTGAGACCATAGTATCTCAAGGTAACAATTTTGAGCTGGGTTTCTTCAAACCAGGGACTTCGATAAACACCTACCTGGGCATATGGTATAAAAGGTCTGATCGGAAGGACGTTGTTTGGGTAGCAAATAGAGAAAACCCATTGTCTAACCCATCTTCCTCAACACTTGTCCTCTCGGAAGATGGCAATCTACTCCTGTTTCAAGCTTCCTCAAAGATCCCATTTTGGTCGACAAATTTGACATTTCCCGGGTCAAATTTAACTGAAGCAGTACTTGGTCATGATGGAAATTTTGTTTTAAGAGATAGGTCCAAACCATCCTCTATATTTTGGGAGAGTTTTGACCATCCAACCGATATATTGCTGCCAGGTGCGAAGCTTGGGGTCGATAAGACTACAGGAAAACCACAGCAGCTCATTTCATGGAAAAATTCACAAGATCCAGCACCCGGTGTCTTCTCGTTTGGGTTACACCCAAATGGAAGCGATCAATCTTGCTTAGAGTGGAACAGATCCCAAATCTATTGGAGTTCTGGACGTTGGAATGGAACAGCATTTACATTAGCTCCTGAAGGGGGTGTTATCTTCAACTACACTTATGTGCCTAGTAAAAATGAAAGTGAGAGATATTTAACTTTCTCTCTTTATAATCCTTCTAACCTTGCTAATTTTCGGGTTGACCAAAGAGGACAGATCTCGGGACAGGTGTGGCTGTCTGCCCTTTCCATTTGGAGTATAATTGGGTCTTCACCGATGAAGCAATCTGATGTCTACGCTTTGTGTGGTGCATTTGGCGTGGTACAATACCCTGACAATTCCTCAAATCCTTGTGAGTGTCTAAAAGGTTTCAAACCATTTTCGATGGAAGACACCAGACTAAATGATTGGTCAGGTGGGTGTGTGAGGAAATCTCCTTTGCAATGTCAGAATAATGCGCGTGCTAATGTCAAAAAAGATTGGTTCATTAAAATATCAAACATGCGATTGCCTGTTTATTCGAAAACATATTTGGCTGTGAATGCTAGCATATGTGAATTAGCTTGCGTGGAAAATTGTTCTTGCACAGCTTATGCTTATAATAGGAGTGGGTGTATGATATGGGAAGGAGATCTTTTGAACTTACGTCAACTCTCACATGGTGGGAAGATTGGACAAGATATTTATCTCAGACTTGCTGCTAATGAGTATTCAAGTACCCAAGGTGAAAAATATACACAAATTTATGTTATCTTTCCTTTTGGAGTAATACTTAATTTCTCTTTTATGGTCTAGCTAATAGTGATTATTTTCATCAGAATCAGGCAAAAAATGGAAAGTATGGATAGTTGTGCTGGTCCCTGCGACAGGGCTTATCTTATGCCTCTCAATTTGCTTTTCATGCAAAGGAAGGCTCAAACGCAAAGGTACGTGCATGTAAATGTTCTACCATATATAAAAATCACTTAAAAAAATTACAATTAAGGAAGTCTACCATATTCTAAGACAAGAAAATTGTCAAAAGGGAAGTCACTTAACAAACTTTTCTAGCTAATGGCCTAACAATGAAAAGCAAATAGTATCATCACTAATTGGTTAAGTTTGTTATGATCTTGACCGACGGAATGAGGGTTTTGGTAACGAAATGGTAGTATATGAGGGTGTAATGTAAAATTGGTAGTTCATGGAAGAAATGGTCATCGTGTGGTAGTTTATGAGGGACATGATAATTTCCCCAATAATATTTGTTTATAGAAATAACTAAGAGTCTGTTTAGGATATATTGTGATTTCAATAAGTACAATTTTAAAAATTACGTTTTTTAAATCGCTACTTTTAAAATTGAAAAGGTGTTTGGTAAAACATGTTACAAAGTACTTTTTTATTAAATATTTGTTATAAGAATTCATACTTTTGGTTTAAATTCAAGCTTTTTCAAATAAGCAACTGCTAGCCTGCTTAAAAAAAATCACAATTTTTTTTCCTATTTTAAATTTAAGTGTTTTTTAAATTGCAATGCTGAACACCTTACGTTTTACGATATCTTTTAAAAACGCAGATTATTCTTGTGAAATTGCAATCCCAAATTCATCCTAAACAAACTTAATTAGTACTTTTGCATATTGCATGTTATTGCTCATAGCAATTGAACTTTGGTGAACCTATTGATTTCACCTGAAATAATTTTATTGATTCAGTCACTGGATTATCCAAAGTGACAAATTTTTATCATTCTAGATCAAACAGGAGAGAAGCCTTCAAGTCATAATCTACTATTATTTGATTTTGATAATGAACTCCATGCAATCAATGATGGAAGGAACACCGAAAATAATATGAAGAAACGAGAGAAGAAGGATGCTGAGTTACCACTATTTAGTTATGAGAGTGTATTAGCTGCAACTAATAATTTCTCAGTTGCAAATAAACTTGGAGAAGGAGGTTTTGGACCTGTTTATAAGGTACGTTTCATTTTCCAAATACATGTTCTTTGTACACTGATAAGAAAACCAACATTAATTAATGGCAAACCTTCATGAAATTTTAAAAAGCTTATGCTTCTCCTTCATAGGGGAAATTACTTAGAGGGCAGGAAATTGCAGTGAAGATGCTTTCAAAGAGATCTGGGCAAGGAATTGAGGAGTTCAGAAATGAGACAATACTAATTGCAAAACTCCAACATAGAAATCTTGTTAGACTCTTAGGTTGTTGTATCGACCAAGATGAAAAGATATTAATATATGAGTACATGCCAAATAAAAGTTTGGAGATCTACCTTTTTGGTGAGTGCATGCTTATGTATATATATGCAGATAGTTTCCTCTCATAAGTTTCCAGATTATTAAGTACCAATTTCCTTATTTGTACTATTTAAATAGATCCAACCAAGAAAAAGATGTTAGGTTGGGAGACATGCGTACGCATTGTTGAAGGGATCGCTCAAGGGCTTCTTTATCTTCATCAATATTCAAGGTTACGAATCATACATAGAGATCTAAAACCTAGTAACATTCTCTTGGATCGTGAAATGAATCCAAAAATATCAGATTTTGGCTTGGCTCGAATAGTTGGAGGCAATGAAACACAAGCAAACACAAACCGAATTGTTGGAACTTAGTAAGTATACACCTTGTTTTAAATATAGTATTTGCAATTCCAAGTTAAATTCTTTTAGCATGTCACTAAAAGAGTAGTGTGCTAAATTTTGGAATCTAGCGGATACATGTCTCCGGAATATGCTATACGGGGTTTATACTCGATAAAGTCTGATGTTTTTAGCTTTGGAGTATTGCTACTAGAGATTTTGAGTGGCAAGAAGAATACTGACTTCTATAACCATAGTTCACTCAGTCTTCTTAAATATGTGAGTAGCTTTTATATCCTCTCAATTTCTTTATGTTTTACATTAGTATTATAAATTGAAATGCTCTTTAATTTTTCAATAAAACTTATATTTATTTGAAATGATACTAGGCTTGGGAGTTGTGGATAGACGATCGGAGTTTGGAGTTGATAGATCCAACAAAAGGGTATCCTTCTTCTAGTTCTATTCCATTGAGATTCATTAACATTGGCCTTCTTTGTGTCCAAGAAAGCCCGAATGATCGACCTACCATGCTTGATGTAGTCTCAATGATTGGCAATGAACATGCAACTTTACCTACACCCAAGCAACCAGCATTTACCACAGATAAGAATATGACGGACACAAATTTTACAATTGATAATGGAGAAAATTGCTCAAAAAATAGTGTAACTATTTCAACAATGGAAGCCCGATGACTGATTCTTATATCAATGAAAATAAATGTTCTATAACCAATCTAGTGTGGGACAGCAAACATGACCCACTAATTCCACTTCCCATAATCTTGTTCTGTGGTGATTAAGAGCTGAATCATTATCGAGCTTTCCATTATTTTGCATTTTTGTTTTATCAATTACTTTTAAGACATGTTGTATTATTTTATTTTTGACTTTTATGTTATTTTAGTGGGCCACTAGCCCAAGTACAATTACGGTTAGGGTTAAATCCCTACTATGTTTAAACCTAGTTATAATGTGGAACATCTATTTTTCTTCTTTGTTGTGATCTTCCTTCCTCTTTTCTTATCCCTTGTAGACTTTTGTTGATTGTTCTAAATCAATTTTGGTATTTGTTGTTTCCAATGGGTAGCTTAATCGGCTGTAAAACACGCCTAATGAAACAAAGGTTACTAGTTCGAATCTCTCATCCCCCTTCTTTTGTGTGAACATGTCAAAAAAAAAAAAAATTGATATTTGTTTCAGATGATCCATAAGTAAAATATCCTTAAATTGAAAAGGGTATAATGAAAAATAATTAATATTTGCACACCTCTTATTTAGTTTATTGATTTTAAAATAAAACTAATAATTAATTAAAGGGAAAAGTATTGTTCACCCCCTGAAGTTGGCAGCAATTTTCAATTCGACCACCGAAGTTTCAATTTTCTCAATTGACCCCCCCAAAGTTTCAATTGAGAAAATTGAAACTTTTGTGGTCGAATTGAAAATCACTGCCAACTTCAGGAGGGTGAACAGTACTTTTCTCTTAATTAAATTTGAGTGGATGAGTCCATCCTCTTTGTCTTCCAAGTACTGCCAATTAAGGAAGTTAACTTCTCTTTATTAAATGTTGGACATGGCCGAACTCTTCAAATCTTATATTGTCTTCTTTACTTTTTTGGGGTTTGCTTTTAATTTTCTCCAAACCTCCACCATTCTTATCGAACCAGCTTGATATGTTTTGAGGTCTAAAGTGATAAATTCAACTGAGATATTTAAATACTAATTAACGATATTTTTCAAATTAATTATATTGTATATAACTAATTTAACATCTATTTTTTAATTGATAATTAATATAGCTAATTCATTTTTTTGAAAAGGAATCATTCTAGTTTCATTGAAGAATGATCATGAGCGTAAACGCTCTTACATCACATAGTAAAAAATTCTGAAAAAATCATGTTGAAGTTATGAGGTTACAAGTCATAAATGCATAGGTAGCTTGTCTTTCTCAGCATTGGGAGCATAAAACCCATACTGAAACTCATCCTCCTAAGCCCGAGAGCCAAGAAACGGATCACATCCACAACCCAAAGGTCTGGACAATCCTTATTCAAGCAAAATTACATAAACCAAAAACCAGAGAAAACCTAATCCCCACAAAAAAACAGCCAAAAAAGCACAAATCTGCTCCTGGGAAGACTAGATCTACTCCTACTCGACCCAAACCGGTCTTTTTTCAAAACAAACAAAATAAGATAGACAACCATCAAAAACAGCAACGACCAGAGTGGAGGAGATGATGGACACTAGCTAATTCATTTAATCTTTCTTGTGACATCGTTTAGGATTTTATCAATTTTATCATGCATCAAGAATGGAAATGATCTTTTCTTATAATTCCTTCTTTATTCAATTAGATAAAAATTAAAAATAAAAAAGCTCACTTAAATTGATCAGGATGGGTCCAACTGGCTCCGTAAGCTATTTGAGGGTGATCGACCACTTTAAAAACATTTTTGAAGGTGGTTTAGTTGACCAATCCCATCATGTATTTTGAAATAGTCAATCACATATAAAATTATTTAGAGATGGTATGACCACATTGAGCATATTGTGAGAGTGACTAACCACCCTAAAGTAGGTTAATTAAGGGGTGGTTCGGCCACCTATCTCACCACGACCTTGTTTTTGTGAGCAAATTTTTTACTTCCATTACAATTTCCAGTGCTTAACTTCCTATTAACCAAACAGAACTCGGAAAATTCTTTTCAATACTCCAAAGTAGTTTGCACCATTAGAGGCAAAAAGCTTCCAAAAGTTTATGAGCAAAGTGTTTGATGTAGATCGGACAACCTATCTTACCTTTTAGTCTTTTATTTGAATTAGATTTCTTTGTTAGTTTTTTACTTGGTTTAGTTTTCCTTTTTAATTTCGTATTATTCATGTATTTATTTAGGATTAGAAGTCTATAATTGCAATAAGGACTCTAATTCGTAGTTTAGTTAGGTTTATGAGTTTTGAAGCTATAAATACATGTTTATAGCCTCCAGAAAGGCAGATTTGATTTATATTTGAGTTTTGTTAAATAAGAATACTCAGAGTTGAGTTTCTTTGTGTTTTTTCCTTAAACCTTAAATAGCATCTTTTGTTTTAGGAAGATTTCTTAGATCCTTTGATAGAATCAAGATCTAGAAGCATTTATCCGCTGCTTATTGATATTCTTTACTGCAGCCCACTAAGTCACACTGTATCAGTTGGTATCAGAACTTAGGTTACTTTCCATGAATGGGGAAGGGCAACCGTTTTGTAGACATGAATGAAGTGCAAGTGTGCACGGAGACAGTACGTAAGGAGTAACTGGCGACAGGGTGGCAACACATGGAGGAGCAATTTGAGGCTATGAAAGATCAATTTGAAGCCCTCTTTACCCAATTATCCAACATGGGTGGTCACAACAAACGTCATTATCGACTCCCACCGCACATTTCGGAGGAGGAAGATGAACATGACGATGGGTGCAAATTTGGGATCCCTTCTGCGGAGCACTGAACTCAGGGTCGTCAGCCCCCTACGCAAGCTCATACCACTTGGTGGGAGAACAAGTTCGAACTTGACATACTGGAATTCCAAGGTTACTTGCAAGTCAAAGAGTTCCGTGTAATAGAAAAAATAGAAAAAATAATAATAATAAAAATTGACAAAAAGAAGGTGCCTAAAGAGGCGGCAGAGATTAGGAATTTAGGAGTCAATCGGTTGTCGAGGAGGAAGATGGATTTATTGAGGAAGATTGCTTGATAGATTGGGCCTCTCCACCAATCTATGACACCTATCTCGATGAAGATGTGAGTTATCTACATCAAGTGCTTGATAAAAGTCCTAAAAGAGAAGTCTTTGATTTGGAAGTTGATTTCCTTGGAGTAGATGCTATCTTGTCAAAAACTTTTAACCAAAGTTGTGACGAGATCCATGGGTGAGAAACAACTTTTCGATCAAAGAGTGAAGGGTTCTACGTGAGTACTTTGGGAATTCTCATGGCACGTTGGAAGGGCATGGCACGAGAACAATATGGCAAGCCTACATGACAAGGTGAGGTGTTGGGCCTTCAACATAATTGTGGCAATTTGTTGATGATTAGGGTCATCATGTTTATTATGTGGTATGGCCTTGTTGTGATTTTGAGAAGAGGAGGATGGAATGAGTTGACTAGACATCCAATGGACCGTATGAAGAACCGGCCAAATTCGATCCAACCTAGGGAGGATGATGTAGATCAGACAACCTATCTTACCTTTTAGTCTTTTAATTAAATTAGGTTTATTTGTTAGTCTTTTACTTGGTTTAGTTTTCCTTTTCAATTTCATATTATCCATGTATTTATTTAGCATTAGAAGTCTAGAATTGCAATAAGGACTCTAATTCATAGTTTAATTAGGTTTACGAGTTTTGAAGTTATAAATACATGCTTATAGTCCCCAGAAAGGTAGATTTGGTTTATATTTAAGTTTGGTTGAATAAGAATACTCATAATTGACTTTCTTTGTATTTTTTCCTTAAACCTTAGATAGCATTCATTGTTTAAAAATAAAAAATAAAAAATAAAAAATAAAAAATAAAAAAATCTTAGATCCTTTGATAGAATCAAGATCTAGAAGTATTTATCTGCTGCTTATTGATATTCTTTACTGCAGCCCACTAAGTCACGCTGCATTAGGATTTCAATCAATTGTATATATATATAGATAGATAATAAAGTCTATGTCTCTTTTCTAGAGCCCCACCATTTTTTAGCAAGCTCCAAAGGTCTACCATTCTATGATTTCTTGTTCAAGCTCCATTAAGGAGCAACCCCAGTAAGTTTAATAACTCGCATATAAAATTAACCCTGAAATATCTTATATGAACTAAGCTAATTAATCATATGGTTGCACTGAAAACTCAAGCAATGGAAATAACGTGTTTGAATAACTTGAATCCTTCTTTCTTGATCACTATTTAACATTTAGTTTCTCGGCAATAATTGACTTAATGGAATACAGGCTGAGATTAGAGTAAGTCGAAGGGTACCCATGTGATAAATGGTCTGTGGTTTGAAAATTAATTCTTTAATACCACAGTCGAAGAATCTACGTACTGAGGTGAGGGATTTTCCGATCCTGCCCATCTTCCCCATTAGAAAGACTTGACTCATTGACGCTTGAAAACCTCTGAACATTAAAAAATGTTTTGGTGATGCATAAAACCAAAATATAATTGCACAATGAGTGATAGTTTAGAGAGTTAAAATATATTTTTCCCAAGATAATAGCTCTAGACTCATATTTTGACAACAATTTTTAGGATAACTTTGTGTTTTTTTAACAAAAAAATAGAAGTATTAAGAAATAACTTAAAATGTAAAATATTCAAAATATTTTTCAAACTATTGATTGATTCAATGTCTTCACAAACTATCAAAATTTGTAAATTTTCTTCTTAAAACGTCAGCAAAAAGATAAAAATAACTTTAAATTTTTTTAATAAGATAAAAATGCTCTTACAAATTCAGTACATATATAAAAATTAAAAAAATTAAAAAACCTTCTATGCTAAATGGAGGTGGCTGGCATTAGCATATAATAGATTGCACATCATACCAGAGACCAAGGCCCATGCTGACAACCAAAACAAAGACAAGTGGCGCATGGTGGCCGGCAATCAATCAATCCATTGCGAGAAAAAGCAGATGCCTAACAAACGACAATTTCAAAACAAGTCCAACTGTCTAATATTATGGTTTTCTACACTACTTCAATAATGTCCTAATTAACTAATTACATCAATTTCAACTTTGATAATCGCCATGCTTAGATAAAGCATAGCATTCATACTAGGCTAGTCAAAAAATTATTTTGAATCACCACACAGAGATTTTTTATTTATTTTTTAAAGGTTCACTCAGTGCCCTGTCTCCACCACTTGCACACAAAAGCATCCAACGTTTGCTCCACCGAAAAAAAAAAAAAAGAAAAAAAAAAGTGCACTTCCGATGGAGAATTTCCATTGCCAAATTGACTCCAACATTGTTTACGAAACTAGTCTCTCCAGAGAGTGATTATGTCCGATACAAAGTAGTGTTCAACTTTGATCCACCTCGCCTTTTACATAGAGCATTTACATTGAACTAGTTAAAATAATTTTTTTTAAAAAATAATTGACTAGCTCAGTTGCAAAAATTAACAAATAAAGAGAACCTTAACCGGCTAGTCACTTTGGCTAAGAAATAGCTAATTGTTACGGTGCTCAGCAACTGATCAAGCTTGACAATATTTAAATTGAATAGCTAAAATTCTGAATTGGACATAAGTGCTTTGAAAAAGTGGGTAACGCAAATAAAAAAAAAAAAAAAAAAAAAAAAAAAGGAGTGATTTTTTAGTTAAATTTTAACTCAAAATATATTTAGAGAGCCGGATGTGAATGCTAAGTTTCTAAAGAAAAATTCACTACAAAAAAAAAAAAAAAAAAATGGGATTAGTAACGTGTCTACAATGTAAGATTTTTTCATACGTCACCAATTAGTGATGTGACAATTTCCCACATGTTACTAAAGTTTTTAGTAACGTATCAAATTTGACTTGAGAAATGATATCACGCACCCCAGCGTGAGTGAACAGTGCCTCACGCTAGCGTGAACAGTAATCCAAAGTTACTGTTCAAAGTTTTTAAATATTTTTGTTACTATTCACGCCAACATGAGGTACTGTTCACTCACGCTGGCATGTCACTACTCATTTGACTCTGGTTGTAAGATTGGTTGCACAAGCGTGGTTAGAAACCCCGTCAAGGAAGAAAGATATTGAAAAATATTTTCCTGGCAATTATGTGGCAACCTCCCAACTAAAGACGAAAGACGAAAAATATAAAAATCATCACGAGACAGGCACTAATTAAAGCTATTAAAAAAGAGCTTTGATTTGGAAAAACAGAAAAGGAAATTAAGTAGTTTGATAAGATCAAATTAAAGCAGTCTGCACAATTTTATGTCCTGTTGTGAATCTGTTGACAAATTCACTACAACATGCATCAACTAGGAAAGGAGTAGAATGAAAGTACGTATATGCAGTACACATATGTTTAGGAAATAGATTCTCTCCGATTTAAATGAATTAGAGGATAGCCGATTCTTTTAAACTGAAGGATAATTTAAAAAATCGGCTCTTTTTCCTAGAGGTTCTAATTTCATAAGTTCATTGGTGTTAGGAAGAGGTGAAAATTTCATATATATATATTTCATAATTTTTTTTTTTTTTGGAAGTATATACCTGTTTTCTTTTGTCTCATGGATATATATATATATATACATAGTAATTTGCGTAAATTTAGAAAATAACGGTCATGCCTTAGAAACTTTACAAATTAAATCATGTCCATGCCACCATTATACATTGAGAAATATTTCAATTTGTTTTGATCAATTGAAACTAACATTCTAAAGGTGTTCAACTTAATATGTTCCTCTTTTGCTTCTTTTACCACTTTATGCGGTCAATTTGAGAGGATTGGAACACTTGTTTGTCCCAATATTTCTTACCATTTGTTCTTATTTTCACACTGTATTGTTTGTTTTGGGTCTACTGTTGGATAGTACACCCATTTTTCGGTTTATGTTTATTTTTTCTCTCCGCCTTTCGTATCAAGAATCCATCTTTGTAACTATTTTTCCCAATCAATGAAAAAAAAAACAAACGAACATTCTAAAGGTCTGCGTGTTCAAACCTTCCGGCTTCCTCATACTATCTCGTAGTGTGAGTTTCTTTATAGATTCTGTGTAAACTATAAAGTGTTTAGTTACGTATTAGTGGTTAGTAGAGTTAAAGCTAAAATTTAAATAAGTAGTTAGTTGTGCTTTTTCCCTTTAGCTAGGTTCAGCATGCGTGGCTATTTTTTGTTACCTCTTTTCTGCACCTTTGGTTTTTTTTCTTCTTGCTTTTCACAAATGCAAAAGCTTTACTAATTAAACAAATCCTTCTTTTGAGAAAGATTTAGAAAAGACTATAGGAGGCTTCTTTTGCTAAAGATATGCACAACCTTTAATCATGCAAGTAACTAAATTATTTAACTTTATCTATAACATGGCCAAGATAACATAATATAATGAGATTATTTAAGAAAAGAAGAGGAAGATTGGAACTAGAGGAGGACAATGATTTATCAAATACCGATTTTTTTTAAGAACTATGTTGTGATAGACCTTTTCTGTATAATTTTTAGATTGAATCACGACATAGATTTTATTTTATTTTATTTAGAGTTTTTAGGAGTAACTTGGATATAGATTTTGGCTTAAAAAGTAGGGTAAATTTAAATTAAAATAAATCTATGAGTAAACTTGAATTTAGAGATCATTCCCTTATGTAATTTTGGGGTACTTTAAACAATAGAAGCATTAAAAGAACCATTTTTAAAAGCAAAATCACTCATTCGCAAACCATCTTCAAACGAGGTTGTAGACGATATTTTCTTAGAGTTACAAATACGATCTTCACCAAGAATGAAAGTGTCATCTATGATGACCGCCCAAAAGTCACTCCAAAAAGTGGAAATCAATCTTAGATTTATTGTGTTTAGTGCCCTTTTTCTTTCTGTATTTGTAGTTTTTTTAGTTCAATCATGTGATAAAGAGTAAGGTATCACGTTCGTAAAGGGAGAACTTTAACAAACTTTGAATCAGGAATTATTGAGAATTAGTGAAACTCTGTAGTTTCTTTCCTGTTCTAATCTATGCGTACGCTAGGGGTGAAAATGCGTATGAGATAATAATCTCCTACATCTGCCATCTACTATATATCCGCATATATGGATGCGGATGTAGATGGCAGTTTTAGGGTATGCGGATGCGGATATTATCCGCATTTGCATTCCGTTATATATTTAATATATATTATATGAAAGCCCCTTAAGTCCAGACCATCTGCAAAAGGTACCTTTTGCAGCCTTCAATCCCATCTTGACACATCACCAATTGCAAAAAATTAAAATGAAAAAAAAAAAACAGCAAATCAGCTTACAAAAGAAAAAGATAACCACAGGTTTGACCTCAAGTCACCGAGTGTGGGTAGGCGTTGGTGCCGAGAAGCGTCGTTCATGGGAGCCAGAGGCTGGGCCAACGATTTGACGACAGGAGGAGGGCTCATTAATCCCCCTTGTGCTCTCTCTCCTTGGTCGGTGTCATTGAGGAGGGATCCGTGACTGGAGGTCGGTGACCCATTGTCTGAGTAAAGGTCGACAAAGTGACACAGGGGTTTGCAGGTGATGCTCGGTGATCCACCAGAGATCCGATGGCCCAGCACCACATCTGGTGGAAAACCCGAAAAACCCACAAAACCCAGCTTAAAAAACCCATTTTTAATGCCCAAAATCTGTTTCTAATGCCACAAAAATTGTTTCTAATGCCACAAAAATCGTTTTTGATTTTAATCTAAAACCTAGAAGGAGAAGGTTAACCCTTAGAGGATTTTATCACCCTAACGTTGGAAAAAATAAAGCCGGAAAAAATGACTCCAGCGCCGTAGAAGATGACTCCACGGCCAGACCCATGGGTCTGGCCCAGTGACCCGCCACCCAGCTTGAATAAGCTCAAAATATGGTGTGTGTGAGTGTATGATATTTTTGTGAAATTATTTTGTTTTAACTTAGGTGTCAGCTTGTGAGTGGGTGCTGTAAAAGTAGTGTTTTGTAGACATGACCTGATTCAAGGTTTTCTCATATTAAATTATGTCCCTAAGAGGTAGCTCAATCGGCTGGGATCACGCTTATGAAGCGGAGGTCACTAGTTCGAATCCCCCTCCCCCCTCTTGTGTAGACATGTCAAAAATATATTATATTATATTATATTATATATATTTAATATTTTTTAATTTATGTTTGTTAGATTTATAATTTAGGTTTCTTACATTTGCTGGATTTGTAATATTGTTGGATTTCACTTTTAGAAAACTATTCTAATTTGTCGTTCTAATTAATTGCCTTATATGTTCTTCATTTATTATTTTTATTTTTGAAATATTCTTTCTTGTCACCGACTATAGATTTAATGGAAGCTAAATATTAAATAATAATGTGACGAAAATTTATTAGTAAAATGGTTAGCAAGTATGATATTAATAAGGGATTTGCTAGGGGTTCTCCCCGTAATGTTCTCCTAGCGTTCTTCCAGTCTTATGTAGAACATGATTTAAGAAAAAATAAAATTGTTGTACCGTTATTTTGCCAACAGATTAATTTTTATGAGTTAATAGTTAGGTTATAATGTTTTAAAACTTGTTTTTGGATTCAAAACTAAAACCTAAGGGTTGAAAGTTAACCCTTTAGGGATTGTATCACCAAAAATGGATTTGATTATCCTAAATTTAGTGCTAATGCCTCAAATTTGGTGTTAATGCATCAAATTTGGTGTTAATATCTCAAATTTGATGCTAATGCTTAAAAAAACCGGTGGCGGAGACCATTACAATTTTATTTTTTCTTAAATCATGTTTTACGTAAAACTAGGAGAATGCCAGGAGAACACTACGGGGAGAACCCCTGGCATTTTCCTATTAATAATACTGTTCAAATATAAATAATGTCTTTTTTTTTTTTTTTTCTTTTTTTGGTATTTACTAGAAGCAATAATTAATGAATTACAATTTCAAAATTTAAAGCACTCATTACCTCAAAATGCGGATAGTAGATAATATTTGCATTTAGTATACGCATCAACGGTGCGGATACGGATAGTAATCTTATGATGCGGATATTAAACTCTATTATCCGCATTTTGCCGATGTGAATGTGATATTTGCAATATTTGCATCTACATCCGCATCATCATTTTCACCCCTAGACTACCACGCAATACTTCTTTTCTTTTATTCACACATCTCGTGTTGCGTCATTAGTTTTTTAAAATTGAATTGCTTGCTTAAGTTTTTTGTAAATTCATTGTTTTTTGTCTAATAAAGTGACGTCAGCATTTGTTGCCACATCATATTAAAATAATAATTATTTATTTTATTATAAAATAAAATAAATTCTAAAAATAATTTAAAAAAACTAAATTTAAATAAATAAAAAAATCTTAAAGAAAAAGGTGAGAGGTGCCCAGCCGCCAACCCTGCATTCCGCCAACCCTGCATTCCAACCACCGTTGGAGGGGGGCAGCCATCAACCACCGTTGGGGGGGTGGGCGGAGTGCCATGCAACCCAAGCAAATAGGACGGCATGCAGACAGCATTCTAATTAAGTAGCTAGCCGACGAATGTGAAAACTAGCTAGGAGTTGGTTCACAGAGGAAAATAATGATTTGCACATCCTAACGTGCAATTTATGGAATTAGCATTTGCATGGGAGATTTGCACATCTCAGCATCATCTGAACAGAATCTTACTTTTCATTAAACTATGGAATATAATATATATATATATATGTTACTACTTTTGTGATTTAAAAATGTTCTTAATCAATACGAAAGATCTCTAGTACCAACCTCGTCACAAGAAAAGACTTGGTTATCTTGTTCCCTCTTCATGTCTAGCATCATTCTTACTTAATTCTACCACTTTTCTGTAATTATAAACTGCGGTGCTGCATGTTAGAGAGGGAATTGAAGGGTGCCATGAAGACTAAGAAGCCATGCCTCTTATTTGTTCTGCTTCTAATCCTGTCTTATTACACACCATGCTTCTCCATAGCTGGTGATACCCTTTCTCCAGGTCACTCACTTTCTCTTTCAAAGAGAGAGACCATAGTATCTCAAGGTGGCACTTTTGAGCTGGGTTTCTTCCAACCAGGATCTTCATTAAAATTCTACCTGGGAATATGGTTTAAAAGGTTTGGCCAGAAGGGCAATATTGTTTGGGTAGCAAATAAAGAAAACCCTTTGTCTAGCCTATCTTCCTCAACACTTAACCTCTCAGAAGATGGCAATTTACTCCTGTTTCAAGGTTCCTCCAACATTCCATTTTGGTCGACAAATTTGACATTTCCCCGGTCAAATTTAACTGAAGCAGTGCTTGGTGAAAATGGGAATTTTGTTTTAAGAGATAGGTGGAATGTGTCTTCTATATTTTGGGAGAGTTTCGAGCATCCAACCGATACATGGCTGCCAGGTGCAAAGCTCTTGATGGAGAAGGTTACACGAAAACAACAGCTGCTCATTTCATGGAAAAACTCAGAAGATCCGGCACCCGGTTTCTTCTCAGTGCAGTTAGCCCCAGATGGAAGCAATCAAATTGTCCTAGACTGGAACTTATCCCAAATCTATTGGCGTTCTGGACTTTGGAATGGAAATTCTTTCAGCAAGATTCCTGAGATGAAACTGAATTCTATCTACAACTTCAGTTTTGGGTCAAATGAAAATGGAAGATATTTGACTCATTCTCTTTATAATCCATCTCACCGTTCTAAATTAGTGATCAAGTCTACAGGAGAAATGCAGCTATCGACGTGGCTGTCTGGCCCTTGGGCATGGATTTCATTTTGGTCTGCACCGTGGGACCAATCTGATATCTATGCTTTGTGTGGTGCACTTGGCGTGTTGCACCGTCAGAATTCCTCAAACCCTTGTGAGTGTCTAAAAGGTTTCCAACCATTTTCGATGAACTACACCAGAATAAGTGATTGGTCAAGTGGGTGTGTAAGGAAATCCCCTTTGCAATGCGAGAATAACACATATGCTAATGCCACAAAAGATTGGTTCCTGAAAGTACCAAACATGAGATTGCCTGCTAATTCAAAAGCATATCCGGCTGTGAGTGCTACGAATTGTGATGTGGCTTGCATGAATAATTGCTCTTGCACAGCTTATGCTTATAATAAGAGTGGGTGTATGATATGGGAAGGAGCTCTTTTGAATTTACAACAACTCTCTGATGGTGATCAGACTGGACAAGATATCTAGCTCAAACTTGCAGCTGATGAGCTTCAAAGAACCAGAGGTGAGATGAAATCTACACTTTTTTTTTTTTGTCATCTTTTTGTTTTGAACTAATCATACTTAATTCTCTATTATGGTTGAACTAATTATTAATAGTGATTCTTGTCATGATCAATCAGGCAAAAAATGGGAAGTATGGGTATGGGTAGCTGTGCTGGTCCCAACAACATTATTTATCTGATGCCTCTTCATTTGTTTTTCATGCAAAGGAAAGCTCAAACGCTTAGGTAATTGTAAACTTACATTCTATTGCATGGGGTGGCATGGTTGGGTGTCCAAATCGTGACAACACAGCGAACCAAAAATTGACTATTGGGATGGTTGTTTGGTGGCTGAATCACATAAAGAGTGAGTGGTCGAGGGTGACCGAACCACCATCTAGCAGCTTGGGTTAGCTAAACCAACCCCAAGTTCTTGTGGGTATTGGTTGGGCCACTCACTCATGATGGCCTGAGGGTAGTTTAGTCACCCCACCTAGCTGAATTTAGGGGAGACGAAACTATTCTAGGCCTTTGGGGATAGTTTAGTCATTCACTCTGATCCTAAAGTAGCCGAACCACCCTAAGAGCATTTACAGTGGGCGTAACAAAATAGCCAAAAGGCTATTTTGTTGATTTTGTTTAGCCAAAATGGTAAAAATGCTCCCCAACGGGCTGGCTAAAATGGCCTGCTATTTCCTGATGAGCTACCGTGCTCATCAACTTTGATGAACAGTGTAGCTCATCAACAAATACCAAATACAATATAAATTAATTCACCCACTATCTCATTTTTAATAATAAAAAATTGTCCAATATTTATTGCATGATATAACCGTTTGAAGCGAAGAATAAAAAAAGAAAGAACAAAAAATGAATAAAGAAATAATATTTAAGTGTAAGATAAATATTATTTAAATAGAATAATAAAAGTGATATGTTAAAATGTTGAGCCAGATGCGGATGCTTTAAAAAAAATAGGTAGCTAAAATAGATAAATGCGTTCATTTAGCTAAAATTTAGTTAAAAATTTGGTGAGCTGGATGCATGTGAATGCTCTATTTCAACCAAATAGCCTTTTTTCACTTTTTTTTGTCTCTCTGCATGGAAGTAGGGCTGACTCAACCCTTATGCAACTTAGGCGGTTGCTTAAAGACCTCAATTATAATAATCGTTTGAATGGTGTTGACCATCGTTTAGTAAGGTTTTGTTGAATCCAATGTGGTGTAGCTTCGATTGGTATCTTCTCACTATTGAACAGTCCCAAACAAATTTCACTAAGTGTTTTCTGGACACACTTTTTCTAATTTTCACCTCATTCATACTACCTCTTATTTACTCTCTTAACCCTTGTTAATTTGTTATTAACCCAAGTTTATATCATGGGTATTACATGAGGTGTACGTCAGCATATATATAGTAAATTTAACAGCACATGTCTAGTTAGTAAAAAACCTAATTTGGAGTTTTCCTTTGAAGTTTAACCCAACTCCCTTTGAAGTTTGAAGTTAGTTTGGTTATTCCACTAAAATGGCAATTATGAATTACTATATTAATAATATTTGTTTACGAAAATGACTAAACAAATTAAATCATAGCGATTCAACTTTGGTGAACCTATTGATTAAACCTCCAGTACTCACTGGATTATCCTAAACGAGAAATTCTTACCATTCTAGATCAAACAGGAGAGAAGCCTTCAAGTCATAATCTACTATCATTTGATTTTGATAATGAACACCATGCAATAAATGATGGAAAGAACAACGAAAATAATATGAAGAAACGAGAGAAGAAGGATGCTGAGTTATCACTATTTAGTTATGAGAGTGTATCAGCTGCAATTGATAATTTCTCAACTGCAAATAAACTTGGAGAAGGAGGTTTTGGACCTGTTTACAAGGTATGTTTTATTTTCCAAATAAATGTTATTTGTACACTAATAAGAAAACTGACATTAATTCATGGCAAACCTTTCTGAAATTTTAAAAAGCTTATGCTTCTCCTTCATAGGGGAAATTACTTAGAGGGCAGGAAATTGCAGTGAAGATGCTTTCAAAAAGATCTGGGCAGGGAATTGAGGAGTTCAGAAATGAGACAATACTAATTGCAAAACTTCAACATACAAATCTTGTCAGACTCTTAGGTTGTTGTATCGAGCAAGATGAAACGATATTAATATATGAGTTCATGCCCAATAAAAGTTTGGAGATCTACCTTTTTGGTGAGTCCATGCTTATGTATATACGTGTAGATATTTTCCTCTCATAAGTTTCTAGATTATTAAGTACTAATTTCCTTATTTGTACTATTTAAATAGATCCAACCAAGAAAAAGATGTTAGGTTGGGAGACATGCGTACGCATTATTGAAGGGATCGCTCAAGGGCTTCTTTATCTTCATCTATATTCAAGGTTACGAATCATACATAGAGATCTAAAACCTAGTAACATTCTCTTGGATAGTGAAATGAATCCAAAAATATCAGATTTTGGCTTGGCTCGAATAGTTGGAGGCAATGAAACACAAGCAAACACAAACCGAATTGTTGGAACTTAGTCGGTATGCAACTCGTTTTAAATATAATATTTGAGATTCCAAGTTAAGTTCTTTTAGCATGTTACTAAAAGAGTAGTGTGCTAAATTTTGGAATCCAGTTGATACATGTCTCCAGAATATGCTATACGGGGTTTATACTCGATAAAGTCTGATGTTTTTAGCTTTGGAGTATTGTTGTTAGAGATTTTAAGTGGCAAGAAGAATACTGACTTCTATAACCATAGTTCACTCAGTCTTCTTAAATATGTGAGTAGCTTTTATATCCTCTCAATTTCTTTATTTTTTGCATTAGTATTATAAATTGAAATGCTTTTAGTTTTCAATAAAACTTATATTTATTTGAAATGATATTAGGCTTGGGAGTTGTGGATAGATGATCGGAGTTCGGAGTTGATAGATCCAACAAAAGGGTATCCTTCTTCTAGTTCTATTCCGTTGAGATTCATTAACATTGGCCTTCTTTGTGTCCAAGAAAGCCCAAGTGATCGACCTAACATGCTTGATGTAGTCTCAGTGATTGGCAATGAACATGCAGCTCTACCTCCACCCAAGCAACCAGCATTTACCACATATAAGAATATGATGGACACAAATTTTACAATTGATGCTGGAGGAAATTGCTCAAAAAATAGCGTAACTATTTTAACAATGGAAGCCCGATAATTAATTACTATGTCAATGAATTGAAAAGAAATGCTCTGTAACCAATCTGGTGTGGGACACCAAACACGACCCACCTATTCCACCTGCCCATAATCTTGTGGTTGGGTGATTGAGAGCTGAATCATTATTGAGCTTTTTATTAGTTTGCGTTTTTGTTTTATTACATGTTGTATTATTTTATTTTTTTCTTTATGTTATTTTAGTGGGCTACTAGCCCAAGGACAATCTTAAGAGCACTCACAGGCCAAATGCTATGATAATGATGCGACAATGTGTAGACTAAGCCATGGCTCCTATTTGCTCTGCTTCTAATCATGTCTTATTACAGAGCATGCTTCTCCATAGCTGGTGATCGATACCCTTTCAGCAGGTCACTCTCTTTCAGTGAGTTATACCATATTATCTAAAGGTGGCACTTTTGAGCTCGGAACCATGTTATTATCATTCCGCTTTATCTTTGTGTCACACTATCTTATCATTCCACTTTATTATTTCCACATTATTATTTCTTTCAATTGTCACTTCTTTTTTGCACTTTGTTTTTCTTCTTCTTGCTTTTCAAAAACGCAAATGCTTTACTAAAACAAATCCTGCTTTTGAGAAAGATTTAGAAAAGATTAGGAGGCTTCTTTTGCTAAAGATGCACAACCATTCATGCATTTCTGTTGTTTCATTCGCAAAAAAGTTTAAGCTTTCTTTGATAATCTCTTTCGAAATCAAGACTTCTTTTTCTTCTTTTTTATTTCAGTCATGTTATAAAGAGTAGGGTATCACGTTTGTAAAGGAAGAACTTTAACAACTTTGAATCAATTATTGAGAACTTGTGAAACTCAAAAGTTTCTTTTTCGTTCTAAGCTAGCTGTGCATATTAGTTATTTTTACAGAATTGAAGTTGCAATGCTTCTTTTCTTTTATCCACGCTTTTCATGCTACATCATTAGTTTTTAAAATTTGAATTTGGTTGCTTTAAGTTTTTCACAAATTTCAACCAGGTCCTTTCCCGTGTTTTTTGTTCAATAAAGTGACACTGGCTAAGCCACGTCAACATTTTTTGTCAAATCACATTAAAATAATTATTTTATTAAAAATTATATACTAAAAAAGTAAATTTTTTTTAAGAAAAAAAAAATTCTTAAAAAAATGGTGGAAGGGTGGCTCAGCCACCAACCCTGCAGGCTGCATCCCTATGTTGGAGGGTGTGCAGCCATCAACCAGTACCGTTGGGTGGAGGATGCGCAGCCATCAACATTCTAAGTAACTAACCGACGAATGTGAAAACTAATATTTGGTTCACATAGGAAAATAATGATTTGCACATCCTAACACGAAATTTATGCATGGAATTAGCTTTTGCATGGGAGACTTGGACATCTCAGCATTATCTGAAAAGAATCTTACTTTTCGTAAAACTGTGGTATATATGTTCCTACCTTTGTGATTAAGGCGTACATGTTCTTAATCAATAATAAAGATCACTAGTACCAACTTTGTTACAAGAAAAGACTTGGTTATCTTGTTCCCCATTCATGTCTAGCATCAATATTCTTACTTCTACCACTTTTCTGTAATTATAAACTGCGGTGCTGCAAGTTAGAGAGGGAATTGAAGGGTACCATGAAGACTAAGAAGCCATGCCTCTTATTTGTTCTGCTTCTAATCCTATCTTGTTACACACCATGCTTCTCCATAGCTGGTGATACCCTTTCTTCAGGTCACTCTCTTTCTCTTTCAAAGAGAGAGACCATAGTATCTCAAGGTGGCACTTTTGAGCTCGGTTTCTTCCAACCGGGATCTTCATTAAAATTCTACCTGGGAATATGGTTTAAAAGGTTTGGCCAGAAGGACAATATTGTTTGGGTAGCAAATAAAGAAAACCCCTTGTCTAGCCCATCTTCCTCAACACTTAACCTCTCAGAAGACGGCAATCTACTCCTGTTTCAAGGGTCCTCCAACATCCCATTTTGGTCGACAAATTTGACATTTCCCCTGTCAAATTTAACAGAAGCAGTACTTCGTGAAGATGGGAATTTTATTTTAAGAGATAGGTGGAATGTGTCTTCTATATTTTGGGAGAGTTTTGAGCATCCAACCAATACATGGCTGCCAGGTGCAAAGCTCTTAATGGATAAGGTTACTCGAAAACAACAGCTGCTCATTTCATGGAAAAATTCAGAAGATCCGGCACCCGGTGTCTTCTCAGTGCAGTTAGCCCCAGATGGAAGCAATCAACTTGTCGTAGACTGGAACTTATCCCAAATCTATTGGCTGTCTGGACTTTGGAATGGAAATTCTTTCAGCAAGATTCCTGAGATGAAACTGAATTCTATCTACAACTTCAGTTTTGGGTCAAATGAAAATGGAAGATATTTGACTCATTCTCTTTATAATCCATCTCACCGTTCTAAATTAGTGATCAAGTCTACAGGTGAAATGCAGCTATCGACGTGGCTGTCTGGCCCTTGGGCATGGATTTCATTTTGGTCTGCACCGAGGGACCAATCTGATATCTATGCTTTGTGTGGTGCATTTGGCGTGTTGCACCGTCAGAATTCCTCAAACCCTTGTGAGTGTCTAAAAGGTTTCCAACCATTTTCGATGAACTACACCAGAATAAGTGATTGGTCTAGTGGGTGTGTAAGGAAATCCCCTTTGCAATGCGAGAATAACACTTATGCTAACGCCACAAAAGATTGGTTCCTGAAAGTACCAAACATGAGATTGCCTGCTAATTCAAAAGCATATCCGGCTGTGAGTGCTACGAATTGTGATGTGGCTTGCATGAATAATTGCTCTTGCACAGCTTATGCTTATAATAGGAGTGGATGTATGATATGGGAAGGAGCTCTTTTGAATTTACAACAACTCTCTGATGGTGACCAGACTGGACAAGATATCTATCTCAAACTTGCAGCTGATGAGCTTCAAAGAACCAG
Source organism: Carpinus fangiana (assembly GCA_006937295.1). Taxonomy (NCBI): domain Eukaryota; kingdom Viridiplantae; phylum Streptophyta; class Magnoliopsida; order Fagales; family Betulaceae; genus Carpinus; species Carpinus fangiana. The sequence goes on from CM017322.1 coordinate 8,236,917, forward strand.
AGGTGAGATGAAATCTACACATTTTTTTTGTCATCTTTCGTTTTGAACTAATTATACTTAATTCTCNATTGGTCAAGTGGGTGTGTAAGGAAATCCCCTTTGCAATGCGAGAATAACACATATGCTAATGCCACAAAAGATTGGTTCCTGAAAGTACCAAACATGAGATTGCCTGCTAATTCAAAAGCATATCCGGCTGTGAGTGCTACGAATTGTGATGTGGCTTGCATGAATAATTGCTCTTGCACAGCTTATGCTTATAATAAGAGTGGGTGTATGATATGGGAAGGAGCTCTTTTGAATTTACAACAACTCTCTGATGGTGATCAGACTGGACAAGATATCTATCTCAAACTTGCAGCTGATGAGCTTCAAAGAACCAGAGGTGAGATGAAATCTACACTTTTTTTTTTTTTTGTCATCTTTTTGTTTTGAACTAATCATACTTAATTCTCTATTATGGTTGAAATAATTATTAACAGTGATTCTTGTCATGATCAATCAGGCAAAAAATGGAAAGTATGGGTAGCTGTACTCGTCCCAACAACATGGTTTATCTTATGCCTCTTCATTTGTTTTGCATGCAAAGGAAAGCTCAAACGCTCAGGTAATTGTAAACGTACATTCTATTGCATGGGGTGGCATGGTTGGGTGTCCAAATCATGACAACAAAGCAAACCAAAAATTGACTATTGGGATGGTTGGTTGGTGGCTGAATCACACGAAGTGTGAGTTGTTTTGTCCATCTAGTAGCTTGGGGAAAGATTGGTTGGGCCAAGTTCTTGGGCCGGGGTATTGGTTGGGCCACTCACTCAAGATGGCTTGGGGGTAGTTTAGTCACCCCCACCTAGCTGAACTTAGGGGAGACCAAACTATTCTAGACTTTTGGGGATAGTTTAGTTATTCACTCTGGTCCTAAGGTGGCCAAACCACCCTAAGAGCATTCACAGTGGGCATAACAAATTAAATAGCCAAAATGCTAAATATGCTCCCCGACGGGCTGGCTAAAATGGCCTGCTATTTGCTGATGAGCTACAGTGCTCATCAACTTTGATGAGCAGTATAGCTCATCAAAAAAATACCAAATACAATATAAAATTCTCCCACTATCTCATTTTTAATAATAAAAAATTTTCCACTATTTATCTATTGCATGATATGACCGTTTGAAGCAAAGAATAAAAATTGAATAAAAAAATAATATTTAAGTGTAAGATAAATATTATTTAAATAGAATAATAAAAATAATAAGTTAAAATGTTGAGTCAGATGCGATGCGGGTGCTTTAAAGAAAATAGATAGTTAAAATAAATAAATGTGATTTTTTAGCTAAAATTTAGCCAAAAATTTTGTGAGTCGGATCTAAATGCTCTAAACCAACCGAATAACCTTTTTTTTTTTCACTTTTTTTTGTCTCTCTGCATGGAAGACAGGGCTGACTCAACCCCTATGCAACTTAGGCGGTTGCTTAAAGACCTCAATTATAATAATCGTTTGAATGGTGTTGACCATCGTTTAGTAAGGTTTTGTTGAATTAATCCTATGTGGCATAGCTTCCATTTGTGTATTACATGAGGTGTACGTCAGCGTATGGTAAATTTAACAGCACTTGGATCTTGTTAGTAAAAAACCTATAGGTAAGCCAAATCCCTTTGACGTTTGAAGTTAGAATATTTGAATTACTATATTAATAATATTTGTTTACGGAAATGACTAAACAAATTAAATCATAGCGATTCAACTTTGATGAACCTATTCATGATTACACCTCTACTCAGTACTGGATTATCCTAAGTGACAAATTCTTATCATTCTAGATCAAACAAATTCTTATCATTCTAGATCAAACAGGAAAGAAGCCTTCAAGTCATAATCTACTATTATTTGATTTTGATAATGAACTCCATGCAATCAATGATGGAAGAAACACTGAAACTAATATGAAGAAACAAGAGAAGAAGGATGTTGAGTTACCGCTATTTAGTTATGAGAGTGTATCAGCTGCAACTGATAATTTCTCAGCTTCAAATAAACTTGGAGAAGGAGGTTTTGGTCCAGTTTATAAGGTATGTTTCATTTTCCAAATAAATGTTCTTTGTACACTAATAAGAATACCGACATTAATTAATGGCAAACCTTCACGAAATTTTAAAGAGCTTATGCTTCTCCTTCATAGGGGAAATTACTTAGAGGGCAAGAAATTGCAGTGAAGATGCTTTCAAAAAGATCTGGGCAGGGAACTGAGGAGTTCAGAAATGAGACAATACTAATTGCAAAACTTCAACATACAAATCTTGTCAGACTCTTAGGTTGTTGTATCGAGCAAGATGAAAAGATATTAATATATGAGTTCATGCCCAATAGAAGTTTGGAGATCTACCTTTTTGGTGAGTCCATACTTATGTATATATGTGTAGATATTTTCCTCTCATAAGTTTCTAGATTATTCAGTACTAATTTCCTTATTTGTACTATTTAAATAGATCCAACCAAGAAAAAGATGTTAGGTTGGGAGACATGCATACGCATTATTGAAGGGATCGCTCAAGGGCTTCTTTATCTTCATCAATATTCAAGGTTACGAATCATACATAGAGATCTAAAACCTAGTAACATTCTCTTGGATAGTGAAATGAATCCAAAAATATCAGATTTTGGCTTGGCTCGAATAGTTGGAGGTATTGAAACACAAGCAAACACAAACCGAATTGTTGGAACTTAGTAAGTATGCAACTCATTTTACATATAATATTTGCAATTCCTAGTTAAATTCTTTTAGCATGTTACTAAAAGAGTAGTGTGCTGAATTTTGGAATTCAGTGGATACATGTCTCCAGAATATGCTATACAGGGTTTATACTCGATAAAGTCTGATGTTTTTAGCTTTGGAGTATTACTACTGGAGATTTTAAGTGGCAAGAAGAATACTGACTTCTATAACCATAGTTCACTCAGTCTTCTTAAATATGTAAGTAGCTTTTATTTCCTCTGAATTTCTTTATGTTTTACATTAGTCTTATAAATTGAAATGCTTTTAGCTTTCAATAAAACTTATATTTATTTGAAATAATACTAGGCTTGGGAGTTGTGGATAGATGATCGGCGTTTGGAGTTGATCGATCCAACAAAAGGGTATCCTTCTTCTAGTTCTATTCCATCGAGATTCATTAATATTGGCCTTCTTTGTGTCCAAGAAAGCCCGAGTGATCGACCTACCATGCTTGATGTAGTCTCAATGATTGGCAATGAACATGCAGCTCTACCCACACCCAAGCAACCAGCATTTATCACATATAAGAATATGGATAAGAATTTTACAACTGATAGCGGAGGAAATTGCTCAAAAAATAGTGTAACTATTTCAACAATGGAAGCTCGATGACTGATTCCTATATCAATGAAAACAAATGTTATATAACCAATCTGGTGTGGGACACCAAACACGACCCACAGATTCCACCTGCCTATAATCTTGTGGTTGGGTGATTGAGAACTTAATCATTATCAAGCTTTTCATTAGTTTGCATTTTTGTTTTATTAATTACTTCTAAGACATGTTGTATTATTTTATTTTTGACTTTATGTTATCTTTGTGGGCCACTAGCCCACCCAATTAGCACAATTATCGTTAGGGTTAAATCCCTAGTATGTTTAAACCTAGTTATAATGTTGAACATATATTTTTCTTCTTTGTTGTCTTCTTCCTTCCTCTTAGCTATTCTCTTCTTTCTTGCTTTTGTTTCTTCTTTTATCAGTTTCTTATTTTCTCCTCTTTCCTCCTCTCTTCTTTTCTTTTCTTTTTCCTTGTAGACTTTTGTTGATTGTTTCGGATGATCCATAAGTAAAATATCCTTAAATCGAAAAGGGTATAATGAAAAATAATTAATATATATGCACACCTCTAATTTAGTTTGTTAATTTAAAACTAAAACTAATAATTAATGATACCTTCCCCAAAAAGTAGCTCGATCGGATAGGACTACGCCTAATAAATCAGAGGTCACTAATCCTCCCTCGAATCTCCCTCCCCCCTCTTATGTAGACATGTCAAAAAATAATAATAATGACACCGATGAGAATTAAATTTGAGTGGAATCCATCCTCTTTGACTTCCAAGTACCGTCAAGGAAGTTAACATCTCTTTATGAAATGTTGGCTGTGGCGGATCAAACTCATATTGTCTACTTTTCTATTTTGGGGTTTGCTTTTAATTTTCTCTAAAGCTCCACTATTCTTATCAATTCTGGCTTGATAGGTTTTGAGGTCTAAAGCGATAAATTCAACTGAGGTCTAAAGCTCCACTATTCTTATCAATTCTGGCTTGATAGGTCTTAATAGGTTATTTTTCATTATAATTACCCGGAGTGTCTTTAAAAAATTATCAGTAACCAATTTCCTTCCACTCTCTCGGCAAACTAATTGGCTACCAGAATGCGGGTGAAATCCCAAATCTTTTGCTTGCACCTTTTTCATGTAATAGATAGTTTGAATTAGACTAGCTATGACTAATTCAAACTATAGTCTAATTCAAACTAGTATACATATCAAAACTATACTTGATAATATAAACCTCCCAACTAAAGAAAAAAGACGAAAAAGAAAAAAATGATCAGACATGCACTAAAGCAATTTGTAACATAAGTTTTTGTATAATTTATGCCTTTTGAGTTGGCTCGCTCCTGAAATGTATCCCAACATTTGGGTCGGGTCATTGGGTGGAGCATTGTAGATTTTGATTCCAAAGTCCTCTGGATTCGGCTCCATTTTTGTGACTGGCCAAAGTTTACAGAGAATGAAGATAACCGAGGAATTCCGGACAGTTGAAGAGATCGAGTGTTTGTAAGATGTTCTGAGAGTTGCTTTTTATAGTTTTTGAGGGCTGCAAACTGTCATTAACTGCCCTCCCCAACCGTTACACTTCTTCACCATGAGAATACGACGTGGCCTTACGGCACATGTCTGTCGACTGTCGTCCCGAAAAAGTGACAGTAATCGGAAAATTCAAGAAGGCCGTCTTTTACTTATAACGTTTGTTGTTTATTTTGGTAATTACTTAAATAAATAGAAAAATAGTCAAAGCTATGGTCCATTGGTCCCATTAACTTTCCATTCACTCAAGGACCAGTCTGGTCAATGTGGTCATGATAAAACACCAGAACCAACAGTTTTGCTCTTTTCAATTCAACTCTTTCCCACCGTTGAGCGTAGACTTGAAGTTTGCAAACGACATATGATCGAGCTCTCCCTCCATTCCTCAGATTTTCTCGCCAATTTTTTCTCTCACTTTCCGGCATTCTTCCGAGGAGATTTCCAAGGTAAACCAACTCTACTCTCCAAGCCTTCAACTTCACTCTGAAGCCTGATTCTTATGGGGTTTGTTAGTTAACAAACATGCTTGTTCTTCTATCAACTTCTGTACATCTTACAGTACTAGCTAATTAATAAGGATTTGTCACGTTTATGTAATTTCTTTTTGTTTGCCATTAGTAATAATCGAGACATTAATTAAGCTATGTTTGGCAAAGGAATGGACTTGAAGAAGTGGACCGGTACCGTAGCAAATTTAATTGATATAAGAAAAAAAAAAGTGAGAATTTTTTTATATAAAAAAGTAAAAATTTTTGTTTTGTAATGATTTTTTTATTTGAATAGTAATAAAAAGTAATTGATTTGATATAAAAAGTAAGAATGTTGAGATACATTTTATATGTTGTAATTGTTGGTTAATTGGGATTATTTAACTCGGGTTTAAAAAGGAATTTTCAATTTAGGGGTGGTCCGACCACATCTAGCATGCTGACCACCCTGAAACAGGTTAAGTGGTGGTTCGGCCACCCCCCATTTGGCCATAACTCATCATCAATATTTCATTAGGAATAATAGGGGACCTCAATTCACACAACGGAAGATCACAAGTGCAATCTTAGGAGCACTCACAGGCCAAATGCTATGATAATGATGTGACAATGTGTACACTAAGCCATGGCTCCTATTTGCTCTGCTTCTAATCATGTCTTATTACAGAGCATGCTTCTCCATAGCTGGTGATCGATACTCTTGTCACTCTCTTTCAGTGAGCGATACCATATTAATATATGCACACCTCTAATTTAGTTTGTTGATATAAAACTAAAACTAATAATTAATGATACCTTTCCTAGCTCAATCGGGTAGGACCATGTCTAATGAAGCAGAATCACTAGTTTGAATCCTCATTCCCCTTCTTATGCGGACATGTCAAAAAATAATAATAATAATAATTAATGATAATTAAATTTGAGTGGAATCCATCCTCTTTGACTTCCAAGTACCGCTGAGGAAGTTAACATCTCTTGATCAAACACATATTGTCTACTTTTGGGGGGGGGGGGGGGGGGGGGG
>CM017322.1:8243302-8282275 GCA_006937295.1 Carpinus fangiana
GTTTGCTTTTAATTTTCTCTAAAGCTCCACCATTGGGGGGTGTTTGCTTTTAATTTTCTATAAAGCTCCACCATTCTTATTGATTCTGGCTCGATAGGTTTTGAGGTCTAAAGCGATAAATTCAACTGAGGTATTTAAATACTAATTAACGATATTTTTTAAATCAATTATATGAGATGTAACTAATTTAACAGCTTTTTTTTAATTGATAATATGGCTAGCTAATTCACTTAATCTTTCTTGTGACATCATGTAGGATTTTATCAATTTTAATTTCGAAAAACTTCTCCTTACATGGTCAACTATAACAGATATGGAATGACTGAGTAAACCTATTCAAGGCAAAAGAAAATCATAAAATTGGATAAAGAATTCCAAGTTTTGACTGACACAAGAGTTTAGTGGCTTACCAAACTTGGCAGACACATCGTTTTCCTTCGTTAATTCCATCCTCCAGCCTTAATTAGGGAGCATTCAACCACTTTGAGTGTTACAGGGAGCAACCTCATGTAAGTTTGACTGACTATATCTAAAAAATTCCCTGTAACACTCAACTTTCTCGTTCAAACAATCCACCTTTCTTAAGAGCACTCACGGGCCAAATGCTATGATAATGATGCGACAATGTGCAGAGAGCCAGAGACTAATTAACTAATGCAATCTTAATCTAACATTAATTTCAACGAATCAGAGCAGATGTTACTGAGAGTTTCCGTTGACAATTAACTCTTAACATTTATTTCAAAACTAGTAATTATGTTGACTGGTAAAGTCAACCGGCAGAGTGGTTGGATCCAATCAAGGTGTCAACTATGATCAGCGCCATGCTTAGATCCAATCAAGCTTCTGAAAACCAATTATCATTTAATTCAGTTGGCAGCTTCTGAAAAAGAATTCTCATTTAATTCTGTCGACAGAGTAGGTAATAGGTATTAGTTGTTAGACTTTGTTGTGGAACTCCATTAATTGGTTATGTAGAGCTTGATTATCTGAATCGGTCGCTGAAAAAGAAAGGAATATGGAATGGTACTCAGTTTTCTTGTTCACCCAATTCTTCTTCAAGCATATATTTTTCTGTAATTACTAACTGCGGTTCTGCAAGTTAGCGAGGGAGGGGTGACACCATGAAGACTAAGCCATGGCTCTTATTTGCTCTGCTTCAAATCATATCTTATTACAGAGCATGCTTCTCCATAGCTGGTGATACCCTTTCACCAGGCCAATCTCTTTCTTTTTCAAAGAGAGAGACCATAGTTTCTAAAGGTGGCACTTTTGAGTTCGGTTTCTTCCAACCAGGAACTTCATTAAAAATCTACCTGGGCATATGGTATAGAAGGTTTGCTCCACAGGAATTTGTTTGGGTAGCAAACAGAGAAACCCCTTTGTCTGACCCGTCTTCCTCAAGACTTGACCTCTCAGACGAGGGCAATCTACTCCTGTTTCAAGGTTCCTCCTGGATCCCTTTTTGGTCGACAAATTTGACAATTCCCGGGTCAAATTTAACTGAAGCAGTACTTGGTGAAGATGGGAATTTGGTTTTAAGAGATGGGTCCAACCAGACTTCTATATTTTGGGAGAGTTTCAACCATCCAACCGATACATGGCTGCCAGGTTCAAAGCTTGGGATCAAGAAGCTCATTTCATGGAAAAATTCAGAAGATCCAGCACCTGGTGTGTTCTCGTTGGGGTTAGACCCAAATGGATGCAATCAATATTTCTTAGAGTGGAACAGATCCCAAATCTATTGGAGTACTGGAGTTTGGAACGGAAGATATTTCAGCTTACTTCCTGAAATGAACGGAATTGGGTCTATCATCAACTACACTTTTGTGCCAAGTGAAGGATATTTAACTTACTCTCCTCGTGATCCTTCTTACATTTCTAAATATCGGATTGACTACGAAGGACAGCTGAGGCTACTGGTGTGGTTCACGGGCCCTTGGGAATGGAGTGAATTTTGGTATGCACCAAGGAACCTATCTGATGTCATTGCTTTGTGTGGTGCATTTGGCGTGTTCCGTGAGAATCTCTCAAACCCTTGTGAGTGTCTAAGAGGTTTCAAACCATTTTCGCTGAAAGATTGGTCAGGTGGGTGTGTGAGGAAATCTCCTTTGCAATGTGAGAATAATACGTATGCTAATGGCAAAAGAGATTGGTTCCTGAAAATGCCAAACATGCAATTGCCTGCTTATTCGACAGCATATTTGGCCTTGAATGCTAGCAGATGTGAATTGGCTTGCATGGAAAAATGTTCTTGCACAGCTTATGCTTATAATAGGAGTGGGTGTATGATATGGGAAGGAGCTCTTTTGAACTTGCATCAACTCTCACATGATAGCAAGATTGGACAAGATATTTATCTCAGACTTGCGGCTGCTGAGTATCAAAATACCGAAGGTGAAAAATTAACACAATTTTATGTTATCTTTTGTTTTGAACTAATAATTTATTATCTGTTATGGTCGAGCTAATGGTGATTCTTGTTGTCATAATCAGGCAAAAAATGGAAAGTATTGGTAGCTATGCTGGTCCCTACAATAGGACTTCTCTTATGCCTCTTCATTTGTTTTTCAATCAAATGAAAGCTCAAAAGCATAGGTAAGCGTAAACATTAATTTAAGACAAGAAAATTGTACATAGAAATCACTTTCAAAAAATTACTATATCATTAGTACTTATTTGCATAAATGACTAAAAAACTTAGTTGATGAACCCAATGATGTCACCTCAATTGATTTTCTTGGACCAACCACTGGATTTTCATGTATAGTGACCAATTCCTATCATTCTATATCAAATAGGAGCGAAGGCTTCAAGCAATAATCTTCTATTATTTGATTTCGATATTGAACTTCATGCAATCAATGATGGAATGAACACCATTAATAGTCCGAAGAAAAGAGAGAAGGATGCTGAGTTACCCCTATTCAGTTATAAGAGCGTATCAGCTGCAACTAATAAATTCTCGGCTATAAATAAGCTTGGAGAAGGAGGTTTCGGACCCGTTTACAAGGTATGTTACATTTTATTGATGAATGTGCTTTGAACACTATTAAGAAAAACAACATAAATGGCAAACCTTCGTGAAAGTTTAAAGAGCTTATGGTTCTCCTACATAGGGGAAATTACTTCGAGGGCAGGAAATTGCAGTGAAGATGCTTTCAAAAAGATCTGGACAAGGAATTGAGGAGTTCAGAAATGAGACAATACTAATAGCAAAACTCCAGCATAGAAATCTTGTCAGAATCTTAGGTTGTTGTATTGAACGAGATGAAAAGATATTAATATATGAGTACTTGCCCAATCAAAGTTTGGATTTCTACCTTTTTGGTGAGTGCACGTTTATGTATATATGTGTATATATTTTCCCCTCATATGTTTCTAGATTCTTAAGTACTAATTTTCTTAGTTGTACTATTTAAACAGATCAAACCAAGAAAAAGATGTTAGATTGGGGGACACGCATTCGCATTATTGAAGGAATTGCTCAAGGACTTCTTTATCTTCATAAATATTCAAGGTTACGGATCATACATAGAGATTTAAACCCAAGTAACATTCTCTTGGATTGTGAAATGAATCCAAAAATATCAGATTTTGGAATGGCTCGAATAGTTGGAGACAATGAAACACAAACAAACACACGTCGAATTGTTGGAACTTAGTAAGTATGCAATCTATTTCACATCTAATACTTGCAAAGAAATTGCTTAGGGTATTATAACTTTTACTACAATATTTTTACAGTTTTTTTTTTTTTTTGAATAAATACTGCATTTCATTCCAAAAAAAAAAAATAAAGAAAAGGTATCATAGCAGAAGCTCTAAAACAATCAAGAACAAAAATGCTCTAAACAACAAGATCGAGCAGATTGCTCTAAAACAACAATATCATGAATACAATGGGCCCCTGGGGAGTCTCTTCCATCCAAATACTAGCTACTCCCGCGTTCCCTATTATCTTAGCCAATCCATGTGCCAATATTTTTACAGTATAATATAATAGTCCATAATCGGTAAAATAATTAAAAGTATATGGTTGACAAGTCAATCACTAAAAAATATTTTGCTTAATAATTTCATCAAACATAGATTATCACGTCAAGTTTGTAAAGAGCTTGTAGTAAAAGCTGTAGTACTCTCAACAACACTTTATTTGCAATTCTCAGCTAAATTTGCTAAACAATCTACCAATAAATTCGTTTACTAAATTTTAAAATGCAGTGGCTATATGTCTCCCGAATATGCTATGGATGGTTTGTACTCGATAAAGTCTGATGTGTTTAGCTTTGGAGTATTAGTACTAGAGATTGTGAGTGGTAAGAAGAACACTGGCTTCTATAACAGCGAGTCACTCAATCTTCTTAGATACGTAAGTAACTTTTTCAATCTCCAAATTCCTTATGTTTTACATGTATCTTATAAATTAAAATGCTATTAGTTTTTAACTAAATTTAGTTTAATTTGAAATGAAACTAGGCGTGGGAGCTGTGGAAAGATGGTCAAATTTTGGAGTTAATGGAGCCAACAATAGGGCATCCTTCTTCAACTTCTATTATGTTGAGATTTGTTAATATTGGCCTTCTTTGTGTGCAAGAAAGCCCGACCGATCGACCTACCATGCCTGATGTAGTCTCAATGATTAGCAATGAACATGCACCTCTACCTACACCCAAGCAACCTGCATTTACTAGAGGTCGGAATGTGATCGACACAAATTCAACAATTGGCATCTCAAAAAATAGCTTAACAATTTCAACAATGGAGGCCCGATGAATGATTCCAATATCAAAGAAACGAATGTTGTAGAACTAATCTATCTGTTTGATTTTGTATGCACATTGATATGCTATATACTTGTTCAAATGTTGTCTTAGTTCAATCTTATTTTAGTGTTGTTGCCAATAATACAATCCAGATAGAACTTAATAGTTTTTACGGTACATTAGTAAAAACTAGCCATATGCACATGTTATTTTTCATTATAATTACTCCGAGTGTCTTTAAAAAATTATCAGTAACCAATTTCCTTTCTCTCTCGGCAAACTAATTGGCTACCAGAATGCGAGTGAAATCCCAAATCTTTGGCTTGCACCTTTTTCATGTAATAGATAGTTTGAATTAGACTATGACTAATTCAAACTATAGTCTAATTCAAACTAGTATACACATCAAAACTATACTTGATAATATTTTCAACCTCCCAACTAAAGAAAAAAGACGAAAAAGATAAAAATGATCAAAGCCAGACATGCACTAAAGCAATTTGTAACATAAGTTTTTGTATAATTTATGCCTTTTGAGTTGGCTCACACCCGAAATTGTTTTACATTTTGAAGAGTTGTTCAAAAATGTTTACACTTCATCACTAAAACTGTATTAATTTAATTGTCTATATATTGTGATTTATGATTGTGGTGATTTTATATGTTGTAATTGTTGGTTAATTGGGATTATTTAACTTGGGGTCTAAAAAGGAATTTTCAATTTAGGGGTGGTCTGGTGGTTCGGCCACCCCCATTTGACCATAACTCATCATCAATATTTCATTAGGAATTATAGGGAACCTCAATTCACACAAGGGAAGATCACAAGTGCAATCTTAAGAGCACTCACAGGCCAAATGCTATGATAATGATGTGACAATGTGTAGACTAAGCCATGGCTCCTATTTGCTCTGCTTCTAATCTTGTCTTATTACAGAGCATGCTTCTCCATAGCTGGTGATCGATACCCTTTCAGCAGGTCTCTCTCTTTCGGTGAGCGATACCATATTAATATATGCACACCTCTAATTTAGTTTGTTGATTTAAAACTAAAACTAATAATTAATGATACATTATCCAAGAAGTAGCTCAATTGGACGGGATCATGCCTAATGAAGCAAGGTCACTAGTTTGAATCATCATCCCCCTTCTTATGCGGGCATGTCAAATAATAATAATAATAATAATAATTAATGATACCAGTGAGAATTAAATACTAATCTTATCGATTCTAGCTCGATAGGTTTTGAGGTCTAAAGCGACAAATTCAACTGAGGTATTTAAATACTAATAAAGGATATTTTTTAAATCAATTATATGATATGTAACTAATTTAACAGCTTTTTTTTAATTGATAATATGACTAGCTAATTCACTTAATCTTTCTTGTGACATAGTGTAGGATTTTATCAATTTTAATTTTAAAAAACTTCAGATATGGAATGACTGATTCAATGAAGTGAACCTATTCAAGACAAAAGAAAATCACGAAATTGGATAAAGAATTCCAAGTTTTGACTTACACGAGTTTTGTGGCTTACCGAACTTGGTAGACACATCGTTTTCCTTCATTAATTCCATCCTCCAACTTTAGGGTCTGTTTGGTAAAAGGGTTGGGGTTCGCTTAGATATTATTCATCACAATTTCCCAAAAAAATTAACATCAAAACATTCTAATTTTTTTACTTTTTATATCATATCATCCACTTTTTATTATTATTTAAATAAAGCAATCACTACAAAACAAAACATTTTCACTTTTTCATACTACTTTTTTATTTTTCTATACCAAACATTTTTACTTTTTTTCCCGTCAATTTACATTAATATAGTGTCTAAGCCAACCCATTTGCCATACACCCCCCTTAATTAAGGAGCATTCAACCACTTTGAGTGTTACAGGGAGCAACCTTAATTAGGGAGCCTTCAACCACTTTGAGTGTTACAGGGAGCAACCTTAATTAGGGAGCCTTCAACCACTTTGAGTGTTACAGGGAGCAACCTCATGTAAATTTGACTAACTAAATCTAATAAATTCCCTGTAACACTCAAAACTTTCTCGTTCAAACAATCCACCTTTCTTAAGAGCACTCACGGGCCAAATGCAATGATAATGATGCGACAATATGCAGAGAGCCAGAGACTAATTAACTAATGCAATCTTAATCTAACAATAATTTCAACGAATCAGAGCAGATGTTACTGAGAGTTTCAGTTGACAATTAACTTTTAACATATATTTCAAAGCTAGTCATTATGTTGACTGGTAAAGTCGGATCCGACTTATATACTGTTATTTCTACTACAGCATATAAGCTGCTGTTATTTTATTAACAATATGTAAATCAGGTCCAGTAAAGTCAACCACCAGAGTGGTTGGATCCAATCAAGGTGTCAACTATGATCAGCGCCATGCTTAGATCCAATCAAGCTTCTGAAAACCAATTATCATTTAATTCAGTTGGCAGCTTCTGAAAAAGAATTCTCATTTNAATTGAAACCAATTAACATTCTAAAGGTCTGCGTGTTCAAACCTGGCGGCTTGCTCGTGCTATCTCATAGTCTGACGTACCCGTTAAAACCCCGAAGCCTCTGAAGGCCAGGCCTGGGTTTCTTCATAGATTCTGTATAAAGTTTTTTATTTACGAATTGGTTGGTAGAGTTAAATCAAATGTACCTGAAAGGTGTTTGTGAAAATATCCAAAAAAGTAGTCAATTGCATGCGACATTTTTTTTCTTCTTTATCTTCTTCTTGCTTTTGAAAAATGCAAATGATTTACTAAAACAAACCCTGCTTTTGGGTTGAGAAAGATTTAGAAATGACTAGCTAGGAGGCTTCTTTTGCTAAAGATGCACACCCATTCATGCATTTCTGTTGTTTAATTCACAAAAAATTGTAAGCTTTCTTTGATAATCTCTTTCGAAATGAAGACTTGTTTTTCTTCTTTTATTTCAGTCATGTTATAAAGAGTAGGGCGGGTATCACGTTTGTAAAGGAAGAACTTTAACAACTTTGAATCATCAACCATCAAATGTGCAAGTCACCTTAACATTCTAAGTAGGTAGCCGACGAAAGTGAAAACTAGTATTTGGTTCACATAGGAAAATAATGATTTGCACATCCTATAACATGAAATTTATGCATGGAATTAGCTTTTGCATGGGAGACTTGGACATCTCAGCATTATCTGAAAAGAATCTTACTTTTCGTAAAACTTATGTTCCTACTTAATTTTGTGATTAAGACATGCATGTTCTTAATCAATAAGAAATATCTGTAGTACCAACTTTGTCACAAGAAAGTACTTGGTTTTCTTGTTCCCCCATTCATGTCTAGCTAGCATCATTCTTACTTCTACCACTTTTCTGTAATTACCAACTGCCGTACTGCAAGTTAGGGAGGGAATTAATGAAGGGTGCCATGAAGAGTAAGAAGCCATGGCTCTTATTTGTTCTGCTTCTAATCCTGTCTTACTACACACCATGCTTCTCCATAGCTGGTGACACCCTTTCTGCAGGTCACTCTCTTTCTTATTCAAAGAGTGAGACCATATTATCTCGAGGTAGCAATTTTGAGCTGGGTTTCTTCAAACCAGGGACTTCTTCAAACATCTACCTGGGCATATGGTATAAAAAGTTTGATGAGGAGGACATTGTTTGGGTAGCAAATAGGGAAAACCCTCTCTCTCACCCATCTTCCTCAAAACTTCTCCTCTCACATGATGGCAATCTACTCCTATTTCAAGGTTCTTCCAAGCTCCCGTTTTGGTCGACAAATTTGACACATCCCCTGTCAAACTCAACTGAAGCAGTACTTCGTGATGATGGGAATTTTGTTTTGAGAGACAGCTCAAACCCGTCATGCATATTTTGGGAGAGTTTCGACCGTCCAACCGATACATGGCTGCCAGGTGCGAAGCTTGGGATTGACAAAGTTACTGGAAAACCACAGCAACTCATTTCATGGAAAAATTCACAAGATCCAGCACCTGGTCTGTTCTCATTGGGGTTAGACCCAAATGGAAGCAACCAATATTTCTTAAAGTAGAACAGATCCCAAATCTATTGGAGTTCTGGACTTTGGAATGGAACAACTTTCAGCTTTGCAAATGTTCCTGAGATAAGTCGGAATTCTCACTTCAACTACAATTTTGTGTCAAATGAAAATGGAAGATATTTTACATATTCTATCATTGATCCTTCTTCTTTCCGTTCTAAATTTGTGATGAAGTATACAGGAGAGATCACGCAAAACGTGTGGTTGTCTGGCCCTTGGCAATGGACTTTATATTGGTATTATCGGAAGAAACTATCTGATATCTATGCTTTTTGTGGTGCATTTGGAGTGTACCATGAGAATTCCTCGAGCCCCTGTGAATGTCTAATAGGTTTTGAACCATACTCTGTGAACTACACCAGGCTAAATGATTGGTCAGATGGGTGTGTGAGGAAATCCCATTTGCAGTATGAGAATAATACGTATGCTGATGGCAAAAAAGATTGGTTCTTGAAAATATCAAACGTGCAATTGCCTGATTATTCAAAACCATATCCGGCATTGATCAGTGCTATGAATTGTGAAGTGGCTTGCATGAATGATTCCTCTTGCACCGCTTATGCTTATAATAGGAACGGGTGTATGATATGGGAAGGAGCTCTTTTGAACTTACGACTCTCAGATGGTGGCGAGGCCGGACAAAATATCTATCTCAAACTTGCTGCTGATGAGCATCAAAATACCAAAGGTGAAAGATCTACACAAATTTATGTCATCTTTTGTTTTGAACTAATACTTCGTTCTTTGTTATATATGGTTGAGTTAATAGTGATTCTTGTCGTCATAATCAGGCAAAAAAGGGAAAGTATTGGTAGCTGTGTTAGTCCCTACAATAAGGCTTCTCTTATGCCTCCTCATTTGTTTTTCAAGCACAGGAAAGCTCAAACAAATAGGTAAATGTAAATTAAAGTTCCATCCGGATTGATATATGGTATGCAATAATACTGTGGGGGTGGTTTTGTGGAGACAAATCATTTAAAGTGAGTGTTAAAATCGCCTAGAAAAAGCGGTCAAACTACCCTGTAGTTTTAAGGTGGTTTTGCCATCCTGTCTAATTGAATATATGGGTGGTTCGGCCACCCTTTCCAGCCAAATTTAGGAATAAATGAATTATCCCCAAGGTTATTGGGCGGTTTCAGTCACTACCTACAACCCTAATAGCCTTTTCTTTCTTTTGTTTCTTTTTTTTTTTTTTTTTTGGCTTTGTTGTGGACCGTTCATTTAAAGTTTTTACATTCTAACCATACATAAAAATCACTTTCAAAAAGGTTATATGGAATATTGCTGCCTTAATGTTAACGGTATTAGTTTGTTAAAACCTCTTTTGGGTTCAAACGACGTCATTTGGTGCAAGTATAAGATGAGGTGCTTTGTTGTTTCAGTCTTCAAAGTTTACTAGCAAACAAGATGAGGTGCAAGTATAAATAAATTATTAATATTTATGTGTGAAAATGACTAAAGAAACTTACTTACTTTTGGGTTCTGGCATTGCTCATAGTGGCTGAACTTTTGGTGAACCTATTGATGTCACCTCAATTGATTTTACTCTACCAATCACTAGTTTTTCCTCTAAAGTGACGAATTCTTATCGTTCTATATCAAACAGTAGAGAAGTCCTCAAGCAATAATCTACTATTATTTGATTTCGATACTGAACTCCAAGCCATCAATGATGGGATGAACGCCAATAGTAATTTGAAGAAAAGAGAAAAGAAGGATACGGAGTTACCACTTTTTAGTTATGAGAGTGTATCAATTACAACCAATCATTTCTCAGCTGCTAATAAGCTTGGAGAAGGAGGTTTTGGCCCTGTTTATAAGGTACGTTTTATTTTCCTAATGAATGTGATTTGAACATTATTGATGTAATAACCCAGTCTTGTATCAAAAAAAAAAAGAGTAGTCCACATAGAGTTGTTACAATTAAGAAAACCGATATTAATGGTAAAAAGTTTAAAGAGCTTATGGTTTTCCTTCATAGGGGAAATTGCTCAAAGGGCGGGAAATTATAGTGAAGATGCTATCAAAAAGATCTGGACAAGGAATTGAAGAGTTCAAAAATGAAACAATACTAATTGCAAAACTCCAACATAGAAATCTTGTCAGAATCTTAGGTTGTTGTATCAAGCGAAATGAAAAGATATTAATATATGAGTACATGCCAAATAAAAGTTTGGACTTCTATCTATTTGGTGAGTGCATGTTTATGTATTTGCATATATACTTTCCTCACTTGTGTTTCTAGGTTCTTAAACACTAATTTCATTGGTTGTACTATTTAAATAGATCCAACCAAGAAACAAATGTTAGATTGGGAGACAAGCATACGCATTATTGAAGGGATTGCTCAGGGGCTTCTTTATCTTCATCAATATTCAAGATTACGAATCATATATAGAGATCTAAAACCAAGTAACATTCTCTTGGATAATGAAATGAATCCAAAAATATCAGATTTTGGCATGGCTCGAATAGTTGAAGGCAATAAAACACAAGCAAAAACAAACCGAATTGTTGGAACTTAGTAAGTATGCAACTTGTTTTACATTTGATATTTGCAATTACAAGTTAAATTCTTTTAGCATGGCTACTAATAGATTCATTTACTAAATTTTGAAATGCAGTGGCTATATGGCTCCTGAATATGCTATGAATGGTTCGTACTCAATAAAGTCTGATGTGTTTAGCTTTGGAGTATTAGTACTAGAGATTGTGAGTGGCAGGAAGAACATTGGCTTCTATAACAATGAATCGCCCAATCTTCTTAGATATGTATGTATCTTTTACACTCTCCTAAATTTATTATGTTTTATATTAATCTTATAAATTAATTAAAATGCTATTAGTTTTTAATTAAATTAAATGAAATCAGGCTTGGGAGCTGTGGCAAGATGATCAAGTTTTGGACTTGATGGAGCCGACAATAGGATATCGTTCTTCCCCTTCTGTTCTTTTGAGATTCAATAACATTGGTCTTCTTTGTGTCCAAGAAAGTCCGACCAATCGACCTACCATGCCTGATGTAGTCTCAATGATTAGCAATGAACATGCACCTCTACCTACACCCAAGCAACCGGCATTTATCACGGGCAGGAATATGGACACAAATTCATCAAAAAATAGTGTAACTTTTTCAACAATAGAAGTCCGATGACTGATTCATATATTAAAGAACATAAATGTTGTACTAGAATCGATCTTTCTATTTGATTTGTATGCACATTCTTCTACTACATACTTGTCACTAAGGAACAACCTCAGTAATTGTGATGCAGGAGAAAATTAATAATAATAAAGTATATTTATTATTTGTGCTTTAGTTTTCCTTTTTCAATAAAGATTAAGTTTTTCCTTTCTTATTAGGATTGTTTTCCTATTAAGATTTGTTTTCCTTTTCCAATTAGGTTTGTTTTTCATTTTCCTTGTTAATTTAGGATATGTCTAGCCTATATGAAGGCATCTAGTCTTTGTTATTTTTCAACCCAGATTATATTATCAATTAAATTTAAAACTTTCAGAGTTATTTCTCAATTTGCTTATTTGGGCCACTTAGAGATTTTCTCTTCCCTATTTGTTATTTTCTATCTTCCTGAATTCCATTTTCCATCTTCAATTCTTAATTTTTGCTACTATTATACGCCGTCAGAACAATCTTAGTTTTGCCCGGCGTCAAATTGTTATTCCATTTTAAATAGTTATTAATAGTAGCATTTTAGCCACTCATCACTTATCTTTTCTGTTATTTATTAATTTTTTGGAAAAAAATATAAAAAAGCCTCCCAAACTACCAGCTATTTACAATTTAGCCCCTCTTTTATTTTTGTACATGTACATACTTGGTACTTCTAAAATTTTCTAGGTTTTTTAGCACTAATTTTGTTGTTTAAACAAATCCAATGAAGAAAAAGATGTTAGATTGGGATGCACACATACACATTATTGAAGGAATTGCTCAAGAGCTTCTTTATCTTCATCAACATTCAAGACTACGAATCATACATAGAGATCTGAAACCTAGTAATATTCTCTTGGATAGTGAAATGAATCCAAAAGTATCAGATTTTGGCTTGGCTTGAATAGTTGGTGGCAATGAAATACAAGCAAACACACATCAAAATGTCAGAACTAAGTAAGCATGCAATCTATTTCACAAATATTTGCGAAGGAAGTTGCAATGCCCTTACAACACTCTATTTGAAACTCTCAATCAAATTCACTTAGCAAGCTACTAATAAAGTCGTTTACTAAACTTTGGAATGCAGTGGTTACATGTCTCCGGAATATGCTACTTCACTCAATAAAGTCTGATGTCTTCGGCTTTGAAGTACTGTTATTAGAGATCATGAGTGGCAAGAAGAATACTGGCTTCAATAAGAATGAGTCACTCAATCTTCTTATTTATGCGTGTTGCTTTTATACCCCCACATTTTCTTTATGCTTTACAATAGTCTTTTAAATCTAAATACTTAGTTTTTAAGAAGAATTTACAATAATTTAAAATAACAGGCTCGTGAGTTGTGGAGAAATGATCGAAGTTTGGACCTAATAGAGTCAACAATAGGGTATCCTTCTTCCACTTCTATTATGTTGAGATNTTGTTGTAGATAAGTCTAAGTCAAAGATTTTTGCATGTAGGAGTTGTCAGGATGTTAGTTGGTCTTACCCATTGAAATCCCACAAGTGCAGCCCAACAACCTGTCAAACCATATCCTTTTACAAGCTGGTAACAAGAAGCAGACAGCAATGTTAAGACATAAAAGGAAAACCGAAGTGATTTTTTTTATAAAAAAAATGGGTCTTCAGTGAACCAAGAAATAGATCTCTACCAGCAGTAGAAGAGCACCCAAAGAAAAGCATCCACTCATTGATAAGCTAATAAATTTTAGTTCCCGTCCAGCCTGCATCATATAAAAGATAGAATGACGCTATATCCAAAGTTTCAGCAATGTCTTATGCAATTGAGTGCTCCACTGCATAGCACTAATTGGAATCGTAACAATTCGCAAAGTAGGTTAGAACTAAGCAGCATTGGTGATCGAATTTTGAGCTCTTTGCTTTTCTTTTCTCCTGGTAATCAGAATATAGCATATAACTTCTTTTCTAGGGCAATATTATATACCTTCCCGGGTAGCTCCAATACAACTTAATTAAAAAGCGCCCAAGGCTTCCAAAGGTACCAAGATTTTAGCAAACCTAAGGGGTATGACTGAAAATGAATGATTACAGTGGGCTAAAAAGCCTACACTCCCCCTTAGGTACACCATAGACGTGGTTGTTTGTGTTTAGCGTTGCAAATTCTTGGTCCAAACACAAGTATCAGGCATGCAACTGAAAGACTGAATTGAAGAAAATGACTGAATTGTCAAACATACCAGCAATGTCCCCTTGTTACACTCCAATTAGTTCCAGCAGGATTTGAAAGAGAAAAAACTACTGAATTGGAATGAACTTCAATGATTATATTCAAACTGTAAGTAGATTTCAACAAAGATCAATTCGAGCTGATCAAACTCCTAACTACAAATACTCAACCACAGAATCTACTTTAGCTATGAGAGTCTACTCCTACTCAATCACAAAACATTTGCCAAAAGTTTGAATACCTCTTACAAGCGTAGGCCTTGGCCTTTTATATGAAACAAAATAATACCATGAGCCCATCCACAGAGGAATAAAACCCATTCTATTATAACCAACCCAACCTGTTTAAGGCCCACGTGTGTTGACCCATAACAGCCCATTTGATCAGTTTATCTCCAGCTAAGCTCATCAGTTATTACCAAGCTCAGTCCACGTGTCCACCTCTTTAGTTGCACACACAAGCTACCACTCATCACATGTGTCATCTTCTCCATTATAAGTTGCGTCCATCCACGCAGCTAAGTCCTAATCAAAAGGACTGTAACAAATGCCTCCCTTCTCAAAACACCTTGCCCACAAGGTGTGGATAAGAAGATTTCAACTTCGCAAAGGATTCCAAAGTACCCTTGTTCTGATCCTGACCTTGCCATCAAACCAGAAGTTCCACCATAGCCTGATTATGCACCTTCCTAGTGCGACGGTTAAGCACCTCCTCAGGTTCAGCTTGCACAACCCCTTGAGGAGTGACTAGAGGCAACTGCAATACAGGAGCTACTGATCTTTCCAATTTTAGTTTCAACTGGGAAACATGAAAAACATGATGAATTGAGGAACTAGCAGGTAAATTCAGCTTATAAGCTATTGTCCCCACCTTCCTCACAACCTGAAAAGGGCCATAGAACTGGGGAGAAAGCTTCAAGTTCCTACGCCAGGTCACAGAGAGCTACCTGTAAGGTTGAAGCCGTAAGTAGACCCAATCTCCTTCCTGAAAATGCCTTTCAGTACGTCTCAAATCAGCATATAACTTATCCTGTTCTGACTTCGATACAAATTCTCTTTGAGAAGCTGCAGAATCTGATCCTTACTCCTCAGCTGATCCTCTACAGAGTCAAGCATAGCAGTTCCTGGCATATAAGTAAGAAGCCTAGGAGGTGAATAACCAATGACTGCCTCAAATGGAGCTACCTTCGTAGAATGATGGAAAGCAGTATTATAGCAATACTAAGCTAAGGGCAACCAGTCAACCCACTCCTTAGGTTTATCCCCCACCATGCACCTTAGATAATTCTTGAGATACTTGTTCACTGCCTCAATCTAACCATCAATCTGGGGATGATAAGCAGTGCTGAATGCCAAGAAAACTCCTTGGAGTTTGAAAACCTCAGCCCAAAATCTACTAGTAAAAGTAGAATCCCTGTCAGAGACAATGTTTCGGGGCATACCATGTAGTTTGAACAGCTCACTCATGAAGAGTTAAGCTAGTTTTTCTACAATGAAGGGATGTTTCAGAGGAATAAAATGGCCAAACTTGGTCAGCGTGTCAACCACCACCCAAACAACACTATAACCATGAGACAATGGTAAGCCCCTATAAAATCCATAGAGATGCTTGACCAAGGTCTGTCTAGTATAGGCAAGGGCTACAACAAGCCTGCAGAAGAAAGATTTTCTGCCTTAACCGCAGACATCACATTCCTTAATAAACTTCTTCACATCCAATTTCATACCAGGCCAAACAAAATCCTTACGAGCCCTTTGGATAGTCTTATCAAAACCAGCATGCCCTGCAATAGGACTAGCATGCACAAAAGACAAGACCTAATTTCTAAGAGATTCCCCAACATACACCCCATTTTTTTTTTTGTAAAGCAAAATACCATTCCTCAAAACAAATTTTGGATTATGTAACAATCCCTCCTACACCTTTTTAACCAATTCCTGCATAACAGGATCAGATACATAAGTTCCCTTCAATTCATTCAACCATTCCAATGTAGGATAAGAGATAACAGATAAGGTAGCAATAGAATCATCTTCCTCATTCCTTTTAGAAAGTGCATCAGCCACCTTATTGTCTTGTCCCTTCTTGTATTCAACCACAAAATCATATCCCAATAACTTGGACACCCACCTTTGTTGCATAGGAGTACCTATCTTTTGCTCTAACAAAAACTTCAAGCTTTGGTGGTCTATTTTAATGGTCAAAGGGTGACCTAAAACATATGGCCTCCATTTCTTCACTGCAGCCACCAATGCCAACAATTCCTTCTCATAGGTAGACAAAAGTAAAAACCTACCTTTGAGAACTTGGCTAAAAAATGCTATGGGTCTCTGATTCTGCATCAACACAGCCCCAATCCCTATTCCTGATGCATCACATTCAATGACAAAAGGTTTAGTGAAATCTGGCCATACCAAAACTGGGGGACTAGTCATCGCCTTCTTCAATGCAACAAAAGCTTGTTCAACTATCTCACTCCAACTAAATGCATTCTTCTTTAGTAAATCTGTCAAAGGTGCTGCAATCGAGCCATAACCTTTGATAAATTTCCTATAGTAACCAGTCAATCCAAGGAAACCCCTTAAAGCCTTCAAATTCCTAGGCATTGGCCAGTCAATCATAGCACTAAGCTTTTTTCCATTAGCTTTATCCCCTTCAGCCGAAATGAGATGCCCTAGATAATCAATCTCAGTGCAACCAAATCTGCATTTACTCTTCTTAGCAAACATCTTATTAGACCTCAAAACCTCTAATGTTAATTTCAAGTGCTCAAAATTATCCTGCAAACCAGGGCTGTAAACCAAATATCATCAAAGAACATAAAAATGAATTTCCTCGAATAAGGTCTGAAAATCGCATTCATTAAGCTTTGAAAAGTAGATGGGGCATTTGTCAATCCAAAAGGCATCACCAAGAACTCATAGTGTCCCTTATGAGTTCGAAATGCAGTCTTAGGTATATCTTCATGCTTAACCCGAATTTAGTGATACCCTGACCTCAAATCCAGCTTAGAAAAAACTTTAGAACCATGTAGCTCATCCAACAACTCATCAATCACAGGAATGGGAAACTTATCTTTGATTGTCTCATTGTGTAGGGCTCTATAGTCCATGCACATTCTCCATGAACCATCAGCTTTCTTAACCAATAATAGTGGAGATGAAAATGGACTTTGGGAAGGTCTAATAACTCTTTAACAATCCTTTCAATCTCTTCTTTTTGAAAATAAAGATATCTGTAAGGTCTCACACAAACTGGTTTAGAACCAGATTTGAGGAGGATAGCATGATCATGAGATCTGCTAGATGGTAACCCTTTTGGTTCCTCAAACAAATCATCAAAGACATCCAACAAGGCCTCTAACTCAGGACCTTATTCAACTCCACCAGAATTAACTACATTGTCCAACAAATGTAGCCATAACCCCTTATGACACCCTTCTCCCATACTTGAGAATTCTATTTCTTCCTACAGGTTAGGTGCAGCCAAACCTTGTAGCAGAAATGTAATCCCAACCAATGTAAACTCCATGGTTAAAGCCCTAAAGTCCCATGCAATTGAATCTAGGGTTACTAACCATTGAATGCCCAACACCATATCACAGCCAACTAAAGACATCACATGAGTATCAGTGAGGAAATAAAATCCACTCAACTGAACTAAAACTTGTAAACATTGACCTTCGTTGACCACCAACTCTCCATTAGCTACCCTTACTCAAATTTGTTTCTCTTTTTGTACCACCAAATGAGCTCTTTTGTAGACTAAAGAATCTACAAAGTTATAAGTGCTTCCACTGTCAATGAGAACTACAACTTTCTGACCTGTAATCGAACCAAGAACTCTCATTGTCTTAGGATGTAAGCTACCAATAATAGCATGAAGAGAAATTTTAGGCACTACTGCACCATCAGTAAATTCCATCACAACATCACCCTGTTCCTCCACTACAATCTAACCCCTTCTCCCACTCAACAAAATCTATCAAAAACAACTTAGAGGTTAGACGATTGTGACCAAACTACCACTTGGAATCACAGTTATAACATAACCCCTTCTTCCTTCTTTCCTCCATTTGAGCTTGGGAAATTTTTTGAACAAGTATGACAGGTTTCTGCCTAATAACCCTTTGATGTTGACTGCTATGCCCTCCCTCAAATTTTTGTGCACTCAAATTAGGAAAATTCAAGTTAGGAGACCTAAACCTTCTAGCAGACAAAACATACTCTTCTTGCATCTTAGCCAAACCATAAGTAATTAACAATGTAGGTGGATTAAACATCTTAACAGGCAACCGAAATTCCCCCTTTAATCCCCCTAAAAAACAACTCAGCTTATTCACATCATCACACACTCTAACTCTGTTAGACAAGGCCTCAAATCTCTCCTTATACTCATCTACACTTGACAGTTGTCTCAATCTAGCTAAAGACTCCATTGGATCATCATAAGCTGAAGGACCAAATCTTTGCATTAAAGATTGAGTTAAAACAGTCCAATTAGGTAAATAACCAGACAAATCCATGTCCCGGTACCAAACTAAGGCCTTTCCCTCCATATGAATAGATGCAAGTCGTAATTTTTTATTATAAGGAGTTCTATGATAATAGAAAAACTTATTGGCCTTTTATATCCAACCTGATGGATCAGAACCATCAAATTTAGGAAAGTCTACTTTCACTGACCTTGTGATGATTGCAAATGGATCCTTTGCCAGATGCTCACCTCTAGGCACTCTATCATTGTGAAAAAAATTTATGCCTTGCTGATGTACAGCACGATGAACTCTCTGCATATTGAAATTTGGAATCCTCTAATCATGCCTTTCCTCACAGAAAACAGGATCTTGATGACCAGCATTCCACAGCCTTCTCTGCTCTCTGGATTCAAAGAAAGGAGCTTGTTGAGTCCAAATTGCCCTCCTCTGACCATCTTCTTCATTATTGCTGCTAGGAATGTCAGCCTCCTCAATGTGCACTCCTTTGTTCCTGCCTTGATCATGATGAAGTCCTTGAATATGCACTCTGCCAGTATCAGTTGCTTCTACCATCACAAGTTCACACTGCCTGGTTTCCAGAGAACTTTTCCCCTTCTCAGCAACTTGTGTCAGGTATTCTATATTCTTCAACATCTGATTAAACTTCATGTTAGTGTCCTACGTGATCTCTAAGATTTGGTTTTGCACTTGGAGATCATTCATCTTCAGCTTCTTTTCCACCTTCTCTAGCACCTTCTCAGTGTTTTCAAAATTTTTCTTCAACATGGCAATACTTTCAGCCATCTGGTTCATCTGTGTACCATCTGCCATGGCTTCCCCTCCACAAAATCAGTACCAAGAAAGAGCTTTGATACCACTTGTTACACTCCAATTAGTTCCAGCAAGATTTGAAAGAGAAAAAACTACTGAATTGGAATGAACTTCAATGATTCTTATTCAAACTGTAAATAGATTTCTACAAAGATCAATTCGAGCTGATCAAACTCCCAACTACAAATACTCTAACTACAGAATCTACTTTAGCTATAAGAGTCTACTCCTACTCAATCACAAAACATTTGCCAAAAGTTTGAATACCTCTTACAAGCGTAGGCCTTGGCCTTTTATATGAAACAGAATAATACCATGAGCCCATCCACAAAGGAATAAAACCCATTCTGTTATAACCAACCCAACCTGTTTAAGGCCCACATGTGTTGACCCATAACAGCCCATTTGATCAGTTTATCTCCAGCTAAGCTCATCAGTTATTACCAAGCTCAGTCCACATGTCCACCTCTTAAGTTGCACACACAAGCTGCCACTCATCACACGTCATCTTCTCCATCATAAGCTGCTTCCATCCTCGTAGCTAAGTCCTACTCAAAAGGATTGTAACACCTCTCAATGCTATGAGTACAAGGTGTCACAACTAATGCAAAAAAGAATAGAATCAACACTTTGTGCATCTGCATGGACACAACAATTAGGTAATATTACAATCTGTCAATAACATAAAATTTAAAAATAAAAATAAATAAATAAATTATTTCTACATGACTACATCTAAGAATATTTCACCTTATTATAGTTGTTTTCTCCAACTTTAGCTCTATTGTTGTAAACAATGTAAATACTTTCTCATGACTAAATAAATGAATCCATCTACCAGTGGGTGACAACATAAATGTAATAATCCATCCAAAGACAGTTACAGAGATACGAGGATCATCAAAACAGTATTTCTAGCAATTTTTTTTTTTTTTTTAAATAAGGGCACCCAAAATTACCTAAAATTTAAAAAATGGGACACAAGTACCATGGGTATAAGTGGCACAAATTTTGGTTATCTGACAACATTATCTATTGGCAATTGAGTTTATAAAGCAAATATCACATCCAATTTTTTGCAGTATATATTTGGTGAAAAGAGTCACTGCTGTCCAATTTTGCTAATGTACCTAGGAGTGGGGTTTTTGGTAATCAAAATTCTGCAATAGGAGCTCCTAAAGCCACAGTTCCTGTTCAGAAAATTCCTTAAGCACAGATGGAGGATAGAAGAAAAAAAGGATTGTGTTATAATTCTGATGCCAAATGCCAATATGGGCATAAGTGTCTGAATCCTAAACTGTTTCTCTTAGATGGATTAGAAGAGTCACTGCTGTCTGAATCCTAAACTGTTTCTCTTAGATGGAATAGAAGAGTCACTGTTGTCTTCAACTCTTCAAAAGTTGTTTCAACCCCTTCACTCCAAACAAAAGCATTTTTTTCAACAAATCAATCAAAGGTGCAGCATTACTCCCATACCCTCTTATAAATTTCCTGTAGCACCCTGTTAAGCCTAAGAAACCCCTCAAGGCCTTCAAGGACTTAGGTTTTGGCCATTCCACCATGGCACTCAACTTCTTTCCATCAACCTTCACACCTTCAGCAGAAATTAAATGCCCCAAGTAATCAATTTCAAAACATCCAAATCTACACTTGCTCTTTTTAGCATACAATTGATGAACTCTCAACACTTCTAAGGTAATTTTAAGATGCCTCAAATGGTCTTGAATGTTGGAACTATAAACCAAAATGTCATCAAAAAACACCAAAATAAATTTCTTTAAATAAGGCCTAAAAATATCATTAATCAAGCTTTGGAAGGTGGATGGTGCATTAGTCAAACCAAAGGGCATTACTAAGAATTCATAGTGCCCCTCATGTGTTCTAAATGCAGTTTTAGGTATGTCCTCAGCCCTAACCCGAATCTGGTGGTATCCAGACCTCAAATCCAACTTTGAAAAAAATCATAGATCCATGCAACTCATTAAGTAATTCATCACTCAAAGGAATAAGGAACTTATCCTTGATTGTCTCCTTATTTAGTGCTCTATAATCAATGCACATACGCCATGAACCATTTGGTTTTCTATCCAACAAAACAGATGATGAAAAGGGACTTTGAGAAGGTTTAATGACTCCTGTAGCTAACAATTCACCCATAATTTTCTCAATCTCCTCCTTCTGAAAGTAAGGGTATCTAGCTATAAGGTCTCGCACATACTGGTTGGGCATTAGTTTTTAAAGTGACTGCATGATCATGTGAACGATTTGGTGGCAGCCCTTTAGGTTCAGCAAAAACATCTTCAAATCGGGCGGCCAGTTTGTGGGTGGTCGAACCACCCCTATGGCCAAGGGTGAGGTTCGGCCACCCCCAAAAGGCCAAAAAAAAGGGTTTTGGGCTTTTGGGGTGGCTGGACCACCCCAAGGGCCTGGAGTAGCTTCGGCCACCCCTATATGGCCAGTTAGGGGTGGCCAAAGCCACCCCCAAGCCCTTTGGGGTGGTCCGGCCACCCCCAAAAGCCCAAAACCCTTTTTTTTTTTTTTTTGTCATTTTGAAGGTGGCCGGACCACCCCCTTGGCCACGAGGGTGGTTTGACCACCCCTAGACCGGCCGTGGGGGTGGCTGCTTTGTCTTTTTATTTTTCCTTTTTTTTTCTTTTTTTTAAAAAATATATATATAATTTGAATGCCCAAAACAGTGTCATTTTGGGCTGGGATGGGTGCAGGAGTTTTGGGCATTTTCGGAATTTCAAGTGGACTGAGTGAGGGAATAATGGGCATAAAAATACAAACTATTTGAGTTTGACGGTGAAAACTAACAAAATGGTCCAAAGTGAGAGCAAATCAAAGTTCAGGGGGCATAAGTGAGAGTTTTGAAAGTTCAAGGGGGTTTGTACAATCGGCTAGAAGTTCGAGGAGGCAAACTGAAGTTTCCCCAAATTTTTTTAACTAAGTTTAATCTAAAGATAAATTGAAAGGTTTGCACTTTTTCCAAAATTGATTCTTCATTTTTATAAGGATATAGAAGTTACAATAATTCAAGAGTTGCAAGATAGTTCTTATAAATTAATTTTATTGTTGTGGACGTATAACATTCAAACTTTTTTCTATGAATAGAGTTTTTCATACGATCAAATAAGCTTGGTTACCCCCATCACACTAATCTAGTTTTGACAAAGTTTTCTTCCAAATTGGATTGAATGAATTTCTTCAACCTATTCTATAAAAATGATATGTGCTTTCTACATGTGAGAAGCATATGTTTTTTAATAATTGAGAGGACAAAGTTGTAAAAAATGTTATTTAAAAAGGGAAAATGCTAAGGGTTCTCCCCGTAGGTTCTCCTGGCGTTCTCCTAATCTTACGTAAAACATGATTTAAGAAAAAAATAAAATTGTAGTGGCCTCCACCATCGGTTTTTTTAAGCATTAGCATCAAATTTGAGGCATTAGCACCAAATTTGCGAGGCATTAGCATCAAAATTGAGGCATTAGCATCAAAATTGAGGCATTAGCACCAAATTTAAGATGATCAAATTCATTTTGGATGATATCATCCCTAAAGGATTAACCTTTCACCCTTAAGTTTTAGTTTTGAATCCAAAAACAAGTTTTAAAGCATTAAAACCTAACTATTAACTCATAAAAATTAATCAGTTGGCAAAAAAACGGTATTACAATTTTATTTTTTCTTAAATCATGTTTTACGTAAGATTGGGAGAACACCAGGAGAACACTATGAGGAGAACCCCTAGCAAACCCCTTTAAAAAGCATGTGCTTCTCACGTATTATTTAAAAAACATGTGCTTTTCACATGAAAAGTGACACATGTCATTTTTATAGAATATATTGAAAGAATTTCCTTCAACCCAATTGGGAGGAAAACTTTATCATTTTTTTTAATATTTTAAGACTCATCTATTGTCATTCTACTGACTTAGGAACTTAAACATTAATTTTTGAGAAATCAAAAAATGTTGAATGACACATATCAGTGATGTCACTTATTGAAATAGGTTGGAAAAAATTTTCTCCAAACTAATTTGGAGGAAATTTTTGTCATTTTTATATTTGGTATGGGGATAGGTAATAATGAATAAAAACGTGTGCTTTCAATTTTCAATTTTCAAATTGTGGTGTTGACCGAAAACGTGTGTTTTAAAAAAGTATACCCATTTTTTTAAAATATATATATGAATAAAATACAGTTTTTTAGTTTTTAATAGGTAAATCTTTTCTCATTCTATAAAAAATTTAAAGCATAAAGCTCTTTTGTTACCGAGCATAAAGCTCTTAAAAATATTGACAAAAGTTATGTGGTTACAACGTTGTAGATACATTAAAAATTCTAACAATCAAATCGTATCCATGACCTCCGATCTCACCCAAATGCAAACTTCATTTTATGGCATAGATATACTTCTGACAAACTAGATCTAAGACATTGGTAGATCATATCCCTACAACAAAAGTTTTTATTTAACCAACCATGAGAAATAATAAGTTCTCACACATAAAATTATCTGTCCTCAACTCAAAAGCCAGAACAACATAAACAAAAACAAAATCAAAAAAAAAAAAAAAAAAACCACAAATAGCAACGGCAAGCTCACACAAAAGTGCATGAGATTCACGCGATCCACGCTCCAAAGCATTTGAACCACAACTGTCACATGCTGATCAGAGGGAGACATCTGTTGTCTACAGGATTCATTGGCACTAGGGAAGGTGTAATGATATGTATAGGACTAGGACCGGCATCAAAAACATATATCTACTTCGAAAAAAGCTGATATAAGAACCCTTGCAGAAACCAACAAAGCCAAAAGATCAGGAAGGAAAACGAATGGCAGAGTGGAGTAGACGGCCAAAGTGGTGGAGGAGGCTGGGTGCTGCTGCTAGAGTCTAAACAAAATCTTTAAAAAAAAAAAAAAAGGAGGAAGGATGGAAGAAACCATCCTTCCCTTTTGGATCGCACTAGAAGGGGGCAGGGATAGGGTATGCTCTTCTTCGTTGAATAAAATAGAGTTTTTAAACGTGTGTTTAAAAAATGAGGGATGATAGGGACCCAACTTTTTTACCCAACTTTTGTCCAACTTTTACCTTTTTATTTTTTTTAAAAAAATAAAAGTAAAAAATAAAAAAAGTATCTGAAGCAATAATATATATTTTTTGTCTTTCTTTTTATTGGTGTTTTTTAAAAAATGAAAATTGCATTTTTCTAAAGAAAAATGGTCATTTTTCATAAAAAAAAAATGGTTATTTTTATGAAGAAAAATGTAATTTTCATTTTTTAAAAAATACCAATAAAAAGAAGAACAAAAAAAAATATATTATTGCGTCAAACACTTTTTTTATTTTTTACTTTGTTTTTTTTAAAAATAAATAAATAAGATAAAAGTTGGGCAAAAAAATTGGGCCTTTAACATTTTCCTTAAAAAATATGAAAGAAAAAAACTTAAATATTTACAAATTGTTTCCTTCTTTCTTCACTACGTACATAACATTTATAGTTTCTGATGAGTTTAACTCGGTATATATATTATATAGTAGTTGACTTGGATATTGGATATGGAAGACTTGCAATGCAGGTTGATATTAGAGCAATTGGGGGTACCTACAGTGGCGGAAGCAGAATATTTCCTTCGTAGGGGCATTTTTTAAAATTAATTAAATCTAAAAAATGAATTGTTGGTCTCATTTTTTGCTTTACTGTATTTTTTGAATAAATATAAAAATAAAGTTGAACAAAAGTATAACAAACCGAACAAGTGAATAATTCAACAAAAATTTTAATTATGTTTTAAAACATATAAACAATTTGTTTTGTAACAACTAGTGGCTAGCGTTAATTCAATTGTCCTCAACAAGTCTTCATATCTTGAAATCGCTGCATGATTTCTTAATTATTGATAGTATGTCTTTTTCAATGTACGTAATTAAACAATCATTCATCCATTAATCTCCAATTCGGTTACGTAAACAATTTTTAACAATATTTATTTTTGAAATTGCTCTCTCAATATTCATTTTTTAACAATAACAATATTTAACAATATTCATTTAACTTCCTTTTCTTTTCTTTTTTTAACTTACAAGATAGTTGTACCCCCATTGGCCACGTTCTTTAATTTATTTTATTGTTTTTTTTTACATTTGTGGTAGTTGTACCCCCATTTGCTTACATTCTTTAATTTTTAATTTTTTTTCACATTTGTTGCAGGCTTGCAGCATGCCGACTCCCATTTAGGCATCTTTTCAAAGTTTCTTTTAGTTTTTGTTATTTATTTATTTTTGTCTTGATTGTCTAGCTCCTGGGCTCCACCCTGTCCCCAAATTCCAATCAATACTCTCACATGGCCACAAAAGAAAACGCTCTGTTTAGACTTTAGAGTACTATTCATCATCTTCTTCCTTCCATTCGTCTTAAACACTTAGTTTTTAAATTTTTTTTCAAATTTCATTTTACTAAGGGGCATAATATATGGCTAAAACATGAGGAAATGGGCATAGTCATGACTGAAGTATGTATAATCATAATATTAAAAAAAAAAAAAAAAAAAAAATTAGAAGGGTAAGTAGGGGCGATTTTGGGGAGTTGAGTGAGGGCATATGCCCCACTCGACTGCCTTGGATCCACCCTTGGGTACCTACATGATAATGAGTAATTATAGAAGTTTCTTTTACATTACTCTTGTGTCACTCCAAAAATGAGGTGATTTTTTAAAAGGATAAATGCAAAATTAGTCTTTATGGTTGACCTAAATTACAAATCACTCCCTATAGTATAACAAATAATTTATAAGTCTTTGTAGTTGGCCTAATTTACGAATTGCTCTATGTGGTATAAAAAATCGTTTATAGATCTCAGGGTAGGCCAAAATAACAATTTACACCATAAAATTAATTTACGTTAAGTAACTTAATAAAATCTTTTACTTTGTCACATCATAGTGTTACAGTAAATTAACATAATCTCTTCTATCCCCAAAATTTTACTCTTTGCATAACTCTCCCTTATTTTCATTTTCCTAGCCACGATTTGAGAGCATTTTGCGAGAATTTGACTGTTGCATTTTGTGAAGCGGTTGAGGAAGATGAAGATGGGGGAAGGTTACACACAGGATAAAATTTTGGAAATATAAGAGATTAGGTTATTTTACTGTAACAATATGACGTGAAGTGAAAGCTGATGTGTAATCTTAGCTAACGACATAAAATGATGTGAAAAAACCTAATTGTCATATTTGAGAGTCAAAAATTCATAATAACACATTAACATGTGTCATGTTTTTTCTTTTTCTTTTTCTTTTTTGGTATGATATGACAAAGTGACATATTTTGATTTTGTTAATTTACTTAATGAAATTTGATTTCAAGGAGTACTTTAAGAACATATAAATTATTTTTTATATCATAGGGAGTGATTTGTAATATAGGTAAACTATAAGGACTTATAAATTATTTTTTATATCACAAGGAGTGATTTGTAATTTAGCCAACCACAAGGACCAATTTTGCATTTATCCCTTTTAAAAAATCATTATGTGATCAAAATTTAATAATGATCAATCATATGCTCAATGATAATTTTAACTTTTAAGAGTCACATTATTCTTAGAATGACATAAGAGTGACATAAAAAGAATCTACTGATGAGGTGGGGATTTTCCTACCCATCTTCTCCATTGACCAGCTGCATTAGGAAGACTTGACTCTTCAAAACCTCTCAACATTAAAATTTCTTTTGATGATGAATAAAACCAAAACGAAAAAGATCTCCAGTTACCCATGAAATTGGCTCTCTAGCTAATTCTCGAGTGAACATTGAATAAAGGTAATCGAAGAAGATTAGACCATTGTGGTGATAATTCTATAACGCGTCTTTCTCATAATAAAACAAAAATTTTGGCATACGGTCCACAATCTTTGGAAATATAAAGATAATTTGTGTGGTGACCAAGTTTCTTGGTATTCGTGCCATAAAATCTATAAGCTGCATAATTCATTTGATGCATTTCTTTTTAGAGGGATCCTAGAAATACCAAGTCTTTTACTAACAAAGTAATAGAGAAAAATAAAACAATTAATTAAGACAAATATAAGGAATACTAATAAATATGTTACGCATTAGTTTAGCAAATCCTGGTTAACCCCTAGTATTTCTCTTTCCTTTTAGTTTTTATTTACCTACACTAATTAATGTGGATGAACTTAAATAAAATAAATAGTATATAAATAAAAACCAATCCAAGGGAAAAATGAAATACAATTGAGCTAGCAAAGACTTGACTCCCTTAAATGGACATAAAAGTGACAGTTAAAAAGTATATATCATATGATAATTGGTCTGTGCTTTGAGAAATTCCAAAGTCGAAGAATCCACTGATGAGGTGGGGATTCATTTTCCTACCCATCTTCTCCACTGACCAGCTGCATTAGGAAGACTTGACTCTTCAAAACCTCTCAACATTAAAAATTTCTTTTGATGATGAATAAAACCAAAACGAAAAAGATCACCAATGAAATACAACTGAGCTAGCAAAGACTTGACTCCCTTTGCTCCCTAAAGCAACCGGCTTTTTACACCTTAACGATTTGCCTTGAACTTATCTGAGAAGCTTTCTCTCTTCGCCGCTCTCTCCCCCTGAAAAACACCTTACATTTGGCTGGTGTAAGAGGAGCACAGCTTTCTTCCCTCCTTTTTCCTTCTTCTTGATGCTTTTATCTTGGGGTATTTCCTTCTCGTTTGAGACCATTTCTATCGCCTTGTGCGATTTATCTCTCTTTTCCCACCTTCATTGCCGGGGTTTACCAAAGACTGGAATATGAAGGACACAAATTCAACAATTGACGGTGGAGGAAATTGTTCAACAAAGTAGTGCAAGTATTTCAAAGAGAAAATTAACAAATCTTACAGATACACTCCCTGGAGCTCTTCTTTGTATTCTTTTCTTTCATCTTGTTTGTTGCTCCTTTTCCTTCAAAAGTCAAAGTTTTCTTCTAGCATTTTTCAGTAATTACTAACTGCGGTACTGCAAGTTAGAGAGGAATGGGTAGCATGACGACTAATCACCAGCCATGGCTCTTATTTGCTCTGCTTTCAATCCTGTCTTATTACAGAGCATGCTTCTCCATAGCTGGTAATACCCTTTCACCAGGTCACTCTCTTTCTCATTCAAAGAGTGAGACAATAGTATCTCAAGGTGACACTTTTGAGCTCGGTTTCTTCAAACCAGGCACTTCATCAAAAATCTACCTGGGCATATGGTATAAAGGGTTTCATGAGGAAATTGTTTGGGTAGCAAATAGAGAAAATCCTTTGTCTCACCCATCTTCCTCAATACTTCGCCTCTCAGAAAATGGCAATCTACTCCTTTTTGAAGGTTCCTCCGAGATCCCAGTTTGGTCGACAAATTTGACATTTCCCGGCTCAAATATAACTGAAGCAATCCTTGGTGATGACGGAAATTTTGTTTTGAGAGGTAGATCGAACACGTCTTCTATATTTTGGGAGAGTTTTGACCATCCAACCGATACATGGATGCCAGGTATGAAGGTTTGGACTAGGAAATCAAAAAAGTTCATTTCATGGAAAAATTCACAAGATCCTGCACCTGGTGTGTTCTCGGTGGGGTTAGACCCAAATGGAAGCAATCAGTTTGTCTTAGAGCAGAACAGATCCCAAATCTATACGATTTCGAAAGTTTGGAATGCAACATCTCTCAGCTCACTTTCTGAAAAGGACTTTCTCTTCAACTACACTTTTGTGTCAAGTAAAAATGAAAGTGAGAGATATTTTACTTACTCTCTTCGTAATCCTTCTACCCCTGGTAGATATCGAATTGACAAAACAGGACAGATTAAGGAAGTAGTGTGGCTGTCTGGCATGAATATTTGGAGTATATTATGGTCTTTTCCAAGGAACCTATCCGATGTCTATGCTTTGTGCGGTGCATTTGGCGTGGTACAATACCCTGACAATTCCTCAAACCCTTGCGAGTGTCTAAAAGGTTTCAAACCATTTTCAATGGAAGACACCAGACTAAATGATTGGTCAGGCGGTTGTGTGAGGAAATCTCCTTTGCAATGTGAGAATAATACGCATGCTAAAGTCAAAAAAGATTGGTTCATGAAAATATCAAACATGCGATTGCCTGTACATTCGAAAGCATATATGACCGTGACTGCTAGCAGTTGTGAATTGGCTTGCATGGAAAATTGTAATTGCGCAGCTTATGCTTATAATAGGAGTGGGTGTATGACATGGGAAGGAGCTCTTTTGAACTTACAGCAACTTCCATATGGTGGCGAGATTGGACAAGATTTCTACCTCAGACTTGCTGCTGATGAGTATCCAAATCCAAGTACAAAAGGTAGGATGACCGAAATGAAAAGTATGGCTGAACTAATACTTAATTATGTTATCTTTCATTCTGAACTATTACTTAATTCTCTGTTATGATTGAGCTAATAGTAATTCTTTCACATCATAATCAGGCAAAAAATGGAAAGCATGGGTAGCTGTGCTGGTCCCTGCAACAGGGCTTTTGTTATGCCTCTCAATTTTCTTTTCATGCAAAGGAAGGCTCAAACGCAAAGGTAAGTGCATGTAAATGTTCTAACCGAACATAAAAATCACTTAAAAAAAAAAATTACAAGGAATTCTACCTTAATCTAAGACAAGAAAATTGTCAAAAGTACTTGTGCTTAGGAAGTCACTTAACAAACTTTTGTAATGGCCTAACAATGAAAAGCAAATAGTATCATTAGTAATTGGTTAAGTTACTAAACAACCCGAATAACCTTTTTTCACTTTTTTTTGTCTCGCTACATGGAAGGGGGGTCTGACTCAACCCCTATGCAACTTAGGCGGTTGCTTACGAACCTCTTATTTACTCTCTTAACTCTTGTTAATTTGTTATTAACCCTAGTTTATATCATGGGAATTACATGAGGCGTTAGCGTATAGTAAATTTAATAGGACATCTCTAGCTTGATAGTAAAAAACCCTAGAGGCAAGCCAAATCCCTTTGAAGTTTGAAGTTAGTTTGGTTATCCTACTAAATGGCAATTATAAATTAGTATATTAATAATATTTGTTTACGGAAATGACTAAACAAACTTAATTAGTACTTTTGCGTATTGTTATTGCTCATTGCAATTGAACTTTGGTGAACCTACTGATTTCACCTCAAATGATTTTATCGATCCGGTCAATGGATTATCCAAAAGTGACAAATTTTTATCATTCTATATCAAACAGGAGAGAGGCATTCAAGTCATAATCTGCTATTATTTGATTTTGATAATGAACTCCATGCAATCAATGATGGAATGAATACCGAAAATAATATGAAGAAACAAGAGAAGAAAGATGTTGAGTTACCACTATTTAGTTATGAGAGTGTATCAGCAGCAACCGATAATTTCTCAGCTGCAAATAAACTTGGAGAAGGAGGTTTTGGACCTGTTTATAAGGTACGACATTTAATTTTCCTAATAAATGTTCTTTTTGCACTATTAAGAAAACCAACATTAATGGCAAACCTTCATGAAATTTTAAAGAGCTTATGCTTCTCCTTCATAGGGGAAATTACTTAAAGGGCAAGAAATTGCGGTGAAGATGCTTTCAAAAAGATCTGGGCAGGGAATTGAGGAGTTTAGAAATGAGACAATACTAATAGCGAAACTCCAACATAGAAATCTTGTGAGACTCTTAGGATGTTGTATCGAGGAAGATGAAAAGATATTAATATATGAGTTCATGCCCAATAAAAGTTTGGAGATCTACCTTTTCGGTGAGTGCATGCTTATGTATATTTGTGTAGATATGTTCCTTGAGTGCTAATTTGTAAGTACTAATTTCCTTGTTTGTACTATTTAAATAGATCCAACCAAGAAAAATATGTTAGGTTGGGAGACATGCGTACGCATTATTGAAGGGATCGCTCAAGGGCTTCTTTATCTTCATCAATATTCAAGGTTACGAATTATACATAGAGATCTAAAACCTAGTAACATTCTCTTGGATAGTGAAATGAATCCAAAAATATCAGATTTTGGCTTGGCTCGAATAGTTGGAGGCAATGAAACACAAGCAAACACAAAACAAATTGTTGGAACTTAGTAAGTATGCAACTCATTTTACATATAATACTTGCAATTCCTAGTTAAATTCTTTTAGTATGTTACTAAAAGAATAGTGTGCTACATTTTGGAATCCAGTGGATACATGTCTCCAGAATATGCTATACGGGGTTTATACTCGATAAAGTCTGATGTTTTTAGCTTTGGAGTATTGCTACTAGAGATTTTAAGTGGCAAGAAGAATACTGACTTCTATACCCATAATTCACTCAGTCTTCTTAAATATGTGAGTAGCCTTTATATCCACTCAATTTCTTTATGTTTTATATTAGTATTATAAGTTGAAATGCTTTTAGTTCTCAATAAAACTTACATTTATTTGAAATGATACTAGGCTTGGGAGTTGTGGATAGATGATCGGGGTTTGGAGTTGATAGATCCAACAAAAGGGTATCCTTCTTCTAGTTCTATTCCGTTGAGATTCATTAACATTGGCCTTCTTTGTGTCCAAGAAAGCCCGAAAGATCGACCTACAATGCTTGATGTAGTCTCAATGATTGGCAATGAACATGCAGCTCTACCTACACCCAAGCAACCAGCATTTACCATAGATAAGAATATGATGGACACAGATTTTACAAGTGATAATGGAGAGAATTGCTCAAAAAATAGTGTAACTATTTCAACAATGGAAGCTCGATAATTGATTCTCATATCAATGAAAATAAATGTTCTATAACCAATCTAGTGTGGGACACCAAACACAACCCACAAATTTCACTGCCCATAATCTTGTGGTGTGGCGATTGAGAGCTGAATCATTATCGAACTTTTTATTAGTTTGCATTTTTGTTTTAATAATTACTTTTAGGACATGTTGTATTATTTTGTTTTTGACTTTATGTTATTTTAGTGGGCCACTAGCCCAAGTACAATTACGGTTAGGGTTAAATCCCTAGTATGTTTTAAATCTAGTTATAATGTTGAACATCTATTTTTCTTCTTTGTTGTCTTCTTTCTCTTAGCTTTATATATATATATATTGATGAATACCTTTTCTTTTTCCTTGTAAAATTTTGTTGATTGTTCTACATCAATTTTTGTATTTGTTTCGGATGATCCATAAGTAAAATATCCTCAAATCAAAAAAAATAATAATAATAATTAAAAATAATTAATATTTGCATACCCTCTTGTTGAGGAGACTACAAGAGTGATCACGTGCAAGTTACGTGATCACTTTTCTGTCAGTCAAAACTACTTTGACTGACAAAATGGTCAAATTACAAAAATTTGAAATTTTGAGGCACCTGCATTGCAAAATTGAAAATATTGGAGGTTGAATTGAAAATTGTTCCAAACTTTAGGGGGTAAAGTGTAATTTTTCCTAAATTAAAGTGCTATTAGTTTTTAATTAAATTTAGTGTGATTTCAAATGAACTAGACTTGGGAGTTTTGGAGAGAAGATCAAAGTTTGAACTCGATGGAGCCAACAATAGGATATCTTTCTTCAACTCTTGTTGTGTTGAGATTCATTAACACTGGCCTTCTCCGTGCCCAAGAAACAATGACTAATCGACCTACCATGCTTGATGTAATCTTAATGATTAGTAATGAACATGCATCTCTACCTCTGTATGCAAGAAACCTGTTTTTACTAGAGGTCGGAATGTGATAGACACAAATTCAACAATTGATAGTACTGTCGGAAATTGCTTAAAAAATAGTATAATTATTTCAACAATAGAAGCCTGATGATTGATTCCTATATTAAAAAAAAAAAAAAAAAAAAAAAAAGAAGTGTTATAGAATCAATCTGTCTTATTTTTATGCAAGTTCATATTCAGTAATAGTTATTCTATTGGAAAAATAAATTGCTATGATTGAAAATAAATTTCTCTAAACCCTACAAAGGAGCAACCTCGGGTATGTTTGGCTAACCAAATATAAAAAATTCCCCATAGATCTTAAAACTTTTTTGTTCTAAAAGATGTCCTGCTTTCTATTTAGATCCACTATCACAACACTTTTTCATCGTATCAAGGATCAAGAGTGGAAACAATCATTTCTTATAACCATTTTTTTATTCAATTAAAAAAAACACTTAAATTGATCGGGATGGGTCCAACTAGCTCCGTAAGCTGTTTGAGGGGTGGTTAGTCCCCACTATCAGCTATTTTAAAGTGATCCAATCACTCAAAAACTCTGGGTTAGACCAATCTCCTTATCCACAATTTCGAGGATGGTGAATTTTCCGGCCACTTTATCTGCTATTTTGGCCTACCTTTTTTTTTCACAAAGATTACTTTCTTAACAGAGGATACGGGTCCAGATAGTCTAACTGAGTGGAGCTTTGACAATTATGTGACTAGTTTTCAGGTTTTATTTGTCCTTCCTGCGCCGTAGCCCTTTGTTATCAATATTTTTGGTACAAAAAAGCATTTTATGATTTGGACAACTGCAACTAAAATTTCAAGATAGTTAAGATTAAACAGGGATACAATTTCAGAGCAGCATCATATAAATATGAGCAAAAATTATCATGATGAAAAAGAACTCAGAAAGTTGGTGCAGGCCATGCGTCCACTGTGCATGTTCACTCAAGAATTTTTTTTTTTTTTTTTTGGATAAGTAAAGTGAAAGAAGAAATACAGGTGATGGTGAATTTCAAAAAACAAATTTTTTGAAAGAAATACAGCATTTTCTAGTACCAGAGAGAAGGCACATTACCATCAGGGCGTGGCTCAGTCATGTGATAAGCATCACAGGAGAAGCTTCCACCAAGAAATTCTTCATAGATATTTGCACCTCTTCTCTGCAAAATAAAATAATAAATAAATAAATAAATCAGCTGATAGAATTCATCACCCAGAAGAAACATCTTATCACAGGTTATGCAAGGAAATGATTGAGCTTCACTACTTTTTAGCAAGCAAGAAAATATAGATAGGAAGATCAATTCATGAAGAATCAGAGGCAGTGGCAGTTGAGAATAACACAATGAAAAGTCATCTCATGATTCACTCCTGTAAGTTGAATACCAATGGATATACGGAGGGACAGCAGAAATGACATTGAAAGGGGGTTAAGGTACATAATGGACAACAATCTAAAAGAAAGCGAGCCACAAGAAGAGCTCACTGGCAAAAATGAAAGTGCCTACAGACGTATATTCAATTTAGGGTGAAATACCTTAGCATGCTCTAATTCTTCTAAGAGCAAAACCCCAGATCCTTCTCCCATAACAAATCCATCACGATTCTGTTCATTAACAAAAATCAGATCTCATGGTAAGTAATACACAAAAATCAGCAATCGTAGAAATGAATGAAGCAACTTTGTGAGAATTGCTTAAATTTCATTTGGTAGAGAAAGTCAGATCAAGAATTTCTTAGTTATCAACATTAAGAGCTATTGACTACATATAATATCAAGAAATTATGAACATAATTTCCTATTTCCATGAGAAAATAGAACACTAAATCCATGTCACATAAATCCAGGTTTGTTTACCCTTTGAATCACAACACTTACAATAACTAGTTTCGCTGACAAGAACACGATGCATATTTGATCCATTCCTATTTTTATTTATTATTTTCATATTTCAAAAAAATATTTTCTAAAAGTTCTGAGATGTAAACAATGACAAGAAAAAAAGAAGATATGGAAGCAAAAGGACTGTTGATAACATACACTATCCCAAGGCCGTGAAGCTTTTGTTGGTTCACCATTCCTCTGGGAAAGTGCTCTGCATGCCACAAAACCTCCCAAGCCTGCATCAACAAGTAGAAAATAGATTATGTAAACTTCATGCCATTACAAGTTGCCGAATGCTGAGATAAATTTGATATAGGAAAGTAAAAAAGAGATACCAATAGGTATGATTGCTGCATCTGAGCCGCCACAAAGCATTACATACTGCATAATAATTTTGGTAAATATTGCAATTTATATTTGGACTTATTTCATTGTTAGTTTTTCTTTTCAAGGTTGGACCCTATACAAACTAAAATAATACAAGAATCCCACACTTCCATGACAGAGCAAGAGTAAATGTAGACACTTACAGCTTCGCCTCTGATGATATGGTTTGCTGCACTCAATATACAAAAGTTGCTTGTAGCACAGGCGGTAGAGATAGAGTAGTTTGGGCCCATCCATGGTTCAAGTCCAATTACCTCACCCACCCTATTAAATCTTACAGGGTTTGAGACACCACAAACCATTAGACCAAGCCAATCCAAAAGTTAAGACAAATACGAGGCTACATCCCTCATAGGTTCGTAATGCCTCCACTTCTAGTCCTACAAAATTAACCGTTTAGCTTCAAAAAGAAGCATAAGATATATTCTCCATTCTGCCTTAAAACTCCTCAACTCCCATATAATTGCCAAAACCAACACAAATATGAGGCTAAATGCCTCGTAGGATTAGAAGTTCTTCCACTTCTAGTCCTACAAAATTAACTGCTTAGCTTCAAAGAGAAGCATAATATAATTTTCCCGTATGATCACCAAAACCACCCCTGGTCTGCCATTTTATCCAATATCCGTGCCCAAATCATGGTTAACACATATATGCCCCTTCAAATCCAATCTCAGTAATCTCTACCGCAGCCAGTGCCCGGCACAGGCCAAAACCCCCAAAGGGAAATATCAAAAAAATTGATTGGTTTCTCGAAGTACTCTCGAGTCTACAACTTCCCCAAAATCAAAAAGTATTTATCTGATCAATTGGCACAAGCCCCTCTCTTTTCTATCTACTTTGCATCAATTGTATCAAAAATATGTTCTTGTTCCAACTTTATAAAAAAAATATATATATATCCCTGCAAATTTTCAGGTACTATTTGCTACGAATAAGATACCATGCATCCAATTTTCCGTACCTCAGTGTATAACATATCTCAAGATTTAGGAACATAAAGCTTTCGAATTTATTCAAAGACAAAAACCCAGAAGAAAAAGATCATAGCTTCGTGCATACTCGCGAATAAAAACAAACTCCCACGAATGAAACAGTCATCAGGAACAATTCTTTACCAACGCATGTTCAAGCTTCACGAACTATCACATAGAAAGACGATACAAAAAACAAGAATTTATTAAAAAAAACAAAAACCCAGAAGAAAAAGATCATAGCTTCGTGCATATTCTCGAATAAAACCAAACTCCCACTGATGAAACAATCATTAGGAGTAACTCCTCCCAAAACCAAGTTCAAGTTTCACGAATTATCACACAGAAATCCTCAGAAGACGATAAAAAAACACAAAAAGAGAAAACAAGAAATCGAGATTACCCAGAAAGATGATTATGAGAGCAGGCGAGCGAGGAAAAGAAAAGGTACCTCATAGTGGTGTTCCCTGAAGACGTGGCAGCGAAATGTGTTCAGGGGGAGTGGTTTTGGGCTCGTCGGCGGCAGCGACGGTGGGGGAAGAGCTGCCTCTCATTTTGGGTTTCACAAAAATGAGGGTTTGTGGAGGGACGGCCTGCCTCTCGTGGGGGAATGGGTTCCGGCCGGAGATGATGGAATAAAGTGGAGGTGGTCGTCGGCGGCGGTGACGGTGGGGAGAGGAGAGGACGCACGGTGCCGGTGGGGGGAGAAAATGGGGTTGGGGAAGAAAAGGGGGGAAAGGAAAGGGTTTTCGGCGGCAGTGACGGTGGGGAGAGGATCTGGTGGAGGGAGAACGGGGTGCCGGCGCCGGTGCCGGTGGATGGAGAATCTGGGTGCCGGTGGAGGGAGAATGGGTTTGGGGGGAAATTTTTGGAGGGGGAAACGAAATAGTCTCACGCCTGTTTTCTGTGGCACATGCCACGTATCACGTAGCATCCCGAAGGCTGGCATATATAATTTGATGCGATAGACACGATAAACACTCAATAAAAATCTAATTTTTCTTTTATTTTTAACTTAATTTTTAGTTTAAAACATTTTTTTTTTCCACCAAAAAATTTTTTATTTTTTAATAATTAACACTTAAAAAAAAATTAAGTCATTATTAAATATATATTATACCTTTAACATTTCTCGTAATAAATTGCACGGATCATATATACCAGAGACCAAGAC
Source organism: Carpinus fangiana (assembly GCA_006937295.1). Taxonomy (NCBI): domain Eukaryota; kingdom Viridiplantae; phylum Streptophyta; class Magnoliopsida; order Fagales; family Betulaceae; genus Carpinus; species Carpinus fangiana. The sequence goes on from CM017322.1 coordinate 8,280,958, forward strand.
CCATGCTGACAACCAAAACAAAGACAAGTGGCGCATGGTGGCCGGCAATCAATCCCGAAGGTATAGGTTAATAGGTAGGGGGTAATTAATTGGTCCGCCGCGAGAAAAAGAGAAAAAGCAGATGCCTAAACAAACGACAATTTCAAAACAAGGTTTTTCTACGCTACTCTAATAATGACCAAATTAACTAATTACATCAATTTCAACTTTGCTAATCGCAATGCTTTAGATAAAGCATAGCACTCATATTAGGCTAATCAAAAAATTATTTTGAATCACCACACACAGAATTTTTTTTTTTTTTTTTTTTTTGTATATTTTTTTAAGGTTCACACCGGGTCTGTTTAGCTTTACTATACTGAAACGAGTTCAAAAAGGCACTTAACACAAAAGTCCCTGACGTTCGTTCCACTGCGAGGAAAAGCAAATCTTATGGAGAATTTCGGTTGCCAAATTGATTCCAACATCGATTTTGAAACTAGTCTCTCCAGAGAGCGATTATGTCGGATACAAAGTAGTGTTCAACTTTGATCCACCTCGCCTTTTACATAGAGCATTTACATTGAACTAGCTAAAATAAGTAAAAAAATAAAAAATAAAATTGTATATTTTGACTAGCTCAGTAGCAAAAATTAACAAAAAAAAGAGAACCTTAACTGCTAGTCACTTTGGCTAAGAAATAGCTAATTGTTATGGTGCTCAACTAACAATGTATAAAAAAAAATGAATCTAATTTTCTCTCCTCATGTGATTGTGGGAGAAATAATATTTAAATTGAATAGCTAAAATTCTGAATCGGACGTAAGTGTTTTGAAAAGTGGATAGCGGAAATAGGAAAAAAAAAAAACAAAAGTGATTTTTTAGTTAAATTTTAACTCAATGTATATTTAGAGAACCGAATGTGAATGCTAAGTTTATAAAGAAGAATTCACTACAAAAAAACATGGAATTAGTAATATGTCTACAATACAAGATTTTTTTCATACGTCACCAAATAGTGATGTGATAGTTTCTCACATGTTACTAAAGCCTTTGGTAACGTGTCAAATTTGACTATGGTTGTAAGAGCATTCCCAGCAGCTTCCTAGTCCCATTCCTTACATTTAAGGATCCAAACTACTTTTTGCTTCCCTATGTCAAAATATACTCCAACAGCTTCCTTAAATGCTTCCCTATATAATTAAAATATTACTTTTGTTATTTTACTTTTTTATTTTATTCTTTTATTTTATTAAACAAACTTTCTCTCTCCCCCATTTTCCCGTAGCTTCTTCTTCAATCTCACCCTCTGCCTTTTTCTTTCTTTTCTTTCCCCCCC
>CM017322.1:8283102-8387838 GCA_006937295.1 Carpinus fangiana
AAAAAAAAAAAAAAAAAAAAAAGGAAAGTAGTTTGATAAGATCAAATTAAAGCAGTCTGCACAACTTTATGTCCTCTTGAATCTGTTGACAAACTCACTTCAACATGCAAAAACTAGGTAATTAAGTTTAGAAAACTGATTCTATCTCTCCGATTCAAATGAATTAGAGAATAATTGATTCTTTTAAAATGAAAGATAATTTAAAAAATCGGTCCTTTTTTGAAGAGGTTCTAATTTCATAAGTTCATTGGTGTTAGGAATAGGTATAAATTTCATATATATATATATATATATATATACTCATTTAGTTACTTTTTTGAAGTATATACCTGTTTTTTTTTTCTTTTTCTTCATGGATGGAGATATATGTGTCTACACAGTAATTTGCATCAATTTAGAAAATAATGGTCAAGCCTTAGAAACTTTATAAATGATGTCCATGCCACCATTATACATTGAGAAATATTTCCATTTGTTTTGATCAATTGAAACTAACATTCTAAAGGTTTGCCTTAATTTTCTATTTCTTTTTTACTGTTGTTACCATTTTATGCGGTCAATTTGAGAAAGGATCGGAACACTTATTTGCCCCATTTCCTATCATTTGTTTTTATTTTCACATTGTATTATTTGTTTTGAGTTTATTGTTAAAAAGTTCACCTCTTTTTCAATTTATGTTTGTTATTTTTTAGGATTTGTCATTCTCTTTTTTTTGGATTAAGAATAGTAAGAATCCTTTTAACCCTTTTTTCCAATTAAAAAAAAAAAAAAAAACATTCTAAAGGTCTGCGTGTTCAAACCTGCCGGCTTCTTCGTACAATCTCGTAGTGTGAGTTTCTTCATAGATTCTGTATAAAGTGTATAGTTACGTATTAATGGTTGGTTGGTAGAGTTAAAGCTAAAATTTAAATAAGAAGTCAGTTGTGCTTTTTCCCCTTTAGCTAGGTTCAGCATGCGTGGCTATTTTTTGTCACCTCTTTTTTTGCACCTTTGGTTTTTTTCTTCTTGCTTTTCACAAATGCAAAAGCTTTACTAATTAAACAAATCCTGCTTTTGAGAAAGATTTAGAAAAGACTAGGAGGCTTCTTTTGCTAAAGATATGCACGACCTTTAATCATGCAAATAACTAAATTATTTAACTTTATCTATAGCATGGCCAAGATAACATAATATAATGAGATTATTGAAGAAAAGAAGAAAAATAAAAAGAAGAGGAAGATTGGAACAAGAGGAAGCCAAATCCCTTTGACGTTTGAAGTTAGAATATTTGAATTACTATATTAATAATATTTGTTTACGGAAATGACTAAACAAATTAAATCATAGCGATTCAACTTTGGTGAACCTATTGATTACACCTCTACTCAGTACTGGATTATCCTAAGTGACAAATTCTTATCATTCTAGATCAAACACGAAGAAGCCTTCAAGTCATAATCTACTATTATTTGATTTTGATAATGAACTCCAAGCAATAAATGATGGAAGGAACACCGAAAATAATATGAAGAAATGAGAGAAGAATGATGCATGCTAAGTTATCACTATTTAGTTATGAGAGTGTATCGGCTGCAACTGATAATTTCACAACTTCAAATAAACTTGGAGATGGAGGTTTTGGTCTTATTTATAAGGTACGTTTCATTTTCCAAATAAATGTTCTTTGTACACTAATAAGAAAACCGACATTAATTAATGGCAAACCTTCACGAAATTTTAAAGAGCTTATTCTTCTCCTTCATAGGGGCCGGAAATTACTTAGAGGGCAAGAAATTGCAGTGAAGATGCTTTCAAAAAGATCTGGAAAGGGAATTGAGGAGTTCAGAAATGAGACAATACTGATTGCAAAACTCCAACATACAAATCTTGTCAAACTCTTAGGTTGTTGTATCAAGCAAGATGAAAAGATATTAATATATGAGTTCATGCCCAATAAAAGTTTGGAGATCTACCTTTTTGGTGAGCCCATACTTATGTATATATGTGTAGATATTTTCCTCTCAAAAGTTTCTAGATTATTAAGTACTAATTTCCTTATTTGTACTATTTAAATAGATCCAACCAAGAAAAAAATGTTAGGTTGGGAGACATGCGTACGCATAATTGAAGGGATCGCTCAAGGGCTTCTTTATCTTCATCAATATTCAAGGTTACAAATCATACATAGAGATCTAAAACCTAGTAACATTCTCTTGAATGGTGAAATGAATCCAAAAATATCAAATTTTGGCTTGGCTCGAATAGTTGGAGGTATTGAAACACAAGCAAACACAAACCGAATTGTTGGAACTTAGTAAGTATGCAACTCTTTTTACATATAATATTTGCAATTCCTAGTTAAATTCTTTTAGCATGTTACTAAAAGAGTAGTGTGCTAAATTTTGGAATTCAGTTGATACATGTCTTCAGAATATGCTATACAGGGTTTATACTCGATAAAGTCTGATGTTTTTAGCTTTGGAGTATTGCTACTAAAGATTTTAAGTGGCAAGAAGAATACTGACTTCTATAACTATAGTTCACTCAGTCTTCTTAAATATGTGAGTAGCTTTTATTTCCTCTAAATTTCTTTATGTTTTACATTAGTATTATAAATTGAAATGCTTTTAGTTTTCAATAAAACTTACATTTATTTGAAATAATACTTGGCTTGGGAGTTGTGGATAGATGATCGGAGTTTGGAGTTGATCGATCCAACAAAAGGGTATCCTTCTTCTAGTTTTATTCCATTGAGATTCATTAACATTGGCCTTCTTTGTGTCCAAGAAAGCCCGAGTGATCGACCTACCATGCTTGATGTAGTCTCAATGATTGGCAATGAACATGCAGCTCTACCTACACCCAAGCAACCAGCATTTATCACATATAAGAATATGGACACAAATTTTACAACTGATGGCATAGGAAATTGCTCAAAAAATAGTGTAATTATTTCAACAATGGAAGCTCGATGACTGATTCTTACATCAATGAAAACAAATGTTCTATAACCAATCTAGTGTGGGACACCAAACATGACCCACAGATTCCACCTGCCTATAATCTTGTGGTTGGGTGATTGAGAACTTAATCATTATTGAGCTTTTCATTAGTTTGCATTTTTGTTTAATTAATTACTTCTAAGACATGTTGTATTTTTTTATTTTTGACTTTATGTTATCTTTGTGGGCCTCTAGCCCGCCCAATTAGTACAATTATGGTTAGGGTTAAATCCCTAGTATGTATAAACCTAGTTATAATGTTGAACATATATTTTTCTTCTTTGTTGTCTTCTTCCTTCCTCTTAGCTATTCTCTTCTTTCTTGCTTTTGTTTCTTCTTTTATCAGTTTCTTCTTTTCTCCTCTTTCCTCCTCTCTCTTCTTTTCTTTTCTTTTTCCTTGTAGACTTTTGTTGATTGTTTCGGATGATCCATAAGTAAAATATCCTTAAATCGAAAAGGGTATAATGAAAAATAATTAATATATATGCACACCTCTAATTTAGTTTGTTGATTTAAAACTAAATCTAATAATTAATGATACCTTCCCCAAAATGTAGCTCAATCAGATACGACCACGCCTAATGAATTGGAAGTCACTAATTCGAATCCCCCTCCCCCTCGAATCTCCCTCTCCCCTCTTATGCGGACATGTCAAAAAATAATAATAATTAATGATACCGATGAGAATTAAATTTGAGTGGAATCCATCCTCTTTGACTTCCAAGTACCGCCAAGGAAGTTAACATCTCTTTATGAAATGTTGGCCGTGGCCGATCAAACTCATATGATCTACTTTTCTTTTTTGGGGTTTGCTTTTAATTTTCTCTAAAGCTCCACCATTCTTATCAATTCTGGCTAGATAGGTTTTGAGGTCTAAAGCGATAAATTCAACTGAGGTATTAAATACTAATTAAGGATATTTTTTAAATCAATTATATGATATGTAACTAATTTAACAGCTTTTTTTTAATTGATAATATAGCTAGCTAATTCACTTAATCTTTCTTGTGACATCGTGTAGGATTTTATCAATTTTAATTTCGAAAAACTTCTCTATACATAGTCTACTATAACATATATGGAATGACTGATTCAATGAAGTGAACCTATTCAAGGCAAAAGAAAATCATGAAATTGGATAAAGAATTCCAAGTTTTGACTGACACAAGAGTTTAGTGGCTTACTGAACTTGGCAGACACATCGTTTTCCTTCGTTAATTCCATCCTCCAACCTTAATTAGGGAGCATTCAACCACTTTGAGTGTTACAGGGAGCAACCTCATGTAAATTTGACTAACTAAATCTAATAAATTCTCGTTCAAACAATCAAACTTTCTCGTTCAAACAATCCACCATTCTTAAGAGCACTCACGGGCCAATTAAATGCTATGATAATGATGCGACAATGTGCAGAGAGCCAGAGACTAATTAACTAATGCAATCTTAATCTAACATTAATTTCGACGAATCAGAGCAGATGTTACTTAGAGTTTCCGTTGACAATTAACTCTTAACATTTATTTCAAAACTAGTAATTATGTTGACTGGTAAAGTCAACCGGCAGAGTAGTTGGATCCAATCAAGGTGTCAACTATGATCAGCGCCATGCTTAGATCCAATCAAGCTTCTGAAAACGAATTATCATTTAATTCAGTTGACAGCTTCTGAAAAAGAATTCTCATTTAATTCTGTCGACAGAGTAGTTATTAGTTGTTAGACTTTGTTGTGGAACTCCATTAATGGGTTTTGTAGAGCTTGATTGTCTGAATCGGTCGCTGAAAAAGAAATGAATATGGAATGGTACTCGATCAGTTTTCTTGTTCACTAGCCATATGCACATGTTACTTTTCATTATAATTACTCGGAGTGTCTTTAAAAAATTATCAGTAGCCAATTTCCTTCCACTCTCTCAGCAAACTAATTGGCTACCAGAATGCGGGTGAAATCCCAAATCTTTGGCTTGTACCTTTTTCATGTAATAGATAGTTTGAATTAGACTATGACTAATTCAAACTAGTACACACATCAAAACTATACCTTATAATATTTTCAACCTCCCAACTAAAGAAAAAGACGAAAAAGATAAAAATGATCGAAGCCAGACATGCGCTAAAGCAATTCAAAAAGAGCTTTGAATTGGAAAAAAAGAAAAGGATAGTAGTTTGATAAGATCAAATTAAAGCAGTCTACACAATTCTATGACTAACTTGTCGTGTTGAATCAGTTGACAAATTGACTTCGACATCAACTGCTTATTTGATGTATTGTTACACGAGTTTAGTAGGAAAGGAGTAGAATGAAGTTCCCCCTCCTCCCCCCTCAAACTTCCAGCCGATTGTACAAACCTCTCTTGAACTTTTAAAACTCTCACTTAAGCTCCTTGAACTATGATTTGCTTTTACTTAAAACTCTTCACGTTAAAACTATACCCTTTTTTGCCCCAAACTTAAACCACCCAATCCAAATCGACATCGTTTTGGACATTAAAACTAACAGAACGGTCCAAAGTGAGAGCAAATTAAAATTCAGGGGGCTTAAGTAAAAATTTTGAAAGTTCAAGGGAGGTTCGTATAATTGACTAGAAGTTCGGGAGAACAAACTAAAGTTTCCCCAAGTATATATATATAGTGCATAAGTAGAAACAAATTTTCTCCGATTTATGAAATAATTAGAGAAGAGTTGGTTCTTTTAAAATGAAGGATAAATTATCATTTTAATTTTTTTTTTTTAAAGAATGGCTCCTTTCCTGAGAGGTTCCAATTTCATAAGTTCAGTGGCATTTTTATATTGTAATTACTTTTTTGAAGTACATTACTCTTTTTTCTTTGTTTCTTCTTTTTTGGTCTCATGGATGGAGATATGTTTATAGGAATACATTTTACTCTCCCAAAAATTGGCAACGCACCCCAACCAAATTTTTAAAATTTTCAATCTAGCCACTTGATCCGTTTGCCATTTCCATCTTTTTTGAAAGAAAATGGCTCACATATGGCGTAGATGCGTTTTTTTGTGAAAAATGTTCAAAATTCCATCATGTACATGCATTGAATTCTAAAAATGAACCCAATTAAATTAAATAAAATTAGAAAACAAAAAACAAAAAACAAAAAATTGGGGCCGTAACCACCCCATGCATGGGTCATTTGGGGGAGGCAACCCCCCATCCACGATGAAAACAAGGGGGCAGTTTTGTCTTTTTAATAATTTTTTAAGATTGACGTAAATTATTAGCGGAAACTTGCATGTTTATATATATATAGTAATTTGCATCATTTTGTAAAATAATTGTCATACCTTGGAAACTTTGAAAATCATGTACGTCCACCATTATACATTGAGAAATTCCATTTATCTTGATCAATTGAAACCAATTAACATTCTAAAGGTCTGCGTGTTCAAACCTGGCGGCTTCCTCGTACCATCTCATAGTCTGACGTACCCGTTAAAACCCCGAAGCCTCTGAACGCCATGCCTGGGTTTCTTCATAGATTCTGTATAAAGTTTTTTACTTGCGTATTGGTTGGTAGAGTTAAATCAAAGGTACCTGAAAGGTGTTTGTGAAAATATCCAAATAAGTAGTCAATTGCATGCCACCTTTTTTTCCTTCTTCTTCTTCTTGCTTTTGAAAAACGCAAATGCTTTACTAAAACAAACCCTGCTTTTGGGTTGAGAAAGATTTAGAAAAGACTAGCTAGGAGGCTTCTTTTGCTAAAGATGCACACCCATTCATGCATTTCTGTTGTTTCATTCACAAAAAATTGTGAATGAAACATAACCATATGTGAAAAATCCATATGAAAAATTGTGAATGAAACATAACCATCTTTTGCTAAAGATGCACACCCATTCATAAGCCTTATTAAAGAAGGCTCTTGTAAAGAGAATAATATTCTGATTTTACAGTGGCGTAAGATCACCTNCTTTAACAACTTTGAATCATCAACCATCAAATGTGCAAATCACCTTCATTCTAAGGTGATTTGCACATTTGATGGTTGATGATTCCCAATGGAAAGTTTTTGGAGGCAAATTTGGGGAGGAGACCGTCTTATATTTGGCGGAGTATTTGGAACTCTAGAAAGTTGTTGGTTGAAGGTTTGGTGTGGAGGGTGGGTGATGGTAGTAAGATTAATATATGGAGAGACAAATGGGTTCCAGATCTGCCGGGAGGTTTTATTCAATCTCCTGTTAGACTTTTGGCTCCTGATGCTAAGGTGTGTGATCTGGTAGACAAGGATACAAATTGGTGGAATGTGCACCTTGTCCACGAGGTTTTTGATGCTGAGGAAGCAGGGATTATTTGTGGTATGGCTATAAATCCGCAAAGGGGTGCTGATAGGCTGATTTGGTTGGGCTCCAAGGATGGAATCTATACGGTTCGTAGTGCTTATCATTTTGCTAAGGATCGTTTTGAGGTGGATATAGGAAGCTGCTCAAATAGGGAAAGATTGAAGGGTATGTGGAGGTTTATTTGGTCCATTAGAGTTCCAAATGCTGTAAAAGATTTTCTCTGGAGGGCCTGCAGTAATATTCTTCCCTCAAAAGAGAAGTTATATAAAAAGAAAATTTCCCCTGATCCCCTTTGCCCGATTTGTAACTTGGAAGTGGAGACTATAGGTCATATCCTTTGGTCCTGCTCTTCAACTCGGGATGTTTGGAATGAATGTGTGACTAATATAAACAAGTCTAAAAGTGATTCCCTGGATTTTATGGAAGTCTTGGAATACTTGAGGGACCGAGTAAATGAGGATGAGGTTAGCTTGGTGGCCATTATTGCGAGGCTTATTTGGTTTAGGAGGAACTCTTTCATTTTTGAAGATAAATTTTGTTCTCCAGCTTCTATTTTGCATTCAGCCACTGAGCAGTTGGAGGCCCATAGACTTGCAGAAAAGAAAGAGAGGGACGGTAGGCCAGTTTTTCGGAGACCTGCAGAGGCTCATTGGACCCCTCCTCCAGTGGATTGTTTCAAAATTAATTGGGATGCTTCAGTGGATAAAATTAGGAGAAGAATTGGGTTGGGAGTAATTATTCGAAATAGCAGTGGAGGGGTGGTGGCTATGCTGTGTGAGACAGTAGATTATATTTTAGACTCTGCTATTGCAGAAGCTCTGGCTGCTAGAAGAGGAGTTGAGTTGGGCTTATCCTTGGGCCTTAGGAAAGTTATTTTGGAAGGAGATGCTCTTGAGATTGTAGGTGTTTTGAACAAGGAGGGGGAGTCATATGGGAAGCATGGTCAGGTTCTGAATGATGCGAAATTCCAGCTTGGGCGTTTTCAGGAGTATGCTGTCTGTCATGTAGGTCGTGAGCTCAATAAAGCTGCTCATGCGTTAGCTAAGCTGGCGTTATCCCTTGGGCAAAACAGGATTTGGAGAGAAGATTTCCCCTCATGCATGGACGCACTTGTAGCTTTGGACTGCTCTTCTTGTTAGTTTCTGGTTGTCTTGAAGTTTTGATACGGTGTTTCTAGAGGTGGTGTCTGCATTTTGAAAAGAAGGCCCCTGCTGGTTTAGTTCTGAGTTGTTGTTTGTTTAGTCACCGAAGTTCTCTTTTTTGGAGGGTGGGGTTTCTCTAGGGAGGGCTTCGTGGCTGCTTTTAAGATTGCCTTGTTGGGGCTTATTTGCTTCGCTGTCTTTCTGTGGAGGGTTGTTCTCCTTTCGTGTTTTCTTGTTGCTGTATATGCAGACTTTGCCCCTCTTGAGTTTTTATAAAGCTCACTTCAAAAAAAAAAAAGTAAGTAGCCGACGAATGTGAAAACTAGTATTTGGTTCACATAGGAAAATAATGATTTGCACATCCTATAACATGAAATTCATGCATGGAATTAGCTTTTGCATGGGAGACTTGGACATCTCAGCATTATATGAAAAGAATCTTACTTTTCGTAAAACTTATGTTCCTACTTTTGTGATTAAGACATGTTCTTAATCAATAAGAAATATCTGTAGGGCCAACTTTGTCACAAGAAAATACTTGGTTTTCTTGTTCCCCCCTTCATGTCTGTCTAGCATCAATACTCTTACTTCTACCACTTTTCTGTAATTACCAACTGCCGTACTGCAAGTTAGGGAGGGAATTAATGAAAGGTGCTATGAAGAGTAAGAAGCCATGGCTCTTATTTGTTCTGCTTCTAATCCTGTCTTATTACACACCATGCTTCTCCATAGCTGGTGATACCCTTTCTGCAGGTCACTTTCTTTCTTATTCAAAGAGTGAGACCATATTATCTCGAGGTAGCAATTTTGAGCTGGGTTTCTTCAAACCAGGGACTTCTTCAAACATCTACCTGGGCATATGGTATAAAAAGTTTGATGAGGAGGACATTGTTTGGGTAGCAAATAGGGAAAACCCTCTCTCTCACCCATCTTCCTCAAAACTTCTCCTCTCACATGATGGCAATCTACTCCTATTTCAAGGTTCTTCCAAGCTCCCGTTTTGGTCGACAAATTTGACACATCCCCTGTCAAACTCAACTGAAGCAGTACTTCGTGATGATGGGAATTTTGTTTTGAGAGACAGCTCAAACCCGTCATGCATATTTTGGGAGAGTTTCGACCGTCCAACCGATACATGGCTGCCAGGTGCGAAGCTTGGGATTGACAAAGTTACTGGAAAACCACAGCAACTCATTTCATGGAAAAATTCACAAGATCCAGCACCTGGTCTGTTCTCATTGGGGTTAGACCCAAATGGAAGCAACCAATATTTCTTAAAGTAGAACAGATCCCAAATCTATTGGAGTTCTGGACTTTGGAATGGAACAACTTTCAGCTTTGCAAATGTTCCTGAGATAAGTCGGAATTCTCACTTCAACTACAATTTTGTGTCAAATGAAAATGGAAGATATTTTACATATTCTATCATTGATCCTTCTTCTTTCCGTTCTAAATTTGTGATGAAGTATACAGGAGAGATCACGCAAAACGTGTGGTTGTCTGGCCCTTGGCAATGGACTTTATATTGGCATTATCCGAAGAAACTATCTGATATCTATGCTTTTTGTGGTGCATTTGGAGTGTACCATGAGAATTCCTCGAGCCCCTGTGAATGTCTAATAGGTTTTGAACCATACTCTGTGAACTACACCAGGCTACATGATTGGTCAGGTGGGTGTGTGAGGAAATCCCATTTGCAGTATGAGAATAATACGTATGCTGATGGCCAAAAAGATTGGTTCTTGAAAATATCAAACGTGCAATTGCCTGATTATTCAAAACCATATCCGGCAGTGATCAGTGCTATGAATTGTGAAGTGGCTTGCATGAGTGATTCCTCTTGCACAGCTTATGCTTATAATAGGAACGGGTGTATGATATGGGAAGGAGCTCTTTTGAACTTACGACTCTCAGATAGTGGCGAGGCCGGACAAAATATCTATCTCAAACTTGCTGCTGATGAGCATCAAAATACCAAAGGTAAAAAATCTACACAAATTTATATCATCTTTTGTTTTGAACTAGTACTTTGTTCTTTGTTATATATGGTTGAGTTAATAGTGATTCTTGTCGTCATAATCAGGCAAAAAAGGGAAAGTATTAGTAGCTGTGTTGGTCCCTACAATAGGGCTTCTCTTATGCCTCTTCATTTGTTTTTCAAGCAAAGGAAAGTTCAAACAAATAGGTAAATGTAAATTAAAGTTCTATCCGGATGGATATATGGTATGCAATAATACTGTGGGGGTGGTTTTGTGGTGACAAATCATTTAAAGTGAGTGTTTAAATCGCCTAGAAAGAGCGGTCAAACTACCCTGTAGTTTTAAGGTGGTTTTACCATCCCGTCTAGTTGAATATAGGAGTGGTTCGGCCACCCTTTCCAGCCAAATTTAGGAATAAACATCTCCAAGGTCATTCCGCGGTTTCTGTCACTACCAACTCCCCTAATAGCCGCTTTCTTTTCTTTTTCTCATTCTTTTTTCTTTCTTTCTTTCTTTTTTCCTTCTTTTCTTTCTTCTTTTTTTTTTCTTTTCTTTTGCTTTGTTGTGGACCGTTCATTTAAAGTTTTTACATTCTAACCATACATAAAAATCACTTTCAAAAAGGTTATATGGAATGCTGCCTTAATGTTAACGGTTTGTTAAACCTCTTTTGGGTTCAAACGACGTCATTTGGTGCTTTGCATTGTAAGAGCCGGTATATGTTTCAGTCTTTGCCGTTTACTTGCAAACAAGATGAGGTGTAAATATAAATAAATTATTAGTATTTATGTGCGAAAATGACTAAAGAAACTTACTTTTAGTTTTGGGTACTGGCATTGCACATTGTGGCTGAACTTTTGGTGAACCTATTGATGTCACCTCAATTGATTTTATTCTACCAATCACTAGTTTTTCCTCTAAAGTGACGAATTCTTATCGTTCTATATCAAACAGTAGAGAAGTCTTCAAGCAATAATCTACTATTATTTGATTTTGATATTGAACTCCAAGCTATCAATGATGGAATGAACGTCAATAGTAATTTGAAGAAAAGAGAAAAAAAGGATGCGGAGTTACCACTTTTTAGTTATGAGAGTGTATCAATTGCAACCAATAATTTCTCAGCTGCTAATAAGCTTGGAGAAGGAGGTTTTGGACCTGTTTATAAGGTATGTTTTGTTTTCCTAATGAATGTGATTTGAACATTATTGATGTAATACCCCGGTCTCATATCCAAAAAAAAAAAAATGAGTAGTCCACATAGAGTTGTTACAATTAAGAAAACCAATATTAATGGTAAACATTCATGAAAGTTTAAAGAGCTTATGGTTTTCCTTCATAGGGGAAATTGCTCAAAGGGCGGGAAATTGCAGTGAAGATGCTATCAAAAAGATCTGTACAAGGAATTGAAGAGTTCAGAAATGAAACAATACTAATTGCAAAACTCCAACATAGAAATCTTGTCAAAATCTTAGGTTGTTGTATCGAGCGAAATGAAAAGATACTAATATATGAGCACATGCCAAATAAAAGTTTGGACTTCTATCTATTTGGTGAGTGCATGTTTATGTACTTGCATATATACTTTCCTCTCTTGTGTTTCTAGGTTCTTAAACACTAATTTCATTGGTTGTACCATTTAAATAGATCCAACCAAGAAACAGATGTTAGGTTGGGAGACACGCATACGCATTATTGAAGGGATTGCTCAGGGGCTTCTTTATCTTCATCAATATTCAAGATTACGAATCATACATAGAGATCTAAAACCAAGTAACATTCTCTTGGATAATGAAATGAATCCAAAAATATCAGATTTTGGCATGGCTCGAATAGTTGAAGGCAATAAAACACAAGCAAACACAAACCGAATTGTTGGAACTTAGTAAGTATGCAACTTGTTTTACATTTGATATTTGCAATTACAAGTTAAATTCTTTTAGCATGGCTACTAATAGATTCATTTACTAAATTTTGAAATGCAGTGGTTATATGGCTCCTGAATATGCTATGGATGGTTTGTACTCAATAAAGTCTGATGTGTTTAGCTTTGGAGTATTAGTACTAGAGATTGTGAGTGGCAGGAAGAACATTGGCTTCTATAACAATGAATCGCCCAATCTTCTTAGATATGTATGTATCTTTTACACTCTCCTAAATTTATTATGTTTTATATTAATCTTATAAACTAAAATGCTATTAGTTTTTAATTAAATTAAATGAAATCAGGCTTGGGAGTTGTGGCGAGATGATCAAATTTTGGACTTGATGGAGCCAACAATAGGATATCCTTCTTCCCCTTTTGTTCTTTTGAGGCTCAATAACATTGGTCTTCTTTGTGTCCAAGAAAGTCCGACTGATCGACCTACCATGCCTGATGTAGTCTCAATGATTAGCAATGAACATGCACCTCTACCTACACCCAAGCAACCAGCATTTACCACAAGCCGGAATATGGACACAAATTCATCAAAAAATAGCGTAACATTTTCAACAATAGAAGCCCGATGACTGATTCATATATTAAAGAAAATAAATGTTGTACTAGAATCGATCTTTCTTGTTTGATTTGTATGCACATTCTTCTACTACATACTTGTCACTAAGGAACAACCTCAATCATTTTGATGCAGGAGAAAATTAATAATAATAAATTATATTTATTATTTATGCTTTAGTTTTCCTTTTTCAATAAAGATTAGGTTTTTCATTTCCTATTAGGATTGTTTTCCTATTATAATTTGTTTTCTTTTTCCAATTAGGTTTGTTTTTTCTTTTCCTTGTTAATTTAGGAGATGCCTAGCCTATATAAAAGCATCTAGTCTTTGTTATTTTTTAACCCAGTTTATATTATCAATTAAATTTAAGTCTTTCAGAGTTATTTATCTATTTGCTTATTTGGGGCACTTAGGGATTTTCTCTTCCCTATTTGTTATTTTCTCTTTTCTTGAATTCACTTTTCTATCTTCAATTCTTAATTTATGCTGCTAATATACGCTGTCAGAACAATCTTAATTCTGCGCGGCGTCAAATTGTTATTCCATTTTCAATAGTTATTAATAGTAGCATTTTAACCACTTATCACTTATCTTTTCTGTTATTTATTAATTTTTTTATAGGAGAAATTACAATTTACCCCCTGAACTATCCACCCATTTTCACTTTTACCTCCAAAGTTTCAAGTGTGACACTTAACCCCTCCAAACTTTCAAATTGTGGCAATTTGACACATTTGGCCTATTTATTCCCAAAATGCCCCCCATCACTTTTTTTTTAAAAAAAAAAAAAATCCAAACAAAAAAAAAAGAAAAAACCAAACGGGTGGCCAGCCAGCCCATAGGGGGTGGCCGGCCACCCCGTTTGGCCAAGGGCTGGTTCGGCCACCCTCAGGCCGACCGTCTAGGGGCAGTCGAACCACCCCCAGTGGCCCAGGGGGTGGTTTGGCTGCCCCTTGGGCCAATCACTCAAATTTTCGTTTTTGGGTGTTTGGCCCAAGGGGCGGCCGAACCACCCCTAGTGGCCCAGGGGGTGGTTCAGCCGCCCCCTAGACCGGGCGGCCTGGGGGTGGCCGAACCACCCCAGGCCAAACGGGGTGGCCGACCACCACCTATGGGGTGGTTTGGCCACCCCAGCATATATATATTGGTTTTTTCTTTTTCTTTTTTGGATTTTTATTTTAAAAAAAAAAAAATTGTGATGGGGGCATTTTGGGAATAAATAGGTCAAATGTGTCAAATTGTCACAATTTGAAAGTTTGAGGAGGTTAAGTACCACACTTGAAACTTTGGAGGTAAAAATGAAAATTTGTGGATAGTTCAGGGGGTAAAGTATAATTTCCCCTTTTTTATATAAAATTAAGCTAGCCCACCTTCAACATGTCACAATTTCTCTACACCCCCAGCTATAAAAATCTCTTCACAGTGACTAGTGAGCCCATAATTTCCCGAACAACATTACAAGGGGAAAGTAGGTATGTCTGAAAGAGGAAAGGAGAGGGAGAGAAAAAAGTTATTTTTTGTGAATAAAGAATAAAAAGACAGGAGGATAGAACAATTTTTTTGTTTTGTTTTAAAGAATGTTTTTAAGTGAGCCCCAGCCCAATTATGGAATGTATTATAATTCAATTGTATTTTAGGAGAATTTGTAGAGAAGCAAATGCAGTCAATATTTTGGAAAATTTTATTTAAAAAAGGTAAGTGTTGTGAACGGAACTAAATTCAAGATCTCAAAGAAGGAGAAAAAAATAAAAAAATAAAAACAAGAAAAATAAAATAAATCAATAATACACCAAGATTTAAGAGGTTTAACTTAACAAACCTATATCCATGGCGGAAATTAACAATCCACGAGAAATTTATTATCAAAAGATGGAGTATAAAAGAGTACAAATAAACTCATTCAAAGCCCAAAGTCTAAATACACCTACATCTCATTGTCACACAAAAAGGAAAAATAAACTATCTTCTTCTCGAAGTGCTTTACGGCACAACAAAGTGAAAAAACACTAGCGAGATGGCACAACCTGTTGCTGTGCTTAACACAAATTTTCTCCACCTTGCTGTGTTGCAAAGTCTTCCTTTTATTGCAAGGCATTAAGTCGGTGGAATAGCAAACTCCAAAATCAATTTGGAGAATGAGTCAAAATTGGTGCTAAAGAGAATTCCAAAACACAAGGGAATTAGGAAGACAGCTAGGCCCCACTACTTAGGCTTGAGTAATTCAAGTCATACCACAATTGTAAGAAATTAATACAATCAATTAATCAAATAATGAAATCAATTAGACTCTAATGTGTAACAAATCTTGAGATCAATTTCACCATTGAAAATCGGATTGCAAAGAGAATGTGTCCAAAAACTTACATATATATACTTAAAATTGTACTTAACCAATGTAGGACACGTAGGATGGTAACATTCTACTACTCTTCTGAATCTTACGCCCACAGCTGATTCGGTGGTAACCATTTTTCTTTTGACAAATTTATTATTTATCAGTATTCAATAATTTAATACTATGATCCCCAAGAGGTAGCTCAATCGGCTGAGACCACGCCTGATGAAGCGGAGTTCACTAGTTCGAGTCCCCTCCCCCCTCTTGTGTGGACATGTCAAAAAAAAAATAATAATAATAATAATAATTTAATACTATGATCCGCTTTCTTCGTAACTCAAACAAGTAATGTGTTATATGCTTTAATTTGATACCAAACTTCGGATAAAATACAGTCTGAAAACCTACTTGCAAAGAAAAAAAAAAGTCTACAAATTTATACTCCGTTAAGAAAGCACTTATCCAACGTGAAACAATTGGAACACTTGGAATCTTAAAAGTCTTCCGAGCAGTTTCTGTCAAAGACAAAGGAGAGAAAATATTCGACTTGAATCAGCATCAAGCAGCACTGTGCTTAGATAAGTTTCCGAGAAAGATTGTAGACCATTTGTCAAGGCAACGGGCAGGGAGTAGCCTTTTTCTCATAAGGAAAGGTCCAAGTTTTCTTGTTCCCATTCATGTCTATCATCATTATTCCTCTGGCTGCCAGTTAGAGAGGGATGGCTACCTATACGACAAAGTTATGGCTCTTCTTCGCTCTGCTTCTTGTCCTGTCTTACTACAGAGCATGCTTCTCCATTGCAGGAGATACCCTTTCAAAAGGTGAGCCTCTTTCAGTGAGAGAAACCATAATGTCTGAAAGTGGCAACTTCGTACTCGGTTTCTTCAGACCAGGTACTTCCTCAAAAATATACCTGGGCATACGGTATAATGATTTTGATGTCAAAGATTGTGTTTGGGTGGCAAACAGAGAGAACCCTTTGTCTGAGGCATCTTCATCAAGACTTGAACTCTCTGAAGATGGCAATCTAGTCCTGCTAGAAGGTTCCTCCGAGAAACCATTTTGGTCGACAAATTTGGCACTTCTCCTGAAAAACTCAACTGAAGCAGTACTTGGTGATGATGGAAATTTTGTTTTAAGAGATAGTTCCAACCCGTCTACTATCTTCTGGGAGAGTTTCGACCATCCAACCGATACATGGCTACCAGGTGCAAAGCTTGGAATCGATAAGATTACTGGAAAATCGAAGCAGCTTATTTCATGGAAAAATTCAAAAGATCCTGCCCCAGGTATGTTCTCGTTTGGGTTGGACTCGGATAGAAGCAGTCAACTTATCTTGGAGTGGAACAGATCCCAAGAGTATTGGAGCTCTGGATTATGGAATGGAAAATATTTCAGCTTATTTCCTGAGATGGGGAACAATAAAATCTCCAACTTCAGTTTTGTGTCAAATGAAAATGAAAGTTATTTTACTTATTCTGTCTCCTCATTCAGATCCAAATTTATCATGAACTCTTCAGGAGAGATCCAGCAACTGGCGTGGTTGACTGGCCCTTCGCTTTGGAATCCGCTCTTGTCTCAACCGACAGAGTTGTCTGATGTCTTCTCTTTGTGTGGTGCGTTTGGCGTGTATCATGAGAATTCTTCAAGTCCTTGTGAATGTCTAGAATTTTTCGAACCAATTTCTATTGAAGAAACCAGAGTTGATGATTGGTCGGGTGGTTGTGAGAGGAAAAACCCTCTGCAGTGTGGCAATAGTACGTATTCTAATGGCAAAGAAGATGAGCTCATGCAAATAAAGAACGTGAGATTGCCTGGAAATGCCAAAGAATATATGGCATTGAATCGTTGGAATTGTGAAGTGTTTTGCTTGAATCATTGTTCTTGCACAGCTTATGCTTATAACAGCAGCGGATGTATGATATAGGAAGGAGCTCTTTTGAACTTGCAGCAACTCTCATATGATGGCGGACAACATATCTATATCAAAATTGCCAGTGATCAGCATCAAAGTACCAAAGGCAGGATGAGAAATATGAAATCTACACAGATTTATGTTATCTGAATACTTAAATTCTTGATTATGGTTGATCTAATATTGATTTTTTATCATCATAATCAGGTAACAAATGGAAAGTATGGGTGATTGTAGCCGTGCTGGTCCCTGCGACAGGGCTTGTCTTATGCATCTCCTCCATCTGGTTTTTAAGTAGGAAGCTCAAACGCAAAGGTAAGTGAGATGGGAATGAATTATTTGCCTTTGTGTACTGACATGGCTCAGTGTGATTGAACTTTGCAGAATGGCTGTCCCCTGCTTAATTGATTTTATCAGACAGAGCACTAGAATTACCACTGAAGTGACAAAGCCTTATCATTTGTATATGAAACAGGAGAGGAGGTTTCAAGCAATGATCTACTGTCATTTGATTTCAATACTGAACTTCATGCAATTAATGATGGAACAAACACCGAAGAGAATCTGAAGAAAATAGAAAAAAAGGATGTTGAGTTACCACTATTTAGTTACGAGAGTGTGTCAGCTGCAACTAAAAATTTCTCGGCTGCGAATAAGCTTGGAGAAGGAGGTTTCGGACCTGTTTACAAGGTACGTTTCATTTTCTTGATGAATATGCTTTAAACACTATTAAGAAAACTGACATTAGTGGAAAACCTTCAGAAAGATTAAAGAGCTTATGGTTCTCTGTCATAGGGGAAATTACTTAGGGGGCAGGAAATTGCAGTAAAAATGCTTTCAAAAGGATCTGGACAAGGGCTCGAGGAGTTCAGAAATGAGACAATATTGATTGCAAAACTCCAGCACAGAAATCTCGTCAGACTATTGGGTTGTTGTGTCGAGCGAGATGAGAAAATATTAATATATGAATACATGCCCAATAAAAGTTTGGATTTCTATATTTTTGGTGTGTACATGCTTCATCATCTTGATGCTCTTTTATTTTTGTACATGTACATACTTGGTACTTCTAAAATTTTCTAGGTTTTTTAGCACTAATTTTGTTGTTTAAACAGATCCAACAAAGAAAAAGATGTTAGATTGGGATGCACGCAAACGCATTATTGAAGGAATTGCTCAAGGGCTTCTTTATCTTCATCAACATTCAAGACTACGAATCATACATAGAGATCTGAAACCTAGTAATATTCTCTTGGATGGTGAAATGAATCCAAAAATATCAGATTTTGGCTTGGCTCGAATAGTTGGAGGCAATGAAATACAAGCAAACACACATCGAATTGTCGGAACTTAGTAAGCATGCAATCTATTTCACAAATATTTGCAAAGGAAGTTGCAATGCCCTTACAACACTCTATTTGCAGCTCTCAGTCAAATTCACTTAGCAAGCTACTAATAAAGTCGTTTGCTAAATTTTGGAATGCAGTGGTTACATGTCTCCGGAATATGCTATGGAGGGTATTTACTCAATAAAGTCCGATGTCTTCAGCTTTGGAGTACTGTTATTAGAGATCGTGAGTGGCAAGAAGAATACTGGATTCAATAAGAACGAGTCACTCAATCTTCTTATATATGTGTGTTGCTTTTATACCCCCACATTTTCTTTATGCTTTACAGTAGTCTTTTAAATCTAAATACTTAGTTTTTAAGAAGAATTTACAATAATTTAAAATAACAGGCTTGGGAGTTGTGGAGAAATGATCGAAGTTTGGACCTGATAGATTCAGCAATAGGGTATCCTTCTTCCACTTCTATTATGTTGAGATTCATTAACATTGGCCTTCTTTGTGTCCAAGAAAACCCCGCTGATCGACCTACTATGCCAAACGTACTCTCATTGATTAGCAATGAACTTTCACCTCTACCTACACCAAAGCAACCTGCATTTGCAACCATCTTGAATTTGGACACAAATTCAACAATTGGCAGGAAAGGAAGCTGCTCATCAAACAATATCACTATTTCGACAATGGAACCTCGATGACTTTTTCATATATCAAAGTTAATATATATATATGTGTGTGGATATCGATATGCTTCATACTAGTAGTTACTGAGGCAGCGAAGGCCGAGTTGGGAACCCAGCTTAAGGCCTTGGATAAGCTTTGGGTCAAGCCTAAAGCCGACGGAGCTTGGTCGACTAGAATGGAAGCTGGGCTGAAAGATAAGTGTAAGGCCACGAATATGCTTCAACATTTTTCTTTCATACACTTTTGGCTTTTGTTTTGTGTTGGAATCTTTCTCAGCTGTGTAAGGAACAATATTTGTGATATTGGAATATCTTTTCTGTGTTCTTTTTTGCATTTTGTTGGGTACAAGTTAGGTTTTGTAAGTATAAACTACTTGTAATTTTTAATCTTCTATATTTGATCGATTTTCTAGGTTTAACTGCTCTGAAACGATTTTACTTTTAAAGAGTTCTTCAAAAGCTTTCTCACTCTTGTATACCAATAATACTATTATGAGAGGATTTATAACTTTTTGGACATAAATCTCCTACAAACTGTGAGAAGTACATACTTTCTTATTAATAAAGCATTCAAGAAGCACATGCTATTAAAAATATATATATGTATTTCTCATATGCGAATAGACACATGTCAGTTTTAGAGATTTCGTCCAACTTAATTTGTAAGAAATTTATTTCTTAAGTTTTTCGAGATAGATAGAGACGAAAGAGATATTTTAGGAGCTTAATGGTGAAGAAACCTTCAAAAGTTGACGTCCATTTACTAAAAATTTTACCATTAATTTTTTCCTTTTTTTTAACAAAACTTAGATGCAAAATTAGTATATAAATTTCCTACAAACTGAATTGTAGAAATTCTTCCAACCTGGTCTTTAAAAGTGTCATGTGTCCCTTATACATGTAAGAAACACATGCTTAAAAAAACGTATTTCTCACATGTTAAGAAATACATGACACTTTTAGAGACTGAATAAGAAAAATTTTCCTACAACTCAGTTTGTAAGAAAATTCTGTCCAAAAAGTAATATTTTTGAAATCAAAAGCAAAACAACTTTCTCAACCAAAACAATGAATTTCTTTTCTTTTCCTTCTTTCTTTTTTTTCCCAATCAGCATACTGCTATGAATTTATTTATCATCAAATGTTCCCTGTTGGGGGAAACTTTCTAATGAATAGAGTAACAAACACTTACAAGAAAAACAAATACTAGAGATTATCTATTACCTTTTGCTTTGGGGAAACAAACACTAGAGATTATCTAACCCCTTATGCTATTAGCCTCATAGAGACAACGAAGAATGAATATAACCTGTCACTTAGCAGCTAGCTCAAAATGATCTGCCCATCTGGATAATAGACTGCAGTCTGCAAGCAAGAATATTGCACTTAACATCGTTGTCAACTTCATCAATTTTCCTTTTTTCGTGTATCAAGATACGGATTCCAAAATTAAGCAGCTTTGAGCTTCCCCAGTTCATAGGGGGTCATATCATCGGAGTGCAGCATGCCATTTGGAGAAAGAAGGCGCCGGAGAGCAAGGAAAAACCGGGCCTGAAAAAAGATATGTTGTTGTAGATAAGTCTAAGTCGAAGATTTTTGCATGTAGGAGTTGTCAGGATGTTAGTTGGTCTTACCCATTGAAATCCCACAAGTGCAGCCCAACAACCTGTCAAACCATATCCTTTTACAAGCTGGTAACAAGAAGCAGACAGCAATGTTAAGACATAAAAGGAAAACCGAAGTGATTTTTTTTATAAAAAAAATGGGTCTTCAGTGAACCAAGAAATAGATCTCTACCAGCAGTAGAAGAGCACCCAAAGAAAAGCATCCACTCATTGATAAGCTAATAAATTTTAGTTCCCGTCCAGCCTGCATCATATAAAAGATAGAATGACGCTATATCCAAAGTTTCAGCAATGTCTTATGCAATTGAGTGCTCCACTGCACTAATTGGAATCATAAAAATTCGCAAAGTAGGTTAGAACTAAGCAGCATATGGTGATCGAATTTTGAGCTCTTTGCTTTTCTTTTCTCCTGGTTATCAGAATATAGCATATAACTTCTTTTCTAGGGCAATATTATATCCCGGGTATCTCCAATACAACTTAATTAAAAAGAGCACAAGGCTTCCAAAGGTACCAAGATTCTTGCAAACCTAAGGGGTATGACTGAAAATGAATGATTACAGTGAGCTAAAAAGCCTACACTCCCCCTTAGGTACACCATAGACGTGGTTCTTTCTGTTTAGTGTTGCAAATTCTTGGTCCAAACACAAGTATCAGGCATGCAACTGAAAGACTGAATGGAAGTCATCAAACATACCAGCAATGTGCCCTCAAGGCTATGAGTACAAGGTGTCACAGCTAATGCAAAAAAGAATAGAATCAACACTTTGTGCATCTGCATGGACACAACAATTAGGTAATATTACAATCTGTCAGTACCATAAAAAAAAAAAATTATTTCTACATGACTACATCTAAGAATATTTCACCTGATTATAGTCGTTTTCTCCAACTTTAGCTCTATTGTTGTAAACAATGTAAATACTTTCTCATGACTAAATAAATAAATCCATCTACCAGTGGGTGACAACAGAAATGTAATAATCCGTCCAAAGACAGTTACAGAGATACGAGGATCATCAAAACAGCATTTCTGGCAATTATTTTATTTTTTTTAAATAAGGGCACCCAAAATTACCTAAAATTTAAAAAATGGGACACAAGTACCATGGGTATAAGTGGCACAAATTTTGGTTATCTGACAACATTATCTACTGGCAATTGAGTTTATAAAGCAATTATCACATCCAATTTTTGCAGTATATATTTGGTGCAAAGCTTCAGAAATTATAAACTCACAACCAAGGAATATGAACGTCCATTGCTAATTGTAGCACAACATGATTATTATCATAAGAACATAATGTTGAAAAATGTAATAAATATACTTTTACAAGTTCAAAATTTGTGAACTAACCTCTTGTATGACATTAGGATCATGTGTAAAAATCTTGGGAAACAACCAAGGAACAAACGTTCCGATAGTTCCTATTGTTAATCCAAGTACAGCTCCAATAATCATCAGTGACTTTAGTAACATTCGAGCCTGTATGATATTATAAACCTTTTAGAATAATTTCAACAAAAAGAATTCCATATCAAGGCAGAATTTGCAATAGAATTTGTATTAAGTAGTAATGATATATATGTGGCATATCCATCAGAGCAAAGAAAAAGCAAACTCTTCATAATGATATATCTTGACCAAACACTTATTGGATGTTACATGGGTGTAGTGGTAAGTTATACAACCAAGTTATAAGGTACAATAGCGGAAGCATGAGCAAAGATGAACATCACTGACCTTCTCCAAACTTCGGTTAACTCCGTTTAATAACTCTGGCATGAATGATTGTGCAGTTTGAGAGAGAGGTTCACCCCATACCACACACATGCCATACATTTGAATCATGACCTAGAATGGTTTGTACATTGTAAATTTCCATTAGTTCATTACAGATAGGAAGCACAACAATGATGAAATAACTGTAACCACCATGTTAAGTAGAACAAACCTGATGAGCTGCAACCGTATTTGTGCCCATAGCTGTAGCAAAATATGTCATGAGAGAATAGAAAGCCACCTAAACATCAGAAACACACAGATGCATAAATTTATTCCCACATGAGAAGAAATAGCAATAGAGTCGAGTAAAATGTAACAAACCTTTGAGAACATTGTTACAAACACTGGAGCGGCAATTGCAAATATCTGCAGAAATTCACTGGGTGATGGAATAGAGATGGCAAACGCGCTAAATCCTTTCTTGTCCAGAGCTTCAATCATCATATAAGCTGCAATAAGCTGGAATATATTACATTGGTTAGTTTATAAAGCCAGCCATATATACTACTTGTTGAAATGTCCATTCAACATACTTGTGATGCCATTGTTGACCATGCTGCGCCAGTTATACCAAAACGTAACATATTGCACAGGATTACGTGACCCAAGCCATTAACAGCACTGGCTACCACCAAAGCCTTCAGAGGTCCCACGGAATCTTTCATGCCAAGACTGGGAATCAGAAGAAAAAAATATCAAACCACAATATGTAAAAGTAAGAATTGTTCACATTGGAGGCTTTAATTGCATACAACTATTATATGTGGGGTAAATATTCTGGCACCAAATTGGGGGTTGAGAGGGACAGTATTTCTCTTGTAAGCATTATATGCATCTTATTATTACTCTTTCTTTCACCCCACAGGAGCTTCTTACTTTCCAGGATAGGATACTAACAGTTAAAGTTACTGCTAGAGAGAACACATCAACTCTTCTTACTCTTTTCCACTCTCTCTCTCTCTCTCTTCCTTTTTAATTTCCCTATCTTCGTAATCCTTCAAATCAAGCCTAAGGACCATCACTCATTTGGTTGTTAAAATTATTCAACAACTCACAGAAAGGAGAATTAATTAAGCAGACCCAAAAACATAAAAACACGGATGAAATCTGCCCATGTAGGCCATGTGAGGAGAATTTTCAGTGTAAAGAAAAACACGCAGCACTAAGTAGCTATTTTATATGTAACAAGATTGATATGGTAATACATAGAAGCTCAAATATGTGCAATAATAACTCAGAAATTATTATAAAACAATCACACTAGACACTGCCAACATATAAGAAGATCATGCATCAGAAAAGAAATATATATTATATAATATTTGCACCTTGCACTTTGAGCAACCAACCCAAAAAGAATTGCAGGCCACGCCAAGCCTCGAATCTACCAACAAAAAAGATAATATTTTGTTAAAAAGTCCTCAGAAGGCAGTAAGCAGAGACTATACTAAGTTACTAACAATCAATGGTAGAAGTCATGGAAAAATGCCAGACGTAAGAATATTTTAAAAGAAGCATGTACTCAAGCAGATAATAGACTTGTTCAGAACAATAGGAATTGCAAGTATAGAATTTTCTCAATATATAGTTGTTTTCAAGAACAAAAAACTTAAGTTTAGAGACGGAAATCAATTTTGGTGTCAACTTCTTTTCAATATTGATAGTGGGACAAAAAACAATAAGCAGCAACTTAGAGCCAATATGTGGATGTCAACCTTCCATAAAATAAAGATCGATAGTGGGAAGGAATACAATCGATTTTATATGGCAAAGGAATAATTGAGTTTTATATTAGAAAAAGAATAGATAAAAAAATTTATGGAAAAGGGAATTAACCTGAACATATTTGCTTGCTGCAGGCACAATATGCGCATTCTTTGGCCCAACAAAAGCTGACAAAATAAAAAAGGAAACAATATCAGCAAATTCTTCAGTCATTTGATGGCCTCTGCTATATATTTGCTCTATTGCCTGTTCTTATTGAAAATATAAAGTGGTGAAAATGAGTATATGACCAACTGCACCACGTCTGTCCAGTTATTCAAAGTAACTAAAAGGTGTACCAATCTTGATTACCAGTTAGTGCCCATGCACCCAAGAACTGTGTAAACAGAAGCATCAAAGTCCCACAAGTCAGCCCAACAAAGAGCAAGATCGATATTTGATGCTGCACTTGATTTTTATCCTGCATCAATACTATCTAGTAAAAAAAGTGCATCATAGAACGTAAAATATCAAAAAGGAACTGATTTCATCATAAATACGCCTTCATGCTTTAACCACCAGAGAGTATGCAACTAAAAGAGAGTGTTATTTCATCTATACACACACACACACGTGATGTTGTGAAAAACATAATGGAGCCATTCAAAATCCAGAGGCAACCCGGATCTCGACTCAATGGCCTTATGTCTAAGAAGGATCAGATGAGCACGGAACATATATTAGAAATTCCAGACATGACAATGCCAATTAAGGCGTTTTTCCTTAAATGCACATCAAGAGTGTATATTATGTGTCAGTGTACGAATTTCATTTAACAAGGCATTACAAACTTGTTTAAAACACCAATGACTTTGTAAATTCACCAGAATTCTTGGATCAATAATTCAATATTATGCTGCAAAAACAATAAAATACCTTTTAACGGCTCAGAGAACTAACCCGTTTAGCAAGCGCAGTGGCAACCATATTTGAAGTAGCAATTGAAAGGAACATGAACAAAAGATTCATATTATCGCAAAAGACCGTTCCAGGACCTGCCCACCAATTCAAAAACGCCATCAAATTGATCTTCCTCCCCCACTCAAAAAACAAATAAATAACATCCTCCATTCAGCCACTAAGAAAAACAATAGGATAGAAACGAAATACTCCAATAAACCAATATAAATCTCAACTGAACTAAGCCAATTATATATATATTGCTGTGCTAAACACCAAGCAACAAAAAGTCAACTTCAATTGGCTTCTTTCCCTAAATTTTCCCAGAAACCAAACAGAAAATTAAGAACTTCTTTATAAACTTTCAAATTGAAAAACCTACCTAAAGCAGCAAGCTCGGTTGAGCTTCCCCGACCGATCACAGCCGTGGAGATGAGACTCATCAAGGGTGCACAGATCCAGAGCCCCGTGGCGGGCCCCGAGAACATCATAATCTCCTTCATCTTACTCCATATGCTCTGAGTCTCCAATTCCTCCCTCTTCGATGCCACGACACTGCCATTTCCATTGCCATTGCCATTGCTATTGCCATCACTCTCGCTGGCAGCTTCGAGCTCGACATCTTCGAGGAGTTCATTGCTCTGGCCACCAACGCAGGCGGTTACCAACCTACTGCGACGAATCTTCGCCGGAGAGATGCGAATGCCCGGCGGAGCGATGGGGTTGCTGAGGCGGCGAGATGGGAGTTGGGTGTTGAAGGAGATTGAAGGGCGAGAGAGCCGTCGCTGAAGATAGGGGTTTCGGATGAGAGTGTGGGAAGGGCGAGCTAGGGTTTTGAGCTGCATTTTGTAGCTCGTAATTGAGGTGGAGAACAGTACTGCGCTCTGTGAGAGAGCGAGAGAGGAAGTTGAGGCCGTTGAAGGGAAAGAGAGTTGGACATGGGCGGGTTTATAAGTTCATTTGATTCTTAATTGAATTTTTGGAAGAGCCGAAGCCGACTTAAATATTTGGCGGCTTGGTTTTGTTTGGCTCCCCTCCGTAAAGGGGCAAGTGATATCGCTCGTAACGGTCCAAAATGGATACACGGAGGATTCGGGTACATAATAATTAGCTGTTTACATGAAATTTATCTGTCCAAATAAATTTGAGTTACTCAATCACTAATTTAGATAGGTAGATTTCATATAAACTCGTCAAATTAACTACCCATGAATCTTTTTTCATGAAAATTATAATTTTTTACCATTTTTTGCTCAAATTATAAGAGATTTTGATCCATTAGTTATCGGGATTGGATTGCTTCATTCAATTGCATATGCTTACTTTATCATTTGTAAATTATAAGGGATTAAAATTAAGCAAGTGTTTTACTACCCTTATGAATTTCTATATTTCCTGAGTAATTAATGAATTTCTATATTTGAGGGATAAGAATGATCTATTATTATCACATCATTTAATTTTAGTGCTGATATGGTAAATGGACCAAACTTCACCGGGTAGATTGCGACGGCTCGCGGCTAGGCTTGCTCGGCCCATATACAAGTCCAACTACCTTCTCTTTCGCTTTCCCAGCCCCATCTAACTGCCAAAGGACATGGGGCTCCGATCTTATGCCCACGTGCCCAGCTGCAATTCCAAGTGGACTCCTCGGAGACAGTAGGATCTACAAGTGGTCAAGCTCAGCTCAGGAGGATTTCATGCAATGACAATTTTATCACATCCACGCTGTCACTTTCCATTGGCTCGTTGCTATAATCTAACCAAAAACTGTAACTAAATTTCAAACCTAGCTTATCAACCACTTTCCATTTCTTTAACCTTCCAAAATAGGATTTAATCTCCTACAATTTTTAAATTATAAAATTTTGGTTTTTTTAGGCATCGAAATGTTTAAAAAATAATACATGTTAATGTTATCGAGACAACTAAAGAGAATTGCTCTCTAAAAAAAAAACTTTTTCTTCACTTTTGCGGAGACATTTCTTCTTCAAATTAACCAAAAGATGGTTTTTTTCAAAAAACGTATTTACAACATAGATAGCAATAACCTAATAAAAATATTCTCAATTTTCAACGTAATATGCCACATATTAAACATTTTCCAAGCGTTTTAGTATCTAGAAACAGCTTAAATTTTTTAATTTGAAAAATTGTAGAAAATCTTAATCACTCAAAATAACCCACAAAATAGAATGAAAAGAATATACTTTCTTTTTTTTTTCTTTTTTTTTTTACCAATACAACGGATCATGGGGAGGTAGAGAAAATAACACGAGTAATTATAAAAAAATCTTATAATTATTTTATAATATTAATGTGGTCGTCTCAATCAATTTTTAGATCATTTTTTGTTAAAAAATCAAAGATTGGTTGGAAGTCTTAGGATTACTATGTCAACATTATGAAATAAAAATTGTAAAATAATGTCATTCTTCGCACAAATTTATTATTTGTTGACATGATGTGTTTTAACTAACTTCAAGTTAATTAAAAAAAAAAAACTTTAAATACGCCACCGATATAAAATAAATATTTTTTGACATGTTCACATAAGAGAGAAATAAGAAATTTGAACTAGTGACCTCCGCTTCATAAAACTTGTTCCACATTCAACTGAGCTATCTCCCGGAACAAAATGAACATGAAATTAACTCAAAATGTTAGTACAAAAAACATAGAATTTGCTATCTGCATGTCGTGGCTGACCAAATACTGAGCCACCTCCCATAAAGTCATGGTTGACTCTGAATTGTACCAAAACAATTGGGAGCTTTAAAATGTAACCAACTTTCTCTGTTTCACACTTTCAGTTTCAGCAATGTTAATTATTACAAATAAAAATAAATGAATAATAATAATAATAAAATGTAAAGATCACATCAAGCCATCCTAGGATTAGGCTTGCTTTAAGAATGGATTAAGGTCGGACAAGGCAAAAAAACAGGTTAGTTAGGCTTCCTATGATGTCACATGGACGTGGCAAATATAATGTGCCGTACATAATTTGTGATTTAATACAATATTAGAATAAAAATTTTGAATTTGATAGAGAAATGTTTGAGAGTGCACGGATGAAAATTTTTTATTATATAAAAAATTTAAGGGTTAAATATCTTATTATTTCATGTGGTTTAATAACTTTATTTTTTGCCTCCTAGGGTTTAGTTTTTTTCACAAAAAGTACTTCAAGTTTACATAAAGACGAAGATAATACCTCCATCAAATTTTTGTCCAAAAATTGACAAAAATCTACATCAGCACCCCTAAAAGATTGATGAGGCCAAAAAGCAAAAAAAAATTAAAATTGTTAAATACCTTATTCCCCCCTTAGGGTTTAAATTCTTTATTTTTTTTCTTTTTAGGGTTTGGTTTTTATTACATGAGATATATGTGGTTTTCATAAAGACTGAAACGGTACCTCCGTCTATTTACCGTTAGAAGACTTAATAGAAATCACCAATTTGGTTCGGTGAGTTCGTTGGATTGTGGGTTTGTTTGATTAAAATTGAACACCTTGAATTAAAACAAACCATTCGAAACAATCAAAATCATCAAGTATTCAAGTTGCCCCAAAGCCAATATTTGATATAGGGAGAAGAACATTCAACGCCAAAGCCATTAACCGCCAAACCCTAGGCTCCATCGACAAAGGTCCATCTCTAGGCGAAATGGTCTCCAGCCACAAACCCCATGCTCGGGCGACGAAGCTTCCTCCCCAGAGTTTCAAAATCTCACCCAATAAAGGTACTTACGTAAATTACATATTCGCATCTACCCACCATCCTTCCATGGCCAAATCACCGAACCAATCCATTTTTCTTTTACTGCCAAATCACCAAATCAACCCATAATCTCCAACGAACTCAAACCCACTATTCTTCCACAATCAGACAAACCCAAAATCCAACGAACTCACTGAACCAAATTGGTGATTTTCATTAAGTCTTCTAACGGCAGATGGATGGAAGTACTATTTCAGTTTTTATGAAAATTACAAATACCTTCCGTGATAAAAATCAAACCTTAAGGGACTAAGGGAAAATAAAGTATTTAACCTAAATAAAAAATAAAAATAAGATGATGCCTATTGACTATACTGTTACTTATTACTGTACAAAAAGCAGATAGCCAGCTTCTCCGTTTTTTACGATGTCCATTATTTCTGTCTGCTGACCGACCAAAAATAAACCTGCACTTTTAGAAGTTTCTGTGCATTGTTAGACTTTCACCATTGTTTTACACGTTGAGAGTGATGTCCATTTTAGTGGATTCTCTAAAAGGTGAGGGGGAAGGCTGCCCCAGCAACCTTTTTTATTTAATAATTCAAATAAATATTTTAAGCGAAATTTCACTTAATTTTCTTAAATTGTTGCCTTTTTTAAAACTATTCTCGTAAACTTTTTTTTTTTTTTTTTTAAAAAAAAACGCTCAATTTAGTAATTCATATTTCAAAATTTTCCAATTAAATCCTCCCGTTAAGATTTTGCGTTAAATCATTGTCAAATTTTCTGAATGCCCCTAATTTTATTTTATTTTTTAAAAATCAAGGTTGAGTTTTTTTGTAAATTTCATTAAATCCTATCTAATATCTAAATCCTTCCACTTTTTTTTTTTTTTTTTCCCCCTAAAAAGTATAGGGGTATTTTAGAAATTTTGAGATAAGATTTTCCATCAAATCTTATGGGATTATACATTGCGAATACGACCAAAGTTCAAGAGGTTAAGTGAAATTTTCTTTAAGTATTTTATAATATATTGAGCCATCAGCCATACCACGTGTCAAATAACTTGTTGTAATGTTGATTCAATATATATATGATAGTTGTTTACAAAAAAAATATATATATATATATGATAGGGACTATTTTGGACTCCACTGATCAATTTGATACTTTTGATATTGATGGACCAGTTTGGTATAACTATAACCGTATGAAATAAATACAGGGAAGGAATTAAGTTATTTTTATTTAGTGGAGTCAAAATATAAATGAGAGAAAACAATAATTAATTTGAATAATTTTTATGCATAAAAACAATTAATAAAAATTTGGGTAAAGTCCATGTTCCTCCCTCAAACTACCACTCAATTGATAATGTCTCTCTCAAACTACCAAAACATTGTCAATGTCCCCCCTACGGCTAGCAAAAAGATTAAAATGCCCCTATATATTTCTCAATAAGACAAAAATACCCCTATAAACTAAAAAAAAAAAAAAATAGAAAAACGAAAAACTTTAATTTAAAAAGAACGATTTAAAACAAAAATTATTTTTTAAACGATTTTTTTTAAATGATTTTTTTAACTAAAATTTTTATTTAAAAGAATTTTTTTTCTTTTTTTTTAGAAAAATAATTTTTTTTTATTTTCTTACACGGAAATTGTTATTTATATAAAAAAAAAAAAAATCAATTTTTATTTTTAAAAAAAAAATTGAAATTTTTTCATTTTTTTCTTATACAAAGGATTTGTTTTTTTAATTTTTAAATTTTTTTTTTAGTTTTAAGTTTTTTTCTAGAAGTTTTAGTTTTTTTTTTTTTTTTACTGAGGGTAGTTTCATCATTGGGGGAACATTGACAATGTTTTGGTAGTTTGAGGGGGACATTGTCAAAATTGAAAGTTTGGGGAAGACATTGTCAATTTGGTGATAGTTTGAGGGGGGTTTGTGAATTTTTTAAGGGAAAATCTACAAACCCCCATCAAACTATTACCCCAATGACAATCGATCACCCAAACTATCAAAACAATGACAATGTACCTCCAATTTTAATAAATTGACGAAATTAACCTTACTAAAAAAAAAAAACAAAATACTAAGAATTTTTTTTTTCAAATTTGTAAGGGTATTTTTGTCTTATTGAAAATTCTATAGGGGTATTTTTGTAATTTTGCTAACATTGAGAAGTACATTGTCATTGTTTTAGTAGTTTATGGGGTAAATTATCGCAGTTAATAATTTGGGGGGTAAATTATCATTAAAGTAGTAGTTTGAAAGGATTAAGTGGATTTTATCTTATGTCAAAAAAAAAAAAAAGTGGATTTTATCTAAAATTTTAAGATAAATTTGAAAATCAATGTAAACATGTATTAGAATTTCCAATTTAATGGACCTTGTTGTAGATGAGATGGGCCCATGTAAAGAGGATCCCCACTGTCTCCATTGAGGATCTGTCATACAATTCACACGTCTAAAAGTAATCAACTTTTTTTCCAACCAACAATTTTTCACATTTTCCATTATCTGTTGGACTCGAAAACGCATCAATTAAAAGCATGTTATCTTCTAAGAATTAATCTATAAAATTGTCATATGTTCTGTTAATATCATGATGTTATCGTCGTCATGCCAAACAAATGGAGGAAGAAGCATGTGAGAGAGACAAAGGGTCACAAAGGCTCACCGGAGGTATCGACAAAATCACCTATAATACTTAAATCAATAGAGAAAGAAATAGAAAATTTGATGGAGTGAAAGTACGAATTATGAGTTGTTACATTATGCAGTGGTTTGGGTGTTTCCCCAATCCTAAGGTTAAGACAGGTTATGAGCTTAGGCCGTGGACCTTTCGTTAGCCCGTCACAACCAAGCCGACGTGAGTGATTATGAGGAGCCCCTACTCCCTAGCTTAGTTGCAGATGGTCCCAAGGTTGTTGAGCTTGGAGGAGCCTCATGATCATGAGCCCTCGGTATCGGGGTACACTATGTCTGTTGCATACATCAGAGATACATATTTTTTTAGTAGTATTTAAATAATTGAGTGAAATTTTTTATTTTTTTAAAAAAAAAAATACTTTTCACACGTTAGTAAAAAAAATGTGTTTCTCACGTAATAAAGAACACAACAATTTTATAGATTATGTTAAAGGAAATCTTTAAAAATATATATATATATTTTTATTTGAGTTTTTTTTTATAGTTTTATTTTGGTTAATTACTTTTTCTTTTTCTTTTTGTGTGTAGTTTATTAAACTTTATTTCCCGTTGGTCGTTGTAATTCCAATCGGCCAAATGGCAAGAATGCAAGTCAACTTCAATCTGCATCGTAGCAGTAAAGCCACACGTTGACGTATTCATAAGGGAAATGCAATTTCGGGAGTAAATGTTTCGAGTACGGATGTCGCCGATGTGGTCCAATCATAATCACTTTCTAAACATCTTTATAAATGTAATGTAAGGGAATTTACATGTTAATGTGAGACTAACTTTTTTTGGGTATCATAATTTTCTCCGTTCAAATCTTTGACGAAGATTGTTCCTAGGCAATGCACTAACACTATGTGTCCCGATTCAAGAAAAAAAAAAAAAAAAGTTAATCACATTTGTGCTATTTCCTTAAAATGACTGGTCAAATTCTCGTTCAAATCAACTGTTACTAAGTCACTCTGACATCATTTATCACAATCTAAGAGAAAACGTTAGCCACATGTGCGTTGTTACTTTAAAATAATTAATCAAATTCTCGTTCCTCTTGCACCATTTATCACGATTCAATAGAAAGCGTTAGGCAATTCAATTATCTTTATAATTCACACTCACAATATAGACAGCAATTCACCAATCCAATTAAACTTTCTTCCATTTCACACTGTAACACCTTATTATGATTTTTATATCTCTCTCTTTTAAATTACCTTGGGTTGAATCGCATTTAAAAGGTTAATTCTATTAATCTATGGAGTATATTTTATGTTTACTATTATTAATCTATTATCACTTGCACTATTTTAATTAACTTTGCACCTCTTTCTCTTAAAAATGAAATGGGTATTTTTTTGGGTGGGGTTAGTGAAAGTCTTAACACAAATTAAAGGAAGAAAAAACAAAAGATTTGAATAGATTTGACTACCCCACATGTAAACTTCACCCACAAAAGACTACAAAAAAGAGGTTGATACTTGACTTAAAAGTTGGTAAACTCTACACATAGGCATGGCAGTAAATCAATCAATCAAGACCAACTTTGTAGATCTAAAAAAATTGGTAAACTCTATACTTAGGCATGGCAGTAAATCAATCAATCAAAACCAACTTTGTGGATCTAAAAAAATTATAAAAAAAAAATTGTAGAAAAAAAATAAATCTATATGTTCACACAAGAAAATGGAGTGAAAGATTCGAACGAGTGACCTTCATTTTATAAGACGTAATCTGTAACCGATTGAGTCAAATATATATATATATATATTTTTAAGCATATTATCACTAGGCACAAAAGAAAAAGAGAGTATTATTAAGGGTAATGATTCAATGGTCACAAAGAAGTTCTCAAGTGGTTAGGACATGTAATACGGCGTGAGTTCGAATCTTCATAATAGAGAATCCTCACATATGTTTAATTAGTATTCGCTTTGGATTACCATTGATGCCCTAATGGGGCTGAGTTAAACTATGGCTCAGTTAGACTTGAGAGAACGCCAGTGGTTCCTACTGTTTAAGCCCTTCCTGTGCGGCTCCCAACAGGTAGGTGCTACTATGGTCACATCTAGGTAGATAGCCACAATTGATCTCCTTAGCTTACCTTTTCACTCAAAAAAAAAAAAAAAATCGAGCAAGAAATGTCCTTGAAACAAATTCTTCAACCTAGTCTATTAAATTGACATATTATTAGAGTACATGATTCTTATATGTATTTAAAAAAATTTTAAAAAAAAAAAAATTTACACATACTAAGGATACGTATCAATTTAAAGGACTAAACTTATTTTGTTTGTTAATGCAATTTAGAAAGCATTTTTTTAAAAAAAAATTAATTTGAAAAGAATACTATGATGTAACATAAAAAATTAAAATAATATTTTAAAACATTTATTATTATTTTTATTTTATTTTTTAAAAAAAAAAATATCAAACCAAACTTTAGAATCCAACCAACATTAAAAAAAAGAAAAAAAAGTCAAAAAATCCCATTTCTTGTCGACATAAACAATCAAAAATATCACGTGAAAGATACGTTCAAAATTTCAGACGAAGAAGTCCCCACACTTGCCAGCTACTATCTCTCCCATTTCACATGACATGCCCCTTCAAAACCAACAATCCTTACAAAACCAGAAGAAAAATAAAAGAGGAAGCTTCAAAAAAACCCCTGCGTATTTTTATCTTTATTGAAATATCTTCTTTAAACTTCCAAAATTCTTAATTTATTTCTTTGAATTTTCAATTACTCTCAATTTAGACATTTTTATCAGATTTTAATCATTAAATAACGTTTATATCCTTGACTTTTGCATAAAATTCTAACTTTCAAAACATTTTTTTTTATTTAAAAAAAAATAAAAATCAGTGATATTTTAGTTTTTTTTTAATTTTTAACTACTAAAATTGATGAAGGGATCCAAATTGAGAGCAATTAAAAATTCAAGAGGATAAATTAAAAGTTTTTTAAGTTTAAAAAAATATTTTTTTTTTAAAAAAAAAGACAGTTTAAAGGAGCTTTCTTAAATTTTCCAAAAGAAAAACCAAAAAACGAGCGCCAATCCCCCCGTGACGTCTCATTCTAAATTCCTCTTCACGGAAAATCAAATCATTATCAACATCGTGGACACTATCATCCATTAATTTTTGGGTGAGATGAATATTATCTTGGGAAATTCATATATTATATTATATATATATATATATTTGAGAAATGCTGTATTCTTTTATTCATCTAATAATAATAAAAAAAAGAAGCTGTATTCTTTCTGCAGAATCGTACTTCAACGACTTTTGCGCTTTAGCATTCTCTATTTTCATACGCCATAATAGGACCCAGCTGAAGAGCCTACAAAAAGCCGGCTACCAGAACGCACGGAGTGTGTGCGTGTGTTTCGTAGTTTCACTGAATCGGGTTTGAGAAGAGCAATGGGGAGTTTGGGTGCGATTCTGAAAAATCCAGATGACTTTTACCCATTGTTGAAGCTGAAGATGGCGGCGAGGCATGCCGAGAAGCAGATCCCTCCGGAGCCGCACTGGGCCTTCTGCTACACCATGCTCCACAAGGTCTCTCGCAGCTTTGCCATGGTTATTCAGCAGCTCGGTTCTGAGCTTCGCAACGCTGTAAGTCGCACTGTTCAAGACTCTTGCGCTTTTTTGTTTGTTTGACCCATGTATGTATGTATTTTTTTAAAAAAAAAATTAAAATTTTTTTGCTTTTGAGGATTTTGATTGAATCTGGTTTTGGTTTTTCTGGGTGTTGTTGTTGGTGTTTGAGTGTGTGCGCGGGAATGCGATTTGGGTGATTATGATGGTTTTAATTTTAATGTGTCGTGTTATTGGTCCGGAAATTGTTGGGTTAGTGGGATTTTGAATGATCCGAGTGTGTGATTATTCTGGGATTTGTGATTGATATTTGGATTTATTTGAGTGGGGGCTATAGATTAATTTGTTTTAGTGGGTTCCTCTTCCTGATGTGGCACACATTGGATGGTGTTAATCTCATGGATTTGGAGGGCTGAGAAACCAAGAAAGTTTCATTTACATGGCTAATTATCAAGGGAAAGGAATTTTGATGGTATTTCTCACAAGTTTTTTTCGGTGGGTTTATTTTGACAATCTTGGAGGGTTGTTGATGGTGTTAAGCTTTCATATCATGTCTCGCTTTGAAAGTCATGGTGTATTCTATCATTTTTGTTTTTTTTCGAAGAAAGTAATAGTCAAGAGGTCTACTTTGAACCATCACAGGCTGAGTTCTGTTGGATGACAACAAATTATTGGAGTAACAGTGAAAAAACTGAAAACATTTTCATGAACTGCTCTTCTGACCCTTGCTTTACTTTTACTGATTTTATATACACAACAAATCTGCGCTGGAGCATATGGTATCATATTAAGGAGTCTTAGAATTCACGCAATAGCATCTAGAATGTTGCTACCAGAGTGTTTTCCCTATGATTGGAGGAGAAAGTGCAGCATCAGCAGGTCCTATATGTGGCTTTAGAAACAAGAACGAGTGGGTGGGAAGATGTAGAGTATTAGCCGGATGAAAAGCTTCCATATTCCTTCTTTTTGGCCTTCTGACCAGACTGTGATGTAAACAACTGATATTATTCAGTCTATGGAACACAAAAGATCAGCTGAATGTAATTGTATTCTTTGAAGGCCATGAACTGCTAAAGAATTCCATGCTTGATATGTTTTTGGTCATTTTTATGATATCATGAATGCCGTAAACTCTGCAAGTGGGCCATTGATTCAATTATTTATTTATTTTCTGTAAATGCTGTTGCTGCTGTTATTATCTGATTGAAAAGACACAGACTACTGTGTTCCATCTTCTTGTTAGATTTACTTTTTTCTAAGTTTCCTGCCATATTATAGCGTATTTAATTTCTCAGCAGTACCTTTCATGGTTTTGCAGATATGCATATTTTATTTGGTTCTTCGAGCCCTGGACACTGTTGGTATGTTCCTATTATCTATAACCTTAAATTTTCTATGCGGTTTTCTGGATTTATTTTTTGTCTGAGAGACTGAAATTGAGGTCTATATATCAGATCAGTAGCATCGCATTTTGTGTAAAATGCAAGCTTGATGTGCCCCTTAATTAGACTCTTGAATATGGCCAGGTTTCATTTGCATATAGGGAGTTCTAGTTATATTTTGATCAGTAATATTAGGTTTTGAATGAAGATTATCAGCTTTTGTTTGGGCTGACAGTGGAGTACTTGATGGCTACACTTTAGACCCTTGCTTTTCTGGTTGCAATACATTAGCCTCTGTCAAGGATTTATTGAAAAATACAAGTTATTCTTAACAAGTTGAAACCCTGTGGGGTTTCATTTCTTGGAATCAA
Source organism: Carpinus fangiana (assembly GCA_006937295.1). NCBI lineage: Eukaryota > Viridiplantae > Streptophyta > Magnoliopsida > Fagales > Betulaceae > Carpinus > Carpinus fangiana. Next base: position 8,320,126 of record CM017322.1, read on the forward strand.
TAGTCTAGTCTCTGTTGGAATTTATTCTAAATGTAGTGAATTTTTAAATCAGATTTATACATGATTTACTTGATCAGGTTCTTACTTATAATCTTAAGGCTAATTAATGTTCTGTAGCTAATCATTCTGGCAAACTGATATGATTCCTATAAATGATGAAATATTTTCATAATATTCTCCTTTAGGTTGTTGCATAACAAAGCAATTAAAAAACTGCTGGTTTTGAATTGGTGTTAGTTCCAGTTCTTATGGATTACTGGTTTCCTGCAGCACTCTGCTTGTGGTTCAGTGGCTTTTTTTTTTTCACTCTTCCAACCCTTAATAGTATGTAATTTATCAAAATAATAGTATGTATAATTATTGATCTCCCCCAACTGATCAACTTTATCTTGATGGTTGCTTTACAGAGGATGATACAGGCATACCTACAGATGTTAAAGTACCAATCCTGAAAGCTTTTCATCGTCACATATATGATTGCGAGTGGCATTTTTCATGTGAGTGTTCTAAATTTTGTCACCAGGTTTTCTTACTTCCAATTTTCCTAGATTCTATAGACTGAAGAACCTTTCGTCTATTTCATTCTTCCATAAAAGTCAGATTTGATAGATCTTTTTTACTATATATACAATTGCATTTCAAGCAGAGCCATTTAACCAATTTTCTATTGTTTGTTATTAAAGTTCTTTAATTATTTTTCTAGTTCTATATTTATCCAAATTATGGTTTTGTGTGCGTACCATATCCACCCTCAATTTAATGCCTTAGGTTTCTAAACCAAGGATTTAAGCTTTCTTATAACAATCATGTTATCTCTTACAAGATAAAGTTTCATAACTTTTTTATCAGGTAAAAAGTCCATAGAAATAATTTTTGAGGCATGATTCTATGATACTTATCTATTAACATGTAAAAGAAAATTGAATCTTAGTCTATTTGTTGATTTTTGTTCTTTTCTTCTATATATAGGTGGTACAAAGGACTACAAAGTTCTTATGGACCAATTTCATCATGTATCGACTGCTTTTCTGGAGCTTGAACAGAGGTTACTTCTTCCTCTATAAATAACTGAAATGATTTTAGGTGGTATAGAATATTGTTTTCGCTTTTAATAAGTCTTGTTATAGCTTTTCTAACCATGATCTGATCAGAATGTGTATCCTTGGTCCCCTTTTACCACATCTCTACCTATAGTTATATTGTTGCTGATAACTGATGTCAGGATAAGGGCTGTCTCTTAATTCTTTTAGTTGTTAGTTTATACAATGGAACACGTAATCTCTAAATTAACCTTTTGTTAACTGTATAATTGAATGTTCCCCAAGTAGTTAATGCACCATGCTGCAAGTATAGGTGTCAACTGGATCATTGTCTAGATTGAATCTTTTTTTCTCTTTTTTTTTTTTTTTTTATTTCTTTCCTTTTTAATCTAAGTTTGCTGATCGTGGGATACATAATGCATTAGTTAGTATGACTGGTTCAATGTGCTGATAAATTAAACTATCATCTGCTTCTCCTAAATGTTGTTAATCTTTTAAAATTTGAATAATAGTTGAGATGCTTAAAGTGTGTGGTTGTTTGAGATACTCAAAAATCTAAAGTAGTCAATGGAGTCCCAGAAAAGTCATAGGCCATGTTGTATGATTGTATACCCATTTTAAGTCTATGTTTAATGAATAAATGGTCCTCTGGGCTTCATAAATCATGCACAATTGAGACAGGATCTATAGGATAGCTATACAATTTAACAGTTTGTGACATCTTTGCTTATCTCACTTGTAAATATGTTAAATGAATTTTTGCTTTACCTTCTTTTCATAAATTATTCACAATACTCTGTCAATTATGCAGTTATCAGGAGGCAATTGAGGAAATTACCAAAAGAATGGGTGCAGGAATGGCAAAATTTATATGCAAGGAGGTTTGTGATGCATGCTAATACTGGAGAGGGATTCAGATTGCTTGAGATATTCATATTTGTTTCCTTAAGTTTATGTCAATTTCATAAGTGATGCTTGACTGGTGGAAATAAAGAGATTAAATAAAAATTTATGCTATTATTATGACCTCCCTAAAAGGTGCTACTTAGCTCAATTCAACAAAGCTTACATCAGAATTTCATTGTATGTGTTGGACTTCCCCAACCAAAAACAAAATGATAATAATAACAAAAGCAAATTGCACCTCTTTCTCGGAGAGTCACACAATCCCCTCTGTCAATTAAATAGGCTATAAGTTACTAAGAAGAGCTGATCTTAATATTTTACCAATATATTTATCAAAAATGTTTTACCAACATAAAAACCTGATGATTCCTTCAATAATTCTTGACCAGGGAAATTGTTTAAATTTCTTTTTTTATTGATGGTGAAGATGTAACTCTGTAGTTGGTTACTGCTTAGTTATCTGGCTACTGTTTTAACTGATTACTAGCATCTAATTTGTCATGCTACTTTAAAAAATTTAACAGAAATTAATGATTAGTCTTAACAACAATGAATTTATGTAGTCGTCCATGTAGCTTGGGCCTGAATGTCAACTATGTGGTGAGCTATATCTGCATCTTAGGAAAATCATGTTCGAGTAATTGGGGCAAGTTTGCATCATTAAATTGTTCCACTTTGTAACCGAACTGCACTCTGTGAGCTTCAGAGATGAATCTATGTCATAGGTCATGCACAAAGTGCAGCAAGATAATATGTATTTTATGTGATGCCTATATGTTTTTCCTCTTCCTGCAGGTAGAGACAACTGATGACTATGATGAATATTGCCACTATGTAGCAGGACTTGTTGGACTAGGTTTGTCCAAGCTTTTCCATGCCTCTGGGTCAGAAGATTTGGCTTCAGATCATCTCTCAAATTCAATGGGTTTATTTCTTCAGGTAATGCTTTGATATGAAGCAACCAATGCAATGTCACTCCAGTTTCTTTTGCTTGGAAGTTTGTTCAATACTAAACACTCTACAACCACAGAAAACAAACATAATACGAGATTATTTGGAGGATATTAATGAGATACCAAAGTCTCGCATGTTCTGGCCTCGTGAGATCTGGAGTAAATATGTTAACAAACTTGAGGTGCGCATCTTTTCCTTGTTTACTCAATTCTCTACCATCTTTTCCATATTTACTCTCTTTCTCTTTTTCTGAATTGATAATTTTTCAATCTTTGCAATCCAGGACTTGAAATATGAGGAAAACTCTGAGAAGGCAGTGCAATGTTTGAATGACATGGTCACTAATGCTTTGATGCATGCAGAAGATTGCTTGAAATACATGTCTGCTTTACGAGATCCTGCAATTTTTCGATTTTGTGCTATCCCCCAGGTATGGTATCTTCTCTCGAACTGTGAGGCTATTTTTAATTACTATTTTTTTTTTTTTTTTTTTAAAAAAAAAAAGCAATAATCAATTAACTCTGAGCTGTTATTGTCTCGTGTCTGATAATTTGACATATAGGCACAAAGGTAGGTATTTATCTGTGCGCACATAAATTTCAAATAATAGATATGTATGTATTATAAATTTATTCTCTGATCTGCACATGTTACAAAATCCTAAATAGTTCCTGATTTTATGGTGTAGTTTTAGACTTGTTATGATGTTTTAAGACAGTATAATTATGATATGTTTCTGTTTAGCATCTTATTTGCCATGTGTTACTTTTAATAGATCATGGCAATTGGAACACTGGCATTATGCTACAACAATATTGAAGTCTTCAGAGGTGTAGTGAAAATGAGGCGTGGTAAGTGCATCGTCTGTAGACATTTCTTACAGCTGAAACTGAGGGCATGTTAGATAATTGAAAATTTAGTTACTGTGTTGTGGATATCCCATGGAAAGCAAATGTATCTATTGATCCAAATAGGGTGTGCAAAGAATTTAAATTGTTCCTGGCTCTATGTGTAAGCTATAACATGGTACAACATTTGATATCTTTTGTCATATTAGTAGAAGAAAATTACAGTCTTGTTGGATAAATAGGAAGGATTGTGATGTCTTCATGCTTAGTTCTGTGACGAATTCTTACTTACTGGTATTTGTTGCGACTGTTGTCTAGGTCTTACTGCCAAAGTCATTGATCGAACAAAAACGATGGCAGATGTCTATGGCGGTTTCTTTGATTTCTCCTGTATGTTGAAGTCGAAGGTACAATACTTTTTTCCATGACTAGACAAGATATCTTTGCTCGCAACAAGATATTTATTTTGTTCAGCCTATATAGTGGAATTATCTTTTCATATCCTGTGCTTCTAGATTTTTCATCACCTGTTTGGACCTGTTGATTTGTCTACTAGATCCCTAGATACGACCTGCATTAATTTTTAATGCCAAATAGATTTTCTGGATATGAATTATCAATAGTCAATGCTTCCAAGCTCTGAGGAATGCTATATTCAGTTGAATTGTTTCTATTGTGAAACCAAGCTTAATACTTGGTGTTTCTTACTGCATTTTCCTTATAAGAGAGTTACTCACTAATTATGATGCATTATGGACTACTGTAGGTTGACAAGAATGACCCTAATGCAACAAAAACGTTGAGCAGGCTGGAAGCAATACAGAAAACCTGCAGGGATTCAGGAGTCCTTAACAAGAGGTTGTCATGATAATCATGCACGTTTCATTGCTGTTTTTGTCGCTATCGTTGTTAATTATTTCATCTCTGATAACTTTTTTGGGATTTCACCAGAAAATCTTACATAATCAGGAGCGAGCCTAGATTCAATCCGGCTCTTGTAAGTATCTGCTAATTTATCAACCTGATGCTGTGACCAAAAACTTGATGATTAGCTTTTTGGTAACCCACCACCGCCCTCAAAAAGAAAATGTTAAGATCTAATGATTATCCTTTGATCTCAATGCAGATTGCTATGCTGATCATTATATTGTCCATCATTTTTGCTTATCTCTCTACCAAACGACCAAATAATTAAGGTAAGTTTCATTAATGGTAAAATTGATGATTCGATAGCACAATTAAAAGATAATTCTTATATTCTTCAACGGCCTCAAGCTGATTTTTCTTGTTTTGTGTTTATGCAGAACTTGAAGGTTTCTTCAAATTTCCTGGAGAACTTGAGTTCATGGCTGGCTGGTACACCAAGTGCATGCTTTCTTCCATGAAACTTGATATATATTTGTATTATTCTAATAATTATGCTTGAAGGTTTTTTTTTCTTTCTTTCTTTTTTTTTTTTTTTTTTTTTTTTTCTCTAATTTATGCTTGAAGGTTTTATATCTACTATACAGATGCCAAATACAGTTCTTGATGTATCCAACCTCTTATAGAAAACTCTTACCTGCTTGCAATTCTGGACTTGTTAACACATCAAATGAACTCCTGTTTAGTGTATATATATATAGATTCAAATTTTAGATTAAACTATTATAGTGAAGATTTCTAAAGCAAAATAAGAAATTTTAGTCGTTCACTGCAGCACTCTACCATGTGGGTTCACCTAAATTAGAATTTTCTCATTCCAACCGTCACTTCTTTATGTCCCAACGACAAAATAGAGATTTATGAAAACTAATGCACGTGCAGGTGGCATATGACTTGTTAAATGAGAGCTATGTGATATTAATTGATTGTTCTCACATAACATATTGTTAATTAAGTAAACGGTAAGTGGTTGAGAGGCCTTCCAATGTTTAACGGCATCAAAATGGCAGATATGCCGCGGCTAGACTTGGAAGGAGTAGATGCATTTTCTGTCATTTTTGTCCCTCCTATGTTGTTTTTAGTGGGTAAGTATTATTATGGTTACGTTCAAGTAGAATAGTTACAATTGGTCTTCCTTATCCGCCCTTTTCAATTGGAAGGAAAAAAAAATATAGTTATTGTCATTTCCCCACCCTTGAGAAAAAACTCGTACTTAATTACACAAATGGAAAAATACATTCAAGAAAAGAAACACTACTAGAACACTATACATTCTCACGGTCATTCTCTTATGTTTGATGATCAAAGGGGTTGTTGCTCTTTTATGGTAGAACTAGGGAGAAAACAACAAACAAGAATTTTTACTTGTAAAGGAAGCTTCACTTGCTTGCTTTTGCCTAAAGTAACTTAAATCATTGTTGTTAGCTTGCGAAATCTTTGCTTTTTACAAATAGGTCTATTATGCTTCTCACATGCTTTATCTAATCTTTCCATCTAGTTGATAAAGTTCAGTATTCTTCTTCTATTAGAGGCAAAGAGATAAGACTCTGATTGTCTTCAATATAATGTAGTGTTTCTATGTCATCAGCTAATAAATAAAAATTGCAAGACAAATCGAAAAAAAATTCTCGTGCAAATCTTACACTTCTTTTCCCTTTTTTTTTCTAATTTTTTTTAAAAAAAAAAAAATGATGGTAAGGAAACAGAACTGAACTACAACCTCTTACAGAAACAGGAAAAAGGTCAAGAATGTTTCTCAAACCCAGCATGACCAAATTTGTCTTCTTTTCTTATTTTTGGTAAGCACATGAGAAGAAAGAGAGAAGGGGAGACTAAGGGATCCTTTCCACTAACGATAGAAATGGATTGGAGGTGGCCCAATTTATTGTAAAGTTGGCACTTTTGTTAATTTTTTTAGCTCCTAAAAAGAAGAGGTTGAGAGAAGAGATAAAGTATTCGAAATGATGGAGGAGATCCGCCGGTGAGAAGTAAAGATAGGGTGGATGAGAACAAGAATATTCTCTTTTCCTCAAAGCCTATGTGGCATGGTTTCCTATTTTTGATAGGGAATGAAAACAATAACCGGATAATATAAATGTAGTCAGCCCATTTCAACTATAGGTTTAGAATTCTTTTTATAGAATAATACAATGATTTGTTGAGATGTTATCTAAAACTTGAATCTTCAAAAACATTTGAATTTGAATTTTCATGTATCTTATCTTCTTCAAGAGATTTAAGTTTGAATTCTGGATGGATTGAGTTGTTGTGAAGCTTCTTTATTTCCAATAATAGCAGTAGCACTTTCTATGCCAAAGCCCATTACTTGCTCCATAAATTGCATGCTCCTGGTTCCTGCAATGCAGATTACAGTTTCTACAGGACCAGCATCTCCCTTGCCAAGTTTTGCTTAAACTTCCAAGGAAATGTCGCACTGCGAGTACTGTATATTATCACATAAACAAATGAAGGGAAAAGAAAAAGAGAAAAAAGAGATTAGAAGGCCTATATTACACATATATATATATATATACATGTGCAAATGCAAATGAACCCATCAAAACCTGTGCACAGTGAAGAGAAAATTTGCCAGGAGTCGGATACTCGGCCAAAAAAATAGCAAAGATTAGAGCAAAGAAAGCCAAAACTCCAAAAAAAAGCTTTGGAAGAAATTGCCATTTTCTCAAGTGTATATCCCACTTTTCACAGAGAAAGAGAAATTAAGAGATAGTATAGGAAGCTTCAGAAAGAATTGAGCTCATCAGATTTTCTTTATGTAGAGGATTGCAGTACTGAGAGAAGCAAAAAAGGAAGCTGGTTGTTCTCCACGTGGATTTCATATATTCTACCTTCTTTTCTAATTTTTACTCGGTCCAATACCAGCACCTCTACTTTTAATTTGTTTAGGAAAGAATTATTTACTTCACATCCAAAAATATAGAAAGAAAAAAAAAATGTTAGTGTATCACAAGAACAAAGAGCTAGTTACCTCTTTGTTGGTTTAGAAGACAACCCACTACAAAGATTAAACTATTGTTAGTCATTTATCAAATAAAAAATAAATAAAAAAAACCAAAGATGGAAATAGAACAAACACTTATGTGGTCGAATACAATAGTACTATACTGATCTAGGCTTTTGTTTGGCATGAATATAGCCCCAAACGTTTTGTCATGACTCAGATCGATCCTGACACTTTGATATATTATTGGTTAAAAGCTTTTTGATTGGAAGATCACACATGAGGAGGAATAATCAGTGTTTGGGTTAGATTTAATTGGCTAAAACACTTCATTAATTATATCCATTAATGGTTAAACATGCATTGGTTTGTTATATAATGTAGTACTGCTCAAAGCAACAGCTTTGTCTATTCATCTTATTATTGCTATAAAACACTATCCAGCTAATTAAGCATGGTTAACACTTCCAAATCTATTTACTTGTTAACCATCTTTTTAGTCTTCANAGATGGAAATAGAACAAACACTTATGTGGTCGAATACAATAGTACTATACTGATCTAGGCTTTTGTTTGGCATGAATATAGCCCCAAACGTTTTGTCATGACTCAGATCGATCCAGACACTTTGATATATTATTGGTTAAAAGCTTTTTGATTGGAAGATCACACATGAGGAGGAATAATCAGTGTTTGGGTTAGATTTAATTGGCTAAAAACACTTCATTAATTATATCCATTAATGGTTAAACATGCATTGGTTTGTTATATAATGTAGTACTGCTCAAAGCAACAGCTTTGTCTATGCATCTTATTATTGCTATAAAACACTATCCAGCTAATTAAGCATGGTTAACACTTCCAAATCTATTTACTTGTTAACCATCTTTTTAGTCTTCATCCTCTCCACCAAAATGAGTAAGTAGTACTTATATGCATTCATTATTACATATATTTGTTGACGTTCGAGACAACCTGATCAATGATGGGCAACCTACAAAATAGAGAAATTGTGGGAGGACCAAGGATACTCCAATGCTTAAGTTAGCATGATATTTGAAATGAAATCTCAAATCGGAGAAAAAATTAAAGTTTTTGAGAGACCCAGAGTCCCCTTTACCTAAGGAGAGGATTCTGATATATTTTCCTTTAACAGCTTGATTATCTTTCGTATAGAGGTTGATTGAGTGTGATCTTAGGGGGATTTTATCCCCCAACAATATTCAGACACAATCATTCTTCCTAAGATATGGTTAAACATCACATAATTCTCATACTGTTGCAGAGAATGTTTTAGTATGAAGTTTATGCAACTTTATTATGTCATAATCTTTGTATTGTAACAAATTCTAAAAAAACTATAACTTGTATATGTTTTTATTTCCATGATACAGAGATAGCAGCTACACAGTCTTCACTTTGTCAACGTAGAAGCAAAACATGGTTGGGGATTTGTCCATTATTTTTGTTGAATAGATGTGCCAAGCAGTGCAGGAATTGGGAGTATGCATTTAGCGGAAAATGCCTCAGTGGACTTTGGGGTACATCATGTTATTGCTACTACCAACCACCTTGTTGAAATATAGTAGCCCCTTCCCACCTCTTGTTGTTTTGTAGATCGTATTGTTTACTGAACTCTATCGATACTTACTTACCATCTTTTATGAGGGCACCAGTTCTTCCAATGGGTTCGGTCATTTTTTTAACCAGTTTTCAGCTCCTTTGTTCGTTAGCATTGTAATATTCCCTTTCTCCCTTCCCCACTTTGAATAAATTAATTAATTAAAAAAAAAAAAAAACCTATCTTGTTGAATTCAAACATGTCTAAAAATGTGTTCTTTGTTATGTGTTTGTTATTAAGAGTGTTGACAAAGTCTACTACCAACTACCTACAACCATTGGAGTTAGTTATGTCGTTATATTAATTATGTTATTTGCCTCAGAATTCTTCTGTGTTGCAACCTTATCAAATAACCGGCCGTTTATCTTTAAATCTCATCTATCTTTGTGTTTATCTAATCAAAAAGTGGGTAGTATTTGAGACTGATGTAATCAAAAGTGAAAATCTATAGGGTGATTATTATTTTCCAAGCAAAATTGAGATGCGCCTTGTCATTGAACAATGGTATCTACGAGTAATTCTAAAAGTCCCTCTTGTGTCACTCTAGTGTCCCTCCAAAAATAATGTGGCTCTTAAAATTATCATTCAATCAAAATTCTATAATAATCAATTACAAGCCCAATGGTGATTTAAGAGCCACATCATTCATGAAGGGACACAAGAGGGATTTGTAGCATCACTCATGGTGAGACTCCATTGTTAGTTTGTGTAGTTTGGACTCGTATGTTAGAGGAGATATTGAACCGACTTCATTAACAGAAGGTTCAGGAATGGAGAAGCCCAAAGAAGGGAATGAACACCTCCATTTTTGGACTTTGATGAAGAATTTGCGAAGAAAAACGATCAATCGGTGCAATCTACATGCAAATAAAATTTGGACGTCCAAGTATAGTACTCGTGGGAGGGTTGCCTATTTAAGGACAAGGATGATCCCAAATGCACATTTGCATAGTTATTTATGGAAGTCTGGATGATTAGTGCCCCTGAGATAGTTATGGTGTTCTTAGGGAAGGTGTCTAATAATTTGTTACCAACAAAAGAAAATCTGTATAAAAGAAAGATAGTACATGATCCGCTTTGTCCAATTCGTAGGCTGAAGGTGGAGATTGTCAACCATATTTTGTGGAGGTGCCAATCTTCCATGGATATCTTGAAGGAATGTAGTTAAGAAAAATTCAAGAATGCTCTAGTGAAGAAGATGACTTCCTATGCGTGCTAGAATGACTTACGGGAGAGATTAGGCGAAGGTTGAAGTAGAAAACAAAACATTGAATGAAAAGATTACTTCACTCATCATCAAAAAGTATCAACAAACAGGGACATCTTTGAACTAAAAGGAAAAGAGAAGAAAAAAAAAGTAGAAAGAAATGCTTATATCGATAAATCGAATAAAGGGGGGGAAAGTCAACATCTATTTCACATCAAAGTAGGTAACAATGGGCGATCTTCTATTTGCAAGAACACAAAGATCCACCTTGGAGGCTGGAGCAAAAGATACACACGAACAAAATCCTTTGGCGAGGAAGCCAACAGAAAAGAAACGTTCAAAACACTTCAGCCACCTTGCTTGCAAGAACACGTTCCCTTCTTTCAACGTATCCAAATGGAAACCAACCGGCTTTCCCTTTGCATTCACCCTCAGCCCACCCATTGTTTGACACCTGTTAAGAGCACACAACATGATAATTATGATTGGACTGGATCAAGCACACATTAAAGCTAGCAATCAGACAATAACTTATCCAAAAAACTGTGATTAACAAACTATATTCTATATATGCATATATATAGTTGTTCAAAACAAAATTTGCACTAATCCTTTCAAAATACAATGCTAGACTTAAATTATTTCAATAAATATATTAATTTATGACCATGTTAGTGGACTGGTCCAAAACCCAGATGGGTTGAAATCAGGTTTGCATTCACCGACTCAGTTCTAATCAGAATTTGATTTAATTTTAGATCATAAAGATGATTAAGTCAAGCAAGTTGTAAACCTTTCGGACAACAACATAGTCACCAATTGACAGATTGAGCTCCACATCAGATTCAGCTTGATACGGATGCACGACCTGCAAGATAATGGCATATCAACACACAACAAAAAGGACAAATTAAGCAGCAACTATCCGTGTCATTATAAAAGATGCAAACACCACGAATTGAACACTAGCTTACTTAGTAAATAACCAAACCAATATCAATGGGCCATGATAACACCTGTGTATTCATTTAGCATCTTCTATACTTAACTAAGCATTACTCATATTTCCAAAACTATATGTAGCATGAAATAAATAATTATACAAACACATGCTCAATTAATATCAATTTCAATTTCTGGGAACTTTTCAAATAAAACTTTTGGATTTTACTTAGATAAGTAACTTATATCTAAAAATTAGTACATTTTCAAAAATTTCTATAAATTACCATATTAAATGCAAACAAATCATAAAATGTGCATATGCACACAATTGTAAACATATATAATGAATCAAATAGACATATTTTTCCACTCCAACGAGCCAATCACTTTACCAGATCAATGCCTGGGCCAGGTTTAATAACTATGGTGACCATTCATCAGTCAAAGCCATGGGTAAGAACAAGATATACAAAATTGCTAACCTCCCCTAAAAAGTAGCCCATGGAGTCAGTTGATCCATTATTTGTTTGAGAAGCATAAATGCCATTAACTTCTTCATATGATGGAGGTGGAGGCATAGTGTTATCCATACTAGGACTAGGAGGCGCTTCAATCCGTTGTCGTTCGGAAACCATCTATCAATAAAAAGAGTTGACAGTAAAAAATCGCAAATTGATACAGAAAGCAACTGAATTCATTTTACCATAAATTCAACTGCAGTAGTGAAAAGTCACAATGGTTAAGGACATGGTGACATGATTGCATACCTCGCCTTCAAGCTGATCAAGTATCTGAAGGGCTCTCTGATGATAAGTACGTTCTGCTTCGACCTTCACAATGCAGGAAAAAAAAGCAGGCAAAGTTTCAAATCTGATTAACTGAAATATTTAGTGCAAAATTATACCGATTGAACCAATAATAGAATTGGAGGGGAAATTACACTACCATAGTAATAAGTCGCTGGAGAGTTAGCCTCTGTTGTTGAGCTTCAACAGCAGCCATTGCTGCAGCCGCCTCCTTCCCTAATATTGCCATGTTTGACTTCAGATCTTGTAGCTTTGCTTCAGCAGCTTCCAGTTTCGTAATATTCTCAATATTGCCTACCGTTTCCCTCACTTTTGCTTGGCGTTTTGAAACTTCAATAGCCTGTCTAAGTTCAACACAAAGTGTAATTACAAACGTGTAAGAGGAATATTAACTGTTCCTGTACATTTAACAAGTCAATATCTCAAAAACTTCTAACAACCAAAACCCTAGCAAGAACCAAATTTATGAATACCTGAGCTTCAGCTTCTTGTCGCATTCTATCATAACGTTGTGCAAGATGTCGAGCATCCTCCAATGGAGCTCCCATTACCATTGCTCTTAATGGCTCTGCAACCTAAAAATCAAAGCATTTAACATGATACCATGCATTATTAAAATGACAATAATAGAGAGAAATGCGAGGAACATATTGAATCTGAAATAATAAGAATTATATCTCAAGTAATCAGAACCTAACATGGGCCTTTCAACAATTTCAAGAATCTCAGAAAAGGATAATATATCTTCAAATGAAGTACATGAAAATTGTTCCTATAGAACAATTACTTAATAGAGTACCATGAACAGAACAAATTCACTTGGTTCTATGTTGCCAACTTAACATATATCAGTTGTAATGCATACGTGTACCACTTGATATTTGAACGACCTTTTTCAAGACCCTGCCTTTTTTTATGTTCTAATTTCTTTGTCCGGCAGACTAAATCTAGATTATATCTTGCCTGTACTATTTCTAGCTTTTTTTCTCGTTTTCTGCACCCCTTTTGGAATCCTCTTGTAGGCTTCCCATGTTCATAGGTTGCATCCAGTTGTACTTTTCAACAAATAATTCAGCATTAACCCAGCAAAATGCTGGAGCATTTGGGAATATGCAACTAATAATTGGATCACTACTTGTTCATCCAAAAGCATGACTTACTCCATTTCATCCAAATAAAAAATCCCAAGCCTTTATATGCAAATTGAGAGTTTACACTCGCAAATATCCTTGACCTAGCAGCTGCATTAACCAATATGTAAGGGAAAGGAAAACTATAGTAATTACTAAAAAGGGAGAATCACATCAGATAAAAAAAATAAAAAAATAAAATAAAATTGTGAGTCTAGGAATTGCTGTAAATCCCTGTTGAATGGAGCAGCAGAGGAACCATCTTTGTGGGTATGAGGGCAGGCTGAGGCTCAATTTAAATGGATCAGCAGAACCCAATCAAAAGAGGTAGTATATCATCCATGCTACTCAATCTTATTAAATGTAATAGCTCATGTGATGAACTTCAGCCATGGATTTGTGAGGTGTGGAACACATATCATGCTCATGCAACCTAAACTCTGAAATTTCGTATTTTGGTAGAATTAAAATATTGGTCAAACCTGTGTACCAAGAGCTTTCAACAGATTCCCCCTCTCCTTCTCCATATGAGCACGAGCACGCCCATAATTTAACGCGGCTCTTGATAAAGTACTGCCACTAGTACATGTATTTTCTGCACCATATTTCCTGCTATCCTCTGACAACTTTGTTCCTATTTGAACAAGATATAGTAGACAGAATAACAATAATCAGTCCTTGCAATTAAGACCCTATTTAAAGAAAAATGGCTTCACAGCTACAACAACTCACCAATTTCCACTTGTTTGGAACCAGTGACAATATATCCTTCTACACCACGAACAATATCCCTTTGATAATGCTGAAAAATGAATGGTAAATTGTAATGGTGGAAGAAACAAATGAGATGTTTTTACAATAAATTTGATACTGAAGAAAACAAGAAATTAGAGATGGGCCAGAGGTGGACAAGACAAACCTTGCCAGCACGTGTTGATATGTAAAGCTTCTCAAGTTTCTGATGCTGGTGGAGCTCTGCCTCATCAGTGACTAAGTTATCAGAACCACCATATCCCCCAGCACCAAACTGTTTGAGGACAGCCTTTAAAAGGAGAGAGAGAGAGAAAACAAAAAAAAATAAATAAAAATCCAATACAATTAACACACTTGTTATCATCATACTTAAAAATAATTACAATAAAACAAAATGAAACTATAAAATCAAGGTTTAATCAAGAGCACTCTCTAATTAAGGCTTGCAAGCTTTTTTTTCATCAAAAACAATATGAAGCTTTAAGCAGAAACAAATAACAAAGCAAGTGGAGCATCAAATGGTTGAATCAATGTCAAAGTAAGCACCCGGGCCTTTTTTTTTTTTGCTTGATTAATAAGTTATGCACAAATTCAATAAATCTTGAACCCACAACCTCAGCCCCAACCCCATTCTCATGGAGATGAAAACCTACTTAATAAATCAAAAAGAAAAGGAGGCTACACGCAGTGAACGCATGCAGGAAAAGCAGGCCTAACTTATCTTAAAAGACTGAAACATACATATGATCAACCATGAACATGTAGCAACCTCCCACACAATGCAAACTACTTTTCTTGGATGTCTATTTCCACTTTCAAGGGTGTGACTGGATGTCTCGTGGAAAATGAATTGCCCCATTGTGTTTTGCATATTACCTTACGTACAAATCCATCATAGTAAATGAGGCCATCAACAGGTACAACAAATAAATTTTAGGGTCAAATAATCATTATTTGCAGCAATAGCACCAGTTTTCCCATATGGCCTAGTTCCAAAGGATAGAGTTGTTTCTTCGATTGAAATGCAAAATACAATGGCCTCATTCACCTCCCACACACACACACACACAAAAAAAAAGACCAAATGCACACTAGATTTATCACCCAAGACGAGCAACTAACTCTATGTCCTAGCTTACAACATCTAAACTTAAAAGACTATAACTTTGCTATTTAGACAATGTTTCTTCCTTAACCATAATATTTACAATAAACCCATTTTTTGATTTACAATCCATTTCCGGTCCCCCAACTTAGAGGGCTGATTAGAGCTGAAAGAAACAAATCTTCCACCACCTCATCATTCCCCTTTAAAGTTCACTTGTTATACATGTCAGCAGCAACGGTGGCTTATTCGATAACATCAAATGACAAATTTTGTGGGTTTCGGTAACACTTTCCGAATTCAAAATCATTACTTGATAGATCTAATACTTGCTGTTACATAACAATAATAGCCTAATCAAATATCCACCGGGTTAAAATACGTATTGCCATATTCCAACGAGTCCAAAATACGTAAATACTTTCACAAAAACGATGTCTAATTAAGCCCAGAAAACCCCCAAAATGCATACAAAATTAGAATTTGAAGGAAACCCAAATGAAGGATTACGAAAAAAAGGTTCTATTTTCAGCATCAAAATGGATCTAATCGTAATGACCCGAGAGGTGGAAATGATAGAGGATCTGGTCAAAAGTTTTCTAAATGAATAGGGTTTGCGCGAGAGAGAGAGAACCTGCTGTTGCCTAGCGACCTGTTCTCGAAGCTTGGTGGCTTGCTTTCTGATAGCCTCCATTCCCGAGCGAACGGATTCGAAGCTCTGCACAAACCAGAGTTTCGGTCCCCGACAAAGAATCAGCAACGAAGTTTTTTAGGACCAAAACAGAGAGAGAGAGAGAGAGAGAGAGTTTCAAATGTGTATTTGGGGGAGTCAGTTTGAACTTTTGATCCCTTCGTGCAGACACGGTCGAAATTGGGAAGAAAAAAAAAAAATCCATAATTTTTTTTTTTAAAGAGATTTCTTTTCTATAATAATAAAAAATCCCGAACATAAAGCTCATTTTAAGCATTTCCAATGTAGGAGTCAAATGATACTTTTATCTAAAATGACTCCTTAAATTTATAAAATACTCCCTGCAATTGAGAAGCAAAAAAAAAAGGTAAAATATATATTTTATTGAATTAGCTAAAAAAAAAAAGTTACATAGAGCGGCATAATTTAAATAGCTATTTCATTATTTTATTGTTTTTCTCATTTATTGTCTTTTTTCTCAAAAAATTTTCCTATTATTTCTCTTCTACATCTCTCTTTTTTCAAAATTTTCTCATACTATTTTTCTCTTCACATCTCTTTTTTTTTTTTTCAAAAGTTGAAAAATAAGATATTTAAGAAAAATACAATCTTTATAAAAAAAATATATATATTTAAATGATATAGATAAAAATATAACTAATCGGATGTATGAGGCATGTATAAATTCAATAGTTAAAGTAGATAAAGTAAATTTTGAGTAGTTATTTTACATAAAAATTTGACTCCTTTATTAAAAATGTTCTTACAAAAAATATAACTAAAATCTATAAAAAGTACAATATTGTAAATACACCGGAAATCTAACAATAAAAAACCAAGGTTTAATGCTCAGAAAAAGAAAAGGAAAAAAAAATAGTTTATTGGAATTTTGTGATATGATTTAATTTTGTGAGCTGTAATTGATAATTGTATAGAATGAGTGAGTTACAGTCTTACAGATATGTTTATGATTTTGTTTTCTATAATAGATTAACCTTAAAAATAGTTAACATGTAGTGTAACCGTGTAAGGGCCCGTTTGGGAGTGGGATTTTAAAAATTGTGTTTTCAAAAATTTCATTTTTAAAATCGCTACTTTTTAAAATCGCATAACCGTTTGGTAAAACATGCTAAAAAGTACTTTTTTTATTAATTGAGTGTTTGGATAACATTAACATATAATTGCGGTTTTATGGCCAAATTACTAATAAGGACATTTATTTAACAGTAAAATAACTAACATTGTCTATATGCCTCCATTTTTAACAACTATAGAAACAAAAGTATGAATTATAAAAACATTGAGTTATAATTTATCATTCACTAGTATTTCATATATGGACATGTGAGTTGTTACAAACATTGAAACGAAACAGCACTAAAAAAAAAAACTTAAAAAGTCATTAATTATTACAAATTGTTACTGTGCTCATCACTGTGCATTATGCACAGTGATCCAATGCACAATGACGGATCACTATGCAGTGCACAGTAAAAAAAATTTTAAAAATCATAAATTATCACTGTGCATTACCCATTAAAAATATATTTAAAAAAAAATCACAAATTGTTACAGTAGACTACCCATTTAAAAATAAAATAAAAAAATTCATCACAAATTGTTACTGTACACTGCCCCCAAAAAAAAAAAAAAACCTAAAATTTTTTATGGTTTTTTTTTTCTCAAAAAAAATTGCTAACACTGTACTTGTACGGTAATCTAAATAAAATTTTGAGAAAAAAACCACAAACGCTTATTATTCTATAAAAATCGATCGAAAAACATAAATACATGTATAAAAAGGCACAATAATCATACAAACCACAGAAAACAACACTAAACACCAAACACAAAAGAGTTATATGGAGAGAAAAAAAATATTAAGGTCAGATTCTTACCTGGTAGAGAAGCGGAGAGATGATGAACAACAATGGAGAAAGGAAGAAGAGACTGAGAGAGAAAAGAGACAAGAAGGGTTTATATGTTTTAAGTGGGTATTATTGGTATTTTTTTTAATTCCTGCACAAAATAGGTAACTATTGAGCCAAATATCTTTTTAATAGAAATCGTAATTTTGTTTTAAATTCGCACTTTTGTGAATAAGCACCCTCTAATCAGCTTATGGAAATCGCAGATTTTTCCACGATTTTAAAATTTGTGATTTCCAAATCACAATCCCAAACACTCTAAAATTGCGATTTGGTTTAAAATCACATATTTTTTTAAAAAAACGCACCCTAAGTATCAAGATATCCTTTTTAAATTATAATCTTTAAATATGAAACTTAAAACCTATAATATATTAATTTATAAGTTTCATTTGACTTAATAGTTGAAAGAAAATGATTATATAAACTATAACCTAAATAAAATAAGCATTACAGAAGTTGTGAAATGTTAATATTCTATGGTGTCTAAAGCTAGTTATACACACAATTTGCATTTTATTTTAAGAATGCAAATTATTTAGATTGATGTGAAAAAAAAAAAATGTAAGAATGTTTTGAATAAAAAAGTAAAAAAAAAAAAAAGGTATAGAAAATTAAAAAAGTTTTATTTTGTAGTGATTTTTTTATTTGAATAGTAATAAAAAGTAAAAAACCGTTAACTACCTAGATAGTTACGGTTAGCGGTAACCGTTAATCCCTATCCGCCTATATATATATTATATTTATATAAAAATATTTAAAAATACATGAAACGATGCCTTTTTGTGTTTAAAATTGTAAAAATATATAAAAATGTATAAAAATCTAGAATTGATATTGTATGTAATATGATATTATCTTATCACCATAAAAACAACATCGTTTTGTTATTAAAAAAAATAATAATAATAATAAAAAAGAAAGAAAGTTAGCCGTTAGTAACCGCTAACTGTAACCGCCTAAGCAGTTAGTGGATTTTACTAACCGCCTAAGCGGTTATAATTAGCGGTTTTAACCAATAACCGCTAACTGTAACTGTCTTTTCACCCCTATAAAATGTAAATTATGTAATATAAAAAGTTTTTTTAAAAATTATATATATTATTAGCCGCATGCATATGGGTGTTTCTGAAAATGATTGATCATTACTTTATGTAATACTTTAACACATTGGAATATTGTGCATTATTAACAAAAATTTTACAAAGGCTATTTGTTGAGATAATGTTATTCAAAAAAATTATCGAATTAAATCAATTAAACTGGCACATGTTTAAAAAACATGATTTTTCTATGTTCTATGAATACATGTAAACTTAATAAATTAGATTTAAAATACAAACTATCCTCACAACATCTAACTCCATAATTTTTAGATAGTTTAAAAGTTTTCTAAAGGATGAGACATTGTGCCTAACTAGCTTAGTTAAAATTGGATAAAAGCCTTTTAAAGGAGGCCATACGAGCTAATGAATTTCATAAATATATGGTCTAATTCATGACATAATTGTTCTCAAAAGGTAATTCAATCGGTTAGGATCACGCCTAATAAAGCGGAGGAAAATGCTATGGGTTCTCCCCGTAGTGTTCTCCTGGCGTTCTCCCAGTCTTACATAAAACATGATTTAAGAAAAAAAAAATTATAGTGCCTCCACCACCAGTCTTTTTAGGCATTAGCACCAAATTTGAGGCATTAGCATCAAAATTGAGGCATTAACACCAAAATTGAGGCATTAGCACCAAATTTAGGATGATCAAATCCATTTTTGGTGATACCATCCCTAAAGGGTTAACCTTCCACCCTTAGATTTTAGTTTTGAATCTAAAAACAAGTTTTAAAGCATTAAAACCTAACTTTTAACTCATAAAAATTAATCTGTTAGCAAAAAAAACCGTATTACAATTTTATTTTTTCTTAAATCATGTTCTATGTAAGACTAGGAAAACGCTAGAAGAACACTATGGGGAGAACTCCTAGCAAACCTCTAAAGCGGAGGTCACTAGTTTAAATCCCTCTCCTCCTCTTGTGTGAACATGTCAAAAAAAAAAAAAAATCATGACATAATTTAAACCTAATATTAATAACATGCATAGTTTAATGCGTTAATTCATGGCACATAACATATAGGGCATTGTGATTTTCTTTTTTCTTTTTCTTTTTTTTTAAAAAAATGTTATTTTCATTACTCAACCAAGAAAGAAGAGCATATTGCTTTAAGAAAATCACATCACAAATACATTTAAGAATTTCTTCTAACCAAACCTGATCTATGATAAATTTAATGGTTGCTTTTGCTAACCCATATGTCGCAACGTTTAAAACTCTGATAATGTGATTAATTTGCCAACGTTTAAAATTTTATAAGCCTATTTCTTTGCAAATGACAGTGACATGAAAAGCTGCTAAGGCTTCTGTTGCGACCGATTCTAAACTACCCATTTTGGTCAAACTCTTTTTGCAAAGAAATATGATTTAAAATCTTATGATTTCAACGTATCATAATTTTTTATTAATGAAGTGATCCTTATACCCTTAACCTTAATTAACTAAGTCAAACCTTTGTAATTATCTGCCTTGGAATCAAAAACTGTTTCATGCTAGGCTTGTTCAGGGCTTATTGGGCCAAGTGGGCTTTGTGTGGTAGGCTAGTTTATTCGGGCCTTGGATGGTTAACCTCGTTAGGAAAAAATTCAAATGGATAATTTCTAACCCACGTCCCCATAAAAGCATTCTAGATTTTTGAAAGAAAAACTAAATAATTTTTTAAGTGAAATTGTTAGACTAACCTTTCTTTAATTTGTTGAGTGTGGCATGTGTAACATGAAGCAAAGAAGCAAAACCCATTAAGATAATTAAATAGTGGTTTCATTTGTCCATTTCTTTAGAAAATTGATGAAGAACAAATGTTCTTCTTATTCAATCTATTAATTTTGACATTTATCTTTAAAGTACATGATTTTCATATATATTTTTTAAAATGCACGCAAAAATTACATGTTCTAAAGACAAATGTTAGTTTATATGTGAAAATCATGTGTTCTAAAGGCAAATGTCAGTTAATGTACTAATCAGTTGAAACAATTTCTTACAATCTATTTAAAAAAAAAATAAAAAAAAAAAATTGTTACATAGATAAATAGGTAGATAGGCAAATAGAGGATTGTAAACCATTTTGGTTTAGTTTCTCTCGATTTTGGCTCGAGCAGACATCTAACGGACCATTATAATCTAGCTTTGCTCAATTTTAGCTTGAGCCAAGATCGAATAGGTCATCAAATATGCAAATTTGGTGCAAAATATTAAAACAAGAGTTATAAGAACTGTCTTCAATTAGCTTTCCTTATGTAGTATGATATGGTTCCCTCTAATTTACATAACTTTGTAATATTCATACATGTTTTAGTTTGTGGAAAAATATGTTCAAGTTTTTCTCCGTATTTTTCAATATATATATTTTTTTCGAGTCCCCTTCTGTTCTCCCGCCTCTGAGGAATACTTTCAAAAGCAATATATGTAGCTGGATTGAAATTCTCTACAATTAACTTGTCCGAAAAGCATGCAATTTTGACAGCCAAAATTGGAGGATCATTATCTCCACAATGTTTTAAGTTCAATGATTAATGATACAACTATTTCCTTTTGTGTAAGCTTAACTAAAGGCACGCACCTTGAATCATTAACATCTAAATCTTGCACTTTACGTCTACCTCTATATTGTTTAGTGGAAGGTCGGCAAGACATAATGCATCTTTACTTTTCTGCTTTTCGTATTTGGGATTGATGGGGATTGGCAAAGTAAACATATATAGGCCATAAAAATACAAATTTTGTTTAGAATCACCATTAAATTTTCCTTAATCCTTAAGAGTGATGAGGAATAAACACTACTTACCTTGTGACAGCAAGAACCAAGAAAAATACTAACTTACACGTAAATGACGGTGTTAAGGAATAACTTCACATTGTCTGTGGACAAGATCTTGGACATATTTATAAGGAATGTGCAACCCTTTTTTATTAAACAAATTTTATGAGATGAGTTAGGCCTATGAATTTCTTCATAGAGCTCTCGCGAAGTAAATTCCTTGTCTATTCAGTGGCCCAATCATCAGATTGCATCATAGACCATTGTCAAAGCGGCTCTCTCATAGGTCTTTTGTATTGACTCTTTTTTTTTGGTAATTTGTTGATGTCTCTTACCCCTTCCTTTTGTTATTTTATTTTAATCTAATAGTTAAGTTGCTTTGAAAACATAATTGGCTCAATTATAAGAGCAAATTTCTTCTTCTTTTTTTTTTTTTTTTACAATTGTTATAGTGATTAACTGTGGCTACTTTATATAGGCAGTACCATGGTAGCATCTGCCAACTGAAAATTATTAAGAAAAGACCTAGGTAGAAACGACAAACGTTCTATCATGACTAATTGAGTGATAACCCGACTTAATTAACTTCACCGGTTAACAAATCCCAAAGATTGTCATAGTGGTCATTAGTTAGGTCAATGGTGCGCGAATAAGTTGTTCTAAGCTTAACATAATTCATTTGTGTGACCCCAATGTCTTTTCTCAGCTACCCAGCACTTCCCAACCAACCTTCAATCTGAAACAACCACCCCCNCCCCCCCCCCCCTCTCTCTCTCTCTCTCTCTCTCTAGAGAAAAAGGGAAGACGCGGCAGATGCCAGCTATGAATCCACTGATGATTCCACAGTCTCTGCGCCATCGTCCTCGCAAAGAAGTGTTAAACAACTTCAACGTCACAAAGTCCACGATTCTATGCAATCTTTGGGACCTTTTTTGACAGGATTGAGATCAGCTTTGAACGACTACACTTGCACCAGGGAAGATACCCACACTTTGCCATTGGAATATGTGGGAATTAAATGTGGTCGAGGCTATTGTGTTGACGGTTAAAACGAAGGCTATGTTTGACAATGAATTGAACTTAAAAAGTAGATTAGTACAGTAACTAATTTGATAATGAAAAAGAAAAAATAAGAATATTTTATATAAAAAAGTAAAAAAAAATTGTTTTATAGTAGTTTATTAATTTAAATAGTAATAAAAAATGATTGATTTGATATAAAAAGTAAGAATGTTAGGTTAATTTTGAGAGGAAAAGTGTAAATTTTTTAGGGTTTTGGGTGATGGGTCCTCTTTCCAATTCGGCCTCTTGCCAAACATAACCTAAGTGTTGCAAGTTTGTTGGTCCCCCGAATGTTAAAGACAAAACAATAACTCTATTGGAAAGTTTGGTAATCAAAATCGAGGGACAAACAAACTCGAAATACTTCATGTTACCCGTCAACATGATCGCCTTGACAATATCTAAACCGTCATAAAATTTTGTGTTTTCCAAGGATGATGAGCTCGTTTGATAAAATAATTTTAGAGTTTTTGTTTTTTTTTTTAACGTAACGTACAAGTGAAAGTAATTTGTAGATATTTCATATTTGAAATGATTTGTTAATATTTTTATTTTATTTTTACTCAAAAGCACAAATACTCTAAAAAGTGTTGCTGAACGAGCTCGATAAAATTGGTTGAAAGTTTTAGTTGATGGCCCCTTTTAAAGAGCATTTTAGAATAAGCATGCCAAAGTGCATGTCGATCTGCATCGTCATCCCTCACTCTTCTTAGTGAGATCCACCTATGGATTCGAATGTTTTGTTCTTTTCCAAATGGATGTTGCGAAAAAAGATGAGAAAGGAAGGATGAACTTGGGTTGATCATTGACCCCCTTGGATCAAATTTTGATTACTATCATTTATGATTTTGTAATCCAATTAAGATTAAGAATGTTATTTATTATTAAGAGTTATGATTTTATTTCAATTCTTATTAGAAGTATAATTTTTTTGGGATAATTACTTTTTGCTCCCATGAACTACAGCGCTTTGGCACTTTTTCTCATGAACTACCAACTATGACACTTGACCCAATCAAACTACTATTTTATGACATTTTTCCTCCTTTCGTCATTTAAAGGGGTTAAAATTAACGGTCAACGGTCATGTGACTTGCATGTGCCATTTTAAATTTTTTTCCTTACACTTTTGCCCTCGCTTCAGATTAGTAAAATGACGCTTATACCCTTCTAAACCATAATCTAACACATGAGAAGTAAGGGCAAAAGTGAAAGAAAAAGAAATTAAAATGGCACACGCAAGTCACATGACCGTTAACCGTTAATTTAAACCCTTTTACTGACGGAAGATAAGAAATTATTATAAGATGGTAGTTTGATGGACTTAAGTGTTATAATTGGTAATTCATAGGAGGAAAATGCCAAAACGCTATAGTTTATGGAGGCAAAAAATAATTACTCCGTTTTTCTTATCGTTTGATTTAAAGGCCTAGGGTTCTTCAAATTGCCTTGCAATGAGGCTAGGGCCATGGCCATAGTTCCGACTTACCTTACCATCTTAAAAATCTATTAATTTTCTCTTTCATTGCTTTATCACTCTCGCAACACTTGCACTTACACAAGCACATAACAAATGGTATTGAAGCCATCCATATTTAACTTTAGTAATTTACCATTGAGACACATGGGTTTTTTTTTTTTTTTTGACATATTCACACAAGGGAAGGAAGAGGGGGAATTCAAATTAGTGACCTTCGCTTCATGAGGTATGGTTCACAACCGATTGAGTTACCTCTTGGAAATAGAACATGGGTCTTTTTAAAGAAGGAACTAGGAAGGATTGTTATGGACCAACGTGAACGTGAGAAATGTGAGCTACTTGAGAAGTTGCCAACATGAGGATAAGAAAGAAGAAATTGCTTAGATGTAGCCGTAGGTTTATTATTATATTATGATTGTCATGCAACTTGATGGCACGATTGTAAAAATTAGTATTTGGATTAAATACTTATATATATATATATTGATTTTCACAGTCACATAATTTCAATTGTATAACAATTTACTAAAAACGAAATTTTGTTTATTTATTTTTATGATAAAGAGATCGAATAAAATAAAAAAAATAATAGCATAACACCTAAGCCAAATCCTAAAACTCTAGGTGCATGCTATTAATTTGAAGAAGACTAGAGTGAATATGTCAAAAAAATAAAAATAAAAAAATAAATATTTTGGCATTTAGGAACAATACTTTTTTTTGAAAAAAAAAATAATAATAATTAAAAAATGACGTGGGAAGAAATAAGGTATAACCATGACGTGGTTATTAATTCCATCATCATATATAGGAGTGTATTTGTTTTAGAGGCTACAAGCTTATGTTGGTCCTTTATCTCGGAATCTCGGATGCTTATCATTATAATAAGTAATAACAAGTAAAAAAACATCATTAATTTCAGTATCATCCTCGTTCGAGTATGAGTTTCACACCATTTGAACAATTCCCACGTCAAACTATCAAATCAATTTTTTTTTTTTTTTTTCTCTAGCTACTTGCAAAACAAAAAAAAAAAAAAACGAGAGAAAATGAGAATAAGATAGTGTGTTTTGGTCCCCCAATTTTCTTGGTCAAACACACGTTCTTAAATAAAATAGCGAAAAGTGTTCGTTTGAAAATATATATATATTTTTTTTTTAAAAAAAATGGGGGTTTAAAAATTTGAAAAATAAAGAGTTGGTTTTATAATGCTACTCGCAAGTGGGTTTTAGGCACTTCACCTTATGCGTTTATATGTCAATGTCACGTTTGCAAAAAGGTTTTTTTATATTGCACCAAATCTTTTTTGGGGTGATCACAACCACTTCAATAATTCCAAGGCGGTGCGACCACGACCAGAAGTTCAATGGGAATGACCAACCAGCCTCTTAGCTTAAAGCCTTAAAGAGAGTAGTCGGCCACTTTTATGATGGAAGTGCTCTCAATAAAGACGTTGAACTCTTTTATTTTAAATTAACGTAGCTGTTCCATGTCAATGCGTAAGCTAGTTGTAGTCTTGTAGACAAATTGTAAGTATGACTGGTATTTATCTTCAAAGATTGTACATTTTTAAAATTCGCAAAAAAATATTTTATAGAGTTTATCAAACGTTTTGACTGCATTTTTATAAATTATATTATTTATAATTGCATTTTAAAAATCGTTATTGTCATTTGAAATTTTTTTCTTTCTACTTTTGCCCTCACTTTAGATCAGTAAAATGACGCTTATATCATCATAAACCCTAATCCAACACATGAGAAGTGATGGAAAAAAATAGAAGGAAAAAAAATTTCAAATGGCACATACAAGTCATATAACCGTTGACCGTTAATTTTAACCACTTTGACTGACGAAAGTGAGGAACGTGTCATAAAATTGTAGTTTGATGGGATCAAGTGTTATAGTTGGTAGTTTATGGGATAAAATGTAATTACTTTTTTTTTTTTTTTTAAAAAAAAGGTAATTATCATTTTTCCCATAAACTACCATTTGATTACCATATACTCATATTAATTACTAACTTTACATTACGACCCTATTAAACTACCATTTCATTACCAAAACCCTCATTTCATCATTTAAGGCTGTTAAGTGGAATGATCAACCTATTACGTGCGTGTCACATACCTTGAATACGTATACATTTTATTTGGGGTAATTATCTTTTCCATTTGAATTATTACTCGATTACCATACACTCCCATTAACTATCAACTTTATGTGCACGTGATGGATTGACCATCCAACTTAACGACCTTGGCTGATGGAATAAGAGTTTTGGTAATAAAACGGTAGTTTGATGGGGTTGTAATATAAAATTGGTAGTTGATGGGGTATATGATAATCAAGTGGTAGTTAATGGGAGAAATAACAATTTTATTTTAAAAATAATTTATATATAATATATATAAATTAATAATATATATTTTTTAATTTGTTTAATTTTAAAGGTATTATATGTAATTTTTGTTTATAAAATTAGGATATTTAGGTTATTTTATATTTTTTAACAATTTTAATTGACGAACTTTTTTTTTTAAAAAAATGTTAATATGATAGGGTTGGGACGTTATAGTTTTTTTTTTTTTTTTTTTTGACACGTCCACACAAAAGGAAGGGAAGATTCGAACTAGTGATTTCTGCTTTATTAGGTATGATCCCAACCAATTAAATTACCTCTTAGAGCATTCACAGCAGACTCTTAAAATTTTCTCTTCAAAATAACAAAAAGTACACTTTTTGTTATTTTAACAGCCCACCTTTTTAGAGCATACTTTTTAGCCTCTCTATTTTAACAATTCACTTTCACTATTTCATTAAAATATTATTTTTCAAAGATTTGTTTATTCTTTCTCTAACTTTTATATTTTTTAATATTTATATTTTTCTAATAGTCTATTTTACGAATATTTATCTTATTCTAATGGTAATATTTTTTAAAATTTGTAATTTTTTTAACGGTCATATTTTTTACTGTGTCTTATCTTAGCATTTCAAAAATTTTGTCTTATCCTTATGCCTGTAACAAAGAAGGACCTGATCATGCACCAAGATTCAAAGCTTTTGTCTTTTCAAAAAAAAAAAAAAAAAAAGACTCAAAGCTTATGTGAATTTCAACGGTGAGATCTTTGAAAGCCCAAGGTAAGATTGCAGGAAAACACTAAGAGAGGAAGATTGGAAAGAGGGGAAAAAAAAAAACAAGACCTGCGGAAAGAAAAAAAATGAGAGAGAAAAAGAAAAAGGAAAAAGGAAAAAGGAGGAGAGAGAAAATATAGTTGTTTAAATAATAGAGAGCAAATAGTAATTGTTAAGTTTGAAGAAATACTGTTCATAGTGTTAAGTTTTTTGTTAAAATGAAAAGGTTGAAAAGTGATGTTGTTAATTCTTTTTGTTAATGGACTCTTTAAACTAACAAAAAAAATATATTTGAAAAGTCTGCAATAAATACTCTTAGAGATGTTATAGTTGATGTCTATTGTAGTCTGGAAAGAAAATATAATTACCCCAAATATCTATATTCACTGAATGGAGATTATGACTCTATGAGCAGCCACACGTGATGAAAACCCTTTCCTGAATCCGACATTTCGAAAAGTAGGGATAAGTGTTGTCTCCTTACTCGTTTTTGTTTTTTTTGAAAATTACGGTCAACCCCTCGGGTATGCTCCCGACGACAACGTCGACACACAATCAGAAAAATCCAATCTTCTCGATCACACACTATCTCTGCCACTCAATAATCCCACTACCTCCACATTTCAGTTTCACCGAATAGTAAACACAGAGTAGTAGAGCTAAATATATAAGTATAACAATCCATTATCGGTGTAAATGCAAGTAGGCTTGTTGCAGTAGTGGAGCAAGCAAAATCACTACCGTCCCCACCCACAAAGCCACAAAGGCAGGAAGAATTAATATTAAGGGTGACAATCGAACAGTGTTTTTGAGTTCAGGTAGAGCTCTCATGAGGAATGGCTTCTTCTTGGATTTATGGTATCATTTTGCTTCTTCTTGCCAAGCAACAGTCTTTGTTCCTTCTAGCACTTGCTTCAAGCAATGTGAGTTTGAGTTTTCTTATGTGGGTTCTGTTCTGTTCTGTTCTGTTTCTTCCTCGATTGAGTGTGTTTTTTTTTTTATTGATTTGTTTCGTTGGTTTGTGTTTTTCCTTGGTCTTTGGCAGGTTCACATTGTGTATATGGGAGAGAGGCAGCATGAAGAGCCTGAACTCGTTCAAGACTCGCACCATGAGATACTATCAAATATACTTGGAAGGTTTCAGTTCTAACTTCTTTTTGTCAGCGTTCTTATTTTTCATTCAGTGAAATTTGTTCTGTTCGTTTATGTCTCCAAACGTTCTTATGTGAAAGGAGACAAAATTTGATTGCTGTGTCCATGAAATTTTCCAAAAAGCAGGCTGCTGCTTTTGGTCTTTTGAAAATAGCATATTTGATCCTTGGTGATGATGGCGGTAGAGGCTGTAATTGAATTTGAGAAACATGGGGTGCCATGACGGTGGTGTAGCTAAAATTAATGGTAGTGGTGGTAACAAAGGCAGAGGTGCTTTAGCTGTTAGAATATAAATTAAATTGATTAAATGCATCTCTTTAGAGTAAGTGCTGATTTAAGAGTGGCATACGCCCAAGTAGCAAAACAAATCGTGTGAGCACATGTGAAGTATGTTGGCCGTCATTTTAATGGCTCTTTCCTACAAATTTATGTGCATCAAATGCATTTTCACCATCTTGTTGCTTGTAAAGTTATGTGACTGGAACCTAATTATGTTCATAACAATGAAGTAAGAGCTTGTTATATCAATTTGACAGCAAGGAAGCTGCCAAGGAGTCGATTCTGTATAGCTACAAGCATGGATTTTCAGGGTTTGCTGCAGCCTTAACCGAGTCTCAAGCCGAGCTTATTGCAGGTGTTACAATGTTGGTGAACTGTAAATTTTGTTTTCCTATAAGACTTATGCTTTGCTAACAAGTAATTGTAGTTGGTATTCTCCTTTCTCGTAATACAATGCAGATTTCCCTGGAGTTGTTCGTGTAGTTCCAAACCGAATTCTTAGTCTGCAGACGACTAGAAGTTGGGATTTCCTCCAAGTAAAGCCTCAAATTGCACATGGAATTCTCTCAATGGGTCATTCAGGACTTGGGACTATTATTGGTGTCATGGACACTGGTTAGTGTAGAAATGCTTATATGGTTGTATATTATACGAGATCAGGCTTTAATTCTGCTCACTTTGTTGAACAGGAATCTGGCCTGAGTCTGAAAGCTTCAAAGATGAGGGAATGGGAGAGATTCCATCTCGTTGGAAAGGCATATGTCAAGGAGGAGAGAAGTTCAATAGCTCCCACTGTAATAGGTTAATTTGATTTTATTTTTTTTTCATATTGAATTATCTTTCCTGATAAAATCGTTGTCGTATGACCAGAATCAATATATCATTTTTAACACTGCTATTTGATAAGAAAACTCAAAGTTGATTGCTTAACTGTAATATTATTCTAGCAGTCAAGGAAAATGTCCCAAAACTTTCTCATTATCTAATTCTGGACTTAACGATAGTTTTTACTGTGAGATTCCCATGTTTGAGTCCAAGAATCAGCCTTGCTACAATGTAGTACTAATCTGTTTCCATACTTCCTTTCCCATATTCTTTAAGGTTGAGGTGTGTTAAATTTGATTATATCTTCAAGCACTTACTGTTATGAAATACTTTGGGCAGGAAAATTATTGGTGCGCGTTGGTATGTCAAAGGATATGAAGCTGAATTCGGAAAGCTAAATACAAGTGATGGGGTTGAGTTCTTTTCTCCCCGAGATGCTGCAGGCCATGGCACTCACACATCATCTACTGCAGCAGGTCTTCCAGTAGAAAATGCAAGTTTTATGGGATTAGCTCAAGGAGTGGCAAGAGGGGGTGCTCCATCAGCTTGGTTAGCTGTCTACAAAGTTTGCTGGGCTACAGGCGGCTGCAGTTCAGCCGATCTTCTTGCCGCATTTGATGACGCAATACTTGATGGCGTGGATGTGCTTTCAGTGTCTCTTGGCGCACCACCTCCACTTGATACTTATGTGGACGATGTTGTGTCCATTGGTTCCTTACATGCTGTAGCTAAAGGAATTTCCGTTGTATGCTCTGCCGGGAATTCTGGTCCTTATCCTCAGACTGTCATAAATACAGCTCCATGGGTTATAACCGTTGCCGCAAGTACCATAGATAGAGCTTTCCCCACTTTGATTTCCCTGGGAAACAATCAAACTCTTGTGGTAACTTCTTAACTTCCTATCCAGCAATGATAGATTGTGTTTGTTTCTGTTGGAATGAGGATAAACAGTTTGCAATGAAATGTAACTGCAAAATCATTACTATTAGCAACCAATCAAAAAAAGAATCCACATGTAAAAGATGTATATGGTTCAGCAATATGCCTGTGTCCCTGAAAGAAATGTGAAGAATTTGTTATTTTTGATAGGATAACAAAATATCATTCTTTTAAAAGCCAGCACTACCTTACATCTACTACAATTTGTACATGAGGCTTTTGTATGGACGTATGAGTTGCTTGGATGATTCTCTGAGTGATAAGTGAGTCTCAGTTCTTTGTGTCATTCTAAATTTCTGCTTTCACAGTCATTGAAGTATTCTATTCATCTTTGCTCATGTAATTTTTTTTCATGGTTTATGTTCCTGTTTTCTGCAAAATGCACTATAATTTGGCTATTCCAACTTGAGATTTCTGTTGAGTATTTTTTAATGATATCGATTATGGTGTCAGATGGAGAATCTAAACATGACCCTGGAACTGGTCTGTGCTGTTTGTTTGTTTTGGTGGAACCATGCATAAAAAAAAAACCTTGTTCAAACTTCACATTCACAATGAAATACTATCTAGTTATAAAATTGATATCTACTTCTTTGTTTTTTAGAACTAGAAATGATTTTATTTTCTCAAGCAGGGTCAGGCTTTCTATACAGGGAAGGATATGAACAAATTTCACCCTATTGTGCAAGGAGAAGACATAGCAGCTGTTGATGCAGATGAAGATAGTGCAAGGTATAATGCGTTGTCATTTGCTTCTTGTTCGCATGAACTCTATTTGAATCATCTACTGTGAATTTGAGAATTGATATATTAATAGTGGTTACTTTTAATAGGAGTTGTGATTCAGGAACCCTAAATGCCACTTTAGCAAGAGGAAAAGTAGTTCTTTGTTTCCAATCTCGTTCACAGAGGTCAGCTACTGTTGCTGCAACAACTGTATTGGATGCTCTTGGTGCTGGTCTCATCTTTGCCCAGTTTCCCACAAAGGAGGTTACTTTACCCTGGGATATCCCTTGTGTCCAAGTGGACTTCGCAGTTGGGACATCTCTGCTCATGTACATGCAGATGACCAGGTAAATATATCCTGGGCATGTTGGGTGACCTTTTCTGTATATTTCTGCTTCCAAGGTTGGGGTTCTGTAAACAGATAAATCTTTATAAGAGAGTCCAGTTGCTATTACCTCAGTTTTGATCTTTCTAAAGGGTTATAACAAGCAGACTTCATTTGAAAATTGTGGAGTTAAAATTTCTTAACGAAATGTTTATTCAACAGAAATCCTGTGGTCAAGTTTAGCCCAACAAAAACAGATGTGGGACAACAGATTTCCCCGGAAGTGGCATTTTTCTCCTCTCGAGGACCCAGTTCCTTATCTCCATCTGTATTGAAGGTACTGACTGTTTTACAAAATAATTACTTCTTTGATTGTTGCAGTTGATGTATTTGAATGTGGTTGCAGCCTGATATTGCTGCTCCTGGTGTTAATATTTTGGCATCCTGGTCCCTTGCTTCTTCCGTCTCTCAACCCCTTGAATTCAGTATTGATTCGGGAACTTCCATGTCTTGTCCCCATGTATCTGGCATTGTGGCTCTTCTTAAAGCTATCCATCCAACATGGAGCCCTGCTGCAATAAAGTCTGCACTGGTCACTACAGGTTGACAAAAGAAATTTACTGGCATTTTTTTTTCAATCATAAAATAAATGTGCACAACTGATTCTCTGTCTCTTCTTGTATAGCTTCTTTGAAAGATGAATATGGTCAATGTACAGTGGCTGAGGGAGCTCCCCATAAGCAGGCTGACCCATTTGACTTTGGAGGTGGTCATGTTGAACCAAACAAAGCCTTGGCTCCTGGTCTCATATATGACATGGGGTTCTCAGATTACATCCGTTTTCTTTGTTCCATGGGCTACAATAATTCTGCCATTGGCTTGATGACTAGGTTACACACACGTTGCCATAAGTCGGACAAATTCCTTGCAAATCTTAATCTGCCTTCCATTACCATTGCTGAGCTGAAGGAAAACTTAACTGTGTCAAGAACGGTTACAAATGTTGGTCCAGTTAATTCTTTTTACACTGCTTTTGTTCAAGCCCCGGCTGGAACTAAAGTGATAGTTGAGCCACCAAATTTGTTGTTTAATTCTTCAATAAGGAAGCTGAAATTCAAGGTAACTTTCCATTCCCAGCTAAGGGTTCAAGGAAGATACTCATTTGGTAATCTGTGTTGGGAAGATGGTTTCCATGTAGTGAGAATACCATTGATAGTTCGAACTGTCATTGATAACTTTTATGCAGAAACATAATTCTGTAGCCACCAACAGTATATCCCTTTGCATCAATAAATTTCTTCTATTATTAATCATCTATTGCTTCACTCCTGATAGTCCGGTTGGTTGAAATTCATTTCACAATACATAGCCGTTTGTGAATCATTAAGAGGAAGAAATCTAGCTTAAAAAATGATGTTACAATACACCAGGTAAAAAGGATCAAAAGTTTTCACTATCTGGCAACCTAGCACAGTAAATGATTAAATTACTGTCAGGGAAAAAACTATGATGCTACTCAGCACTTGGCCAAATGAGTTTGCTTCCAATGCTGTTGACTTCAATGAAGAAATCATTAGAAAGACATGATTGCATTTGGGATACTAACCAAATGACTTTACCATTGAATTTGTTAGCTTGTAGAAACAGGATGTTCCCATCTGAGGATTGATCACAGACAGCCATGGCTTCTTCCAAAATGAATTTCAAATTTTTGGAAGCCTCTCAAATGGTTTACATTTAAAGTTGATAATATCCAATAAAAGAAGGCCTTCCTAATTGACCGCCTTGAAGTTTTCAAGAATGTTGAGAGCTTTTACTAGTTTCTATATGAACGCGTTTAAGATAGACACAAGTCGAATTTAAAATTACTGATGAGCCAAAGAATTAAAAAAAAAAATAGAGAGCTCCTTTCAATAAAGAGCCCATCTTCAACTCTTCCAGCTTGCTTCTAACAATTAATACCATATTTAATCACTGCTAATAGGTTTAAACTCATACGAAAATGGAGAATTCAATCATTTAATTAATACTATAACGTAGAGTCGGGTGAGATGGTTCATAANACCAGGTAAAAAGGATCAAAAGTTTTCACTATCTGGCAACCTAGCACAGTAAATGATTAAATTACTGTCAGGAAAAAAACTATGATGCTACTCAGCACTTGGCCAAATGAGTTTGCTTCCAATGCTGTTGACTTCAATGAAGAAATCATTAGAAAGACATGATTGCAATTGGGATACTAACCAAATGACTTTACCATTGAATTTGTTAGCTTGTAGAAACAGGATGTTCCCATCTGAGGATTGATCACAGACAGCCATGGCTTCTTCCAAAATGAATTTCAAATTTTTGGAAGCCTCTCAAATGGTTTACATTTAAAGTTGATAATATCCAGTAAAAGAAGGCCTTCCTAATTGACCGCCTTGAAGTTTTCAAGAATGTTGAGAGCTTTTACTAGTTTCTATATGAAAGTGTTTTTAAGATATAACGTATTAAACCAACATTTATTTTAAAAGTTTAAGTTGATAGAAAATGTTGAATTTAATTATTTAAGTAATATTTTAACACTAATCTTCATGTGTAGTCCAACATATGAAATATTTGATTTAAATGGAATGTGAATTATAGAGACACAAGTCGAATTTAAAATTATTGATGAGCCAAAGAAACTCTTCCCGCTCACTTCTAACAATTAATACCATATTTAATCACTGCTTATAGGTTTAAACTCGTACGAAATGGAGAATTCAATCATTTAATTAATCCTTTAACGTAGAGTCAGGTGAGATGGTTCATAATTAGTCCCTATTATAAATGAAATCATAAGCATATCTATGATTATCAACAAAACCCTTTTACTTGGTGTAAAAGACAATCATTCAGTGACTTTTTCTTTGAAGTGTGAAGTGAATGTAAAGTCAAACTAGAGTACCTAACACCTCAGTGGTTGAGATTTAATAGATAAGATGGGTTAAGGGTGATATTTCCTCTCAACTTGTGCTCATCTCAAAAATCTGTCTGTCAAATTAGGTTTCGTACATTGACGGGCATCATCTTAATTTGAATCTGAAATCTTATATACGAAGCAATGCCCCTGAGATACAAAAGGAAATATATTCCTTGCTATCAAAGTAACATATGGCCAGTTTTGGGACTAGCCTAGGAGTAGGAGTTTAGTTTCTTCATGCAGATATGAAGGCTTCCGTTAGTTGACTTGGACATGTCCTTTGCCGATTAAATTTCATTGACTTGTGGACATAGATTATGTTAATTAGGGAGAAAACTTGAGATGAAGGGTTTGAGTTCACTTATATGTAGCAAATTTTCTTTTAAAAAATGGTTAAATATACTTGGAGCATGTTTTTGTGTGCGTTTGAGGGTCTTAAAAGTACATTTAATACTCAAAAAGTTCGTTTGAATAAAAAAGTACCCGTTTGGTAAAAAAAAAAATTAAGGGTCAAAAAATGGCTAAAACACAATTTTTGGTTGAAGCTTTTGGCAAAAAACGTTTTTTTAACTTAAAAGTTCTATTTCTTAAACTCAATTTCAAATGTGATCTTAAGAGTCTGTTTGTGATTACGTTTAAAAAATATAGCTTTTAAGACAAAAAGAACTTTTGAACAAAAGCTTCATTTTTAAGCTTTCGCCAAAAGTGCATTTTGGTTGTTTTTATACTTTTTAAACAATTAAAAGCGCTTCTTTTTTTTTACCAAACGAATATTTTTTTTTTCCAAATGAACTTTTTGAGTGTTAAAAGCATTTTTAAGCACCTCAAATGCAATCCCAAACAGGCTCTAAGAGCTTGTTTGGTATTGCGTTTGAGAAATAGAGCTTTTAAGTAAAAAAAAGAGCTTTTGGGCAAAAATTTCATTTTTAAACTTTTGCCAAAAGTGCATTTTGACATTTTTTTTTTAGTTTTTTAGACCCTTAAAAGCGCTTTTATTTTTTTTTTCCAAATAAATACTTTTTTCTTCAAACAAACTTTTTGAGTGTTAAAAACATTTTTAGACCCCTCAAACACAATCTCAAACAGCCCCAAGTCCCTTAAACTTTCATCTACTTTCAAAAAAGCCTTGTGATCTAACATGTGTGACATATAGATATATTAAATTACAATTTCACTACAATTAAATCATTTTTTCTGTCATTCTTCCAAAAATACCCGTATTTTCCTTTTAAAAAAAGTAAATGAATTTATTAAAAATAAAAAACAAATTTTGATTAAATACTAAAATACATAAAGTAAGAGTGCATTTGGCATTTCAAATTTCAAAGACAAAATTTAAACTAAATTGCAAAAAAATAAATCATTTGAAATTACATTTTTAAATCATATTTTTTAAAATTGAAAATCCAAACAATCCTTAGAACATATGTACAGCATGAAACCAATCATGAGTCCCAGATTCGAGACACGTCACCTTTTACTTTTTCTAAACTTTAGACTAGGCATTCCAAAATAGAGAATAAAACATATATTATAATTAATGCCGAGCATAAATAATAAAATAAATAAATAAAAATAAAGCCAGGATGGACGAGTAGTAGAATTAGACACGTGAGAGCCACCCTCGAGAAAGGCATCCTCCTCTTATCGCCAAGTGTTGATTTCTCGACTGTTCGCCGGTCCCCTTTCGTCAACGGTCGGCTCTACTTTTGTCCATCTGCGCACCAAACCGTGGTTAGCCACCTAGACCAAACTAACATTATATATATATATATATATATATATATATAAAAGTAAAAAAGAATATTATAAGAGTAGGTATTCACCAGTGGGAGTAGCTACGTAAATACATGGAAGCTTCGGGGCATATTTTTTGTTTAAAGGATTTAAAAGTATGTTTTGTATTCAAAAAGTTAGTTTAAATAAAAAAGTGTCTGTTTAGTAAAAAAAAATTAAAAATACTTTTAAGAGTTTAAAAAGTTTAAAAATGGTCGAAATACATTTTTAACAAAAGCTTAAAGACTAAAATTTTTGTTAAAAAATATTTTTTTGACTTAAAAACTTTATTTCCAAACATGTGACTTTAGTAAGGATTATGTGCTTTGGCTTTTTGCAAGTGACAGAAATCTTTAGACCTGATCAAAATTGATGTTCTAACGGGATTGAATCAAGCTATTACTCGCTTAAACTTAAAGGAACGCTTGTGGTGGAGATTTTCAGCAGCCGATAGACAATCCACCCATGTAGTGGGGTTCCCTTTCCCTTTCCCTCTCCCCTCCTCCTCGGTCCTCATCTCCCAAATTCCAAGCGAGTACCTACACAACTAATTAATGTGACAAGCACGTGACATAAAATTCATTAATACGTTATTATTTGAACCACATATTCTTATAAATATTATTCATATTTAGTGATGAATTATAATTTATCTTCTGGAGTTATTTTTTAATTCTTATGAAACCCCAAAAACCTTTTGTTCTTGTTTTTGTGTAAATAACAAAAAGGAAAAAGCATGAACATGAGACCAGTGTACTGCGTCAAAGAAACGATTCTGAAGCAGACGGGTCACCACCAACCAATGGGCCCCCGCTGTTTAGTCAATAATGGAGCCCAAGCCCCTATCCCAATCCCTCCGTCAAGCACTGAGGTGAGTGGACCTATTATTATTTTTATTTAAGAAAGATATAATTAAAAGTTTACTGAGTATTTACAAGGAGCTTCGCCAATTTTTACTCACTAAATTAATTAATAGTACATTTTTATCTATTTTAATTACACTTTTTTTTTATTTATCTATTTTAACTAAAATATAATATGTAACCTTATTATTTTAACTATTAATTTTAACTATTGTAATTAAATATTTTTTTTAAAGAATAATGAGGGAGAGATAAAAGTTTTATTATTTTTTATTTATTTGATAAATGAATAGGATGTGTGATACATGAGTAATTCTAGAAGTTCATCTTGTATTTATCTTAAGTCCATTCAAGAATAATGTGACTATTAAAATTATCATTTGATCAAAATCTAATAATGATCAATCACAAACTTAATAGGTCAATGATGATTTTAATAGCCACATTATTTTTTAATAGAATTAAAATAAACCCAAGAAGGATTTGAATTGTACTATTATACAGCCAAGAATTAAACCAAATTTTAGCCCAACTTTTATACCAAATTTCTCTCCATAATTTAAGGCTCTATCTCCTCCAATGCAGTTGAAAAAAGTTGGGTCAAATTAGGTTTAAGTTCTCCTCGTATCATTTTCCAATGAATAATACACTATTCAAGTTCAACACCTTTGCTTTCAACTCGCTCGATCCCACTCGGTCTCCCCAAAGTCAACCACCAGTATCGAGTTCCAGCCATAATCTCTGCTCATTTCCACCATAAAACTCATCTCTGGCAACCTAAACACCACGCCTCTCAGCCCTGGCCTCAATAGTTCAAGTACATGACTCATCGGAGAGACTTATCGGCTTCCCTCAGTCTCTCGTCGGCGTCAAAATCTCTTAATAGGTCAATAGTGATTTTAATAGCCACATTCTTTTTTAATAGACTTAAAATATACACAAGAAAGATTTGACTTGTAGTATTATACAACCACGAATTAAACCAAATTTTAGCCCAACTTTTATACCAAATTTATCTCCCTAATTTAAGGTTCCATCTCCTCCAATGCAGTTGAGAAAAATTGGGTCAAATTAGGTTTAAATTGTCCTCGTATCATTTTCCAACGAATAATACACTATTCAAGTTCAACACCTTCGCTTTCAACTCGCCCGATCCCACTCGGTCTCCCCCGAGTCAACCACCAGTATCGAGTTCCAGCCATAATATCTGCTCATTTCCACCATAAAACTCATCTCCGGCAACCTAGACACCACGCCTCTCAGCCCTGGCCTCAACAGTTCAAGTACATGACTCGCCGGAGAGACTTGTCGACTTCCCTCAGCCTCTCGTCGGCGTCAAAATCCCCCCAAAATCCGGCGATTTCCAATCTGTTCATCCCCGATATGGGCCGGAGATCCGACAAGTTGCTCCCGGAGAAGAGATTCCTTTGCCAGGGTTTCACTTTACGCCCTGGCTGTGCACCACAACCACGCTCATCGCATCGCCATCCAAAGACAAACGGCTTTTGTGTTTTGAGTGAAAAGTGTCAACCGCAGACGTGCAGTCATTTCTAGATCTGGGACAGCTACGGGCCTGTTTGGGATTGCGTTTGGGAGACCTAAAAGTGCTTTTAATACTCAAAAAGCCCGTTTAAAGAAAAAAGTAGTCGTTTGGTAAAAAAATTAAAAGCGCTTTTAAGGGTCCAAAAAGCCTAAAAATGGTCCAAAAGCACTTTTGACAAAAGCTTAAAAATGAAACTTTTGCCCAAAAACTCTTTTTAACTTATAAGCTCTATTTCTCAAACTCAATCACAAACATGCTCTACGACTCCGCAATGCAACGCGCTTATACGGTGCTTGACGACGTAACAGCTTTATGAAACACAAATAAAAAGCAAGCCAAGCCCATCGGACACAGCCTTTCAAAGCGAGTGAGTAATCGTCCCGAAAACTGACCGTCCGATGAAGACTGGCAGGGCATANCCCGAGTCAACCACCAGTATCGAGTTCCAGCCATAATATCTGCTCATTTCCACCATAAAACTCATCTCCGGCAACCTAGACACCACGCCTCTCAGCCCTGGCCTCAACAGTTCAAGTACATGACTCGCCGGAGAGACTTGTCGACTTCCCTCAGCCTCTCGTCGGCGTCAAAATCCCCCCAAAATCCGGCGATTTCCAATCTGTTCATCCCCGATATGGGCCGGAGATCCGACAAGTTGCTCCCGGAGAAGAGATTCCTTTGCCAGGGTTTCACTTTACGCCCTGGCTGTGCACCACAACCACGCTCATCGCATCGCCATCCAAAGACAAATGGCTTTTGTGTTTTGAGTGAAAAGTGTCAACCGCAGACGTGCAGTCATTTCTAGATCTGGGACAGCTACGACTCCGCAATGCAACGCGCTTATACGGTGCTTGACGACGTAACAGCTTTATGAAACTCCAAATCAAAAGCAAGCCAAGCCCATCGGACACAGCCTTTCAAAGCGAGTGAGTAATCGTCCCGAAAACTGACCGTCCGATGAAGACTGGCAGGGCATATTGACCATTAAAGACCACACGCGCTAGACTTGAATCGTGTGGCCATCAATTTCTAGAAAAAACAACGAGCGGGGAATTTTCTACAGAATTGAGCCGAAAAGGATGCGCGATTAACGCGGCAAAGCAATCCCGTCCCCGTAAATAACCACAAAATGGGACCCAAAGTTTTAAGGATAGAAAGGCACAATAAACGCACAAAATCATGCCGGTTTCCTGGCTCGTTCGTTACAGTTTTCGTTTTGAATAATCCTTAGCGCCTTAACCCACTGTTAACCGTTTCAATGTTTATTTTTAATTAACCTGTCTTAATCAGATAATTTTAAAAAAAAAACCAGTCTTAATTAGATCGAGATTTTTAAAAATTATTATAGTTATTCTATCAATAAATTTCCCAATTTCCAATTATTATTTTTTTAAAAAAAAATTAGTAATTCCGAATTTGTTATATCTAATCTAAAAAACAACTGTTAGATTTTAATCTCGTCGAGAGTTTTTAGATTTTATATAATAAAATCTGAATGAATTCATTAAAATTTGACAAATTAAAAAATTGTAAACGATCCTAATCCTTTATTTTCAACTAAATTGTGATTTTATTGTTTTTTAATATTCAATATATTGAAGTAGTAAAAGTCACATGAATGTTTAATTTAAAAATCATGATAATTAATATGATAATAAGAATAATTAGTTTTTTTATTTTAATTATTTTAATAAAAAAGAAAAGGTAAAATGTTGAAAGCATGAATAATGTTTTGTTTTTTACGTTGTTGGAAGTTCGGCGTGGCGTGGACCAGAGAATGATGGCCATGAAATAAAAGTCATCGTGGAAATGTGGGTTGGGTCTTGGCAGGCGAAAGCTCATCACGATGCAGAATAGTCAGCCCTCCCATGTCTTTCTAACGTGAGCCATTGGGAAAATAAATATATTTCTATATATAATTATATATATATAGATATATATATATTCAAATCATAAATAGCACTACGAGAGAGAAAAAGAGATTAAGATATAGCAATATCTCAGCACCAGTTTCGCACGCGAACAAACAAGCCTTCTTTCCGGTCTCTCAACCAACCCACCAACTCTTTACCCATCTTCCTTCCTCATCATCTTTATCAGGTAAATTGGTTTGGTTGCTTGCATTTAAAATATTGACGACTATAAAGAAATGGATTTTGGGTAGTTTTTTTTTTTTCTTTGAATTCTGTTAAGATTTGGTGGTTAATTTGTTTGATATAGAAATGGATTACTGCGTGGAAGTGAGAGCGTTAAGACCAAGTTTAGTAGTGGGAGAATTTGCCATGAAAGCGGCGCAGCAAGCGCTTTTAGATGACCATTTGTTTGCTACCGGAGTTCCTACCGAAGATTTTTCTGTGGATGACCTTCTTAACCTGTCTAATCCGGAAATAGAAGATGGGGTTTACGTCGAGGAAGAAGACGAGGAGGACGAAGGAGAGATGGGTTCGTCTTCACTGGACCAAGCAGACGATCACAATTCCATCATCTCCGCCAATTTATCCGGCACGGCTGAGTCGTCAGAGTCTCATCTAGCCGACGAACTTGCCGTTCCGGTAATTTTCCAATAAGAAAATGAATTTTGCTTTTAATTTATTTTCCCAAATAGATTTCTATTAAATTTAGAAAATAATCTTTTTTTTTTTTTAATTATTGGGTTTTCACAGGACGATGATATTGCAGAGCTCGAATGGCTTTCTCACTTCGTGCACGATGATTTGTCAGAGTCATCTCTTTTATGCACCGCCGGAGAACAGAATATCGAAAGTCGTGCAACGAACCGGTCCGAACCGGAGTGGAGACCGAGACCTCCATTCTTTCCTTCAGGGGTTCCATCGAAAGCCAGAAGCAAAAGGACAAGAGCCGTTAAACGCGTTTGGAGACTTGGTTCACCGCTTACCCAATCCTCACCGCAGTCTTCTTCGGCATCTTCTCCTGGGTTTTCTTCGACTCCTTGTCTTATCTTTAACAATATGGTTCAAACCATGGACTTATTCGCTTTTGGTGAACCACCCATGAAGAAGCAGAAGAAGAAACCGGCGGTTCAAACTGGTGGAACATCAGGTGGTTCCCAGTTTCAGCGTCGGTGCAGCCACTGTCAGGTGCAGAAGACCCCGCAGTGGAGAACCGGTCCACTTGGTGCCAAAACGCTTTGCAACGCTTGTGGGGTCCGGTACAAGTCCGGCCGGCTTTTCCCAGAGTATAGACCGGCCTGTAGTCCGACTTTTTCCGGAGATGTTCATTCGAATAGTCACCGGAAAGTGTTGGAGATGAGGAAGAGAAAGGAGATGACTGAACCGGAATCCATGTTGACCCAGATGGTTTCAAGTTTTGGATAGTCTAACTTAGAAAATAGGCACATGTGAACCGGGTTGTACCGGTTAGTTTTTTCATATTTGGTCGTAGCCGTAGGATCTTAGACTCTTAGTTATAGCTCTTAGATTTTTATTTTTATACTGGTTGTGGTAGTGTTTAGTTTATTATTTGAAGGTTTAATGAAAGAGGGAAACAGATTTATTATCTTTCCATTTCTTATTGGAATATTAACCAAATATTACCTTCCAAAGCACTAGCAAACTTACCTTACAGCTTCTATTACAAATTTTTAATCATATTTTATATTTTATAAAAATATGTTTACAATTTTCATATTTTATAAAAATAAATGTCAATTGAACTGCGGATCGTATGGCAATGATACCGCATTGAAATGTAAATGTGATAGTCTTGTTAATTGCCATATAACAATCCACATTTTAATAGCTAAAGTATTAATTATTACGTCAACATATTAAAATATCAATCCTATTTATATCACACTAACATACCATGTGCCCTCATGCACCGGCGTATGAGAATCACACCCTAGTGCGCGATACCCACATGTTTGACAGTGTTCTCTTTTCTCGTTGTGTCTTTTATTTGTGCTGCTTTTGTTTTGATTTTTTTTTTGTTTTGTTTTGTTTTTTTTTTAAAAAAAAGAATTTGTGTGGAGACTTTTCCTTCTAGCTCTTGTCGGTTTTGTACGTTTGTTGTGTGGTTACTTTTCCGTGATTCCAAGCATACGCTTACCTCTTTTATTGGCAGCCATAGTTATCCCAATTAACTAAGTCATTTATTTGATCAATTTCCAATAGTTTTAGGTTTAGCACTGATTTTGGGTTGTTTTGATTTATTGTTAAGGTTGTTCACTATTGAGAAGTATTACATAACTTAAGAGACAAAGAACTTAATAGTTAAGAATTACAAGAACTCAAAAGACAAAGAACTTAAGAGTTAAGAGTTATAAGAACTAAAGAGATAAGAGTTATAAATGATGAATGAACTTTATTATTGTTAATGTAAAAGTAAAAAAGACTTGCAACGTTCATACTCTTTCTCTATAAATAAGAATGTTGTATACAATCAAAATATCAAAG
The DNA here is from genome assembly GCA_006937295.1 of Carpinus fangiana. Lineage (NCBI taxonomy): Eukaryota > Viridiplantae > Streptophyta > Magnoliopsida > Fagales > Betulaceae > Carpinus > Carpinus fangiana. The sequence goes on from CM017322.1 coordinate 8,363,282, forward strand.
AAAAATGTAGTCATGTAAACACTTTGATGTGTGGATATGGGCCATAGTCTGAACGACCTTAATTCTGTCTCTTTTCCTTGTTCTCATCTCTCTTCCCTAAATTATAAGTTCTAATACTTACCCTTTATTTTTACTTTTCTTGTAATCTCCATTTTCTCCACTTTTTCCATCTTGAATAGGAAAAGAAAAAAAAATAAAATGATTATGTTAATGTAGCGTGGTCCTCTATAACATTTGATGAATGAAATTGAGATTTTTGGTTAAGAGAACTACACAACATTCAAATACGTCAATTACAATGAAATATTAATTTGATATATAACATTTATCTTATTAAAAGTTATAATACCTTAAACAACATTCTTTAATTCATTGCTATCTCATATGATAATGTGTCGTGGTCAATTAATCGTCAAAATTTATCCGTCTCAAAATAAATTGAAAGTAACACATCATCCTAATGGTATATAGCCAATTAGCCATGGAAACGTTCAAATTGGTTCTGCGGTTTCTGAAGGTCGTCGAAAAGGCAACAAATTGCACCAATTGTCGTGGTGGGGTCAGTCATGAGTGGAGTGATTGATGAGTTATAGGGAGATTTGGGACAACTGAATTGAAATTGGGTGGTGTTGAATCTGTTCTTTTGATTTGAGAGGTGGCGCCAAAGCTGGTTTGGTTTTTCCCATCTTGCATGCCCAAGTGGTCCAAATATCTGCAATGGTGCAACCCCACAAGTGCCCCCCGCATTCATTCACTCACTCTAAGAGTCAAGATCAAATCTCCAATTCCTCATCTTTGTGGGAAAAGATTGTTAATGTAGAAACGTCTTTCGATTTGGTTTATTAACTTGATATTTGTATCGTGTGATTCTCTCGCATGCATTTTTAATAGAATTAAACAAGCATATAACATATACCCTCTTTGAATTTAATTTGTGAGAAAAGTTTATTTTCGAACCCAAAGGATTTTTATAGAAGAAAAAAAAAATGTTGAGCTTCATGGCATGCATAATGATGTAATCGGCATAATTAGTGGATAACGATAAGTTTGAAGGTCCAATGGTCAATTTTTCTTTTCTTCTTCTTCTTTCTTCTTCTTCTTCTTTTTTTTTTTAATTATTTTTTTTAATTTTTAATTTTATTTTTAACTTTAAAATCAAATCAAACAAAAAGGTAATTAAGGTTATCATGAGGCATCACGAGCCTTGCCTCGGGACCAAATTGGTCATTTCGTCCGTTAACTTAACGGAAATGACATGTGCACCAATTAAATCTCGCCATGTGTTATGCAATTTTTTTTTATTTTTATTTAAAAAAATTAAAATATATATATTTAAAAATGAAAAAAAAATTGGGGGTGGTTTCGGCCACCCCTATTTTTTTTCTTCTTTTCTTTTTGTTTTTTTTTTTTTTAAATATATATATATTTTTTAATTCTTTTTCTTTTTTAAAAAATATTTTTTAAATTTTAAATTTTTTTGTTTTTGATTTTCCAGCCCCAATCAGTTCTTGTTTTCTATTGATTATCTTTGATATGATTGGTATTTTTTCTTTTAGGAATTTCTAACGTAGATCTTATCCCCTTGAACTGAAGCCGCAGCATTACATTTCTTAGAAATCATCGGGGGAGAAACATGGACCCATTCCTTAGCCATACGGGGATTAACCCATAATATGTATATATATATATATGCCATTTTTTTCCCACCTTGGGCAGAGCACATATGGAATTTTTTTTTTTTTTAAAAAAAAAAATTTGATTTTCCAGCCCCAATTAGTTCTTGTTTTCTATTGATTATCTTTGATATAATTAGTTTTTTTTTTCTTTTCTTTTTGGAATGTAAATCAAGTTGGGATTTGAAATTGATATCAATGGCTGAAATATATATATAGTATGAATAATAATTTCAGTCTTCAATGTAATTTTTTTTTTTTTTTGGTCAAATATCAGACGATCGACACTGCCTGATGAACTCTGAACTCCAAGCTATACCAATCATCTAAACGAATCAAATTAACAAAATTCTTTGCTGACATGCTACAGTTTGAGTGTATTTGGAAATTTAGTTAGAATATTTATATGGGTGTACGTTGTTGAGGTTATAATTTACCCTAATGGTGATCGACTATATATGTAACAGTATGGATCGAAGTACCAAGCTTGAAGTTGTGGTTGTTTAAGGACCGTCTGAGTTGCAGATAGATACAATTAAGTTCTTAGATTTTACTTCTTCCTTCTCCCTTCCAAGAAATAGTTGATGCATACGGGTGGGCTTCTCTTTAACTTTAAGGTTGTGTTCACTTTATGCTATATTAATAGTTGAACATTGTTGTTGATGATTGAAAGACATATGGAGTGTGTGCTCTAAGTGCCTGCTCACATCAATGCCTCCAGGAGCATAGAACTATGAAGTAACCCATGTCTGAATCACCAAATTGGTACTTTTGAGAGCATGGATTTGTAAATTTGCTATTCCCCTAGGAGAAGTGATTGTCATTTGATCATATGTTGGGAAATCTTATCCACTTCATGTAATTTACTTGTCTTGATCTCATTTTTTGTCCGCCAAATCAGTAGATAGCCATAATGTACGTGAACTGAGTAACAGAGAAAGAGAAAATCCTTACTCCATTAGAGGGTGTCGACGATCGAACGACAAAAAGTTTTGACGATATCAGCCAGAACATGGCTAACAAAGATGAGGCTTTAGATCTATTTTCCGGGTGAGAGTCCATGAATTGTAAGAAGCTACATTTGATTCCTGAGAAGGTGGAGATCAAACAAGAGATCAAGAATGAAGAATTGGGGGAGCAAGATTTGGTGAAAGAAATTTCAAATTGTGAGAGCTTTGCAAAGAAGTGCAGCTGTTTGATAAAACTCCGCAAAGAAAGTTAGATGATGGTGTCTTTTTTCTCTGGAGTGGCAGTTGGTGTTTTTATATCCTTTTAAGTCTATTTGGCTCTTCCAAAAACCAGAACCAAACCTAGTATGAGTTGCAGTTGCAACAATTTTATTTTATTTTATTTTTTATTTTATTATTTTTTTATTTTTTTATTTTCTATTGAAGCATCGATGGCGTTGGAAATATAGACGCCTAAAGAGTTGCTTATGGTATGGTGTTGAGGCAAAAAAATACTTGATCAACGTGATCAGGTGGTATGGCGCGTTGGGCTGTTAATAGTTAGGCCTTGTCTGTTAAGATGGGTTGTTAGTAGTTGGGCTTTTAGTTGTTATATAATGGTAGGTATTTTTTGTTTGTTTGTTGGGTTTTTTTGTAATAGTCATGAATATTGAAGTGGGCTTGTCTTTTCAAAACTACACCTTGTGGACAAAGGTGTTTTAAAGGGGTGAGATATGTAAGGGATATAATAGTAGTGTGTAAGGCCTAAAGAGTTAGGCTTGAATTTAGGGGCTAACTCTATATAAGATTTGTAAAAGAAATGTATAAGGAGGAAAAAGATTATTCAATAAAGAGAAAACTATCTTTAGCCCCTATGAATTACAGGGATTTAGCCATTTGCTTCTATAAACTGTCAAGTGTGATATCCGACCTCATCAAACTATCTAACCCCGGCTAACAGCCCCCTTCCGTCAGTCAACTCTGTTGAAATAGACGGTCAACAATACATGTGCCGTCGTGCCGATCACGTGCCACTTTAAGCATTTTTCTTCCATTTTTGCCCTCCATTCTACAAAACAATATTTCCATACCTAAAATACCCTCAATATATTTTACTTTCCTCCAAAATACCCTCAACATATTACGACGCTGAGACCCCCTCCATTATCCCAGCGGCTAGGCTGTTCAAGTCCTATGTTCTTGATGGCGATAAGCTCATCCCAAAGGTTGCACCTCAAGCTATTAGCAGCGTTGAAAACGTTGGAGGAAATGGAGGGCTTTGAACCATCAAGAATATCACCTTTGCCGAAGGTTAATTTAATTAATTTCTATCCACATATATATATATTTATTTATTCGCCGAATACCCAAACGGAACTCCGCCTGATTTCGCCATTTTCGTCCGCCACATCCACCCACAAAATTCACAAACAAATAAATGAACAAAAAGTATAATCAAACCAAAACAAAGAAACCCCATGGAAAAAAATTGATGGGTTTTATTCAGAAAAAAAAAAAGAAAAAAAATCCAGAAAAAATCCACTTTGATTCACTCTATCTCTGCCCTTGATCGGTACTGGGTCTCCCTCTCTCTCTCTGATTCACTCAGTCTCTCTCTTTCTCTCTCTCCCTCATTCTCACGTTCTCTACAAAAGAAAAGAAAAGAAAAGAAAGAGGTAGGAAGCCAGCAGGCGGCGTCAGCGTGAAGGAAAGAAGGAAGTGAAATATGTTGAGGGTATTTTGGAGAAAAGTGAAATATATTGAGGGTATTTGGGTATAGAAATATTGTTCTATAGAATGGAGGGGCAAAAATGGAAGAAAAATGCTTAAAGTGGCACGTGATCGGCACATGTACTGTTGACCGTCTATTTCAATAGAGCTGACTGACGAAAGGGGGTTGTTATCTAGGGTTAGGTAGTTTGATGGGGTTGAGTATCACACTTGGCAGTTCACGGGGGTAAATGGCTAAAGCCCTATAGTTCATAAGGGTTAAAGGTAGTTTTCCCTTCAATAAATGGTTTCATGGAGATTAGTTGTTCTCAAATTGGCCTTGGAGATTCTTGGGCTTCTCGAAGTGCCATTCCCTATTATCATCCCATCTTTCATATTCAATCCATCTATCCATTCCATTATCCGTTCAAATATCTTAAATTACATATAGGAACTAGAAAATATGTTACATATTGATCTCATTTTTTGTCCACCAAATCAGTAGATGGCCATAATGTAGGTGTACTGAATAAAAGGGAAAGAGAAATTAGTGTTATATTCCTCATTTGATGGCATAGTAACCATTTATTAAGGTAATTTGTAGAATTAATGAATCTCATTTATGAATGAATGGAAAAATTAACATAGGAGATGTGCTTGTATTTCACTCAGGTTCTTTTGATTTTTCATGGGGCAAGTGAAAATCCTTTCCTCGGAGACATAATGCTAAAATATGTTATTCCATGTAAATGCAAGGTGTTCATAGGGATCCTGAGTGTTCATCGATTCTTATGATGTGTATAACATTTTCGGAAATTTTATACACATATCATAAGGATCAATGAACCCTTAGTTTGTCAACTTCCCACAAAAATAGGAAGCTTTGTGAAGCTTATAGAGATGATTCGATATAGTCCTTATCACTTTTCTGCCCTTCTCAGGGGTGTTTGGTAAAGGTTTTGGTGTAGACACTGTAGTTGATATGAAAAAAGAAAGTAAGAATGTTTGGTATGGAAAAATGAAAAAGTTTTGTTTTGTAGTGATTTTTTTATTTAAATAATAATAAAAAATGAATGGTGTGATATAAAAAGTTAGAATGTTTTTATGTTGATTTTTTTGAGAAATGGTGATGAATAGTAACAAAGAAGACCCATACTCCTTTACCAAACAAAGTCGAGCTCGATCTCTGAAACCGAGGAGATTTCTCCATTGTCAAATACCCAGATATTTAATGAGTTCTGATGTGCTTCATCCATGTTTTGCACCTCATTTATCCAACTATCCAAGCTCTCTCTCTCTCTCTCTATATATATATATATATTTTAAAAAAATCTCGAGTCATATTAAAGAGAGAAGAAACAAGAAAAATGTACCCATGGTTGAGGGATGCGAGGAACACGCTTGCACAGATCTTGGCATGAACTAAAATTTTTGGACGAATTAAAATTAAGTCAAATGAACTCAAAATAAGTCAAACGAAAATCCAAAACATTCTTCACAGAATACTCTATCTACCCATAAAATTTCAATTCAATTAGAGCATGTTAAGGAGATGAAACTAACATGATAAAATGCCAAATATGACAGTCTACAAATTTTCACTACTATTCCATCTACCAATTTCTATTATAAATATGTCTCCGAAAAAATCCTTTCCTCGAAGACATATTTATAATGCTAAAATCTGTTATTCCATGTAAATGCAAGGTGTTCATAGGGATTCTGAGTGTTAATTGATTCTTATAATATGTGTATAACATTTCCGGAAATTTTATACACATATCATAGGGATCAATGTGTTAATTGATTCTTATAATATGTGTATAACATTTCCGGAAATTTTATACACATATCATAGGGATCAATGAACCCTCAGTCTCTTAGCTTCCCACAAAAATAGGAACCTTTGTGAAGTTTATAGATATAGTCCTCATCACTTTTTTGCCTTTCTCGGGGGTGTTAGGTAAAGGCTTTAGCGTAGACACTGTAGTTGATGTGAAAGGAAAAAAAAAAAGAAAAAAGAAAAAGTAAGAATGTTAGGTATGGAAAAGTGAAATAGAGATACGGAAAAGTGAAAAAATTTTGTTTTGTAGTGATTTTTTTATTTAAATAATAATAAAAAGTAAATGGTGTGATATAAAAAGTTAAAAAGTTAGAATATTTTGATGTTGATTTTTTTGGGAAATGGTGATGAATAGTAACAAAGAAGACCCCTACTCCTTTACCAAACAAAGCCAAGCTCGATCTTCGAAACCGAGGAGATTTCTCCCTTGTCAAATACCCAGATATTTAATGAGTTTTGACGTTCTTCATCCATGTTTTGCACCTCATTTATCCAATTGTCCAAGCTCTATACATATATATATATATATATATATATATAAGACGCTCGAGTCATATTAAAGAGAGAAAAAATAAGAAAACTGTACCCGTGGTTGAGGGATGCGAGGAACACACTTGCATAGATCTTGGCATGGTCTAAAAATTTCGGATGAATTAAAATTAAGTCAAACGAATTCAAAATAAGTCAAACAAAAATCCAAAACATTCTTCACGGAATACTTTATCTACCCATAAAATTTTAATTCAATTAGAGCATGTTAAGGAGATGAAACTGACATGATAAAATGCCAAATTTGACCGTTTGCAAATTTCCACTACCATTTCATCCACCAATTTCTTATATTATTTCATTTATCAGTATTTCTCTACTTATCCAGCTAACAATTTAATTACTAAACCCATCTTATATGTAAAAGATTTGTCAAATCTTCTCATACTAACTAAGAGTAAATTTAACCAATCAACATTCCACCAAGTTACAAAATTTCAAATTGGAAGATGCAAAAATCTCTTTCAATTGTGGCCGTAGAGGGTGACCACTTCTAGCTACCTCGGCAAGAGTGACAATCATACAATGTTGGGCTGTAGAGCAAACATAAAAATAAATGAATTAAAAGTTATGTAATTCAACTAATTCCAAAAGTTGTACAGCAGACGGACCTCTTCATCAAATGAGGATTGCTTGGGCTTTTAGAACTTGAGCTCGGCAACCAAGAGATATAAAATAGGGGTGTCAATCTAGTTCGGTTTTTTGGTTTTTGGTCAAAATTGAGAATTGGAACCGGGGTACTCCGGTTCCTTGTTTTGGGAAACCGAAACTGGAACCGGGATCCCGGTAAAACCGGGGTCTTGGTTACCGGCCGGTTCCAGNTCTCCCTTGTCAAATACCCAGATATTTAATGAGTTTTGACGTGCTTCATCCATGTTTTGCACCTCATTTATCCAACTGTCCAAGCTCTATACATATATATATATATATATATATATATAAGATGCTCGAGTCATATTAAAGAGAAAAAATAAGAAAACTGTACCCGTGGTTGAGGGATGTGAGGAACACACTTGCATTGATCTTGGCATGGTCTAAAAATTTCGGATGAATTAAAATTAAGTCAAACGAATTCAAAATAAGTCAAACAAAAATCCAAAACATTATTCACGGAATACTCTATCTACCCATAAAATTTTAATTCAATTAGAGCATGTTAAGGAGATGAAACTAACACGATAAAATGCCAAATTTGACAGTCTGCAAATTTCCACTACCATTTCATCTACCAATTACTTATACTATTTCATTTATCAGTATTTCTCTACTTATCCAGCTAACAATTTAATTACTAAACTCATCTTATCTGTAAAAGATTTGTCAAATCTTCTCATACTAACTAAGAGTAAATTTAACCAATCAACATTCCACCAAGTTACAAAAATTTCATATTGGAAGATGCAAAAATCTCTTTCAATTGTGGCCGTAGAGGGTGACCACTTCTAGCTACCTTGGCAAGAGTGACAATCATACAATGTTGGGCCGTAGAGCAAACATAAAAATAAATGGATTAAAAGTTATGTAATTCAACTAATTCCAAAATTCCAAAAGTTGTACAGTAGACGGACCTCTTCCTCAAATGAGGATTGCTTGGTTTGGGGCTTTTAGAACTTGAGCTTGGCAACCAAGAGATATAAAATATATGCATATGATATACAGTGACATTTATAGTTCAACAGTATAGTTTACCCGAGATATTATCCTTTCTTAGCAAGGTTGATGTTGTCTCGAGGGACCTATAATACAACACTGGTGCCTCGGGTATTGTACGCTACCGTACATAGCACTAGCGGCATGACCGAGTCCAACCTCGGGTGGCCCACACCACTAATGATATCCGTTCTGTAGTAACCGCCCATTAAGGCTGTGCTGGTCACAAACAACTATTGAATCCAAGGCTCATATAATACACACATTTGACTATAAAGTTAACATATATAGTAAGCTCATGACTGCTATCTCACACGTACCAGTGTACCATATCATACGATGTAATTTATCTTGTCTGTATTTTACATGTATGCTTTTCAAAGTCTCACTTTGTTAACATATTCAACACAACGTTTTTCACAAAAAGTTAGAGTTCATGCGCAATAAAATGTATATCGTGAGAGTTGTAAATATGCATGTTTTGGTACACAAAATAGTTGTGCAGTCATGGAAAATAATAGCGAGCATTATGTGAGTTAAAACTCACTTGGGTCATACAAACTTTCCAAATACTCCAACAAACGGTCCGAGTTCCCCAAATATGTGGAAACCCTTTTATTAGTTATAATTCCACTAAAACAACTTTATAACAAGAAAAAATGAGCTATCGGACGGCTGGCCAAAATAACGTTCCCTGGAAAACTTCTGACCATACCTTCGGCCTTGAGGCCATACGTCAACTCCAATGTTTTTCAGGTAGAACCTCATTTTGTCCATTCGTCCTCCTATCCTCCCAAATCGATTTCTAAGGCTACCAAAAGACTTTCTAAGACTACCTATCTCAAAATAATGTCTCCATACAATACAAAAAACGTTCGATCGATAAACACTAACCCTACCAAGATTAAAGCACAACTTAGCTAGAAACTAAAAACCAACAACTAAGCTATTATTTAAACAGCATAACGACATAGAAAATAAAGTTAAGCATTAAGGGTTGCCTCCTATAAGCAACTTCCAAGAACATCCTCTCCTATTGCACAAAACTCATGAATCTCACAAAACACACTCACACAGAGTTCTGGGAGCCTTGGTGCATATAGAGTGTGAGAGGGTAAGGGGGATACGGGGTATTTATAGCAAAGAGTGCTACCAACTATTTTGAAAGATAGCGGACGTCCGGTACTGTTTAAGAAAAAATTTAAAAATTTTAAAAAAAATTAGGCCAAAGTAGTGCTTTTATCATGCATCTTTTATTATTATTATTATTTTGATAGGATGCCTCTTTTATTATTGTCACTTCTGTTATTGTACAATTTATTTATTTTATTTTCTTGTTATTTATTTATCAGATTTTCAATTATATAATTTTTAATAAGTTGTCGCACCTATCCAGTTCAAAAGTGGTGTACTGTTTTTTAGTAAGCAACATTACTTAGGTGACCTTTGGTAAGGATATAATATGTCATCAAAACTGGTGTAANAATTAGGCCAAAGTTGTGCTTTTATCATGCATCTTTTATTATTATTATTATTATTTTGATAGGATGCCTCTTTTATTATTGTCACTTCTGTTATTGTACAATTTATTTATTTTATTGTCTTGTTATTTATTTATCAGATTTTCAATTATATAATTTTTAATAAGTTGTCGTACCTATCCAGTTCAAAAGTGGTGTACTGTTTATTAGTAAGCAACATTACTTAGGTGACCTTCGGTAAGGATATAATATGTCATCAAAACTGGTGTAATTTTTTTACAGCCAAATTTATTTGTGTTAATTCTATTAGAAATATTAGATTATCGAGGCATTCGATGTGTTTATTTATTTAATGTTACTCAACGTGGTTATCAAAATTGAATTTGGCTCAAGTGTCGTAAAAAAACTACACCAATTTTTTTAACGTGTAATTCTTACAAATATTTTTAATAGAATTAACATAACAAGTAACATGCATCAACTGTTAAAATATGTGAAAATTAGGGATGATAACCACATATTCTAAGAAGATATGTTATGAGTTGACTGAGTCATACAATACTCCATTGTTTCGGAAAAATCACACTGCAGATATAAAAAAGAATTTAATCATCCCTATTGAATTCAATCTAATTGCACCAGAATTTTTTTTTTTTTTAAAAAATCAATGTAGTTTTCTCGCACTTCCTTCTTGCTTGATTTAGTACGATAAGAAATTGGATAATCCCTTGCGTTTTGTTGGTTTCACCTTATACTCTTGCTCCCAGGCAATAGATATACCTAAGCTCTTATCCCGCCCATGAGAATCATCAATCACAAGACAGTGAAGATAATCATTAATGGTGCACTCTAAGATGCAAAACTTATGCTTCTCCAGATGGAGCAAGCGAGGAAGTCTAGAACCACCAGTGACTTCATCACATGGGATACAAGAAGATTCCATACCTTCTACACGTCTTTCTAGCCACACATCCAAATCTAAGTCGTTGGCAATCAACATGATTTTATCATGTTGGCGTTTGATCCAGTATAATGTATTACCCACACTCAAAAAGATTTTTGTAGCCACTCCCTATGACACATAGGGTGGAGCTTGCGCCTGGCAGGTTCAAGTTCTTTCCAAGATCTATGGTGCACGTCATACACATAGAAAATAGCATAATAGTGGTCTTTTGGTACACGGAAAGCCACAATAATCATGTCTGGATTCTCAAGAGTTGCACAAATGATTAAACAATCATCGGTATAAGTTGGAAGATTAGGCAAAGCTTCCCATTTTCCATTGACCGGATTAAAAACTTCACTCCAATGAGCACCGATATGATCATAAGGGTTATGATTATGGATATATACCTTACCGCCCAAAACCGAAGCAGACGGATAACATCTCCGAGATATCATCTTGGGAAAAACAGAGACCCACTCCTTATCAACGCGATATGCGATCTGTAATTTGGACACGTGATGAATTGGTTGATGAGAATAGGTCCTCCCACCAAAACAATAGATGTGGGAGCCTAGGGCTACTAAGGTAACAGAAAACAGAATTTCTCTTTTCCATAAAGGACTCGGCCCTTTTGGGTAGACCTTGCAAGGATTGTCCGCGTGAATATTAATTGAATACCATTTCATAGACGACCATGAATATACAAGATCCACCTCACAATCAGCCTCTAGATCTAGGAAAGGCACACAAAAAATGATGTCATACGAACAAGGAGAAAAAATCCGAGCATATGATCGACTCCCCTGGGAGGCAATAGCCGAAGGTGTCGTTCCATAGAGTACCTTTTTTTGTCTTTTTTTTTTTAGATGCCTTCGTTCATTGAGTATTTCCCTTTTTTTCTTTTGTTGGCTGACGCCTTTTTCCATGGATGAGTCTTTTCTTTTTCTTGGGATGAATTCATCCATGGAGTATTTATGAAGGAACCGTAAGATTTGGGAAGATGAAGCGTGAATTTTGTGGGAAGGAACAAGAAGGTGAAGGGGTGATGCGGCAAGATAATAAATTCAGCTACATGTGTTTGAATCTCAGCATCGGAGGACAGCCTACTGAATTTTGATTGTGGTAATTAATAAGGTGATCGAGTCGGAAATTTTATTATTGTCACTTGTGTTATTTTTACATTTTTATTTTATTGTCTTGTTATTTATTTACCAGATTTTCAATTATGTAATTTTCAGTAAGCTGTCACATGTCCTAATTCAATTGGGGTTGGGACTCCCAAGCCAAACCCGAAGCTGTGTGCATGTCATTATGAAAAACTCAACAATGAAAGACTAGAACCATGACATTTCCTTCTTTCTACAATCACAAATATCATATAAGAAACGCAAATTATGGTGAACAAAAAAAATAATACTATTTGTTACAATTAAGAGGAAAGAGATCCACTTTCCTCAACAATAGTTTATTACAAACAAAACAATTTAACTTGAAATTGGCAAAATTGGACAATATAATTATTGAAACAGTAATCTACATTGCAACCAAAATCAGCAACATTACTTGGGTGGCCTTCGGTAAGGGAATAATATGTCATCAAGACTCCCTTTGATGTAGTTGTACACTCTATTCAGGTTCTTGCCCACACCTGATGCTACTAGTCCTGCATTCCTAGTAAACCTGCACATTCATGAGCTTCAGGTTTTTGGCTCTTAAGAGGATAAACACCACTGAAAAGACTCACACAAATTTATTTATTTATCAGATTTCTATCTTGCCTGTTCAGGTACTCATCTCCTGCGTGATGAATTGGTTTGTAGGGTTGAGGTTGAGGCAAAGCACTAGCATCTTCTGGGAATGAAGAAACAGATGAGGAGAGTCCAAAATTCCAATACAAATTAATTTAACGTTACATCACAAGGAAGCTAAAATCACTGCAATATTTACGATTTTCACAAACATAGAATGGATCAACTGTAAGTAGAATTGTGAATGAATAAACGAAATGAGAGGCAGCAAAGCAGGTACCTCCTCAACAGTGGTGCAGTGCGTTTTACTCATCCCAGCATGTCTTTATTTTCATGCAGAACAGCATATCTATAGGCATTGGGAAGTCGCATGACTACAAAATTATTCTATAATGTTATCTAAACTACAGTGACGTTATATTTGCACAACGCAGATTTTTACATTTGGATGCTAAAAAATTGAGATAAATTTCACTAGTTTCCCAACACATCTACTCCTTGATAATAAATATTTATCTTCAGCTCTTTAATTTTCCTGCCACTTTAGGTGGGGCTTATATATAGATTCCTGCAAGCTACTGGCTATATTCCTGCAATTCTGCCACTACTCATTTGTATGGAATTGTACCTTGAACAAAAAGAGTTTATCTTCAATTCGGTCGTGGCGTAAAGGACCGAGTTTACGCCCACCAATAGGAGCAAGACACCTCAGCTAAAACAAAAAAATTGCAAAAAACTTGTATAGAAAAAAAAACACTAGATTCGGTTGGCCAAAGAAAAAAAGAGAGAAAAAAGAGAAGGAAAACGAAGAAGGAAGAAGGCTGGCCAGCAACGCCCACCCACCCAGCGCCGCCATTCCGGCCCACGCCCACCCACCATGGTACCCTGTGGGTCCGGCGCGACCCACGTTCATCTTCTCCGGCGGATCCTGGACCCCCTAGGGTTAACTTTCAAAATCTAGGTTTTAGTTTTGAATATAAAAATGATTTTTGAGGCATTAGAATCGAGTTTTGAGGCATTAGAAACGATTTTTGAGGTTGGGTTTGTGTTTTCGGTGTTTTCCGATTAGGTTTGGCTGGAAATGAAGAACGTCGCCGGAGATGGTGAGTGCCGTCGCTGGAGAGGTGAGGGAGAACTGGAGAAGAAGAAGAAAAAAAAAGAAAGAAAGAAACCAGGTGTGTGCGTGAGGTGAGGGAGAAGAAGAAAAAAAAAAACCGGGTGTTTTGTTCTCATTTTATTTTTCTTGAAATGGTGAGGTATCAGCATGTGAATGGAGGGCAGAAAACCCCCCTTTTTGCCCCATCCGTATAGCAGCTGCACTCGAACAAAAATCCCTCTACTCTAAAACAAAAGGGCCACCAATTCGACGTACAGTCATAAAAACCACATTCTAAATCACACTGCAGATATAATGGCCCACAACACTTCCACAGCTTTGCTTTGAGGGAATTTAATCTAACTTCACTATTTTTGGTGATTTTAAAAGTTATAAAAAGAACACAAGTGTGGTCTACAACCCAAACTTTGAATGGAAGATTTCTTGCTTTACAACCACAATATTAATGGACTGTGTTAAAACTCTATAAGAGACAAATTCTTTAGAACTTCATCCATTCCATAGAAAATAGTCTAAGAAAAAAGGCAATTCTGACACAAAACCAAAGATTAAATAAAATTTTGCAACAAGGAAAAACAATGTCAAATGACTTTCAATACCTTCACTTCCATGAACATCAGCAGGAGCATGTTGTACTGGTCTTCTGTCCAACAATATCTGAAACAAGGAGTAATTATGTCAGATTAGAATTTGATCAGCACAAATGAAGTTGAACTTCAAAATCCTTTAAAAAAATGAAGTAAAAACCACTTCTGGAGAAATAAGAGTTTTGTTTGAAGTTTAACTTTAAACTACACTTGAGAAATAGTATATTCTTCCCACTAGGACAAAGAAATTCTGATTACCATAAGCCACAAACATTCACCAACAAATAACATCCCCTTTTTAGCGTGAGAAGAAAGTTATTATTGATATAAACAGCATTTGCATACTAGGATGTAACCCAAAAAATCAAACATGATATCTCCCATCTAGCCTTCAAACATTAAGATAAAATGTGAAATGAGTTTCATTTATTAGGAAAAGCAAAGAGGAAAAGTAAAGATATAACACCTCAAGGCCAACACAAAACGGCAATTTTGCTTGTTGATTCTGCTGATCATCTGAAGAGTCCTTCTTGTCCAAGTAGACTGAGTAACCAACACAACCATACCTGAAATCTGCAAGGTTGTGGCCCTCTTGGGAAGCTTCAGACTCGGTTCCCCCCACAACGTAATTGGGTACTGGTCATGCACCTAAAAAATCAGTACATATCTTGCGAAAGTTCCAATCAATAAAATCCTCAATTGGGAACTAAATTTAATTACTTATTTTTTTCCAGATTTTCTGATAAATTAACTGGGATAAAAAAAAAATATTTGATGAGTAATTCAAATTTTATTAGAAGCGTAGAGGGGCGCACAACCCAAGTATACAAAGAGTATACAAGATAGACACCCAACTCGGTAGAAGAAGAACACAAATCCAAAAAATATAGAAAATTAGAGAAACAAAAACTATTGTTTAAATATGATAGCCTTAAACTCTATTGCGGTATAAATAACTAATACAATAGTCCTTATATACAAATCCACAAAGTTACATCTCAACAATGTATTAATATCTTTGGTGAAAAGTCCTAGCATCAGGAATATCTAGTATCAAAAGCACCTAATATCATAAACATCTAGTATCAAAACAAATTCAACATTCTTTACATAACCTAATGGCCTAATGATGATACATGTAATATCGACTACTCAAGTCCTTTACTTCAATAAGCATTGAAGTTATTTGTTATAAAAGTATTAAAATTGAAGAAGCTTACAAGTTTTACAACCAATACATCAATACAAAAATATTCGAAGTAACAGGTTTTAGCTTCGATAGATTTGGGTGAGCCCAGAGGTCATTTCAAGAATAAAAGTAAATGAATTTGAAGTTAAAAATGTAGATGACTTTCAAGAAAAAACATACTAAACATGAAAACCTTTTAGGATCTGCAAGTATTAGGAAGGATTTTGAATTCAGGATTCCAGGTGTAATATTCCAGCAACATAAGAACAAGCACATGCTCTCACATGCAACTTCAAGCACAAGCATGTGTTTGCACACACGCACGTACATAGAGAGCCAAGGTCCACATTGTAAATATAATATGTATCAGAACATTGAAGCATTACATAGCCAAAAAGTACATAGGAAGACAATACAAGGAAAAAACAATTATATCTTTAAAAAAATGAATCAACGTGTTCAGAAGCGCTGTAAATATGTAGAGGTCACTCACTGAAAATGTTTCAGAAGCTCAAAAGGCAAAGAACAAACAAAGAAGCACCCCAGAAAGCCCCAGCACAAACAACTTCATAATTAACCATATATCAAATATTTTCCTTTATCCATTATTTCTTTTACCTCTAATTCCAAATTTTGGGAAACTATGCAGAAATTATTTACTATATTGGAACCAAACCAGTGGTGTTAATAGTCAAGAAAAAGCATAAATATTACATTATAAAAGCAACCTCTGTATCTTGCAACACACACGACATTCTTAAAACCTGAAATCATCCTGAAGCTACAAATTCAAGGATATCAACTATCAAAACCAAACCCCAGCTCTCTGTCGGTTGCCGAGAAATACCCCCAATAAACACCAAATCGTACGCTAAAATATCTTAAATTTAAATTATTAGGAAAAATGAAATGATACCCTCCACCTTTGTGATCCAAAAACAAACATCTATCGTATTTTATATAAGTTATCAAATACAACAAACAATTTTTTTTAAAAAAAAAAAAAAATTGAATTTTCTTTCTTTTTCCTTCATTTTCTCCGCAACCAACCAACAAGCATCATAAAAATCAAAAGGAAAAAAAAAAAAAAAAAAAAGGGAAACGAGTTGAAGATGGAGATTGCGACCTTGGAGGGCTCTGGAGAAGCCAACGCAGGTGGGGTTTCTGGATTTGGACTTTTGCTGCGATGAGTAGTAGAGACATCCCTTGCATGACTTTCCTTTCAATCCTTTGCTCTGACTAGGGTTAGGGTTTTGATTGTCGAATCCTCCTCCTCTGTCTTCTTTGTCCCCCTCCATTATTCTTCAGCAAAAATATTTTCACTTCCTCTCTCCTCTCTCTCTCTCTGTCTCTCTCTCTCTATCTTATGCAAGCAAACCTATGAATGAGCATGTCTTGGAATCCGACACCCCATCTGCGGTATTGTTCTTTTTTCTTTTTCTTTTTCTCTTTTCTTTTTTATATATATGTGCGGTATTATTCTACAACTATTGAAATATAAGATTTATCTGAAACATAATAATGCAATAATGGTAAAGCCTAAACTTTATATTTAATATTTTATGTGTCTTAAAATCAGCAATGTATACATATTCGTATCATTATTTTAAAAAAATTAAAAGCAAAATATTTTAATATCATATTTTAATATGGAATGGATCGAGTTAGTAATTATGGAAAAATTTTGGAGTACTATTGCTTTTCTATAACCCCTTACAAAATGAAATCATAGTTTTATTTAGTAGATAATATGGTAATTGTGCACTTTACAAACAAACAGTACCTGTAAAAAACTTAAAAGTAAAAATTATAGAATGCCTAGTAGATAATATTGTAATAAAAATATAAAACCCAAATTATTGTTTAGGTTAGGTTGAATTCTCTAAATATTATTTTTTCGATTCTCAGTAAAAAAAAAGAAAAAGAAAAAGAAAAAGAGGGGACCTTGAACAAAAGATATGAAGCTCAAACCGAGCTTGAGTTCAGAAGCACATTCAACGAGCCGAGTCGAAATATGCCAAGCTCGGCTTGGCACGGCCCTAGCTTCAGGTAATGTATATAAGCCCAAATAGTGATCTTCAATATATTAACTTGGCACAGACATTGGAAGAAAAACGATGCATTTTCAGGATTCAAACCCCAATCGAGCAAACATTTCCAAGCCATTAAAGTTCGCAACCCAACGCCTTTTGCATGAAAGAGTTGAAAGTTACATGATCATTAGGCTCTGAGGTATACTACGACCTGTCAAAAGGTCCAGTTTGAATGCCTTGAAACCAGAGCAAAGCAATAATGCAGAAACCAGAAACTAATTGAAGGTCGATTACAGCTCTTCAGCTATAAAATTTGCAACCAGCTTCTGGCCACAGGAAAAACAATTTTCTAGCTCCACAACTTCATTAAATTTTCCTGCATTGTGTTGTGACAAAGCTTTCACATTCCAGGAGTTCAATACTACATCTAAATCAAACAGGGATCAAAACTTTTTCAACAGAAGTCCACAATCTAAAGTCTGTAATGATGATATATTGCAAGGTTCTAAATCGTGGAAAGTAGACCACCTATTACATTAAAGAGTTCAAGGAATTTGCCGAGAAAAGTAAGACCTCAAAAGGTAACACTATATGGCATACAGCTTTTATTAATAGACAACTCTATTTCCAACTCAAGCACAAGCACAATCAATCAGCGCATCCCTACACTTAGAGTTTCAAATCCACTCCTTCTAATCTACTAAGTTTCAACCTTCGATTGATCATAAGAAACCTCTGCTTAAGGTAAAAGCATAATAAAGAGAATAATGACCGAGAACATTATATGTCATCGATCAGTACCTCCTGGCAAAGCGATCCATAATCCTGCCAGAAGGGCACTCATACGCCAGATGTCCCCGTCCACCACAGTTGTGACAGATCATCAAGGGACCCATGCAATCCCTACTCATATGACCCAGCTGCTGGCAGTTTCTGCATACAACATCGCGGTAACCACCACCGCGAACAGCACCACCCCGCTCTGCAATAGTGTTGGTTTTTGGGCACTGTCTGGCCATATGACCAGCTACATTGCACAAATTGCAGATAGGATCGTTTGGACAATCACGTGCCAGATGGCCCGTCTTCCTACAATTGTTACATGCCTTTTCATTTGTACAGTCAGCTGCAATATGACCCTGCTTATAGCAGTTGTTGCACAGCCTCAAGTCCCCAGGTGGTAGTGCGGGAGCCGTACACTCTTTAGCCCGATGTCCAGCCTTACCACAAGTGTGGCAGATGCCCTCATTAGGACAGCTACTGGCCATGTGACCAGGTTCTCGACAGTTCCAGCACAGCGATTTTGTGGTGCATTCTGAAGCAATGTGCCTGTACAGGCAAGAATATTTCAGAATTGACAAGGTCTCATTGAAGAAATAGAAAGGGGAAATTAGCTTTTCCCCCCACGAACTACCACTCTCTCTCCATTTGCCCCCATGAATTACCATTTCGTTCCCAAAGACCCCTTATCGTTAGTCAAAGATGTTAAGTCGAACGGTCAACTGTACTGTTCACAGTACTGTTCACGCTAACGTCATGTTTGACGTCTTTGACTAACGGTAGAGGGTCGTTGGTAACGAAATGGTGGTTCATTGGGGGTGTAATGTAAAATTGGTAGTTCATGAGGGCAAATGGAAAGAGAGTGGTAGTTCATGGGGGGGGAAAAGCTAATTTCCCCTAAAAATTAAAAGGGAGAGCAATACCACTGAACGAGACAAATTAAATTCCCATAATAAGAAAGCTAAAGAATTATTAAAAGTGTGAAATGAAAAATATGTCTCCTTTTCCTAGAAATACTGAAAAGGTCTTAACATGTCCAAAATCTTCTTGAACATCCAACTCCTTAGCAGGTCATAAAATTTTGCACAGATACTGGTCTCATTTCAGGCACATTTAAGCCTATCGAATCTTGGTATCCCATTGTTGCAGCAATTAGAAAAGCTAAAAGAATACTAGCTTTTTATGATACACTGCAGCCTTGTCTTTAGTCTAGGGACCACCCCCTCTTTCTCTTGAGACACTAGTGGTGCAGTAGCCACAAAAGTAAGATACACAATGGAGGTGGTAGTGTTGGTTGCTATCAACAAAAGTGGTGTTGGCCCAAACTCCAATGGCTGAGGCATTTTTTATCAAGCTGATGAAGACAGATACAATAAGAAGCCAGATGCAGAGGTAATACTTAAGTGGAACAGAGGTGGAGACAAGGTAGCAGAGGCAAAATTGTGTTGGGGAAGATGAAGATAGCAGTGGCAATGGTGTCATGATGAAGGCAGCACAACCTTTGTGTTACGAATTGATTGAGTCACTGGTTTAGGCAGTGACAGTGGTTTAAGGGTGAAGACAGAGGACGTGAAGATAGAATAGATGATATGCTAATACAGGTAGCAAAGAAGTTGGTAATTTTGAGTGTAGCAGTAGTACCTCAAATGCAGTGAGAGTACAGCAATTTCTGTTTGCTGTTACTGCTTTTGGTAATGTGAAATCATAGTTTTAGCCTTTTAGGTAGTTGTGTAGACATTAACAGCTGCAAAACAATGGTTAAGGCAGAGGGGAAGGTCGAAGCGTTTGATGCAGTAACAGAAAGAGAGGCTCAAATTTACAAGAAATCAGGATGTAAGTTAGCCTAAAAGCATAAACTACTATTTTCCAATGATATATAGTCTCCTAACGTCTTGAACAACTAAGTGGGAACATAAAGCAAGTAATATCATTGAGTAGAAAGCTTTAACTTCAATGAACATATATGTTTCAATTAGAAAGCAAAATATCAGTTTACTGACCCGGGCAGCCCGCAATTGTGACAAATTGCAACATTGGGACATTCTCTAGCGTAATGACCTGGACGTTTGCAATTCTTACAAAGGTCGTCTCGGCTGAAAACAAAACCACATACAGTAGCCATTGAGCAAAAAATAATGGCATGTGAAGTTCTACTATAGAAAAAAGGAATGTGAGAGTATAAGATCACAGATAAGTTAACATTGATATTCAGTAAAACAAATCAATATATTACTGAGTTTCTGGTGTGTTCAGAGAGACACAGAGAGAAAGAGCACAAAAAGTATATCAGTTTCAGACATACCAGGAATTTTTTAAAATAGAGCCTATAGAAAACAAAAGCAATCCATATACTTGTCTCTCCAAATTGATATTGATCCAACAAAAACACCACAAACAACACCAGAAAAAATGGCTTAATATCCCATGCAAGTTATGTCAAGACAAGAAGAACCAAATATACAATTACATCAAATATGCAGAGAACCTGCATTAAAATATAAAACTATATTGCTCGCATGCGGCAAATCTGTAAAGATTCCTAAGCAGTGTAATACAGTTTCTAGGAGTTCAGCATGAACTTAACATATACAATGTAACATTAAAACCCATTTTTTATGGAGCACAATGTGGGGAACAAAAGAATTTCTACAGCATACATGACCTTCATCTGACCACGTGAATTGATATCTCTAAGGAGGATTAACACCGCTCTTTGAAAATCACATTTTTTTCCGAACAGCAGTTAAAAAACCAAAGCAGAAGGCACATAATAATCCAGACACAAAATCATCTAATACGAACAAGGTTCTCAAGAAAAAATTAAAGTATAAGCCTTACTCAACACAAATATGATGATAATTACAATTGGGGACTATCTCTAGTGAAGCTTAAGAGTTTACTTTTACCCCCCCTAGCCCACATATTATGTTGAAAAAGAGAAAACATATAAATGGTCAAAGTCAGAAAACCTGAAACCCCGACGTGAATCTCTCCTGTTAGGTGCATCACGATAGGAAAAGCGATCAGAACGGATCTTACGATCCAATGGACTCCTGCTCCTGCTCCTGCTTCTGCTCATGCTGTCCGAACTCATTTTCAATTATACTTCAAATACCTACCACCACTGATCTGCAGAAATACCACCACCACAACACCACACAGCTGCTGCCTCCTCCCTGTCCACATTACAACCACATACCCAATATCACATCCATGAGTCCAAACCAAACCCCTTCCTTTACCCTTCAAAACAGAAAACACCAAACCCCGACAGCAAAGAATATAAAATTTTCAACAACAACCATCTCATAGCAACTACATATCACTTAACTCGGCACCCAGATATTGATAATGCAACTCCTCAACCATATCCTTCATTAGAAATTCAAGCATCCCTTGCAACACGGCCAACATTCCTAATTTGACATCAAGCCTATATAAATATACATAAACTGGATCCAGACTCCAACTTCTTTTGAAATTATCTTAACCCCATGGTGATGTTCTTTAGATAGTAGCCTAAAGCATTTGAGAAGAGAAGAAAGAGAGGAACAGAGTGGGACAAATTCCTCATCTTACAAGAGGGAGAAAAATATTCAACTGTAGGTATGGACGCAAGATTAGCCCAAGATGATGGGAAAACATCAGTAGATAATTCAGATAATTTCCAAAGGAGTATTTTCAATACAGGAGATACGAAGGGAGAACAAGATGTTCCCACGGTGGCTAGGTACAACATTGCTGAAATGGCCCATTAGAAAAGAGAGTATCTGTCTCCAATCTAATCTCTCTCTGTGCCCCATCCAAATATAGGAACCAGATGGAACATTATGGCAGCACTACATCATTCCCGCATTTTTTCGTGGATGTCGGATGTCATGCCGAGGATTTCCCCATGCACATACAAATCTTACACTCCATTTACTATACGCTTAAGCTTTTAATGACTACAAATTCATCAATAAAAACATATACAACCAACGAACATTCAGTTCCCATGAAGAACTCGCAAAACCTTTGATTATATAGAAAATCAATTATATACTTACGCGTCAAACAAAATTGCCCATTATGCTCTAATTAATAATAATAAAAAATAAATCCCTACAATCTCCCTTTTTCTCTCTTCAGTGTTCCAAAGAGTAAGTCCCTCTTTCAACACACTTGTCACCCACCACCAAGAATCAACCCCTACTCATTCTTTCAGCGTTCTCTTCCACAGCAATCAGAAACACTTCCCCATCAGTCTGATACTTCCAGAATCAACCGCCTTGCTCACACAGAAATCAAAAACTCATTTCCATCTCTTTATTTTTCAAAATTAACCCTCACAACAAAAAAAATCTTCGCCGTGTTACCGTCACAACTCACAACCTAGCCTCAGCCAAAAAATAACGCAAAAGATGAACTCTAAAACAAAAGGAAAGAACAGGATACAATCACAAACCAACTATCAAAATCCATACACACAAACCAAGTACATGTACATGCGAAAACATACAAAAGGGAACAATTAGCCCGAACCCTAAAACTCTCGCGCATCAGAGAGAGAGAAAAGGGGGGCGAACCTGATGCTATGGCTCAGTACGGGTCTAGGTGGCTGTGGCTTCGAGAGCTGCGGATGAAGACACTGTACCAGCGCGAATCTGTGACGGTGCGATTTGGGGGAGCGAAGAGATTAACCGCAAAATGGTGTAAGTTTGTGAAATTACGTCCCGAGTGCTTCTATAAAAGTTGACCTGGGCTTTTAAGATACGTTTTTGGGCCGAGACCGAGATTGCCTAAATTAGGATTCTGTACATTTCCAAAAAAAAAAAAAAAAAATTAGGATTCTGTATGTTCCTAAGTCCAAGGTTATTTAGACAAACTATATAATAAAAATTGGAAGAAAAAAAAAATTGTCTCCATTCGGCTAATTTAAAAAATTATTTTTTATATTCTATAATTATCTTCTCTCATTAAAAAAAAATAACAAATAAATAAAATATTTAAAAGGCATAGTAAAAGTGGATATTTATTATTTAATCTTCCGCTGCTGCTTGTGAGTTTTTTTTTAAAAAAAAAATTATCCTGGTCTTTGGGTTGAGGATGGAGTTGTTATAATGTCATTTGGGTTGATGATGGAGTAGATAGGTGTGGGAGCTTATCTCCCACAGCCGGGTTTTTTAGTTTGTTTTTGTTTTTGTATTTGGGTTACCCATGTCGTAGATCTAGTTTGCACGAAGAAAATATGCTTTTTAAATGTATTTGTAATTGTATATGGGTTAGCGGAAGATTGAAGTCATTTTTATGACTTTGTAACCGTCATAGCCTTGGCTATGATTTTCAAAACTTTATGCTATGTGTTGTATGAGCTTGATGCTTGTGAAATCCCATCTATGAAAGTTTAGTATTTTCAAAAAAAAAAAAAAAAAAAAAAAGAAAGAAAGAAAGTGGATAATTAAAATAGAGAGTGAGATATAAGTGTTTTAGAAAAGTATGTAGATAAAATAGAAAAATGTTAATATTTAGCAAAAATTGAAGAACAAAAAATTGCTAAGCCAAATGAATATTCTTAGAATATGTAACTGTCACATACATTTTTAAAATGATTAATGTATTTTAAAGGTAGATGTCAATTTAATAAATTAAATTTGACAAATTTTATCGAACTAAAATCAAATTTTATCTTGTATATTTGTATATAATTTCTTAAACCATAATTTTTTAAAAATAAATAATTGAAATCTTGTCATATCACCATATCAATATTTATGATTTTTTTTTATGAATCCATCAATTCTCTACCTCAATACTTACAAAATTTTACACGCATTTAAAATGGTAGTTAAGATTTAAGCAATTGAATAAATAGAATATCTTCGAAATTGTAAAGGATATTGATCATAACATCTTCATAGACTTATGCCTTAAAGTTGTCTGAATTTTTGTGTTATTAGTAAATGTGCTAGCCACACCCACAACTTTTACTAGTATATCATAGCCATTATTAGATTGGATTCCCACTATTTTTTTCCTTGGATGACTAGTAATCCCGATATAAAATATGAGTCTCTATGGGACCTACCTGCTTCAAGTGGTATGTTGAAACAAATGAGCTTTATAAAAACTTTTCACATTTACTACCTAAAATTAAAAATCCAAACAACAAAATTACTAAAAATCTCTATCCACTATTATCGGTTGAGGTTGCTTTATCCCTCACATGCCTAGTTTTGTGGGAGAGAGATTGAGTTAATTTATACAAGTCCATATAGAGCTTGACACCAAAATCTCGCCCAAATTTGAACAAACACCATCCTCT